>CM057821.1:2704100-3391600 GCA_030067965.1 Latrodectus elegans
TAATACATACGCATTAATACATTTTGATAATTAAAATATAAAATCTATGTACAGTGTTTAAAACAAACAATTAACGTATAGATAAAATTATTTATGAATCCTTTATACAATGAAATATCTTTAACAAAGTATCCGGTGTGCCTTCTTAAAAATGGTTTAATAAAATCCATAAGCATCTTATATTACCTAACATCCTAAAAGTGTCAAAATAACACTATTCAGCACAATCGCTTAGGAAATGGCTAAATGCAATCATTTGCAGTGGAAATTTTATTTCCAGTCGATGGACTCAATAATTGAATCGATACTTAATACTGTAACAGACAGCAAAAACAGCATTAAGGACGTTATTCTACTACTACAGAACTTTCGAAGAGCTTCTAGCATGAATTAATCGATTCCAACTGTTTACAATGGATAATTGTGTTGGTTTGTAGTATGCTTCAACCAGCGGTTGGTGTTGCTATCAGCTGTAAGCACTTTTAACTGGAAAAAGTTTCCAGTTAAAAGCGAAAAGACTGAACCAAAAGCTTATATGCACAGAAATACTCGTCACCACTAAACTTACTAATATATTTTTTTTCATAATTCAGAGTAAATCCTGCAAGGGCGAATTTATGATGACTATTAAAATCCTTTTCCAATTTCGTTCCATGTTCCAAAATCAATGACCATATGAAATTGAAATTAAAATGCACTTTATAAAAGTTATTCTATCAGGAAATATGTTACACAAATCTTTCAAAAAATATATATTTTTTTTCTAGTTTGTACGACACATTTTAAATCAGTATACCACCCGTAGTAATTCAGATAAGTGTACAGCACGTAAATTATATAGAAAAAAATTCCTTATAACAGAAGTCCAAAGTGCAATGAAAAACCAAGGAAATTTCAACTTAGGTAAGCGATTTAATAACTAAGCTCTAATTTTGATCCTAATTGTCAATTATACAATCGTGTTTTCTGGTTTCACAACAAAGTAAACTAGGAAAGCAAATCTTATACTTTGTACATGCAAATTTGTCTAAGTGCGAAATCCCCCATTGTTAAATTGTGGCGGGATCAAACTTAAGACACTCCACTTCAACGGTAACTATTCTAAATAATTTGGCTTATATTAAATTACTTTTTTGTTTATAATTTCTCTTTTAAATAGTAATTCCATTTTTTTAATAACTGCAGTTAATGTGGACATCTTGCCTTTCTTTTTTAGTATTTGTTACATTCCAAAGAGCTGGGCCGAGGTAGCCTAGTGGTTCACTCCGGTAGGGAGGAACTCTATTTATGATGCCGTCAAAGACCCACAGAGTACAGGCAATATACGTGCTCATTAAATCTGTGGAATCAAAAGTCCCGTGGTCTCTCATTGAGCTGTAATAGTCTGGAGAAAATTTCCTCCCCCTTCAGATCGGTATCAAAATTGAAGGAATGGATCCTCTGGTGATGACAGCTATCGGAGAACTGCTTAGAGCTAAGTCGTTCTAACACCTCCGTGGTGTTTTGATTGAACGAAAGACGCACCCTACTAATTTAAATTCACATCGCCATCGACAGAACGAGCTTGGCTTGTCCAAGTGTCTTAAGTAACAACAGCAGCAAGGATCTAGTTAAATGGCCCAACTTTTTACACATCAAGTTCATCCTGAGTTTATTTATATGGTAGTAATCTTGCCGTTTATTTTAAATACCTGCAGATATAAATTTTTCTGAAATTGTTTCTTTAAACAAGTGCATAATAGAAATGGAATACTCGAAACAAAAATAACTACATTATCAATTGGATATGGATATAAGCAAAAATAATTCTTAATGCCAAATGAAATAAAGAAGCACGACATTTTCTAGTAAATTATTCATTTGAATTCAGAGAGAGGAATTTGAAAGAACAGTTGGGAGAGTTTTATTAGACAGTTAAGATTTAATTCTTCAACGACCATTCTCGCGAGTATTATAAAATTTCCACTTTGATTGTCCAACATTTTTAAACCCACGGTAAAACTTTAAGAGATGCATTATTATTAACTAACAAAATTCCATAAAGTTGTACAGGCAATGAAATTTAGAGAAATTCTGTAATTTAAATGAGAAATTGTGCACCTTAAAGATTATCGCATTAAAAATTTGATCCTCAACTTCTGAATTTTTATTCACAAATCACGTCAAGCATTATATGCCTTGTGAAATGATGAGATAACGAAATAACATATCCTGGAATAGACACAAATTGCTTTCCCTCTACATTTCCCGGTACGCTTGTTTCCGTTATCCCGTGTAGTCACACAAACCTTTTACAATTAGAGTTCCCACACACCACCCCAAGGAACTCATTTCGCACCCTTTTCATCCTACTACAAGAAACCAAACACAGGTAACAGCGGAGATAAGGTCAATTACCGCTCCCCACCCCCAGACAGAGAGGGAGCTTCCGGCTCTTCTCCAGGGAAGAGATTTTTCTTGAGATGTCCAGGTGCGAGGCGAGGGTGTACGAAACACGACGGAAATGAGTTCCGTCTGACCAAACCGGAAGTTAGCCGTGTAGGATACCCCCTTCAAACCCCTCCAGAGATAGCGTTACCGGAAATAATTTACCCCTGGGTGCCGTCATTACGGACGCCTTCGCTTTGTGATGACAAAAAGTAAGTTTTCAGCGATTAGGATTGGAGGATGCTTCAGTGAGTTCTTTGTTGGGATCTTTCACACTACAGAGTATACGGAGATCCTTACTGTCTAGAATACATGAGGTATTCTATCCTTTCATCTCCATCTTCCACAGTCACTCGCGCACAAATAATGCGGGATAATCGGTAATAGTTACCACAGATTATTTTTGTTTTATAAATAGGGATATATTTAACTGCCTGAAAATCTGGTTCAATTTAAATCTAGTACACAACGCTGGAAATTACAAAAGAATTGAGTTAAAATTTCATCTAGAATATTTTTGGAAAGCATTTTCCTGAAAATTAAAAGATACATTTAAAATTATTTTGTGTACTATCTATGAATAGTACGCAAATTCAAGATGAAAGTTCCAAGCTCGAAATTTGGGATCCTAGATCAATTTTAAGGGTTTCTTTCCTACAGGTAAATTTTGAAACACTACGAAAATTTTTTATTTTATTAAAATTCGCAGAAGACAAATTTTATTGAAGTGTAGCAGAAGGTATTAAGTCCTAAAAAGGATTGAATGCTTTCAGTAGAGAATGGATCAGATAAAATGAAACAAAGTTACAACTGGTGTGAGCAATTTTCTCCAGAAGAATACATTAGCTACCTACTAGAATTTGAAAGAATGGTAGATGCAGGAACATATTCAGAACCTGAAGGTGAACTCGATTTCAAGCTCTTCAGTTTGAATGTACGCATTATATCGATAAAAAGGACTTTTTATAATTTTTTTTTTGGCAGAACAAAATATTTTTACTAAAATATTCATTTTATCACAGCATTCATTTAAACAATGATAACTAATTTTACAAAAAGTAAGAGATCGTTTCATTCGTGATAATTCCCTCTCTATAAGAAATTAAGCTCATTCTCTTGCTTTATATATTAGGGGTGGCAAGCTGACGGCTCGCGAGCTCTTTGATCGAAAGCCACAAATAATCCTTTAATATACCAAAGTTCTTTCTTGCGGTGGTTCTCGATGAATGTACTCGAGAGCAGATTAGGCTCTAGTCGATGCCGATTACTGAATTTTGGAAATTTGTACCAGATTCGAAGTATTCTGAATTTAAAAAAAAGGCTTTTCGAATTATTTCAATATCCGGAACGTACTGATGTGAATTATTTTATTCTTAAAAATTCGTGAAATGCAAACACAGATCAGTTGTAGCTAACCACAACATTTGAAATAATTATTAAGAAGTGCTGTCACCAATTAGTCGCCACATTTTAAAGAATTTTCAAGAGAAATAAAATAAGTTTAATTTTAAATATTTTTATTCAATATACATATCTTGTACTTTTATGTTTTCAATAAAATATAATTTATGTAAAATAAATTTTTTTATACATTTTTGGCATACCATTTAAATACGTATTTAACTGCGGGTCTCGGAAAAATTTCAAATTTTGAAAAATAGCTGGGAGTATGAAGGAGCTTAGCCTCCCAGGTTATAAATGTTCATGGACTTAAGGTAAAATAATTCAGGAAAAAATATTCATCAGACGAGTTTCAAATCCAGAACTATGACTGTGGTGTTATAATACTTTGAGAATTTATATACAACAAATTATATACAGAAAATATACAAAAAATTATGTACAACAATAATTCTTTTAATTATTCCTGATATAGTAAAAATATAATCAGAATCAATTAGGACATGACCACTTGGATAACCAAAAATTTGGTTAGTTGGAATATTTCAAAAAGTATCCATTTGAATTATTGTATGTTGAAGATGTTTTTAATGAAAAAGTAACACTTTTACATGTTAATGTGCTGTTTTGTAATACAGTATATCTGTACAACGCTGTAAATGAAAGTCATTGCTTGCTGAACATATCGGTCAGAGTAAGCTGTTTCACTGCCCTTATCAGTTTTCTGTCAGCCAAGTCGCGTATATTACTGGTTACAAGATTGAGAGTTAGCATGTGGTCACACTTGGACTTTTTTTCTTCAGCTTTTCCTTTTTCTTCATTTACCATCTCATCTAATTTATTATTTGAAGTTCTGAAAGCGATTCGTACAGACGAAATTTGGATAATTGTAATTCAATTTTATATTGGAGCCTGGAGGCATTTATAAAGATTTTAGATCAAATTGGTTTTTCATTCTTTGATTAGATAATTTGCAAATAACCGTTAATATTTTAAGGTTAATACTGGCAGTGCTTTTTCTGGATGTGTCTCATTCTGGCAGTTTTTCAGACTTATTTCATCAGTTGCCAAGTGCCAACTTCAAGAGATTTGATTTGTCGCTTTACGGTCACTTCTTACACCATAAGTGAAAATTCTACAGCAATCTGTACTTTGAAGAGAGTAAAGAACCACTACACTCACCTTTACGCTTTACTTTCAGCAAAACACTTGTGACTTGTTAAAAACTCAGCTATCCAGAGCGATAACAACTTAACTGTCAACTTGTTTCAGAAAATGGCCGATTGAAGTCCATATATACAATACAACTCATCCATATATATATGTAAAACATTAAAGTTACCTTAACACCCCAAATCATTTCATAAACTCACATATTAGAAACTTTTATAAATTTTAAAGTATTTTTAAATTTTATACAGTTACAAAATACTTCATGTGGTTTGTGTTAAGTCTATCATTTTGAAATTTTTCGTAAATACATTGCCAGAGACACGAGGCATCAAACAAGCTATGAATAGTTAAAGCATCTCCCTTTTTCAAAATACATATTAAAAAATTTATGTTTTAAGCAAATTTTGAAGAACTCAAACCATTCAATCAAATTGCAACTTCAGAGCGAAACTAAGTCCTTCACCCCATGCCCAACAGCTAATGTGAACAACAGTCTTTGTGAAGATTTGCAAAGCCATCTCTTTCAAAGGAGCTCGGAGTTATTACGCTGATGCAAATGTTTTTCAAACAAAATATTCAATAATTAAAACATTGAATAACTGTAGATACCTAACAGACTTTACACAATAAATAACTTCAACTTAATTATTAAGGTATGTAATTAATTGCATATGATATATAATTAGGATGAAGTGTCATTCATTCTCTAGCCTAATTATTAGCTTATACAATGATCTGGAATAGTTTAATTTTGGTACATAAAAGGTGATAAACAAAAGACAATAGAACTGAGAACAAAAACCGTGAGGACGCGCTTATTAATGAGAAGACATATAATCGTAAGTAATCTTTGCATCATCGTTAAGAGTTCAAAATGATAACCAGAAAGCATTGAAGTAGTTTACTCCTGACATTTTGCATTCGTATCTTATGAACCATTTTCAAACCGTAATATTTGAACCATACAACCATTTTGCACAATGGATAAAATTTAACCCGTTAGATTTTAATCAGTAAATATCCCATTTTGATACAATTTTCAATACTCACGAAATATTGAGGCATTTGATTTTATATTATCAATCCTATTCGTAGTATCAGTAAAGGTTGTTGTTCTAGGGTGGGTCCATTTGGTAAGAGAATAAATGCATACAGTTTAAGATGAATAACGAATCATTTACGTGTGAGTTTGAAATCTAACCCCTGTGCTAAAAATCAGAATATTTGAATTCGTTCTTATCATTATCTTCGCTATTTCTCTTTAATAAAAATTTGTTATAGGTGTCTATTTTCCTGTTAGAAATATTTTAAAACTGCTATAAGTATTTACGATAACTTATACACGCGTGTGTTTGTGAAAGTATGCGTGTGTTTGTGAAAGTATGCGTGTGTTTGTGAAAGTATGCGTGTGTATGTGTGCGTGCATGTGTATGTGTGCGTGCATGTGTATGCGTGCGTGCATGTGTATGTATGTTGTCATGTGCATGGGTGCATACGTATGTGTGTGCATGTATGCTTGCATGCGTATGTGCGCGTGAATAATTCAATTTCCTAAAATGTCTCAAAGGAAATGAGTAACGTTTTCGGAACTTGCAAAAATAAGGGTAATGGATATTTAGTAATCGTTTATCTACAAAAAGATTATTCCAAATGTTCATTCATACAATCTCATAAGTAGAAAATGCAGTAAAATACTTTCTTAAATCGACTAAAGTTTAAAACAAAAGACGGTAGAGAGATTGTAGTCTAGGAAAGTTGCCTAATATTAAAGCACAAACATGCTTGAATTGCAGCTCACGAGTATTAGTTGTTTTCCCCATTACCTTTTTTTATATTTTATCACTTAGAGAAATTCTCTAATTCTTGACAACATTTGATGCATACTTTTTCGAACATTTTAACAGTACTATTAAACATTACATTTAAAAAAAAGCTTGTATTTATGTGTAAAATATTCCAAAATGTAGAATCGTAACTGGAATAGAATAAGAGGTATTACAAAAGGAAATTCATTCATTTTGTTTCGATGAGCATTTGCAGCAAAATATTCGGCAAAAGGAAAATCGCATAAACGAATGACAATAAATATAAAAATGTATCAATTGTATGAATCGAAACTTTCTATCGATGACAATTCAGCTCTCAGTGCAAATAAGCAATAAAGTGAGTATTGAAAGAAAAATTCCCTCTTGCGGCATTCGGAATATTTCAATGAAGTATTTAATGGAATCAGATATCTTACAAAAACACATACACACATTTAATTATATAGGAAATATAATTATTCCATTAAATTTTAAGGTAGTTAAAATATATAAGATTGTTAACAATTCTGTGGTAAAATATTTAGGTTTCGTTAAGAAAAATTTGAGCTTTGACTAAACACAGAAAAAAAGAGCATTTACTTAATAAAGCTTTATTCTTTCAAAAATTCCTTGTAGTTACGGAATCTTTCAAAATAAGCTTGAAAGATACATGAATTTTACTTATCTAAGGTCATCCCTTCAAAAAAGTTATTCTTCCCTTCAGTTGTTTACAGGTTCGATTCTCATATTTGATAGAAACATTTGTAGTGATTATAATGCAGAAAGATATGTGCATACATCTATATGTAAAATATACTCGCAGGCAAAGCTCATAATGCTAACATTACAACTATCCATACCTAAGCTAGGAACTAAACATACAAACGGGCAGATTTCGGAATCTGCAGAGCTCCCTCTCCACCCCGAGCCATTTGATGGTTCAACAATCAGAAGTTAATGCACACGAGGGTCAATAACAGAACATGCGGCTTAATCTGGACTCCGAACCATTACAATCTTACAAACCAAAGGTGGGATTCAAACCAACGATCTGTTGTACCGAAAGCAAGAGCGCTCACCAATCTCATGGAGAGATAAGCAATTAGATGTTTTAATTGAACTCATGAGCGACAGCTTGAACAAAATATTCATCGAGTGATACGAAAATAAAATATCAAAAAGTAAATGCATTTAAATTCCTTTATCTTAAAACGATAATAGTGAATAATAAAAGAAACATCTCCCTTAAGAAAATAGTGCCATAGTTTTAAAATTTATTTCTCAACATTTCTGAAACATAAGCTTAGGCATTAAATGGTTATTTTTTATTTATTTTAAATAAGATAGATACTCAAAATATTGTGAGCTATATCAACATCCACACAATTTAGCTTTTTCATTACTTCTTCGTCAAAAGAAGCGGCTTGCACGCATACTGACGCCTTTTCGAGAGCGTTTTATCAATCGAGTGCCTCTTTTATCTCCTGCGAAAGTGATAAGAGTCGTTACGCGGTGGCCCTCCTCCAACTCAACGACCATTTCCTCGTTGAAGGAAAATTAAAAGTGAAATAAATGCACATGAATACGCTCAGAAGAAAGGGTTTCCAACTTCCTTTTCAAAAGAGAGAACTTTTTCCGACAAAGGAAAGAGTTTCTTACTGCGTCCCCAAAGCCCTCTGCTTCTTATCTTCGTACAGATCTTTTAAAGAGAGGAAAATGTACCAAGCTTTTATATCAGCAACACCATTTTAAAATCACAGTAAGACTTTAAACATGTTATCAACAAACCTTCATTGCGGATCCTCATTCTATTGCCACTTAATTTAGAATCGATGAAAAATGCTCATAATTTTTCCGTTGAAGATTATTAAAGTTTTCACAGCTGTAAATTTATATTTTAATGTATACCAACATTTACTTGCAAAGCACAGAAAAATTCATTTCCGAGCAGCATTCCTGCATAGCACAGAGGAAAGTAAAAGAATCGATTCGTGGTTGCTTATTACAGAAGGTAGTTATATATAAGTAAAATTTGTATGCCAAAACAGGATGTTGGTCTCTGGATAGCTTCAATTTAAAGAAATATTCCATTTCGAAACGTCGATGACAGAGTTTGGAATTTACTTAAACCGTAATCAAGTTTAAATGGAATGCGCGGCTACGTGGTATAAAATTCCGGAACTTTGTTCGCTTCAGGAACGGATACATCCGCTTCCTCTTTTAAAATTATCATGTATGCATAAAAACTAGTGAGAAAAAGTGTAAGATATCGATTCTCCTACATTAATTTTTATTTCAACAATTTAAAAATTAGAACAATGTTTACTACATCTTACGAAATTTTTGGAGTTCTGCCTGCTAAACATATTTTCGTCTTTTCCAACACACCCGATCATAGAAAGCAGATATAAAAGGTGTCCTGATTTCAGTATTTAGTAATGTAGGAGAATATTTTTAAAAATTCTACATTTCGAATTTAATTTCAGTTGATTTATACATTGGACTATATATCGTAGAATGGAACAACTTTTTAAATAAAGCAAGTTAAATACAGATTAAGTTTAATTGAAAATTATTTAAAATAATCTATTTACTTTTAGCCTATCTGTATGAGACATTCTTTTATGGTGCAAAACATATTAAACAAATTTATGAACGAATGTTGTAATATCTTTTTTCCTGAAAGATAGTAACATTTTCTATTTGAAGCCATAGCATGCAATGGAAAAAAATGTAGTCGCACTATTATTTCATTTGCCTGCCTATTGTACACAGGGGCCCTTTTGAACCAAAGATCCGCACCCACTCAGCCGAAAATCCGTTGTGATCGCTAGTGACATATAAAAGACGTTAAATTCATCAGGGTCGCAATGTCTTCCAGATGAAATGATACTCCTAGTGGGTGCAAGCTACGTCTGGGGATCTTCCATTATGTCTTAGCTTTTGAATTGTGGGAATCCAGTCATTTTCGCCGACACGATGTCACATGCACTGGGTGCAATACTACGTTAATATGCTATCCGTTCCACCCATTATAGTGCCCAAGAGGTGAAAAATCCTTAGTTACCCATAGAAAAAGCACATAAAATTCATTTCAATGCAGCTCAATCAAAGATCTGTCATGTTTCCTAAAGTCGGCTGGGCACTTTAAGCAAGTCGTGGTTGCAATGTCTTCCAATTGAAATGTTATCTCTAGGGACAGGAAGTCGAATACTGCATAGCAAGTTTTCTGCTTGATCTCTGCTTGTAGATTAAGAATCCCACTCAAGTGCTTCCACCAACTGGTAAAGCCCAATTGAGGGCCAGGTACGGGTTAAGAATGCTGGTGCAACAACAACTGGGCCATGGTGAACTTGACAAATTAAGTCTTATTTTCAAAGCAGGTGAATATCAAAGTAATTGTTTTAAAAATCACAGAACCAACACATGCTTAAAACTACTAAATTAAAGTATTGAAGGCAGGAATAATTTTATCAATATACAATGAATAACCGAGTTTTCTATTTAGGAATTTTGCTTTGAAAAGTTTTTTATATGTTGTAAGAAATTCATTTGCTAAATCAACGTATTTTATCTTCGATATTTACCAGGAAAAGAGTTTTCAGTTACATCTTATTTTAAAATCCAAAAAATCCGATGAAGAAATTCCTTTAATACGAACACATGGGGTCGTAAAAAAAATTTACCAGAAAAAGATTTTATTTTAACACACATTGAGATGGAAAAGGCTCTTTCTTCCTCGATTTCCCCCGCAGAATTTACTTTGCAGAATGTACTTTGAAAATCTGGTACTTTGCAGCTTATTGAAAAATAGACGGGAAGGGGGGGGTGGCACACGCAGCCAAACCGTCACAAAAAAGCACTCCAAGACGTGTCCAAAATATTGATCTCAAGAAATATTAAACTGCTGTGTGCCGCAGTCTTAAAGATACAGCCTAAGTACTCGAAATTTCTACATTGATTTTGATGACATGAATTTAAGATTGGCAGGTGGCATTGACTATTTACGCATAGCAGAAGAATAAGAAATAAGTTTCTTTGCATATTTCATTAACTCTTAAAATTTGGTGTGTCAGACTAAATTAGTATTTGCCATTTATGACGTGAAAAACTAAGAATTTTTACTAGTCCAGCATTAGTTTTATGTATTTATTGCTATTTACATTTAGTATTAAGTAAAATTTTGTTTTAAGACGCGGATTAAAATAAGTTAATGAATCCATGTGTGATATGTTTTGCGAAAGGAAGTGAAATTTTTGTAAACAAAAGTTCATTGAAAGAAAGATTAATTCATTTAAAAGTTATAAGTTTGAAATCATTGATGTTCAAAATAAATAACTTAAAATTTGGTTATTGACGTGAAGTTGACTTTTTTCTTCTTTGCAGAAATAGCTGAATCTTGAAAAGTCATGTTTGAGCTCTAAAAATATGCAGGAAAAACGAGAGTAAGGAATGTTACAGAATGAATAATTTTACAGAATTTTTAAGACAATACTAGTTTTTTTTCATGCGTTGAAAGATATGAAAATTGTGAAAAATTCTTGACGTTTCCTCCACCTACTGTATGCAGAAGATGTATTGCAAAATTAAGAAAACATTTATTAAATGGTTAATTTTTAAAAATCCTGCATTTGAATGCCTGAATCTTAAAGGAAACACTGTAAAAGATGAGAGTTTGCAACTCGACACAAAATATCCGGCATGTTAATTAATAGAGCTAAAGCCCATAAAACATGTCTTAGTCGCATTGTTTTCCATATCAAATGATGCCCTACGGTTGTTATGCTTGGTCTTTGCTTCTAATATAAGAAGAACTACTCCTTTACCGGCCCAAGACGCCACGTGGTGATCACTTTCAGAATCGCGAAAACTGTGTCACGTCAGGGATGGTACCAAAAGATAGTGGAGTACTCTCAGTAGTGAGTCTCATTTCACATTAGTGACACCACTCCCTCCCACTTTAGTACTGAAATAAAAATTCAAGCTGCCAAGCATTGGAAAAAACATTGCAAAAGACTGGTATATTGCACCCACCATGAAATGCGACTCGAAATTTTCAAAGCATGCTAAAACCAACTGAAGCAGGGATAAACCATCCCCGCGCTAGTCAAAAGAAACTTATAGGAAATAAATACATTTTAAATTTAGAGTAATATGAAACAGCTATTATAACCATGCCATTTAAAAATCGAATATAGTTACTTGGGCTTTATTCATAACTAATTGTATAGTTCGGTTTCTAGGGTCACCTTTTGTACGAGACTAATTAAGCAGGGACCTATAATTTAAAGTGGATTCCGAGTCCCCTCAAACACCGAAGACAGAAATTTAACCTATGGGCTAATCAACCGTAAGCCAGAGCGTTAACCATTCGTCAATCAGGCAATTCAATTTTATTGATGGTTATATTGAATTAAATAAGAATAGAATGGGGGTTGTTTATTACGGGAGAAATAAATTTAAATTTAGAATAAGTGAAACTTTGGATTGGGATTAAATAGTAAATTATATAAAAAAATCTTTGAATATGAATAATAGTAAAATTTGTAGGTAAAAAACAGCAATGAAAAAGTACAAAACACATTCTGGCAATGAAATTAAATTTAGAAGTGGGCACGCTCCTTCAATTCTTTAACAAGTTCCCTATGGCTTTGCCTAAAAATGAGTTACATTTACACTGAAAAAAAAGATTCCCTAATAAGCTCTTTAATGAGAATTTTGGTTCTATTTCAAATAACGAAATTTAGGAATCGCGTAAAAAAAGATTCTAAAGAAATAAATGCAGTACAGCTGTTATAAATAGCCCATAGAATCTTGATGCGAAGGTGAAGGGAGAGGGAAACACGTAGCCATTCCCCCAGACGGCTCCCTTTATATTCTTCTCAAATGCCTCCCATGGAAATGAAGCCGGTGAACAATTCTGCGTTTTTCACCTCCTTCCTCCTCCTGCAATACTAATGTACTTGATGACCCCGGCACCCCCACCCTTTAAGAATCGTAACCGTTACTTTTGATGTCCGTAGCCATAGGGGATGATGTCAAATGGATGTCATTAAGAAAGAAAATAGCCTCCACTGCCTTTTCCAGTTTTTGAAAACTTTCAGGCAGCGTCATTTCGGGAGCAGATCTGGAAACACCCTACACCCCACCCCCGCAACCGTAGGGCTGGCTTTCCTGGCACGCGCGCGTCTAAAGTAAACAGAACTTGTTCGATGTTATAGATTATTTAGAATGATTTGAAGTTTAGCGCGTCCTTCGCAATTGGATTCTATGGAAGTAATGGTTGGGAAAGTGCATCAACATAAACACTGCGTACTTGGCTGTAGCTTTCTGTCTGCTTTCATTTCGCTTACCTTAGTGGCGGCAAAGGAGAATACTAATAAAGACTTCTCGGACGGAAGTTGTTTTGATATTTTGATCATTTAAGAAACAATTTTTACACCGCTTATGAAAAATTTCTTTAAGCAATAAAGTTTTAAGAATTTTTTGTTCCAATAAAAAAAAAATGATTGTATTAAGAGTTCGCCAATATAAATTATTGAGCGTTTCGCGAAGCAGAAATGCTTTCATAGGCTTTTGTTAGCTCACATATTAAATTCTCTCTCTCTCCTTCTACATTATATATATATATTTTCTTAGTTTAATTTAAAATTTTAGAAAGGTATGGAAATAGCATTTAGTTTAGTTTATTATTTTAAGCTCTTATTTGCACGCGATGGAGCATTCGGCAAGGGGATCTACACTTTTTATGTGGATTCTTATCTAACCTAAACATCCACTCCGCCGAAATAAGAATCGCGTCCTCGAGCTTATGAAGTAAAGATCAAAACAGAAAATTTTTCAGTTGTCATTTTAACATTATACTGAGCCATATTTGAAATCGTATAAACCTATTGCAGGGGATATCATAATTGTATAGATACAATCTTTCTTTTAAAATATCCTTCATCTTCCAAATTAATTCCTCAGATACATTAAGTGGATTTGTGAAGTATTACAAACCTTCATCTCTTGTGAGAATCCAACTCAAACTGAAAGCTACTGGTATATAAACTGAAAGCTACTGATTTTTATTTACGAGGTTAGCTTTACTTTTCAATTGATATTTTTTGCACACGAGAGATTATCAGACTTACTTTCAGTAAAAGTGGATTCCAAATCATTAAAAACATGCAAATCACGACAAACATGGTATTGAACCGATGAACTGTTGAATAAATGAGCAGAGCACTAATGCATTAGGCTTTTTAAGCACGAGCACAAAATGGACCGAAACCTAAAGTTCTTAAAACAGATTTTAAATGTTATGAACATCCATGGCAAAGTTAGGAATCGAACCCAGGAGCAGTTGAGCCAAAAATTAGAGTGCCAACAATCTTATTGTCAGCTTGGCTAGAGGGTTAATCATTCAACTGCTAACACAGCTTAGGGTACCAAGCAAATGAAAGAATAACAAAGCATTGAAAGAAAATATAATCCCTATAAATTTTAATTAGTGTAATTTATGCTATTGTAAGCAATCACTTTTATATTCTGACAATGCTTTCGGAATTCTGATGTTAAGCTTAAAAAATGAGATGTTCTAGACACTGAAAAATGGATTTTCGTAGCTACATTTAGAAGGAATCCTAGTTCGCAAATGCCCGAATCGAAGTCCAAAGGGAAATGAGCGCCTTCCACCCAAACTGTTAATCATTAGGGAGGAGCAACCGATCTGATGGGGGACGCTGCCGTGTGTGTAATGTTGCATCGCTGTAAACGCAAGATATATGATTGAGATGAATAGACTTCAATGTCATCATTTTAAGCAATTGCACAAGTTATGCGGTCCAAGATTATTACGTGCATTCCAAATGAGTAGTTTCCTACCTGAAATTCAGTGATTACACTTTTTTTTTAATCTCCCTAACACCAAACGATTCAGTCTCTGCGAATACCTGTATATATACTAGCAATTCGTCAAGGTTGACAATATCGTCCAACCGAATCCAGGAAATCTGTCGTTTCTCTCACTGTATCCTAGTCCGTATCCAAGACAACCGACATTCTGTGCTATCATTATTTTTCCACGATGAATTGCTGAATGGATCACCGCGGAATTTCTAATTATATTACAAACAAAATGGAAAAAATTAATAGATCAAAGAAATAAAATGAAAAATTAAGAAAAATGCCGATTGTTAAAAACTAAATGATCAACTGACTAAGTCTCTAAATTTGGATGGAAATTTGAGACCAGGATAAAAATAGTTATATTTAAAATCTTTTAATGATATCTGCTATGCTGAGTATTTATTATTTACTCTTATTTTTTGCAAAATGCTGCTTTGTACCATGAAAGGATGTCTTTATAGATCAGCTATAAATAAATCGAATAAAATTGGAAAATTCCTTTTTATGACAAGTTATTAATGGAAGTAGGGATTCCTTTCGTTTTTTACTCCAATGCATTTGTGACTGGTTGCACACTCGAAAAAGCGAAAACACGTTTTGTAGTGGCATATATGTATATTCATAATAATTAAAAATTATAAATATTACGACACATCCTGTTTACTAATGGCAACTGCGGCATGGAAAATAGGTTGTCGCAATGTCCTCCGTGTGAGATGATACCTCAGGGACGGAAAATCAAGTTGGGTGGTACTCCGTTTGATCTCTGCTTCTAAATTGCGAAAAGCCACCCATTTTTGGGTAAACGATGACACAATTACTGGGACATAAGTTGCCATCCCTTCCTCCCCTTAAAATGCTGAAAAGGTGGAATATGCTATTTTTCTACTCGCAGTTAAAAGGGGAAAAACGAAATTTTGAAGTATGAAGAATCACTCGTCTCCATTTTCGAAGCGAACAGAGTTTTGAGTTCGTCTTCATAAGTTCAAATCATCATAAGTTGAATTTTAAATTAATTACAACGTGGAAATGAAAAAAATCATAGGGTTAAACATTGAAAGATCAACACTTGACGTAAACTTTATTTTATACTATGAAGCCGTTCACAATTTAAAGCACATAAAAATTCGGTAGACAAACAATTTTGATCGATTTAGAAAAATTATGTCCGTGCTCTATGATTTAATTGGATAAGACCAAGGGGGAGGGGAAGCGAATGATTTTCTTAAAGAACATAGAAAAATACCCAAGAGATTACCAATTTAGGTACCTTTAGGTACCATTTTAGTTCCTTACGAAACTTGGTTGATGATTTTCGATATTTAAAAAGGCTAATTCAAAATTTTATACAATGAGAAAAATTAAACTGACAAAACAGCTGAGGAAACTTAATTACACAAATCGTTAAATTTCTTTTGTTGCCAGTTTCACTTTTCTGCCATAAAATGCACGGAGGTTTAACCTCCATTATTATCGCCATAAAATCTGCTAGATTTTTAGATAGTGTTATACTTCTTAATCATTTTTGAAGCAGTCCACTTCACGTTTGTTTTGTATGTCGCTCAACGGAGCTTCAGAAGCTTCACGCCACTTCCCGTTCACATTAGCAAAGTGAAGCCTCATTTTCAGTGATTGGAAGGGTGATCACATTATCCCTCACTCGGCTGCTGGAGCTTCACTAGTTAGGGACGTGTTCCCGTTAATCTGTGATTTATTAATTCCTTCTGCGGGTGTGTTTTGGATGTACCAGCTCAAATTTGATCTCCTCATCTGTTCGTGTTTCAAAATTACAAAGCGTGGGCGATGGGTGAGTAATCCAAACAAGTTAATTTTAAGACACAAACAGGGTCTCGCTTGCACTGATATATGTTGCTCAATGATCATCGCTTAATTTTTGCACAAGAGGACTACTTAGACTGGGACGTACGATTTAAAATGTATTTCTAACCATTGCAGATATCCCTGTCAGAGGTGGGATTCGAACCCACGAATAGTTCACATTATGAATGGAAAATAAAGAAATTACATCAGTTCCAAGTGGAAAATTTTGAAAAACAAGAATCAATGAAACTTGAATTTTTTCAACTGGAATGGAAAAAATGTTTTAACAACTCAAATTTAAGGGCTTTTTCCCAAAACATTTTAGTAGTGTAAACACAATTTTTTTTCCCATTTATTTCGCATAGTACATGTGACTTTCAGCTATTTCTGAGTACTTATCTCATTTCGCTCTTATCTACTTCTTAAAGTACATGGAAAAATAAACTTTGTTATGTTAGCAAATAAGGGTCGCCAACTCTTTAAAATGCCTAAAGGGCCCGAGTCTCTAGGTTCGGATTTTCCTTTAGGAAATGCTGAAAAAGTTATAAGAAATTCAAAAGCAAAGAACCGATTTCGATCGCAAGAATATAATGATGGCCGGGTCACTTACTTTATGACAAAAAAGAAAGAGGACAATAAGGGGGAAAACGCCACGCTGCCGGGCAGGCACACTTTTTAGTACCCACAGGTTATCGATTAGCGTCCCTTTCACAACGCTCCCGTTTTTTGAATAACTTTCCGGCCAAAGGCAAAATATCGAACGCTCTTCTAACCAGGTGCGCTCAGCTTTTTTATCGGTACTGTTAAGACATTTCTTTGCGAATCGCTGTTTTCCAATGCAATATGTGTTTTTCTCTTCCAGAAAAATTTTGTGGTGAAAAATTTTTTTCATGATAAATGTGGTTAATCTCTCTCTTGAAGGTTTTTAATTAATTTAAATAACTTAAATAAGGTCTGCTAATGTCACGTGAGAAAATATTTCAAAAATTAATTACAGAGAAGATTCAGGAAGTAAAGACATCGATGCCTTTTTCTTAATTTGTGTTGGGTTATAGTTCTACGTTCAGTGTTTACATATGAAAGTTAATTGGAGCACAACATATAATTCCAAATGGGTTCCAAAACGATAAAAATGTCTACTTTTGAAGTAAGAATTGAATTCGAAAACTTTTGAATTAAAATCGAATTGAATTAAAATTATTCAATTGCCAGTTATGTTTGACTCTATTTTGATCCAATTGAAGTTAAAAATGGAGATCTGTGTTTTTTTTTTTTTTTGACAGTTTATTATTTTTAATGCAAAGTTATTATATACGTTTATTAGTTTAAAATATTGATCATAACTGCTTTGATATTTAAAGCTTATAAACTGTAAAACAACAACTAATATTTTTATTCCTTTTGTTTCAACCATAAATAAATGCTCAGTTATTTGCTACTTTTCATAGAAAATTCGCTAAAAGGGGAAAAAAAAAAAAAAAAAAAAAAAAAAAAAAAAAGAGAAACTTTTTTTTTTTTTTTTTTTTTTTTAAGAATTAGACTTTTACTTTTATCGTTTTCTTTGTATGAAAATTAAAATATAGTAAATATTTATCCGTTTAATGTTATATTTTTCACACCATGTCTAAATGGACAGAATTTTACAATGCAAAATAAATTCCAAATCACTATAAATATACTCCAGATGACAGTCGAAGCCCGCAAGGGCTCAAATGAAATTCAGAATTTTAAAGATTATCAAGAAAATATTAAAAATGACCAATATTAAAGACAAATATTTACATAGTCAGTAATCTTAGTTCGAGGCTAGTTTTGCAACGCACAAGAAAGTCATAAAATTGTTAAGAAAAACTTAATATCCTTTGTTAAATATTCCTGGCTGAAACAAACGATATTTGTTAAATTTTATTCATTTTATTGCTTTGTCATATGACAAAAAATTGTTCAATATAGGGAAAATTTACTGGACAGAAAATAAGGTACCTAGAGTGTCTAAATAAAAACAAGTTTTCTCTCAACTTTCTATTTGATAAAAAATTTCAGTCGTAATAAAATGGCAAAATTTTGAGTAACTTTCCATTACAAATCATCCTTAAAACCATTTACTTTTTCCTGATTTTTCATTTCATCACCTATCCAAAATTTATGTAAAATTGATAATTTAAATCAGAATGCGTCCGAAGATAATCATACTTAAGAGGAGTGATGAAAATTTTTTATTAACGAATTAACGATTGAGAAGAACAACAAAATATAAAATGTTAATAACATTTCGATATTATAAAGGATGTGAAATGATTCCTTAAGCAAATTATATATATACACTATAAATTATCTACTAATTTTTCTTTTTATTAAAAGTGATATGCAGCAATATTAAAAGAAGCTTCTCAAATAGCTTTTATGAAAAATTAACTTAATGAAATTGTTAAAGCAGTAAATACTAAAAAGTTTTATTTTATATTTTTAGAATAATATTTTATATTTTTAGAATAAAAATATTTTATATTTTTAGAATAATAATATTTTATATTTTTAGAATAATAATATTCTAAAAATATAAATCTAATTCATTTTAGCACTTACAAATAAAGCAATGAATTTCTTAAACAATTCACATTTTCTATGCAAAAAATTTAAGTTTGTGTGAGTTATTTAAAAATTTTTTTCAAATGCATATTTTAATATCACCTTTTTAAAATAATTTTATGAAACAATTAAAGTTATTTTTAAAATTAAAAATATCAAAATTGAGAAAAAAAATTATTCTTTCATATTTATAATTCTTTAATAATGGTTGTCAATTGAACGACTAATCCTTCGGCACAACAAGGCCGGAAACTGCTAATCATTAGGCATCTGTGAACCAAGTCATGGAAGCGAGTTGCATTTCCCACGCCATACTACCACAAAACCCGTTTACAGAGTGGGCCACATTCATACACCTAAGAAGAAAGGACAGAAACACAGCGAGAAAGTCACATCCATGCCATATCCGTGATTCGAACCCGGGACCAACAGCTCAGGAGTCATGAACGCTCATCACTCAGCCATCGGCCGGCATAATTACAATTATAAATGACATTGAAATAACATTATCACTGAATATTTACATTCCTTTGTTTCAGAATATTTGTTCCATTACAACTTAAAACAAATGTCTTGACATTATTAAATAATTTCTATGGGAAAATTACTTTAAATTCTTGAGACAGAAAAACAAAAACTGAACGTTAGAGAAAAAGAAACATTCAAAGCAGTTATAAATAACGCGATGATCAATTATTAGTTACTATTTGCATTCTGAGGTTAAGAGTTTGAAATTTATGTTTATAATTTAAGACATATTACGGTAAAACATTTTATTCGTTTTAGACTTAAAAAAAGTTTCTCTGTTTATGAATATCCTTTACGAGGAAGTAATTCTTGAGATCATTTGAAACAAAAAACTAAGCGTGTAAAAAAAAAAAAACTTAGTTTTCATTTATAAATGTGCGATAAAATAGCAAGAAATTATTTACATTCTTTTATTAAAAAATTTAAAATTTGTGTGATATGTTAAACAAGACCTCAACGCGAAACAATTTATTCCCAAGATAAATAATTTTACGCGATAGGTGGCAATACTATGTAAATTGACATATATTTTACAGTCTCGTAACAAGTAGTCATTCTTTGCCGCACAACTTTTAGAACCACACTACATCACTTACATTTCCTTTTTGGAGCAGTGGTCATAAAGGCAAACGAGAGGTGGTTTGGCGCAGAACAATGCTCTGCTCCAGATGCAACCGCGGACTACTTTGATCTGTATCGAGCGGAGCTCTTAAGTGACATGAAGAGGCCATGCGGAGTCATGTCACGTTCCTTCATTCAGGGAGGGCCTGTTGTCTCTGCAAGGGTCACTAGGCAAAGAGAACTCGACGCAATTATTCCAACAGAGCAAAAACAAAGGAACGGATATTAAACAAGAGCAATCGGCTCCCTTTGTCCATCCAAATGAGATTAAAGACAATATTTAAAACAAAGGAATGGTAATAAGTAGAAGAGATGTACAGATTCCTTTGTTTTGAAGCAAAATTCAATATTCCTAGAAATTGGATCAAAAACGCTGGTGGCTTATCATTTTAAAAGCAATTTCCATCAATTTCTTTTCATTTGAACTAATATTAATACCAAAAGACCTTCAAGCTCGAGATCTTTGCGATTAATAATTCACGAATCCCAAAGGCAGAATATTATTATATGAAATACCTTCTTTGTTATCTCAAATTGTTTTAATTGAAGAGACAATATTAAACTCTTTACTACCAACATTGTCCTTTATAGTAATTACAGGAATCTAAGTTATTTATAGTTCATAAAATTAGTTATAGGAGCATATGTTATAAAAATGTAAATTTTAAGACGTTCCTAATCTTTTATATAGAAAATTCTTAAATTTTGAAGCCTTTTTTTCTTCTTAGAGCTATAATCATCCACAAAAAACGAATTAGCTACAAAAAACGAATTATTTCTAAATTATTCCCAAACTGAAGTGGGTTGGGTTCAGTTTTCACTCTGCCGTCTTCGTACTCAAACGCATTTTTATTTTTATAAAATTTCTACGAGATTTAAGATCGTAAAATTAATAAAATTTTGCATAAGAGAATATAAAATATATAAATACTTGATTTGTAATTCCACAATTAACTTTTTTAAATTAAAAGCTAAAGTAACCAATTTAAGTGACTGTATGAATAATTATTAACAGATCTTCTGTTAATAATTATTCAATCCTTAATCATCGTTAAAATTATATGGATTCACTTTATTAATTCTAATTTCATTTTAAATTTCCAGGATTAAAACCAGTGAAAGTGCTTTATTATTACATTGAATTTTTCCATGTAACAGAAATGGTAACAATTACCTAGATAATTTTATATTTAAGCAGTCTAAATATGCCATTCTGTAGTCATTTTTTTATATAAAAACTTATTTGATCAGAACTAGCTGTTTAAATTGGATTTTCAATTATTAAAGATACCTACTTGATAGGAGTCCATCCCATTTTGAATGCAAGACCATAGATATACAGGCCATTAGATTCATGTATAGACCTGAGCTTTCGTTAGTTTAAAAATATTCTCATGTGGTGCAAGCATCTAAACCTAAGGTAGGTATTGTTCTGTTTTCGCTCAGCAGTCTTTGCACAGAAACACACGAGAGAATTTATTGGAATTACTCAAAAGTTTTGATATCGTGAATTTCCAACTGCGACAGATATTAAACTCATGAACTGTTGAAAACAATTCAACTGCCAGCTTGGCAATACGAAGTGGGAATCAAACCCACGAACTGAAAATAATCGCTGCGAAATAATTTCGAATTCATGACCCACCTGCAAACATGTGTTCATCATGTGTTCAAAATTTTGTGCAATGGAAGCTACTTAGTAATATTAAATAAAATCTGCCCACGCACACCTTCGTTTCTGTTGACAAAGGTTTGCTCAACAATCTTGGCTGGATTACACCGTCGGCAACAAGAGAGGGGGACAACACTCCGGCTCAGCTGAAATGTTTAATAATGCGTGGAGTGACGGGACGCTCCATTGACTCTTTTCTCCCCCAACACCCACATTCCGGAAAATCATAAAATTATCCATATTTCCAGGATCTGTGAAGAATGCCTTGTTCTTAACGTATTTCCATGGGGAGAAAAATGGGATGTTTATAGAACCCCAGCTCAATCTACTCAATTTAAGGACTTCACAGTTTTTGGTTTGGTTGTCGCTCAACGGTCATTTTTGGCATACGAGGGCTAATTAGACCGGGACCTACGGTTTAAAGTGGATTCCGAACCACTACAAACATCCATGCCCAAGGTGGGATTCGAATATACGGAATGTTGAACTGAAGGCTCACAGTTTTTGTTATTAATTATTCGACTCCATATCGGAATGATAGTTTGTTCATTGCCAAAAAATTTGTTCATTTTTAGCAACACAATGAAAATCTAAAAATATTAGATATTAAATTATGTATTCTGAATTTTCGAAACTGATTAAAAAATTTCATGGAGCATTTTCTTTTATTTAATTTGTAATTAATTCATAAATAAATTGGGTAATTGCATAATCACACAAAATTTTAGGACTCGTTAAGAAATTTTAGAATATTAGTAATCCTTCGTAACCAGTTATTTAATATTTTTCGTACATTTACTATGTGTATCAATTTTCAAATTTCTATGGTTTCTACAGTGCTTTTGTTTATGGTTGGCTTATGACTCAACCATCATTTTTTGCAGATAAAGACTAATGGAACCGGGAACTACAGTTCAGAAGAGATTCCAGATTGCTATGAACAACCACGCTGTGTGAATCCATGAATTTGAACTTTGTATGCTGTAAAAGCCCAATTACGGTAATTACCTTGATATATAAAAGCTATTTAACAGTCTAAAATATACTAATTCAGATTTCATTTGTCACAGCATGATTTTTTTTTGTGCTCTTCAGGGATAATTAGATTGGAACATATGGTTTAAAGTGGATCTGAATTACTTCAGACAGTCAAGAGCTAGAGGTAGGAATCATACCTGTGAATTACTAAACCGAAAGTAAGTGATAACCATTGGGCTACCAGCTAGGCTGCATTTGCTTAAATATTTGGATAAAGATTTTATTACAACTAACAAGGAAATTAAATATTTTGATTAAACATACTCCTCGAAGAACTTTTCATCAATTCCTTTTTCCTGCATCAGTTTGAAAAAATTATTAAGTCTTTACCACATTCTTTTAAAAAAGTTATAAAACTCCAGAAATTATATAAAAATAGGAAGACAACCCGTGCTGATATACAGTCTAATTATAATAAATAATCTAGTACTGATAAAAGTTTTAAACAATTAAAGAAACTATTTTAGTTAATTATTCACTAATTTGTATCGCATTAATTTCTTCGGTTCTTCGATCCCTCTTGTTTTTCTGCATATGACGGCTAATTTACATAAATCTAGAGTTTCAATTGCCTTTTAATCATTACAAAAATCCAAGCCAGAAGTGGGAATCAAACCCCTTAATGAACTGAAGATCTCACTAATAGGCTGCCCTCTCAGTGTCAAATTGTTAAAGCAAATAAAATAATTAAAAACGATTCATTGACTTTACGAATTAATAAAAAGTCTTTCATGGTTTCGAATAATAAAACCTATTTGAAGTTTTAAATTGGAAGAAACTAGTAAAATGTTTTTATCTAAGGAAAGAACTACAAAACTAGGCTTGGGGGGGGGGGGGAACAGCTAAGAAACACTTCCAGGGGATTCGCTCTTTCCTTTTGGAAGGCTTCTTCAATTTCCCTTTGCAAGAAGACATCCAAATGGATAAAAGACATGGTGCGCCTTCTATCTGCTAAAGCTTCAATCTGAAACCGATCTATTTTTAAACGGAAGTGCGAATGTCTTTCTTTTTTTGTCAACTTCCCCTCTCCACACTTGCAGTCCCCACTCCCAAGGAGATAAAATGAAGAAAGACAACCCCAAACAGGGGCATTCCCTGAAAAAACGGCAGGAAGCGACATTGGGGAGAGAAGGCTTCCATCAAGCGTAGAAAAAAAAAATTTAAATGAAATTTTAGGGAAACTATTCTCGGTAGACCAGATGGTTGTCTGACTTGTCTCGTTTACTAAAGACGAACTTTCAGGAGAAAACAAGGAGGAACTAAAATCTTAACCAGCTAATGGAGGAGAAAAACACCAACTTCATTTCAATAAGGTTATGAAGGTTTTGCTTTTTAAAAAACAGCCATTGCATTTTTGTCTGAAATGAAATTTTAATTGTCAACACATTAAAATACCACAGATTGACTATTTCATGAAACGATTGCAATCTAAGCTATTTCTTAGTTCAGCAAGAAAAATTTATTGAATTTAAATATGAATCACATAGAAGATTAAGGAGACAAATTGAGGAAAATCAATGTTTTTAAACATAAAAGTATGAGATCTTTTATTATATGATAGATTCTCCAGTGAAATAATCTCGTAATGACTGGGAAAATATTTTATTAAAATTTGCAAAAGTTAGAATACTTCAAACAGGACATAACCAGTTTGGATTCTGGAGGAACTCTAATTAAAAAACTGTAACTGTTAAATGCTGAAATACTTTTTGGATTATGGTGTGTTCAACAACTACGTGACAATTCAATTAAATTGCGATTCAGTTTAGTCACTTTAAATCAAACCCAAGAAAAATCACACGCGAGTATTTGCTCAACAAACCAAACATCCGCTTAAAAAGTCATTCATTTTGCCACACAAAAATCAATGAGAATAAAACACACCAAACAAGCTCGACATAGTATATGCATGTTGTTGAATTACATGCCAAGAAGCTGAATGTACACTTGCTATCCCAGTCTGTTCCCTGAAATGTACTATTTCAGATTTAATTTAAATTTAGGGTCATATACACTAAAACAGGAATAAGTTCTGTTTCACTGATATTCAAATTTTTAAAAAGTTCCCAGGAAAATTAACTTTTAAGAAACATGTTGCGTAAAGAATAATTAAAGAATATTACATTATGATATCCAAATAGTATTTTATATTTAAATGCAGTTACATGGAACGAATTCTCAAATTTAAAATTTCATACCATTCTATGGAATTAAAAACAAACCTGGTTTGCTTGTCACTACGCACATACTTTGTGCAAGATTATTTTTATTGGGGTCTTGGTATTTGAAATACAGTTCAGAAAATAAAAAATCAAAATTCTCAAATTAATGGAACAAAATATTGCATTTTCAGAAATCACATAATACACCTTACAGTAGATAGCTATATAGATTAAAAATGATTTCCGAAGAATGAATTTTTGGATGTTAATAAAATTGTTGTAAATTTAGGACTGGAATGCTTTGAGAGCTTAAAATTCTAAATATTCGACTAAAACAAGTTGACAGTTTTTGTATTTATGGGAAGAGCCTAAAGGAGTTTTTATTTTTTAATATCTTTCACATTAATAAATATTTTCCTCTAAGATATAGCTATAAACTTTAAGAAAATTTATCCCATTTTCAGTTTTGGAAAAAATTTAATGAGCAATAATTTAATGTAATTTTTCATGAAATTGCAAATGGCTTTAGTTACAAATGTTATTAAAACGTGTACAGGGATGCTTGTGTACTTCTTTAGAAACAAGTAACAGATTGCTTGAGGAGCATTGAGAATGATGCGTTTTTAATTAGAACCACGCATACTAACTCTGTTGGTACTTCAACACTTAATTGTATTTAATTATCGACCAATTAAAAAATCCATTTTCCTAAAATTACAATAAAAAATGAAGATTTTTAGAAACGCTCATTTTGAAAAAAAACGTTTAATTATCAGTAATTAAAAGAATACTAGTTTTCATATATCTGTTACTAAAACTTTTGCTGCGTTACATGCTTAAAAATTTTTGGAGCAATGAGATAATTTACCCAATTTACAGGACTCCCTAGAGTCATTGCCGAAAAGGACCCAGCTTGTCGTTTTTCTAGTCTTTGATGACTCTGAAAAGATCTCAAAAAATTCTTAGCATTGTCCTTCAATAATTTATGGATTCCATTCCCTTTTTATTCAGAATCTCTGTTCTTATGGGTTAAAAGTATAATCTGAAACTGATTCTGAGACACTTATTTTTAGAATAAGCCTTTGTTTAAATCCCTTAAATGTTTGCTTGAAAATTTATTTCTATTTTTGAACTGAGAATAAAATGAGCGATGGAAAGAGCAACACATAACTGCTATTGTCTTTTGACAGACTAGTTCCACTTCAAATCACTTTCTTCAGTTTTCATGGATTAACTTGGATCTTCTGGGCACCCGAAACTAAAGAAGCCAGGTGGGACCTGTCCCGCAACAGCTGTTTCTTATCCCGAAAGAGGGAGATCTGTGCTTCGACAGCCTCCGCAAGTCATCTGTCGCATGTTTCACCACCTTCTTAAGTTGTTGTGACCCCCTTGTTGATCTTCAGTGTAAGCAGATAAGACTGAAGAGGAAGTGACGATTGCCATTTTTATCACAAGTTGAACAACATTCAGGCTTTGTGTTTTATTACCTGCAAAATTTCTGGTTATCATTTACTTGGTGCTAATCAGTTCATGAGAAAATATTTCTCTTTATGAATACACTGAAATTGAAATCTTCAGTTTATGATAGAATTCTTCTATAGTCAATAATGATTGAAAGATTTTAGATTTGGTTTGTCACTTAACGACCATTTTCTCCTCATGACGGCTAATTTGATTAGAACCTATAATTTTAAAAGTATTTCGAATTACTAAAAACATACAAGCCTAAAGGCTTTATAAAATTTGTGATGTACTGAATTTTTTTTACAAGAAAGCTATTTTGACAGGGAACCATGGTTTAAAGTTTCATCTTGCTAATATCCGAGGTGTAATATAATATCTTGCTAATATCATCTTCCGAAGTAAGTTGCCTACCTGATTGAAATGAATGTCAAATGAAAGAAATTTTAGAGTAGTTACTGGCTCCTTTGGCAAGAACCAACACTTTGAAAATTGCAATTATTTTGTAGCTTTCAGAACATTTTGCCTATGCTATGGGTGTTAATAAATAATGCTAACACTTTGTCACCGGAAGAAGTGGCTTAGGCTGTTTGGTATTTTAATACAGACAGAAAATTTTCTCCTAGGAGGATTCAGAATTCCCAAACATATACCCCAATAGATATGTATGCAGAGGGAAGAGCAACATCTATCTCTTGTTCAACAATTACTGGAATCGAATCCGGTATCTTTCCCTCTGAAGAATGCTATTCTGTTACTTGATCAAGATGAAAGGAACATTGACGTCAATCTTTACCATCAGAATAATTCATTCTTTATTAATCATTTTCCTTTTCATAATGACTCGATTAACAGTCTATCACACGCATCTGCACATAACAATACAGGAATGGATACATAAAGACCTCTTCTGGCATTAAATACATCAGTGAATTCACATCCTGTTCGAGGGAGTAGTTGTGAAAAGGTAGACAAAAGCGAAATCCAGTTTAATCAGCCTACTCAACAGGAGGCAAGCGTTCTTTTGAGGAGAATCGTTTCGTAAAAAGAGCCCTTCATTGGATAATAAAACACTAACTGGGTGTATCACGAAAACGGCAGTTTCCAAAAATAAATTCATTTCAGATAACTCCGTTAAGCTGCTTGTCTACACAATTTCTGTTGGGCAGTCTTCAAGGTTAGCGATACTTCCCATTAGTTTCTGCCACTGCAGTCAACGCATCAATTACTATTTAAATTTTTTTTTAAACCATAAAGTGTTTAACCATAAAGTTTTTAAACCATGAAGTTTCGTTCCAGTTAGATCATGACTATGCAACTTTATTACATATCGCATTGGTTTAAAATATCCATGACGTCAGATAACGTTTCATGTACGTCACACAATAATTAATTACGACATCGTATTGAGACGGCGTCTTAAATTCGACCTGTCAATGAAATTGCTGCTTCAAATCGCATTCTTCTAGCAAACAAGACAAAGCTCATCATCGAGTGTTTGATAATAGTATCGAACTTCATTTTGATAATGAAACGATTTCTTATACAAAGACCAAATCATCGGTTTGAGAAGCCGTTTCAATTGTATTCGAGACATTTATGCCATGGACAATAGAGCAACAGAAATAAAAAGACAAAATATCTGTTTTATAGTTAGTTAAAATTGACAAGGACTACTTAACTTTTTAAGCATTTTCTGTTTTAATAGAATACTAAATTAATAATTGCATATTTGTAAAAACCTCTTAAGTCTTATGACTAATACCTTGTTTATTCCCTCATTAAAAATTTTCTTTAATAAGTTTTTAAGGTACACAAGGGTTTAAACTCTTTTGAGTAATTTAAAATTCTTCTTCAATTTCTTTTTCTTTCTTTTTTTTTTTTTTTTTTTTTTTTTGCAATACTACCAAATTACTCTCCTCAAAAAGGTGGAATTAAGCATAATATTCAAATTCAAAGTATTCGCGAATCGATGATTATTCAATCGATATTAGAATTTCAGAGAAATGAATTAGATTGAAGAGAAGGAAATTACATAAAAGTAAAAATCTAAAGAAAAGGAAAGGCAAGATAAGGGAGAAGATGAGAATGACATGTCACCCGAGGAATTCAGAAACATTATTTTAAAAATGTCTGGTTGTTCAGAAGTTAGTCCTTAACATATAGGAGAAAGAATTATGGATGATACTTTAGATTTTAAACTGTAAATAATGGTAAATTTATTGAAAGAGGAGATTCATCATCTTATTTGACAAGTTAGAGCAGACACGAGGCCTTCAACTGGTGAAGTATTTGCTGGCTTTGAAGTGGATGGGGCATCAGGGCGAATGTGACCACATGCATGCATTCTCCCTGTCCAGCGGATGAGCAACTTGCCTGTCCAAAGACGGATGCAGGCAGTGAAGCCGCTTACTCTGGCTGCGACGTTCAACAAGCAATGTTTGCTTATGACAACGCTGTACATAGATATTGTATTAAAGTATAGCATTTGTTTGTAAATATTCTAACAAGTGCTGAATTTCCATTTGATTAAAAGATCTTTCTCTTAAAAAATATGCAGGTTTTCCACATTTTCAAGGTATAATTATTAAAATAGACCTGTTTTTTGGAAAATAAATAACAATTATTTTAATTTTTGACTATCCGAATAGATTCCGGTCCCATTTGATTCGGATAGTTGGAGTTCTACTGTATTATACTTATATAAATTAAATGTTGATATATATCTTGGTTGGGTTGTCAGTTGGGTCAATGGTCAAATAGATACGAGGGCAAATTGGATTAAGGCCTATTTTATTAGTTTCCGAAGAGTCTTAATAGCTCTTTCCCAGCGAAGACTAACAGCATTTTAAAGTGGGTTCGAAAATAATACAAATATCCATAAGACTATTATTTTAAAAGCACTCTAATTTTAAAGTGGATTCTGAACCATAGCGCGAACATCCACTATTCAGATAGAAATCGAACTCACAAAGTGTTCATTTGAGAGCCAAAACGCTAATCATTCAGCTACTTACTTGTCTATGATATTATATTTGCATATGTACTATTCGAATATGTGATATTTTTCTCCCCACAAATCATGTATACCGCATTGCTTATAATGTGTGCAAATAAATAAAACTTAAAAAAAAAAAAAAAAAAAAAAAAAAACTAAGTCATTGTTATAATATATATAAGCAAACAGTTTGTGCAAACTAAATGTAAAACGCAGGATATTTTTTATTTTCATAACATTTTTGGTCAATGCTTTTATTTTTTTGCAAAAACATTTCTGCATAAACTTTTATATATGTGAAATATACATATAATATACATAACCTCAAATTCGACCTGTAGAATCACCTAGCAATCTAACAATAGGAATAATTTATTTATTTAACATGCACTTTTGCTTCTGAAATTGCTTCAAATTTGAATTTATGATGCAAATGGACTTCTATCTCACGTGTAAAGCAGCAGGAGAGATGGCATTCTTTCCTCTCCGGATGACGCGGTGCCATAAACCGCAAGAACAGATTGCAGATGAAGACCTCAAGAGTCGTAGCGAACCCCCAAAGCGGGAGGTAATAAATTGGGAGAAGAGAGACGGTTGGTGGGCCGTAACGGGCCCCAGGGGGCCCTTCTTGAGGCCGGAAAAGGGTACCCTTTAACAACTCTTTGAGCCCCCCACCAACTTTCCGTTCCTATTAAACAAGAGCATGACGCTTCATTAAATTTTGCGCGGATGGTGAAAAAACTTCAGACTTTTCTTCCATAAATCCCAGAGACTTCATTTTAATGGAGAGGATATGGTCGCTTTTTTTTTCGAGCTACAAGTGCATTGTCAGCAAAATAAAATACTTTAGGAAGCAAACAAATGGATTTTCGTACGAAGAATAGCTGCTAAAGGCTAGGCTAAAGTCTTCAGAATGAGAGGTTACATTTAAAATCTTGAAAAAGCATTTCCTGATAACACTTACATTATTGAGGAAACTTTAAGAAAGCTGTTGAAAAGGATTCGCAGAATTTGTTTTTCCACTAATTATAGTCGATTCTTCTGTTAGAATAGGATGCTGAAGATTTTCAAAAAGCTTGTAAAAGTCTTCAGCAGTTTGTTTTGTCACTCAACGATTACTTTTTGCACACGATGGCTTACTAGACTGTCAACTACTGTTTACAGTGGATTCTAAGCCATCAAGCCCAAGTTGGGATTCGAATCGAGAAGTGTTGAATAGAAGCAAGATCACTAACTGTTTGGCTAGCAGCTCGGCGCCTTAGCAGTTGAACTGCCCAATATGCTACATCAAATAAAAATGGATATGAGCCATAGGGGCTTAGTGGTAATATACACTTAACAAGGGAAAGTCTCCCATCCTGGTCACCGCTGAACATTGGGGTTCATTTATAATGGACATTTTTTGTATAAAATGTGTAATCAGGTCAGAATCTGGTTTTCAATAAATTTCGAACCACTCCAAAACATCAACATCCACCGACAGTTGAACGATTACGCCAAACTGGCTTGCTATTCGGCTATCAGTTTGGCACCATCGAAGTAGGAGTCGAACCGAAGAATTATTTAATAATGAGGAGGTGGGTATTGATTTATGCATGCACATCTGCCGGAAAAGATTTTTTTTTGACACCTGTAGTAGGCAGTCTAACCGCTTGAAGTTCTAAGGTTTCATGCACACCGCAAATGTGAACAATGAGGGGAGGATTTTTCCACATAATAGTCCGTATTTAACACGACAGATCTCCACGAAGAAAAGAGCAACATCCATCCCCGTAGTGCAACAGTGACTAGGATCGAACTAGTGATTTTCAGTTCAGAAGAGTTCTGCAATAGGTCAGGATAAATATCAAAGTGAATGCTTTATGATTTCTCTAGATTTTTCTCCCGTCTGATAAATACAGCCCACTGTAAGAAAATTTCTACTGAGAGACAGATACGAGATTTTTATGTTTAATAAAATTACATTAATTATTAACATCTTTGTGTTTCCAACTATATTTTTTTTTATAAATTTGTTACTTATTAAAATCCGCTAAAGCCTTAAAAGTCTTTCAACAAATATTTCGGATGTTCTCTGCAAGGGGACAAAAGAAAAGGATATGCACGCTCATAACACAAGTTTTGATTTGGTGTTGCACCTGTATTTAACTAGATATTTATAACGAAGATTACTTGGAGTTATTACGAATAATCTATTTTTACAGAATTTAGTGTAACATTTGACTCGTGTCATTTCTCATTGTGGAAATACTGTAAATATTTTGTACTCTATTTCTGCCAAATTTATTACTTCAACACTTGTGAAGGATCTACTGAAATACAATACTGTAATTTTGTTTATAAAATTCCCATGGCAATTCTGACACAGCCAAATTTATTACATGGTGGAGTCATATCCAGTAACCTGAGATACAGACAAAAGGGCTCCAACGCCTCCTTTGCACCACTTTAAAGTGGATTCCGAACGATCACAAACATCGAATCCTAAAAAGAGACTTGAAAATAAGAGCTGTTGAACCCAAAACCTCAGCGTTAATTTTTCTGACTGTCATTGCCGAGCTGGAAACATCCCAGTTTTACTCAAATTATTGTTGAAACTTTTCTGGCACATTTAAAATTAAACCATGGACCATAATCTGCATGTTTCCTCATTTGGCCTCAAAATAACTGCGGGCGGAAAAAGCTTTTTCCAAAATTATAAAAAGGCATAAAGGTAAACAATAGATTTTCTTCAAAACAATGATTATAGAAGTTTCTTTTATGAAAAGGTTCAAATAATAAATTCCTTAAAAATAAAATACAGAAAAATTTCATTTCCATTCCATGTTCACATTTAGTAAAACAGAAAAAAAGTGGGTGGGGGGGGGATGAAATCAGGAAACCGATTCACTTCAACCTTTTCCGTTGCTCTTTTTCCGCAGGTTTCACGGTGCACAAAAAGAACAAAGAAGTCTTCCTGCGACGCGAAGAAAAATGACACTTTCCTCCCCAGTGTTTTCAAAATTAAATTTTCTGACTCTTCGCTTTATAAAACTTCCTGAGGCAGTAAAAATTTTTTTGAACTCTTTTTTTTTTTATTTTGTTTCCAAATAGAAATCACATTTCAACGAATTAAACTTAACATGGCATCTTCGCGATTTCCACCCTGTTTACAGACACGTGACAAATGCCCCGAAATCCACCCCTACAAGGGTTTCGAGTCCCTGGACCAATCACATTAAAAGCCATGGGGTTGTTTCACCAAAATAGGAAAGAAAAAAAAAATACGATGACAAGTGCGGAACCAAAAATTAAAAAGCTAGGGGGATCGGCCTTGTGTGCGTTTGGCCTTTCAGCAGCCGGTTAGGTAAATTAAAATGGAAGTAGGGTATTTATAGTGTGGGTGGGGAAAGAGGGAAAATTGTTGGGGGAACTAAGGTTGATTACATAGCCTCGACCCCTGACCATTTATAGCTTTAAGAAGGGTTCCTACCTCAATCATTTCTGATGCGAAGAAATATGGGCAGAAATTAATAAAGAGTATCTCCAATGCAAAGATGTATCTGGACAGTGCATACATACAATAATTTTCGATAGAGACCATCGGCTTATTTATCCCTGAACTCAATGCTTATGCGGGAAGGCTTACAATGCTTTTCAGCAAGAACGCTTCCGTGTAGTCATTATTGTGAGCAATTGATTTGTTTCTTCCTCTATGATCACTTTATGCTCAAGAAGGCAGGGTCAGGTGAAGTCCGTCTCAGAAGGCGGTGGCCTGGTTGATTATGGCGTCATTTTCTTAAATGGAAGGTCAGAAGCTCGAATCCGGACTTAACAGAAGTACAAATATGCTTACTAAAGGCAGCTGAAGATGTTGAATATGTTGTGGTTGCATTGTCCTCCAAGTGAAATGATGGATGCAGGTCAATGGTAATTTAAGGATGCAGGTCAAGTATTGTAGTTTACTGAATATTTCCTGCTTCAAAATTACGGAAACACTCATCTGGTTGCTTCTACTTTATTTTCAGGTTAAGTAAAGAGGCTGATTCGATTGGGTCCCATAATTTAAAGTGGATTCCAAACCACTTGGTAACCACTCATCGCAAACAGCCAAAATACTGAGCAGCACTTGTCAGAAAGAATAGTCCCGGGTTCGATCTTTAAAACTTGAGCTGAAATCGTATTCAACTTCTGCGTTTTGCATGCACATCCATCGGGATGGGGAGTTGGGGCTTTCATACATAAATAAAACCCATTTTAGCTTAAAGTTCAAGGCAATTTATGCATTGGATATTAAAAACCTTAACAGTAGCTTTAGATCCTTAGGTTATCCACAATGCAATGGTAAAACCATGCCCGCTGTGGGTTTGTTGGTTTTTATGGCGCAAGGTTGCCCGATATGGGAATTGAACTAACAAACTGTTTAATCGAACGTCAAAGCGTTCACCTGCCAACTGTCAATTCAAGCACTGTTAATATTGAATGATTGAAAATAATTCACTATTCTGTATTTTTACCGCGAAATAATAATTGACGGGAGTTTTATTTATAATGTATATCATTTGTATAACTACTAAATTGTCTATAAGAAAATTGCACTTAGATTAGAAAATGCATTGGAGGATTAGCATTTGAAAATTTTCCCGATTTCATATATGAAAACATTTTTTCGTGGAAATATATTCTTGATATTGCAAAGCGACTAGAGTAGCACACTAGTGGATAATAATAAATAGAAGATGATAAAATCTAAAAAAATGTTTTAATCATTAACTGAAAAGAACCAAATCATTTTATAAATATATAAAATAAACTTTATTTTAATATAAACACACACACACACACATTAAATTAATGGATATTAATAAACAGAACTCTTAAAGTTAATTCCTATTACTATTACAGTATTCAAGACCTGCTAAAGTTGAGCTGTTTTCCAAAAGAAATTTCTTTAAACTTCTTGGTAATCAAAACTTGAAACCTCTTTAATCTGTACACTAATCGCACTTTTGAGAGTATAAATTTATATTGCACACGGAAAATATGTCCACAAATTATGAATGATGGAAGTGAGTTGATAAATGAACTACAAAAATAAATAATGTTAAAATATAAAAAGTAAAAATAAACGCTATATAAAATTGCAATTTCAAAAAAAGTCCAATTGTCTTTTTTAATGGATAACAGATTTAATAGATTTAAATTTCTTTAATTGATTCAATAGTTAAGCGTGAACAGAATTGCTTCAATAAAATTAAAGGATAAAAACTTACAGTTTGCGTGTTATCAGCATAAGCACGTATGCTTTAACTAATATCTTAGCTTTATAGCTATAATGCATAACAATAGTGTCTTAACATATCAGTCATTTGTTCAAAATTATGTAAGATAGAGAAAACCAAGAATGGCAAATCAAAAGTGTTTTTAGGGAATCTTTCAGTTATTTTTTTTTTTTGTCACTGTTAACCATGTAAATAAAAATCATACACAAGTGCACTTTCCGTAAAAATGATTCTTTCCACCAAGTGGAAAATAAATTGTCTGAGCCTCATTTTCCCAGATGTCAATGCTCATTTGCGAAAGTGCTTCAGACTTTCTCAAGAGCCACCTTCGGTAGATGCTTCTTCGGGCGGAAACGGATTCAGAGCAAAGCGATCGAGCTTTAATTTAAGTATTCGAATGCGCTTTTCTCCAGCACGCGTGGGGGGAGTTTTCTTGCTTTAATGAAAATGAGTGCGTGCTCGTTTTTCTGTTTGATCTTTAATCCGAATTACAACCTCTTTCATTAAGTTAATGGGAGGCGGCCTCATCCTCCCTTTCGGAGAGCTTCCCTTTTCACTTCAGGTGAAACATGCGGAATTTTCTCGTAAAATGTTGCGATTTCACGACATTTGTAGAGGTAAAAGCTGAAATTGCTCTCTTTATAAATGCAAGTCACCAACAAACAAATTTGAAATTTAAATAAAATTCTAACTCCTTTTGTCCGCCAAACATTTATCTGAATTGAGAATTCAAGAGATGGAATGAAACTCGTATCAAGCTGTTGGCTAATTTAAAACATAGGCTGTTTCATTTCAGATATTTGGTTACTGCTCTAGTAATTAACTCAACTCGTAATGAATATTTGAATGCACTGTAAAATTGCTTAGGACTTGGACAGTTTCGGAACTCAGGTCGCTGCAAGAACGGAGGTTGTTTTTCCCATTTAAAATAGCTATGGTTTGGTTGTTTGTCTTCAATGCGCATTTTACGCTTACGATAGGACTGAAACCTACAGTTTAAGATGGATTCTGAACATTACAAACATCCAATCTCAAGGTGGGATTCAAGCCCACAAACTTTTAAACAGAGAGCAATAGCGCTAACCATTCGGCTACTAGCCGGGTTTTAAAGTAGTTACGTATGCGCAACTGTTAAGTGTAGAGAAAAAAATGTGTACCTCATTGGATCTCACTTTGAATATTTTCAGAATAAAATCACAAACCTCATTTACTATATTTTTCTTTACTGTTAAAAATTTACTGTGCTAATGTACTACAGCAACGTATATTCGATCTTCCCAAATATGTCACCGATATTTAATTCATCGAAATGCAGAAGAAAATATTCTTTTGAATTTAATACCTAAAATCTTCAAAACTATGCGGGATTTTCAAACATTTCCTGGCTCATTCCTATTTCATTAGCCAACGAGATCTACACGTCACTCTAAACAAGGTTTAGATAGATCTAATTAAGCAATGAATATTGTTACAAAATAAAAATAATTTCTCGAAATCTAGGTAAGAAATTTCTATTAAAATCCATGGGCTGATCGTTAAAAAAAGTGTAAAAATATTGGCTTATACGGTACAGATTAAGCTAACATGAAAAATATGGTGACATTTATTACAATAAATTTAGAAAATCCTTGGAAAATATTGCCATTCAGATTACTATAGAAATAAATTCGTAACTTACGTCTTATTGCGAAGCTGTTCGAATAAATGTAAAAAGAGGCGGTTTGGTCGGTAAATCGGATATCTTGAAGGAGAAAAAAACCAATAGAAAACTTTCGTTAAGGTTCTTTCATTGATACTCGTAGCTTCATTTTCAACGTTTTTCCTGAGAACAATAACTACTTTATGAAGAGGAAACATTTCTTCGATGTCCGTCCAGAAAGCTCGTTCAAGGAGCTTCTTTCAATTATTTTCTTTTAAAACTTCTTTCTGAAAATTCCTCGCAACACTCTCTAAAGAGGGTGTTACGACCAAAAGTTTCTTCATAAATGAAGAAACTTGTGATTACTTTACTTCATTGTAACTGGACTTCTCAAGGCTTGACCGAATTCCAATGGAGACACTGGTTGCTGCATCTTAATTACATTTCGAAGTTCTGTTGAAACGTTCGCGTGGATAAAAATAGTAATCACTCTGAGAAAATATAACGCGCGGAGAAATAGTTTAAAATTTAATAAACTACTTCAGAACTTACCTTAAAATAAATCTTTTCTTGTCCCTTGATTACACTTTTGTTTTAGATTTTATTATCATTTGAATCAAATGGAAGAAATTTATGCTTAAGAATTAGGCTTAGATGTTCTCAACAAACAGCATTTGAAATAATCTTTTAAATTCCATGCTGTCATTAACAAATTCTTTCGCAAATCTGAACTTAAAATACTGAATTGCTGATATTACAAAAAATGCGAGAAATAGTTCGTCTGCTCTGTAAATTAAGGGATTAAAATTATTCCCATCATTAAATAGGCTTTAATTATTATAGAACGGAATTTCAGAATTTGCTATGTCTCCCAACAAGAACAAACAAAATTTGATTTTACGCTATTTAAGGTAATATTTATTCCACGGTACAAAGGCAAAATATTTTTAAAGTACTTGATAAGAAATACTTGTTACGTTAAAAAATCAGTTAATACTTGTGTGTTGGTTTAAAATATCTGTTAATACTTGTTACTTTAAAATATCTGTTAATGCTTGTTACTTTAAAATATTTGTTAATGCTTGTTACTTTAAAATATTTGTTAATGCTTGTTACTTTAAAATATTTGTTAATGCTTGTTACTTTAAAATATTTGTTAATGCTTGTTACTTTAAAATATTTGTTAATGCTTGTTACTTTAAAATATTTGTTAATGCTTGTTACTTTAAAATATTTGTTAATGCTTGTTACTTTAAAATATTTGTTAATGCTTGTTACTTTAAAATATTTGTTAATGCTTGTTACTTTAAAATATTTGTTAATGCTTGTTATTAATGCTTGAAATTAATATTTTTCCACTTTTCAAAACGTTATCATTGAAATAGTTTTGTTGCTACAATGTCTCGGGTTTAATATTTTCAAAATATTTTAGGATTTGTTCATCGTCATTTTGTTACTGAGGAGAAATGAAATAACTAATTTTTAACTATTGAAAGCGTTATTTGGGTAAACATTTAAGAAAATAACTTCATCTTGACACAATTATAAGCTGTAATATACAATACGTAATGATAAAAGATACGATAAATGATACAGAAAAAAAAAAAAAAAAAAAAAAACACGAGCTTTTAGACCTTTAGATAAGTGTAAATTAGCGACTCCTAATGAACATACTACAATTTTGTAGCATTTGTTAAGAATTTCTTTGGAAACTCTTAGCAAACACTGCAATACGCAAAATGAACGTAAGTTTTTCAAAATTTTTATCATTGCTTATCTCTAACTCATGTACATCTCAAACCGAGGTTTAAATTGCTTTCAACTATTAATGGAGAAGATTTTTTGCTAATCATTTTTAATTTCTTTAAATTGATGTCTGCTCTGCAAATATGTGATTAAAAACAATTAAAATTACTTTGCTTGCTATAAAAAAAGTTAAAAATATTCGTTACGTGTCAGCTTACAAGTATTAAGCAGTTTGAAAGAAATTTAGGATGCATATGAAATAAAGCGAGCTTTATTGGTTCAGAAGCGGAGATAATAAAGCTTAACTCGGCAGAATGTTGTTCATAGTTTTATGGAGGTGGTTGAGCTTTCCTGTTTGTGAAAGTCACGGAAAAATAATTCGGAATAAAAAAGAATTCTGTTTAGTTAACAGTCCCATTCCTTTGATTGGTTCGCACGGGAATTCTATTCGCTGTCGATTTTTCTTCGAATAACATCGCGGCAAATTTCTCGCCAAAAGAAAATTCCCTTAATTGAAAGTAAATGCAAAAGTCATTCCAAAACTTATTTAAATCACCTCCGATGCGAAAAAAATATCTCTTGTTGTTCACCCCGACTACAGCTCTTACCTTCCGACTGAAAAGGTAATGGCTTCCATTGAAGTCATTTATTTAATGAGGGTTTTTCTTCCTCCTCGTGAAACCGCGCGTTTTCCAACCTAATGATCAGAGGTCGTTTTTGTTGCTCTAATCGCACTTTCAGAAGATTGAAAAAAATCCTTCACTTCGTTTACAGAAAAAAAGAGCATTAGTAATAACAAAACCTTTTTCTTGAGCATCGCGAGCGGATCGTGCCACTTGAAAGGATTAGAAGTTGTGGATGAGCGACGAACTGAGTTCTCGAAATGGCCACAGATACGAAGGGGGGGGATTCCTGCCGCATTTTATTTCATGTTGTCATTACTTTGATGTGTTAAATCGCTTCGACTTTTTCGCGCACCGCACTTCAATTTCTTAAGAGGTACTTTCGCGAAAGGGGCGCCCTCTAACTGCTTCCTGTGGCATTAATTAACATGTGATCTCTTAATACTTTCATAGACTGAATTCTTATGGCAGTATTATGAAGGAAAAGACAAGCAAATACTTTTTCAAAAATAGTAACATGCATATAAATAAAATGAGTCGGCTTTCATGAAACTTCTGTTTATAATGAGTTGATTTAAAGTAAGACTTCTTGGATAGATACATTTGTTTCACAATTTTTTTTTAAATAATTTATTTCTCTATGGGTATAGTGAATAACTTCAGTTTTCCTTACAAGAAAAGTATATACTCCATTGACTTCTAAAAATATATATTTGCTCATGTTAAATCAGACAGCAATATAATTTTTAAAATTTTAAAATTGAAGATTTGATTAAATAATTGCATTTTAGAAATAATTTAGTCGATTTGTTACTCAATCTTTTACATGAGGATTATTGAGTTTTGGATTTAAAATTGAAAGATTCCAAACCATCATGAACATTGCCTTAGATGGATTTCTTTGTCACTGAACGACCACTTTCTGTACAGGAGGTCTCATTAGGCCGGTAACTACGGTTTAAAGCAGATTCCAAACTACTACAAACATCCATGCCCAAAGAGGGACTCGAACCCATGAACTGTTGAAACGAAAGCAAGAGAGCAGACCATTCTGATCTTGCCTTCGATTCAACAGCTCATCTTTGGCTTCGATGAGAGTCAGAATGACGAAATAAGCTCTAACCATTCTGTTCCAAGATTGTGCAGAAATATTTTCAGTTTATTCCAAATGCAAAAGACAACCCTTACAAAATCAAACTTTCATACCTGCCAACACAAACCGGATTTAAAACAAAAATTCTGTAATTAAAAAGCAAAAACAGTTTATCAATGCAGAATTTATTTCCAGAAAACGTTAGTAAAATTCCGGGAATAATAATAATAATTAAAAAAAAAAGCGCAAAGAAAAAATTGTTTGAACATTTGAAAAACATTGTAAAAGTACAGCCTGGCACATGTGTTTTAATAAATGTGAAAAATGTATTCGCAAGTCTAGAATTCTTGAGAAAATAACCACATCTTTGGCATGGAAGGATTTTTCATCGAGTGTGACGTATTATTGGAGGAAGCTGAAAACTCCCAAGCATCCATCCTGACAGATTATGTCCATGCAGATGATCAACATACTTCTTAGTTTTTACAAATTTTTGTCTAAATTATCCGATGTATACTATGCACTAATCTCACATTTTTCATATTTAAAAAGGAGGATCTGTGTTCAAATCAGTCTACTCTAAGTGAAATTCAAACCTTTGTATAAGTCGCAACACTTTGATTGCAGATGCACCCATTCTGCTTATATTCGGTTTCTTAAGATTTAGTGCTTTCAAATGGTAATGAGTAAATTTATAGATCATTTAGAAACAAATACTAAGAAAGAATTTGGTTTTACTTCACTGATTTCTATGCGCACGAATTAAATAATTGGCGAATCTTTAATATCAAATTCACACAAATTTCATTATGGAAAATGGTTATTTCAATGAAGTTGAAAGCGAAAATGGTTATTTAAGTTACACATAGAATGTGTACACTTAAAATTTTTTTGTTCTATTCTGTAGAACTTAAATTCTGCAAGTTATATTAATCGGAATAAAAATCTAGAATGATGCATGTGTAAATTTGGCTAGCTCAAATATGTTTTTGCTACTTTAGTATCAAACAAAATAATATTTTTATGAGAGCTATGATCTCGAATATAACACGTCAAACTGAGAGAAAACCAAGAATTCTGCAATAACAAAAAATATAATTTCTAAAAATATTTTAAAAAATAATCAAAAATTATTTTGGAGAACGTGATAAATAAACGCGATCATGAATGGATTTATTATGAAATCTGTCTCATTTTCGTTTTTTTTTCTCGCATATCTAAAAATTTCTGTTATCTACACAAGTTTGTGGTACAAATTGAATTTTTTCTTGAAAAAATATCTTTTTCAAACTATCAACTTTACATTTTTTACCAATAAAAAAGTATTCTTACTTTTGCTTTTAAAATTTAATTTTTGGAAAAGTTTATTTAGTTTGGTGATTAAATAAATCACCAAATTCAATGTTTTAAACTCTGTGTGATTTGAAAATAAATTATTTTAGCATTATTTTTCGATGTAGTATCTTCTAAATACAGTTAGGTAATGTAGAAAAGCGAATTTTAAAGTAAGTTTCATTATAAATACTTACTATGCAACTTGAAGTAATCGCAAAATTTCTATCAATTCGAAGGTTTATTTTAAATTTCGATGGCAATGCAGATGCATTTTTTTAAAATTTTCCTTTACAAACTGAGAAATGTTAGTAAAATTTTTAAATTAAATTATGTTAGCAATGTTACAAAAGTCACAGTTGCTTAAATTTCAAATGATGTGACCAATCTCTTAACATTGAGAGGTTAGAGGTTTAATTCTTGTCATTATTGAACAACAATGTTACGCTCCTTTGTTTTCTGGATACACACCTGTTAGTGTAGGTCCTTAAGAGTTTAATGTTGTGGATTCTTGAGGAATAGAAATAGGGTTTCAAAAATAGAAAATCAAGAGATTTCCTTATGTAGGAAGCCTCGAAATCTTCCATGAAGAAACAAATCCCAAGTTGTGGTGGTGATAGTAAACCGTTTGCGCAGGAACTGTCAATATCTGGATACTTAAAAGAGTTTTTTGAATTACGATCTTACGATTGTAATTCAATTCTTTCAAATATCCAGATATTCACAGCTCGAATTTAGAACTTAATTATTATTGTACAAAAAGTACATCGTGATTAAACTATTTTTACTTTAAAAAAGGATAAAACATTTAAATTCTTTAGAATACAAGATTCTTCAGTCAGTGATCAATGTTTCCAGATTGACAAACAAGCATTCACGAGAAATGCCAGAAATTAACTTTTCAGAAATGTTTGGAATTGGACGTATATTTTCTTTTAACATCTTCAAAAATCAAGCTTTGAATTTCATTTAGAAAAGATGCATTCTTTTTTTTTTTTTTCGAAGACAAAGAATATTTGGGCAATTCAAGAGACCGCACTTTTAATTAAAACTCGTCGCAGCTTCCACATACAATAAAATAGAAACATTTCCGTACTCTGCTCTCATCGCTTTAAATCTTCACAAAAGCTTCGGCACTGTTTTGAAGAATAGCAGCATTCCAGGCATTTTACACTTGTTCATTTTTATCGAATCAAATGTAGAATTAAAATGAAAGCTGGACGTTTCCCCTTGAATATTTTCAAAATCGGTTATTTTCTAATAGCTGTTATATCTTATTCTTGGAGATTATGCCAGTAATTATTCAATAGAGGGCCCATGCTTTAGCTATAACTTTTGGTGTAAATAGGTAAACTCAACAATGTAGTTGTTAAAAATAATTTAAAAGCCAATGTAAAATGTCCTTTTAAATTAAAAATAATTTAAAAGCTAAAAATAAATGTTAACTTTAAAAATCTTAACATCCATTTCATTAAATACAGGAGTTTAAATTTTAAAAGCATATATTTAATAATGGAAGCGTTATAAAAGTAAAAAACGAAACAATGTTGACGCAAAATGGCATTAATGTTATGATATAAAAGATATTGCTTACAAATATTACAATTAATTTAAAATGATCTTTTTAAAAATTTAAATCGTTCATTCCGATTTAAACTGACGATAAAATGAATGCTTTGTCTTTTTCATTTTGATTTTTCAGCTGTTCCATTATCAACGTTTTAATGTGTTGAATCAATGAAAAACGGTTTCTCAAGTCGATGATTTGGTCTTTATATCATTTTATTAACAATTATTAATTGACGTTTTATTAATCGTTTTATTAACAAAATGAACTTCAACACTATTCTCAGGTGTTAATGGTGATCTTTGCTTAATTCGTTGCGACCCTAAGAATGCGATTGGAAGGATGGTTAAAATTACATATCTTTAAATGTATATGATTATATTCTCCTTAAATATAGCACAAAAATCTCGATGTTCTAGGCTTTTTTATATAGTTCCAGGCCTTCCGAGTGTTTACCTCTGTGCTCTGGTTTGTATTCATCATGTCATACTTCATCTATAGGTGTAAAAAGATTGCGGTCACATTTTCATATGAAAGCAACCCAAAGTAAGCTTATCTGAATCTACACTTTACAGCGGATTTCAAATACTATAAACATTTATAAAAGTCATGGGAAATTCAACCCAAGGTTTGGTTAGGCTTTTATCGCTCAACGGTCATTTTTTGCACACTAGGGATAATTAGACCGAGACCTATGGTTTAAAGTGGATTCCAAACCACTACAAACATCCATGCCCAATGTGGGATTCGAACCCACGAACTGTTGAACCGAAGGCAAGAGCGCTAACCATTCGGCTGCCAGCTATAGCAAATCAGCTCAAGGAGTATCGGGTCTCTGTATCACTCACCGTTCAATTTTAGCCTCGACGTTTTCTTGTAGGAGTGAAGTTAAAATGACTGCAAACAATTACTTTATTTCTTAATAAAAATATTAATTTTTGTGTGTGTGTTTCTGTATTATATAATTTATAATTTTAAACTTAAGATATTTTATCCATAAATGAGTAAAGATTAATTTCTTAAAATTTAAGTAACAAGTTTATTACATATATGAATTTACGAAACACTTACGAAATTAAAATTGAATTTGAAATTAAAATTAAACTTCATTCAACTACTATTCATTAAAGGATTTCCCAGAAGCGCGGTATAATTATCTAAATAGAATAAACTATTAATAGTTGAAATATTCTCCAAAATCTTATTTTCGGTTACTTATTCAAAATAGTAAAAAATATATTTCTAACATTTTAATTTTTTTTAACAGTTGGCACAATGATTTTTCACATTACTTTCAAATTCAATATTTATGATCAGGGGAAAATGACATCTGAACCCATTGTCATTTTACGACGACAATAATCACAAAAATGATCCCAACTTTTGGACCAGAGAAATGATATTTGAAGTCGATAGTTTTGGAGGAAGGGGGATGAAAAATTTATAGCAGCTGAATTTCGGTTTTATCTGACTCTTTGAAACTACTTAATCACGCAATAAATTATATTTATTGCCAACCCCTTCTCATTTGAAACAGTAGCAAAACCACATAAAACCTGAATTTAATATTTTATCGACGTATCAAAGATATATTACAATAGTGTTTCTGAATCCTGAAAATGTTTTGTGAAATGAATAGAAGCTATAAAAATTCCTTTCATGGAAATGAAATTCTCGTATTTTAATGATTGAATGGTTATGTAAAAAATCCACTCCAGAATATGTTGAAGCACTCATAAATGTCCATCTTGTTGGCAGAACTGATAAATCTCCAGATAATTTATACTTGGGCCGATTGAAATGTTGCGAGACTCACATATTGCTTCCAAAGCAAATTTTATTGCACATACAAAATAGAGAATTTAATATTTATTCTCTATTTTGTTTAATCTAACTTCTAATTTTTTTTTTTTATTTTTAATTTACTTAACTGGTAACGTCATATTCTAAGCAAAATCTGGCCAATAGTTACAAATGTGTGAGGAATATAATCACTGCTCATCATTAATAAAACAAAAAATGATATTTAAAAAAGAATGACAATTGATTTTAAATTAAACAAGAAAAGACCAAAAGCCAAGTACTAATAATCACAAAATATCAGATTTTTAAAAACAATTAGAAAATTTTAATTTAAAAACATGCTAAATAAGATTTTAAATTCTTTTCGGAAATGCATTTACATATCTCGATTGCGAGGTAGGTAAAAGAAAATCTGCAAAACACTGAACTTCAGTAAACAGCCCTGCGTATCTTGCACCAAGGCAAATGACACAGTATTGGGGGCTGCCTAATAGCTCGGGCTGTTGTAAAGTTATTTAATGTCAACCGAGCAGTCCAAAAGTAATTTTTCTTAGATTGTGGGCTACATTCACGAGTCGTAAGGAAGGAAACTCGGAAAACTTTCAAGGACTCACATAAACAGACTTGCATAAAGGAAGAAACGCTCTCCTCCATTCCATGTTAACAAGCAGGGGAAATCCGGTCGAAATCCGGTTCAGTACGGTTCTGTCTTCAGAATAAAAGGCCTAGGACCTTTCGCCCTGAAATGTGTTCATCCGCTAGGCTATGGTTACCTGATAAGCTAAGGTACAGACCGGGTGCTCCGTCACGTATGTCTATTAGGATATAGCGAACCCATATTTGATAGGACCAGGGTAAAAGTCACATTTTCTCCAATGATTTCAGAGATTGGTTCTGCGCATAAAGGCTAGTTAGATAGGGACACATAGTTTAAAGTGAATGCTGAACCTTCACAAACATCCAAAGCCGAGGTGGGATTCAAACCCAGGAACTATTGAAAAAATGCCAGAGTTCTGAAGTTTGGTTTATCGCTCAAAGCTCATTTTCTGCATACAACCGCTAATTAGACTACAACCTACAGTTTAAAGTGTATTCTAAAGGAGAACAAACATCCAAACCCAAAGTGGGATTCAAACCTTTGAATTGTTGAACCGAAGGCAAGAACACTAATCATTCGGCCACCAGCTTGGTCACAGTTATAAAGATTTGATTGACAACTTAGTGAAGTAAATTAAGATTGTCGAGCAAAGCGAAGATGGTTAATTGTAGTCAAAGATTATAACAACATTGACAAATCCTCGTTGATTGGCGAGCAATGAGAATGTGAGTAGAGTTTTCAGCAGTAAGGAAACAAATTAGATACATGTGACAAATTAGATACATTGTTCTTGAAAGCAAGAATGGTATCATTGGATGGAGAATTACTTCTGTTTTTTTCTGTTCAAGTCACATAAAAAGGACATCGGCCAGCAGCTGAATGCGAAGAATCTCCAAAATGGGAGAGTGGGAATAAAAATCGCCCCTTTCCATCCTTGGTTCATTGCATTTCCCATTTAGAGGCATCATCTGGGGGAGAAAAATGTCTGCCTTCCGTATTCTTTTTCCGGGGTGGGGGGGATCTGGAAAAAGAATACGTAAGGCAGTCACGCGGAGAGCCATTCTCTTTCAGACAACGAGTGACACATTAGAACTAGCGTGGGTCACATAAGCAGAAACACGGGTCCCTTCGCCATTTGATCTCGGGAGAAGCACCAAATTCTTTCCCCTCCCCCTTTTTAGACCGATGACTGGAATTCCTTTGTTATTTAAAAGATTGAAAGATGTAACTGAAATAGTTGATTATCCGGAATATCCACCAGCCGATGATTTTTAATTTCCTTCCTCAGATTAGCATTATTTAAATTCCTATTTGCTTGAGCATACTTTGCTCCTAACCTTATTCAGGTGCTTATTCTACGCTAGACAATGCTGTACTACTCTGTTCTCCTGCCAAATTGTATCCGGTTATTAGTCTCAAATCCATAGATACCTTCGAAAAAATGACAAGGACACAGATGCTATATAATCCTTTTGGCATACTTAATGATGTTTTGGCGATTAAAAATGTCACCATACTGATGTAACTGTCACGTACAATCTAAGTTCGTCAAAAATAGAATGAGCCCCATTTTTCTGACTTAATAAGTAATGAGAAGAATAGCAAAAAATCCGCCAAAAAAAATTACCCAAATTCAAAAATGAGCCAAAAGGATTATACGATATTTCTGAAATGAGAATAAAAACAAAGGCATTTAATTCTGAGAATTACAAATGGTGTCAAATAAGAAAATAAAAATATGGTACTCAAAAAAGCGAAAATGAAATAATAAAAATATGCTTTAGACGCTTCATTTTTGGCTATTGTTAACATTTATTTCTAACGATTAATATTATTAAATGTCAATGACATTTTGCTCTAAAATACATTGCTCTAAGACTCCTTCTATAGATGGCAACACCAGAGCATCCACTCCCTCAATTTTGACATTGATCTACAGGGAATGGAAATTTTCTTCAGACCATTACAGCCATGGTGACTACTCAATGACTGATTATAGGACTTTCGATTCCACAGATTTAACAAACACGTATATCGTATATACTTAGTGGGTCTTTGGCGGCATTGTATATCGAAGATCTTCCGGATGAAAAGCCGATGCCTTAACGATTAACTACCTCGACACCCGGCGCATTTGTTAATGCCAGATTTACGCAACTTAAAGTTTCAATGAATTGTCAGATTTCTTAAAGAGGGTTCTTGTTGAATTAAATAACAGCGCTTTTTTAGATTGCAAGATACTGGTTAGTTGAGCTGCAATATGCAATCATGGTTATGCTCATGTAGATTGAATTTGATTTGAAACACAAGAGCATTTTACTTCATATGTTAATTTGTTTCATGTAAAGCTCTACAATATAGCACTGAATTTGAATCCTTTGATTTTTCCATTCACGACAAATTCAGATTAATTGTACTTTGCAATACTTACAACAAGTGCATTTTAAAATAGACACAACTTGTTCAGAAATCTCCATTGTTTTAAATTCTAAATAAATATCAATTTTTATACTCATGGTATTGTGACTTAATTTTGCACAGAGAACGTATTTCAGAATTGTACCCATGGAGGACAATAGGGCACTCAATTTAATTCTATGGTAGCAGAACACACACACACAAAACGAAAATTCTGCTTGTTAAGAAATGCAAAATAGCTTTTCTAGAAAATATCAAAGCAATAATGAAACTCGCTGTAACAGATCATACACTGTTAAAAACGAAGAAAAAATTTTACTTACAAAATGTAAGGTTATCTGCAAGTAAAAGTTTTGTGTCTTGCAAGTAAATATTTTAACTGTTAACAGCCAGATAATTGATCCTTTATTTCGAAGAAGGAAAATTTAACATCAATTTCGGAAGAGACTTCAAAACGGAATGCCAACAGAAGACATTGGCATTACGATTATAGAATAAGCTATGCATTTGGAAGCAGCTGAACACTTGCGCAAATTTCTCAATCTCTTCAAACATCTGCAACATCAAACACCTGCCCATGATGAAACATCGCACATTTCTGTTACGTTCTAAAACTACAACTTTTCCGAAGATGGAGAGCAAATTTCCAGTACTAGGAATATTTAACCTCACAATTTAATTACTTGCAAATTTTGGTTATGGCACTGCTACAAGAGCATCATTAATGGAAACAATATTTCAAGTATAGCAAAACTAGAAGATAATTTCTCCATCTTTAGAACTAAATTGTAATGAGTTGCATTGTGTTTTTGAATCTAGTATTTATTCTAATACGGCTAGTTATTTTAAATTCATCTTTTATTAGCTACGGTGGTGGATATATTGATCCCTATGCATTACGATTTGATTTTGAATGTTTTCAATGAAGCCATTGCCTTAATTGTTATAACTTATTTATTCTTGTACTTGAAATATTCTAGCACATTCCACACTTTCATTTATCTCATTGGATTATTTTAGAAAAAATATTGTAAATTTTACCCTCTATTATTTTGCACTCTATGGAAATTAAATACAATGCAATCCCATTTATCCACTATTACTGGTAGCTTTCTAAAGAAATAAAAACCACACATTCACAGTTAATTTGTACAAAACTTGATATTTTTATGATATTTTTGAATTAGTGTAATCTATGCGCTTTTTAGCTTCAACCATCTTGCCTGTAATATAGGCATATGCTACGGAGGACATGGTCTGTACGTCCGATAAAGCTCCCCCAGTAATACATCTGGTGGTGAAAGAATTGTCACGAAAACAGAACTGAATTGCAATAGAATTATGCTTGAAATTAAAAAAATTGACAGAAATATAACGCAGTCGGCAAAATATTTGCAGAATTTCCATTATGGGTGATGACAAGAGGTTAGTATTGCACTAAAACTGTAAAAACAGGTCATTCAAAACACTCCATGTAACCTTGGTTATAAAAATACAAATTAGTTATCTTGGTTATAACAGATGATAAAAGCAGACTATAACATAAATAAATAAGCAATATAATTACGTTAATTTAGAAGAGTATGAAAAAGGAGCAAAAAATGACAGATTTATAATATATACATTTATAACACTCTCTTGCTTTAACATCATTTTTTCCTGCTTTAACTGCGTTTCTCATACTTAAAACTACGTCTTTTAATGCGACATTGCATTTTCCCAAATACCAATGGACTACGCTGTCTGTACGCATATAATTAAGTTAAAATATGCATTAATGATATCAAACTGAACAGATAACATTTGTCGTAGGTGATAAAGTAGAATGTTTAAAGTGCAATGAGCTGAGTCAGTTAATATTTTGCAGAGGTTCCATCTGCGCACTGTAGCTGTCAGGATTTAGAAGATTTGTGAATAAGAATTACAACTATAATAAAGAGTAAAACTGCTTCAGAAAGTAAAAAAATCATAACAAAGTAATAATCGAGATTTTGTACCAAGATTGCTTTGAGTCTTCAGAAATACTCTATTTAGCAATCTTGATTATAAACACTCAGTTATATAATGGATAGATACAGTGAAATTCTAATATGTACCACATAAATAATGTGTTAAAAAAAGCAAACATATACAATACGTATATTGAAAATATATACAGATAAATAAAAATGCTAATTGGGTTAAATTACAATGCATTCCTCCATTAGTTAAAAATATGTATTGTCAGCTCAAAGTTTATATAGGTTTACAATGTTTACGAAATAAATGAAAGATGAGGCATTTAAATTACTAATTGTTAAACTATGCTGGGATATTTAATATCATATAAGAAATATCTGAGAACTTCAATGCATGGAGTTATTTGGGCATAAAATCTGGATAATCTTCAGATAAGTTCCGAAGTTGAAAACACTCACTATTTTCCTTATTGTAATGTCAAATTGCGATTTATAAAATATATTGTTTAAACAATACAGTTCTCTGTAAAGTAAATGCCTTACTCACCAGAGAATAGGAAATGAAAAGTTAGCCAGCCTATTAATATTTTAAAATTTCTTTCGCGTCCTTTTTTTCTACAGCTATGGAAAAGGAAAACAACTAGCTTTACAATAAATCATAATTAACTCATCATTGATGGTCCGTTGCAACTTTAACATTTACATTCTTCATCAGCTCTTCATTTCTCAGGAATTAATTTATCGGGGACGAATTTTATTATTGAGTGATAAATTACAATAATAAAGTGAAACACAGAACAAAAATGAATGTAATAAATTGGTATTTCATATTAATATATATATTTATGAAATGCATATAAATTTAAGTCTTATAGAGTAAATTTAAATTTATCACTGGCAGATTTCTCACATTTGACAGCATGAAACATAATTGAATAGAGAACGTCATCTCTGTTTCCTTATACATAAAATGAGATCTATTATTGATTTTTTTCACACTTCGCCACTGCCTTTGGAAAGTGGATCCGGATGGTTGACGATTTCATTTAAATTCCCTTCTTTCCACTCAACTTAAAATTCGAGCTACCTTCCACTCCGTTGTACCGACACAAGTAGACCACTTTTCAGAAAGAGCTACGATATTTTTTTTTGTTCACACCACAGTGCCCCGCACATTAATTACATCCCTGGCTTATTCACGCCATTGCAATATCCCACCCCACAAGTCCATGCGAAAGTGTGATAACGGCCAACAAAGCCAACTCAAGTATGAAAAAAGAGGGAGGGATTTTTTTTTATTTTTCCCTGGGTTTTCAAACACCCGAACTCCTCAAACAAAACTGCCGTTTTTTCATTTACGTGCATCACACATGCTCCAGGCTGGAGTGTTTTCATTCGATTCTTCCTGCTCCCCCCTCGGCATTCTTCCTCAGAACTTTTCCTCTTCAAAAGCCACTTGTTGGAGAATTGTACACTGGCGATACCGTCTTCAAAAGAACAACGTACTCTTCGGCCTGCCATCCTTCAATTTCGGTTCTTATTGGCTGGGCCTTATATTGAACCACAGGAGGAAGGTGGGGAGATATCCTGAGATGGAGTGCTTGCTGTAGCAGCAGAGTAAACAGAGATCGCGCCACAAATCTCGCCGTGTTTGCTTGTAGAGAGCCCGGAGGTTGCGTGGGAAATTAGGAATAGCACTTCAAAACGAGCTTCAAGTACATAAAGAAGACAGAAAGGTGAAAGCATCAATATTGAAGTGGAAGAACAAATATTTATGTTCTCTGAACTACTTCCCCCTTCAAAAAATATACATAAAAGCAAAATACACAGCTGATACCAGTTAGCTGGCTTCACAAGACATAAGAAAACATTTCACAATTCCTTCAAAACTACCTAATCGCTAGTTGATTAATATTGTGTTTGAATCTGCATTATTGTTTTGCATTTTTATCAATAGTTTTCTTTGTCTCTGAAGAAAGTTTATTTATTCAACAGTCAACAAAAGTTCTGATTTGTTCCCTTATGCTTTAAATTCCCTCAATGAATGATTATTGAAAATCTTCACTTTAATCTGTTTTTTTTTGTCTTGTGCCAGCTAGGCTGACAATATGGGGTGCGCTGCTTCAATTTTCCAACTGAACCATATTTGGTGTGGAGTCAGACTTCTTTAGTACACACATGCCATAGGGTAGGTAACCATTTATAGGGTAGGTAACCATTCACACCTCATTCATACACAGAAAGAACAAAGACAGGATAGATAGAGAAAGTACATCCTTGCGCAAACCGGGATTCGAACCCAGGTCCTCCTTATCCGTAGTCAGGCACTTTGACCACTAGACAGGGCGGATGGCATCAAACTTTCAATGTTGACCATATAAAATTAAAAGTATACTATTTAGTTTTAATTGAATGAGATCAATTTAAATAGTAAATATTTTAAAACGAATGCATAGACGGGCGTTGTGTAGTATAAACAAAAAATATCACGTTTTACAAAGAAATTCACAACAAAATCCGTCAAATGTATTCGAAGCATAAAATATAAAGGCAATAAAAATTTTGCTAATATATTCTTCCTGATTGACTTTACAGCCAGGGATGGGCTTTAGCCTGCCGTCCAATCTCTTTCCATGTGACTCCCAATCTCTTTCCAGGTCTTCCTCTTCCAGTTGGCTATCTTAAAACAAACATTTTAGCATTGTCATTCTGCATACCGTGCAGCCATCTTCCTTTTGGTCTTCCCCTTGGCTTGTTGCACACTGGTTTCCAGTTTAAGAATTTTGCCACGTGGTTTTGTATCTACCTCAATGTGACTGAGCCAAGATAAACGCTTTTCTTTGAGTTTCACTGTGTCTTCGCATTTAATGAGTGCTCTGATTTTCCCAATTAGCTCTAATTCTCCATAAATTACTATTTACCTGAGTTGGTCCATATATTTTTCTAAGTACTCTACGCTCAAATAGTCTCGAGTTCTTAATATCGTTTAATCTCAGGGTCCAAGTCCTACAACCATGTCCCCATAGGCCAGAAGTGTTTTGTGTATCTTTAATTTGATTACTTTATTTCTTAAAAGATATCCATCTATCTGTTCCTCTCTTCACAATTCTGCAATTTATCTCTTTTGAAGTTGTATTTGAAACGTTAATAACTGACCCTAAATATGTAAAATTCTTCATTCCGTGTTGTTTCGTTTTTATTCCTCTAGTATCCCTCCGCGGAGCTTTAGAAACCAGGTGAGTTTTATAACGTGAATTAGTCGAGTTTTTGTTAAGAAGATTGTCATATTTCTCTTGAAAATTTACATAGAAGTACTTAGTTTCAAAAATAATTATTTTTAACATTAAAATTATGATAAGAAATTTCTAATATATAAAACAAACAAATGAATGAATGAATCAATACCTAAGTATCTGAAAAAAAATGTTCAATCCGTCTTGTGGCCCGTTACCATTTATAAAGTTTAAAGCAGCATTTTCATGATTCAACGACATAAATATATTTCTGATGTTTAACTGTTCGAATAATTAAGACCGGTTAAGAGAAGTAAATTAAAATATCAATTTCGTTGAAATGAGACTAAAAATCTACTAACTCAGGAGTTTCATATTAGTTGAAAAATCTAGTAAACTGAGGTTGATAAAATTTACATTCTTATACGAAACGCATTATTGTAAAAAAAATTCTACAGCGTATTATAATTCTTTGAAAATTTTCTAGATTGTGTGGATATGTCAAAAAAAATTAAAAAAAGATGAAATACCATAAATTATAGAAGTATGAAGGATACTACATGATAAATTGTAATACTTATTCTTCGTTGTAAGAAATTCTATATATAAATGACTTAGCACTAAATTCTGTAGGCCTGGAAGCATTTGCTAGGCTTTATAGAATGGAAACAAATTTCAAAGTCTCAATGTATGTCTAAAAGTTAATTCTTAATAGAAATTCTTATTAAGGAATCAGCATTTCGTGTATTTTTTAAAATTGTTTAAAGTACATTTATGAACTTCTTTTAACAGCTCGACTTTAAATCTTGCTGATCATTCTTGGATATTCTAGAATGTTTCCTTTTCTGATGTACTTCAAGCTCTTTCTTTTCAGACATGCTCTTTCTTTTTCGTTCAGAGTTCCCCTTAGTTTTCGAACTTCATTCTTCCAAATACCGCTATCAAAATGTTGTGAAAATTTCTTCAACAAGTTCTTCAAAAGCTTCTTTTATGTGAAAATCACAAGCCTTTATTCTTTTCTTTCCTTTGCACTGCGACTGAGTTGCAGGGGATCTTTTTCTACTGTTAATTCCTCCCCCCTTTTTTATATTGCTTTTTGCAAGAACAGATTCTCTTTTACGTTATTGATAAATTCATTTCAATTTATATTGAAGTATATATACTTAGAAAGCAAAAACTATATAAGAGTGAAATTAATTTTTCAAACCATTTCTTTATTATTTATTCTTTTAAAAGTGTGAATATATCGAATTTTTAAAATGCGCCATTTTATGTTAGATGTATTGTTCTATGGTTACTTGTACGCTCTAGGGCTAACTTGAAAGATACCTGCGAATTCCGTAGCATTACAGTCATTCACGCTCAACATGAGAGTTGAATCCACAAGCGATTGAATTGAAGAACTAATTATTCATTTAATCAATTTAACTAATCAGTATATTATGAAAATAATTTTTTTTTGCTTTTATATTAACACGGAGGTATTAGCATGTACAGTGAGTACTGTAGGGAAAAATAGTTCCACCGATTATTTAGCGTTAGAATGGGATAGTTATTACTCCCTGTTCTGCAAATTTTATTCAAAAATTTGTCTATACGATCAGTTTTAGAATGAAAGACTTCATTTAACAGATACTTCGGACTAAAGTGAATTCAGAACACAGCCTAGGTGTGGGACTCGAACACGTGAATTGTTAAACTGAAGGCTAAAGTACTGATACCTTCATGACTGATAATATTTTACTTCGATCAAATTCAGTAATTCAAACATTAGAAATCTACTGAAATACAGTACAGTAATTCTGCACAACCAGATGTAACGTGGTGGAGCAATACCTGATAACCCAAAGTGTGCTCCGTCACATATGCGCATGTCTAATTTTATAGCCTCCAGTTCGGCTAGTTACCCAGAAGGTTGGTAAATAATCCTCTAGAAAATTAAAATTTTACTAAGTGAAATTATGAAATATTTCATAATAACTATTACTATATAAAAAAAACGTCAATGATATGAAGGATAATTAGAAAATCAATAAACCCTTTCATATTTTTAACAAAAATTATTTTTAGTGATCAAATGGCTAGATTTACATTTTAATTTTGCAGTAACAACGGTTTTGAAGTTTCCATACAAAAGTTATTTTTTGATGCTTTTTTTAATTCCATTCCATCGGACAATGGACACTACGACAAAAGAAACCATGAACTCAAAAAGCAGCGAAGATTTGAAGCAGAGGAGACTGCGATGAGCACAGATGGAAAGGAACTGGGGAACGGGAGTGCCTGCAGAAAGTAATCAAAGTGTCATCCCAGACTGGCAACGCCAGTTGCCTTCTAGTGATGAGTGGCAAAAATGGGGACTCGGTGTCAGTGAAAGGGACACGCACTCGGCACGTGCCTGTAGACTCCTACCCACCATTTTTTCCAAGATGCTTTGGTGGGAAAGGGTTTCGTATTGCGTCCGGAGCCACTACTTCATGTTCCCAGCTATCAGCTCCACTTGATACGTTTTAGGGGTGGCTGTAATAGGGGAGATAGACTTATGAAGAAAGGGCAACCCCTCGCTCGCAACCCCTTTAAAAACACATTTCGGAGTAAATGCAAATCAGCGGAGTCGATTAAAATCATTTCATATTTTTTTGGATGACGATTGATTTTTCGAGACGAGGCAGGTAGGGAGGGAGGCTGAATGCCGGAATCATAAGGCGAAAGAAATTGAGCTTCTCGTGTTGCGACCGCGATGATTAAAAGCAGGACTCACAGCCACAGGCGCGTGCCTCCGAGAGGGGACTCGTGTGAATGCTGAAGGGGAGGGATCAGCTATCTCGAGCCAATTATTTTGAATCTAATTATTTTTTTCATAACAAGAACGATCATATTTCAGAAACCGTAAACAAAAAATTTAAAATATATTGAAAACAGTGAAAAATGAAATGAATAATTTTTAATCAAGAGTTGGTTACCTTTCCTTAGTAAGACCAGAAGCTCATTTTTATCACTACTGTAAATATATAAAAAAAAGTTATTGAAATTCATTTTTATTCTTCTAACTTCTTTTTTCACAAGAAAATATAATTTCACTGCCTAAAATTTTAATTCAAATAAAATTTACTGTGTGCGTTGAAATTCTCTTTTACAGACTTAGAATGGAGGAAATTAAACAATTTCAAAATTCTTATTATTAATTTACGTTTAACATATTAAATTTTTATTAATCAAAGTGAGAAAATTATATCCGTACAAACTGTTCTAGATATGTAGATTCAAATATAAATGCTTAATTATAAATATAATTGATTATTCTTATGTTATTGTACGATTACAGTCATCCATCACGAAGCATATAATTACGTAAACAGAAAAAAAAAAGTTAGTAGAAAATGTGTGATTATGACCGATATGATAATAAAATAAGCTAATATGTCGCTTAATTCCAGAAACTTAATAAATTAAATCTAGAAACTTTGAAAATATTAGACTTAAAAATTAATAGTTTGTAATCTGTGAAATCAAACTGAAGGCAAGAAAATTTTATTCAACGCTTTGCACAAAACCTGACAAGTTTTCAAATGCCTTCAGAGCCCAGGAAATTTTCATAGTAAGAATCATTCAGACTTAAAATTTTTCCCAAAGAAAAATATGTTAAGTATGCATCGTAAACATCTGTTTGAAACATTAATGCTTATGCTTTGACGTGATTAACAATTGAAGTTAAGAAACTGAACCTAAAAGAAAACAGTTTTCACTGAATTTGAATGTCCCTAATTAAAAAAATCTGATAAAAGACATGAAAAATTAAATTTTTCTAAATTATGTGTGCATTTATATATAAAGAAATAGATATGATACCGCATTTAATTCTAACAACGCAAATATATAAAGGGAAATATATTTGCACAAAATCTAGCAATACGAAATATTTTTGCGCAATGATTAGTTTTCATTAAACAGGAAAAAAACCGTTTTCCCACTTTCGAAAAATATCAACAAGGTATTTATTTGGTTAAATAAATAACAGGGCAACAACTGCTATTTTTTAAAATATTTTAAGTTAAAAAAAATATATTTTCGACTTCTGAAAGAAAAACTCACAAAAGAATCTTTCACTTAAAATAGACCGAATTCGCTTCTTTTCGTAGATGGGAAAAGAAATGAGTCTTTTCATTCTACACAGAGAAGAAAATATCAGCAGCCCCTTCAACTCATTCTCAAAGACTGGCAGAGCCAATATAATGGCCAGCCTGCCAGCCTTTGAGACCGCTCAGTTAGCGAGGCAGATGCTTTATTTTATTATTTTCCCTTCAAGCTGTGCTACCAGCTACCCTCAGCCGGATTAGGCCGTGCAATAGCGGTACGGGAGGGGGGTTGTTGGAAAAGTAACTTACCGCATACTCCAGCTTCAGGGGGAGGGGCGGTTTTCCTGATTATAAAGCTCTCACGTGTTTAATAGAGTTGCACGGTTTTGTAAAACATGCTTTTTTTCGTTAATCTTCGGCGGAATCTGTGCCGTTTTTTCGAACGCTATGTTTTCATTGTCCAAGAGTGGAACGTTTTCGAAATAGAATTTTGTGGGGAAATACCTGAAGTAAATTAGAAATCCTATAGAGTATGATATATTTTCTTTTAAATGAACGTCTTAAAAGATAATGTGTACATAATTAGTTACTAAAAGTCTAATATCCATTTTCTTGATACGAAAATACAACAAATTAAAAGGAAATGTGAAATTTTATTTGTAATTTTTTTCATTAACTATATTAAAAATTTTGACTAAAATATTGAAAGCCACTTACTGTGTTAAACACGCTAGAAACAAAGTTACTTAAATCAGTATTTAATTTGCCCTGCAATAAGACTTAAGTTTTGGTTAAAGTTTAAATTACATATAATTTAACTTTTAAATCAACATATATTTTCATTTCAAATTAACTAATAATTTAATAATTATTGAATTATAATAATTAAATATTTTTAGAGATAATCAAAGAGATGAGATTTATATAAAATAAATTTTTATGCGATAAAAATCCAAAACTAAATTTTTTAGATACCTTTGAAAAAATATTTCTGATTCACTTGAAGATTTAAGGCTTACTCTTTCCTTTCGATTTAGAATGAAATTTAATTTGGGATAAAAGAATGAAAGTTGTAATCTGGAAGAAAGATAGTAAAACTAATGGGAATCATTATTTGCCATTCAACACACAAGAATTTTTTAGTAACTTTAAAAATTAACAGTACATTTTATTCATATAAAAAAGAGGAATAAAAGAAATTAACTTTTATTTATCAATTTCTTCCTTCGTTAGAACAATGAGATTTTTTATTCTATATAAAATACCAATTTCGATAATTTTATTTTTATTGCAAACTAAATAGTTTGACTTCTATTTTTTAAAAATATAAAAAAATTAAACATTTGCCATTTTTAAAAAAAATTCGAAGGACGTGGTAGATTAGTGGATAGGGCATCATCCTAGCATCCCTAGAGGACGGGGGATTGAGCCCCGTCCGGAAGGGCGGGGTTCAGTTCCCAATGCTGTCAGATACCCACCGAGAATGCTGTCAAAGACCATATACGATATATACTTGCTCGTTTAATCTGTGGAATCGAAAGTCCTGTGGTCGGTTTTTGAGTAGTTACTATGGGTGTAATGGTCTGGAGATTTTCTCCAGATTTATCTCAAAATTAAGGGCGTGGATCCTCTGTTGGTGCCATCTATCGAAGGAACTTACAGCAAAGTCGTACTTTCACCTTCGTGGTGCTTTGATTGAACGAAAGATGCACCCTAGTAACTTATATTCGCATAGCCAATAGCACAGTGAGCTTTGCTTGATCAAATAAAAAAAAATATAGAAAAAATTTAAAACGATTAAATGTGGTTTTTTTGGTGAAAATTCATATTTTGAAATTAAATATATGCTCTTGAATGGGAAGTGATTTCAAGTTTTAGAATTGTTTCTCAAGAGAAAAATGACTAAAGTCATTCTATATTTCTTCATAAAGCTATTAAATTAATTTGGTGTAATAGTTGTATACTTAAACATAAGCCCAAAGCTTGTATACAAGAATTTTTATTGAAATAATTGTAGAACTTTGAGGCACAATTTTCACATTTTGAGTAGTTTACTGAAGGTATTAGCTATTAGTCCCTAAATTTTTAATTCACATTGTTGGTGTGTCGCATACATTAATCGTTAAAACATTCCAGCGAATGCTTCAGATATTGGTAAGTCATTCAAGAATTGTTGTGTAATTAAAGAAAAAACTTATCCGCCATTTCCTTGAATTGAGTTGCGTAAAAGAAACAAAGCAACCTCCTCGCGGTATTCTCCGCAACCCGGCACATCATCCCACCTGACAAAAGAAGTGCGTTTCAACCCCGAGGGCCACACCTGTTGAGCAGGGTGGAGATGAGGTCGAAGAAAGGCCAGTAGCCTGAGCGGAAAACAAATGATTTGCAGCATATCTCTTCCATTCAAGGGAGCACGGTTATGATTCTCTTTTTTATGTGCGAATTCTAAGTGGGATTGCTCGGTGCTTCATCAGTCACACATCCTCCGAGCGGCAGAAATATGAGCGCAGAGATTTGTAATTCCAGGGCCAAAATCCGAAGCGGCTATAAATTCATCGCCAAGCGATGGCGTGCATAGTCATAAAACTGCGACTCTGCTCGTTGTCAATTACTGTCGTAAAAGGAGAGGGGCCTCAGCGCAATTGGTTCCGAGGGGATATCTAATTAAACGGTCAGTGTGCACGGGCCGACGAGACTTATTGCACCATATATCAGAGAGAGGCCATTCTTTCTCACAAATATTGTTTTTCGTTTATTGGGTGATCAAAATTCTAATGATTGAATGTTTTCGGACGTTCAATCCCATGAATACATCAAAAGACCCGATAGATAAAAATATAGTATTTGAGATAAGATTATTAAGTTTAATTATAATAATTTGCTTGAATATTACAAAAAGAATATTTTATTGGCAGAATGATCAGCTTTGATCGTTACGAATTTCTAACAGTTTTCTTTTGTTAGACAACTGAAATTCGAAAAGCTAACTCCGTTTTTATATTTTCTAGAATACAAATCGAACAAACGTTCTATACAACAAATATGTATGTATTTAGCATTTGATACATACAGCAATTATTGGCAAAATTTGCTTTATCTTTGAGATAATTAGTCAAACATCTTAAATATATTTACACTGACAGAACGCGCACTCAAAACATCTGCTAATAGTTTTTTTGTTGGATGTCTAAAAAACTGCTAATAACGATGAAATTCTAAAAGGTTATTTAGGTTTTTCTATGTTCCTTAGTGGTGATCATTTGAAATAAGTTACCAAAAAATCTTCCGCACTTTAAATATAACATTTTATTTTAAAACAGTTAAATTTAACTATGGTAATTATCTCAGGAAAGTATGCTGGCTGCACGATTAATGTCGTTTAATAAATTTTTTGTTAGAAGATTGAAATTTTAATGAGTAAATATTTTCATTCAGTTAGCATAGTACAAATGTATCAAATGCTTTTGTAAATATAACACTACTGTATGATAAAATGATTTAGGTGAAGGGAAGCATTTATGCGCGAACTGAGCGATCAATATTTTTCTCTCAGTTTAAAATATTTAATCTATTAATTATAAACGTTTCCTACATTAAAACAAATTTGTTATTGAATATTTTTAATTCGAAAGCATATTGTGAATATAAGTTAAGTACATGAATGAATATTTTTCTTTTCAAAAAGTAAATATTATGAATACTTTGATACGATGAAGCTAACTGCTATTATTTTGCTAAAACTGATGCACCAAGGAATTCTGAAATCACTTCAAAACTTGAAGTGAAGGCACAACAGGCTATTAAAATGGGCTTAGAAAATATCAAGAAGTATTATTTTTGTAAACTTGACGTACATAGTATAGTACATATATTTGTAAACTTGACGTGAAGGCATAACAGACTATTAAAATGGGCTTACATAATATCAAGAAGTAGCACTAACAGTAGATGCATGCAGTTCGGCTTGTCACACTAGAGTCCTTTTTTGAACAGAACTGATTCGATCGGGATCAACAATATTGAAGAAAGTTGCTTTTGAACCCCAGCAACAAACTTCCAATTCAAATGTCGTTGCACTAGAATACTTCTCTGTACTGAGTTGGTCTCCTCTAGTAAGCATTTTTCAAATTATCTTCTGTGCCGATGTTACTTCATGCAGAAGTAAGGGGATTCATGGAAAAAAAAACCCCTCTTCACTGCTCCTTTTGGCAAAGAATGCATTCCCCTGGATTAGCCCCAGTCAGGTTACTTTGGGAATATATTGACTAAAGCACTTACAGTGAAATCAATTTAGAATTCAACAAGGAGTATATAAAAGTATGTCAATTATACTCCTCCATTCTCGACAATGGATCTTCACATATAGCAAATTCTTTTCATTTGAATATTTTGTTTACTTTTTTTCTTTCTTTTATAACTAGCAATTTTTCAGAAATGTTTTTACTTCACTTTCCAGGTATTCTATTTTATGGTACCTAGCACGCATATGTATACATATTAAAAATGTATTAGATTTCTAATTCACATTCAAATATATTTAAAATTTAATTTTCCTTCAATAACCCTTACCTGGCATACTCTTTATACTACGCGCGAATTCAGTTAGTTAATCAATTCAAACTATAGTTTTCCATTAAACGCATTTTAAGGTAAATAAATTATAAAACGAAATGATGGTTACAATTTTCATTGTGCTTTCATGTCAGCTATTCCATTGTATACTCGATTACTTTTTACTTTGTCTACTGCATATTTAGCGATTCATCTTTCTTAAAAGAGCGCACAACTTAAAATTACATGAGGAAAAGTTTCAATTGAAGTAAAATGTTGGCTTACGCAATATATATTTTCATTAACCACACCCTCAAACAAAAAATAAAAAATAATTGCTGTTCCCCTGCATATTTCTTTCGGGCGTGGGTTATAAATGCGAGCGTATTTTTTTTAAATTATCTTTCTTGGAAGAGAAGTTGGCTCTCACAGGTGTTTCGCTTCATTGGACACTTCGCAGTTAAGACACCGCGGGAGGCGCATTTCTACATCGGTCTTGAGGATGCAGCGCATAAAGACCTGCTTTCTTTATTTGCAGTATTTCGCTTCATCCTATTTTCATTCTTTTTTTCTATCGTGAATGTGGAAAAAAATGAAGGCACGAAGTTAAAACTGGTACCGGGAAGGGAGAAACTGCAAACAAGGACAACTTTTATTTACTAAATATATTTATTGAAAAAATTAGAAGCATAAAATATAACGAACAATCCCATTACACCCTATGGGATTTCTTTTTGTTATCATGATACCAGTTTTATGGAAAAAGATGTTCTATAGGAAAAGTCTCAAGTTCCTTTATACAGTTCATCAGTAGGTATTTTTTTAGGGTGAATATTATTTTTCTCCCCCGAATTTTTGCTCAGGTTTGAAATGGGAAGGTCTGCAAGGTATGACATGAAGCTTAGGATCAGGATCTCGGTTTCTACTGAACTTAAGAGTTTCATTTTGATTACAAAGTTTATTGTTAAATTATCTCAAATTTAAGTCATTATTACTTATTCCCTATGCACAACGTTCCGGAACAGTGCTCGCTTCAAGAAATGAGGTGGATGGTTCTACCCATTGAAAATTATCCATACGTAAACCGCTAATACACAAAAATATGTACTTTCCAGTTCTTAAGTAATTTTTGTTCAATAACAATATTTGCCAATTTATTGTCAATTTTTTTAAAAAAAAGTATTGTTTCTACCTTTTGCATCAAACCTATTTTCGATTTTCTCGATACACTGCTGATCGGAAATGCAATAAGAAATAAACTACAATATTTAAAAGAAATTCGTGACTGAATAAATTTTCCAAACTTCATTCAATTTCATTTTAGAAAATCTTTCCGCGAGGTCTCATTTCCAGTAAATGCCATTTTTCACCGTTTCGCAGTGCAAATTCTCATGGATTTGGCAGTTACGCTGCGATTTTGGGAGAAGAGTCGCAAGAACTAACCCATGGCAATTTATGTTTAAGTCTGTTTTAATTTGCTTATCTTTTTACGACAGGGACATGCGTTTTTAAGTGGATTCTGAGCCACTATAAGCATGCCTGATATAAGAATTTAATCCATCCATTTAGATAGGTAATGTTGAAAAATTAATTGCTTTGAAATAATTACAACACCATTCATATGAGACGGAGTTAACATTTATGCATTTGATAACCTTTGATCAGCATATAGAAGGATTCTTTGTATTTTCAACTCGATAGCATCAATTGAATAATGATAATAGATATGATTGGTTTGTCTGTCGCTCTAAGGATATGTGTAGCAAAGAGGGACCAATCAACCAGACCTCCGAATCACTGGATAGACACACACGCGTATAGAGTGGAATCCACGAAATATTGAAATGAATGCGTGGCCACAAGCTACCCAGCTCAAAATTCGACTTGATGACTTGTCACAACGCCATTTTTTTATTCATTTTTACCTGGGACCCATAGTTTAAAATGGAGTTCGAAACAAATATGGACAACTTGCTAATATTGTTCACTTAAAATATTACGAATAATTTATTGAGCATAGAAATATTCCATAATGTGAATAATGAAAACTTATCTCCACTGATAAATCGCTTTCTTCACGAAGCAAAATATGGAGCACTTTATTTCCTCCGTCTGAATTGTATTTCAGTGGCAGTCATTCCTCACAATAAGGCCGGAGATCAGTAGAGTCTTCCCATATGACGCGCCATTTATTACCAGATCTGCTGCGACTCTGCAACTGCCCTTTGTTTAATGCCACTCTCACACATTTTTACTCCATTATTACACAAACGTTCAATGCAAGACTTCTCACTGCCTTGTTCGGACGGAGAACTTTTATCATTTGATAATCATTTTATGTTGTTATTCATGTTAGAATTTCTTAGACTGATTTTTATGAATTTTTACACTTTTCGTACATTTTTGTAGAGTGTAGCAAATATTTCAGCATTTTGATGAAACTGAGTGATCAATTTATATGTTGATCCTTCATTATATTGGTAGCAATAACACAACTTAACAAATGAGACATCAAAATAAGGTTTTAATTATTCTTCATTTACGTGGACTTATTTTAGACTACAGATTCAAATTTGTAGTCTCCTTTTAAACTACTGCAATTTGAAGTTCCTATATTTTGTTTTCCTATATTTATCTTCTGAGTGTTTCTGACTTCATTAAAACGTACTGAGTTGATAAGTTTGAGCAGAAGTAGAGAGCAAGAAGATCAAAACAAAAACTGTAGTAAAATGAAATATTAAGTCAATCAACTTATAATTACAATATATTATACTGGCACAATAAAATTTGGAGCTTCAGCACAGTTAAAAATGACAAGGCAAATATTTAATAGTTTTATAAGTAAGACATCCAGAAAATTTTTTAATGATTTTGATTATTTTCTTTAATTTTCTGATACGAAGGGTAGTTGGAACAGGATTAATGCTTTAAAGTGCATTCCAAACAAGTAAAAACATTCAAACCGAGGTGGTAATCGAACCAAAGGATTATGGAACGGAAACCAGTGCTAATTATTTTTATTCCAATCTAGTTTTAACAATGATTTTAATAATGGAGGTTAATATAAGAACTGAGATATTAAATAGTATAGTATTGTTGTGTCTTAATTGGTATAACAAAGCCGATTTATTTTCTTGTAAAAATTAAAGTCTATTTGATTGTAAAATATAGTATAACGATAATGTTATATTTTCAGAATTCAAAATACCCAATATATAACATTATAAATGCTAAAACAGACTAGGGATTTCCATTTAAACCTTCATATGAGCATTTTTTTAGTAATGTTATGCTAAAAAGCTAAAAATCAGTCTCAAAAATTTATCTAATTTTTTTATTGAATTTTATTATTTTTATTGGGAGGGAAACAGTTTCCCCTTCGCGCGCTGAGAGGCAAAGGTAGAGAATATTTCGTTCCGCACATTTCTATTTTTTTTTCTTTTCTTTTTTTTTTTTTTGGCACTACATTACATTTATAAAATATAATCTGCAAATACTAAAGTCTATAAAAATTATGAATATTGGATACATTTTGTATCAAAAAATTTAATATATACCTATTACTTTCCATAAATTAAAAAAAAAAAATCTTAACATAGTGGGATATTGTAAGCTGTGCAAACGTATCTTGTTCTCTTTTTCATATGTTTTAGTAAAGTATAAACTACAACGTCTGTATGTTCTTCGTGAAGTGGACATATAGTTGCTAATTTTAATTCATCGGAACAGCTTTCTTTCTGTTCCAGAAATCTACTGGTGGTTCTTTGAGCTTATGACCTGAAAATCCAAAAATAAGTTGTGCTAGGAGAAGTCAAAAATTTAATCGGTTTTGAGGTCCCGAATTTTCTATTGCTTTCCAGAGTATGAAGGTATTTACAATTGCCCCTTCAAATAGGAAGTGTAGGGTTCTATGATACATTTTGAGAAAAGTTTCATGTTTTTATCAGAGTTTAACTAACACACACACACGATACCCGAGAACAATCTCACCTTTTATCTTCCTTGGGATTATTGTTGTTCTTGATATGTGAGCTATTTTCAGAACAGTAACTGGTTTATTATCCATCCATTTGATCCCTGCAATGCCCTCCTTGCATTTGAATTGATACTCCCCAGTATCGTACCCATATGCTATATTACTTTAGAACAATTCTCATTGGTTTAAAATATCCTTGACGTCAACGTTTCATATGTCGCATTGTATTGAAACGGCGTCGTAAATCCGACTTGTCGATGAATTGTCACATGTGCCGTATAATCCATGCGCCAAATTCTGAGATTGGCGAATTTTCGGCGGATATTCATTTGTATCTGGCAACTTTATTATTACGTCGCGCTGATGAAGATCAATAAGAATTAAGTTGAAAATTCAATTTTGACAACCCTAGGGTTTACATTATCGAAATTTAGAACATTTTGTTCCATTTCAGCATTTTACTAGAAATTTTTTCGAGTTAACTTCGTAAGATTTTAGTGTGCGTTTTATAATTTACTTGATATTTTAGATACTTAAATTCCAGGTTGTATTGCTCTTTTTCATTACTTTAAAAATTTAAATTGAATTTAAAGTTACTGTTTTTTTTTTACTCTTTGTTGCTTAACGGTCATTTTTTGCACACGAGGGCTAATTAGACCGGCTTAGAGTGGAATCCGAATCACTACAAATATCCATGCCGAAAGTGGGATTCGAACCCACGAACTGTTGAACCGAAGGCAAGAACGCTAACCATTCGGCTACCAGTTCGGCAAAGTTACTGTTTAAAATTGTGTCGACACATTTCTTTAGTTTATGTATGACATTTTTATAATTTATATTACTATTAAATACTATATAATTGGAATATGCATTTTTAAAATTGTTTCTGTAATTTCTTAAAGATATTATATTTAACAGTTTAAATTGTACTTAATAATTTATATTTATTCCTTTCTGAATGTTACTTTATTTTTCATTATTATTCGTGTTCGGATTAGTCTGGAATTTTCGTTAGAATTCGTATTTCGATTTTCTTAAAACTGATATTTACTTTTTCGAAGTTCCCATATTTTCCCTATTTGCTTTCGTTTCCGAAGTAATTTCGTAAACGAATAAGAATAAGGAAAATATTTGTATTTTCTAATGTTTCGCTTCCTGTTCTATTGTTTCATTATTTTTTAAATCTTATTATTTCAATAATAAATATTCACGCTCTTTATTTATCAGGTTTAAATTTAATATTTAGATATGTAAAGTTTTTCGAAAACGATTTTGTTACGTCACAATTACAATATTTTCGCGCGGTATTACGTCACAATGACGTCATCTTGGCAACATTTCGCCGTCGCCAAAATAACTCAGAATTTGTAACCATGGATTATACGGCACCTATGACGGTGAATTTGTTGCCTGCCCTCAAATCGCATTCTTCGAGCAGCAAATAACGCGAGATTCACTATCGAATGACTGAAAATAGTGTCTCATTTCATTTTGTTACTAAAACGATTTCTTATATAAGGACCAAAGCATCGGTTTGAAAAGCCGTTTTGCATTAATTCTAGCCATTAACGCGTTGTAAATAGAGCAGGAGAAAAAGCAAAATGAAAAAAACATGACAAAACATCCACTTTCTAGTTAGTTTAAATCGGCAAATGTGATTTAAATTTTTAAAAATTCAATAATGGAATTTTAAATTAATAGTTGCAATATTTGTAAGCAATCTTTTAGATCTTAAGACTAACGCCTTGCTTATGCCAATATTAATTTTCAATATTTCCTGGAGTTATCAGCAGATGGAATAACCACTCATTGGTAGGAAACTGCTTCCTGTGGACATATAAAAATTAATGAAATTGGTGAGACGTATACTTTCAACAGCCCTATAACAGTTAAAAGAACAATATTTAGTCATTAAAAGTGTTTTAAATAAAATGTTTATAATTTAAGCTACTCAAACAAGTAACATAAAATGTAAACATTTTAATAAATAGCTCATTACAATCTTCAAGTAACGCTTAAATGTTTGACTAGTATCTCGCACCATTGAAGCATTTTAAACAGTGAAATTATGTGAACATAATCTTTGTTATTGTGCAAAATGAACCCCTAATTATTATTTAAAATTTTCAATCACTAACTTTTGGAAATCAGAGAAAGGGGTAGACAAAGATTGAGATAGACGGATTGTGTAGAGGGAGATTTGAAGATCCCAAGAGTAATTGAAAATTACAAAAAAATAGAGAGGAGTGGAAGAAATTTCTTGTTAAGGGCTCATTTCATCATAAACAGTCGTGTCAATAGAAGTTTTGTCATTGAAAGATATTCAAAGTTGTTGGATGTTTATCTGGTCAGTCTCATTTAAAGATATCCATTCAGCTCAAATAAGCAACTAAAGAAAGAACATGTAAATGGGCCCTTCACTTTGAAGTAAATGCATTTCAACAAGCATGCTGCTACAAGCAGCACTCAATCGAATGAAGCTTATCCAATAAAGAAATAAACACCCCTAGACCCGCCCCCTTCATCCAATTTCTCTCTATTCATGTTTTATAATAGATTCCCGCAGACCCTTTCCAATTACCTATTATCTCAAACAGCATCTCGAATGTGGCGAGAACACGTCATCTCATTACAATACAAAGTGTATCCAAGGATCCATATTTAATCCCCCCCCGTCAAGATGATACCCACAAATCCCTGTCCAGCCTCCGGTCGCTGTCACCGGAGCTGCAGTCACAGTGAAGCCCTTAAATTCGCATGCAAATTGGGGCCAAAAAGCTTTATCAGTTTTATCGTCAGCTGGTTGCCCGACCTCCTGTGCACAGTTTTGTCCATTTAGAGATGGAGTCTTTTTTTTAGCTTTCCAAATATAATGAGGGGCAGTTTCTCCCCCAAGTAATTGAGACCAGGAAACCAGCTCCGGAAAGTATGTCGAAGGGGAGGTTCAAAATTCATTTACTTCTTGATATCTTTTTAAATAAAAATGTATGCAACTTTTTTGTTTCTACTTTAAAGCAAAAATATGAGTTTATTTTAAGCTTGTACTAAACTTCCAATTTAAATGTGTTATCTTTTATGAAATTAATTATAATGCAATTTACATGGATAGACAAGATTTACTGTAATAATCATTAATTCTGATAAATAGTGAATTTTTCACTAAAGATGATGCATGTACTTTGCAAGTAACTCATGTATTTTTGCATTGAAGCTTTCTATTAAACTTTTATGCATTATAACTCAAAAAGGAAAATATGTACAGTGAAATAACAGTGCTGTGGATACCAAAGAAATACATGTAATTAAGATTTTGAAAGAAGAAATTTAAAGATATTTTATGTTTAAAAAAATCTAATGCAAAAAAAAATTACCATTTTCAATTATATTTTATGTAATAGTAATGAAAATCAACAAAAAAGTACGAATTAGTGATAAGTTTCAGATATTTTCCTATAGATTTCCTAACATTTTCCTCTACATTTAATACAAATATCTTTTCTTATCCAGTTATTCTCATTAGAAAATTGTAAAGTTATATATATTGTGTCGGTCGGTCATATTTAAATTAATACATAAGAAGTTGACACTGATGAAAGAGTTGTTAGCGTCCATGACTCCTAAGCTGTTGGTCTAGGGTTCTCAAATGTATTTCAATTTTGGTCTTTAGGGAAAGGTTCTTTTGGGGTTTTTATCTTCGTTTTTCGAGGTAGTTATATTTTATGTAATAGCAATGAAAATCAACAAAAGGGTACGTAGGGTGTAGGTAAAAAAATGTTCATGTGGTTTATTTTTCAAATGAATACAACCTCGGCTGTACCTTTGTTGTGAATATTCGATATAAAAGTCATCCTTTTGCTGCAGCGGTGGTGCACACGTCTGCGATTCAGCCTGCAGAGCAGTAAATAAATGGTGCGCCCATCATCGCCAACTCAGCTCGAGTCACGCGGAGAGCTAAAAATGCGTGAAACGTGCTGGCAGGCCCCCCCCCCAGGGTAGGGAGTCTGAAATGAAGAGTAGTTTTTGAATGCGCAGAAGCAATTGTTGGAGAGGTTCATCCAATAAACGGATGAAATAGAGCCAATGAAGATAGATTGGGTGTCGACGCTCGGAAGAAGCACCTGGGAGTTTTCTTTGTCAGCTTCCTAATGGAGGAGAGGGCGAGAGAATGGAAGCCGACAAGGGAATTTGTAAGGGAGAATTCGTGTGAAAATCCTTTTTTCCTGAATTCAAATTGCTTGGAGACTGTTGGCATTGTTATCTTTCTGTGAGAGGAAAAAAATGCAGTGTTTTTTTCTAAAGACAGTCACTCATGCAGTTTCAATTGTAGATGCGTTTCATCCTACCACAGAAGAGCTCATAAAGTTTAGATGGGAAAATTCTCTTTATAAAGCAGTAAGCATTGTTACATTACCGCCAAAACCCAATGCATTTATCAGTAACGGTACTTCTGTATTTTCAGTATAAGGGATCGTCATTCGAGTTATAGAATAACCGAATTGTATTAATGATAAAGTTAATTTATGCATTTCAATATTTTAATACTAAAAGAAACATATATTAAAAATTGGTCTAGTTTTCGTCATCTCTGTCAATTTTTGCATAAAAGGTCAAGTTTTATGAAAGTCCAAATTTTAAAGGACTGAATCACTAATGACAATGTCGTAAAGGGAAATAAAACATGCGGATTTTTGAGTTGAAGATCAGATTTTTAACCATTCCACTATCAGTTTAGTGCAATTTAACAGGGTGTTGTAGCTTGAAGTGGATTCCGAATCACTGTAAACACGTACGTCGTAGGTTGGAATCGAACCCGTGAATTGATCAAAACTAGAGGGCTAACTCTTCATCTACAATCGTAGCCCACACAACGGGAAGTATAAATTGCATTCCAAACAACTGCAATTGCATTTGAAGTAGCAGTCGAATCTCTGAGTTACTTCACTGAAGGTTAAAGTCTTACAATTTATTATTGTAAATAGAAATACTATTTTCATATATAAAAATGAAATATTTATGTTTTCAAATTTAATTTTAAATTCCAGAAGAGTATAAAAAATTAAGACTAAGTATGTTTATGGCACTTTGCCAAAAACGTGAGTGTGTTCATGTATTTTAAGAAATAAATATAGGGGCGAAATTTGGCTAAGAAAGTCGTCAGATGAAGCTTTATAAACAGAGTGAAAAAATATTGAAAAGAAATATGCACATATATGCATGAAAGCCAAAGTTTAGTCTGCATCAATTTTAAAAATATCAATTAAAAAAAGAATTGATAAACGATTTGTTTTGTTTTTCCGCTTCTTATGTTTTAATTGAGAAAAAAGTTCAAAGATTATACCATCACTTAAGAAATAAACTAAATCTACAGCATGACAGCCTAAATATTGGCCAAGACCTGCAGCGCCAATATGTTTTCCTGACCGAATGGCCTGGTGTGCAAAGCAAATGTCAAGGTTAGGTGGTTAACGTAACGCAAAATCCCCAGTATGTAATTCTCAAGCATGCTTGGTACTCAGTTTATCGACCTACAGAAGGGATGAAAGGCTGCATTTAATTTATCCCTTTCCGTTGATTGGAAACAGAATGCTTACGAATTAGTTTAAAAATAAATTGTTGAATTTGTTCATGTAGCTTAAGCATTTTCGATGAATTGCCTTATCGGTTCTTTTGCTGATAACAGGACATCAGTTGATTTAAACTCTGAATGGGAAATTTTAAACGAGAAGTCGTTGGAAGTAGAGAGAAAAACGGAACGAGACAGGAAGTGTGCAATCTATAGAGCAGTATCTAAAAAAATTCAAACAGGTGTGAGATAAAAATGACGCTTTTAATTGCGGACTTTCGTTTCTGCAAACACTGGAACAGATAAGAACTGCCTTGGGTACCCTCGTAAAAAATGCACTTATCTCTCCTCAAACACGGCCGAGGGCTGATAAGCTCAAGTACTGCAGCAGGAATGCGTTATTTCAAAAATTGTCCCCTGTCAAGAGCATTGGAGAGCCAAATCTTACAAAAATGCTGTTTTCTTTCGATGAATGACTAATAGAATCGATTCTTCATTTTTTATTCGTGCTCATCCTTTGGAATATTCAATTTTAAAGAATTCAGTTTTTTATATTATTTTCCAGCTTTTTCTTATCTAAAAATTCTTATCATAAATTCCTTTTCTCTCCTTTCGGCAAATTGCAAGAGTGATAGTAACATCGTTCGGTTTAGGAAAAGGTTTTCGATATCAACACCGTCATCACAAACAGGATTAACTATTTTTCACATTTTTGTGGTAAGTCGCTCTGTACATTATTTGAGTAAGAGGCAAATTAACTAGAGTGTACCGTTACATTTCTCTCATAACCAAATTTGAAAATTAACTAGATAATCTGCACATTACCAGTGACTCGTTAAAATAAAGATAAGAGTTTTACCAAGGAAAATGTTTTTTGACATTTAAACAAATATTTATTTTTCGATATCTAGAAAATCTAGTTAATGACACCAAACAATATACTAGTTATTAGAATTTAAAAAAAAACTATAATGCAACGAATTAAATAATTTAAAATATTATATGTTTCATTAATTGTAATTCATTTTTCGATATGTAAAAAGCAAGTGGATATCAAACAATCATAGCACACGGGACGAAGCACCTCTGTGTGGTCCGAACCTTTAGTTATCAAGTATTGCCTCACTACGTAATACATCTGATAACGTCAGAATTGGCCCAAATTTCAGAAACGGAATTACGTTTTTATATTTCAGTAGATCTCTAATATTCGAAATTATAAATTTGACAGAAATAAATAACATTGACAAAAATATTTACAGAATCTTATTTAGCCATAAAAAATCAGCAAATAAATTCATAAAATCAATTTTTCAAAAAATTTTAGGATATAGTGATATTAAGCGTTAATGTGCGTGTGTGCCCCTTCATATTTCCCTGTACTTAGAAGCAGACTCCACAAGTTGTTGGGCAATCAGCAGACCCTTTATATTTGACCTGATGCCTGTAGAAGTATTATTTCAGTTGAAGTTTGGTTGATTGATCTCTCATCGGTCATCTTTTGCACACGAGGGCTACTTTACATCATCTATCATTTAAAGTGATTCCTATCCACAATAAACATCTATTCTCAAGGTGGGGCTCGTACCCACAATTATTGAATCGAAGCGCTAATGGTTAGGCTGGCAGATCAGTATTTCACTCGGATCACATAATGATTACGATCTATTTGACGCGCTCCAACCACTTTTAGTGAACCCACTTAGCTCTTTAGTTAGGTTGGGATTCGATCTCATTTCTATCTGATGATGCCTGAACTAAATGAGGCCACCGCGGTCCAAGTCATTATTTATGAGCACATTGCCCATGGAACGCGTGAAAAACATTTGATCCGGCACTTAATGGAGTACATGTATTAACGCGCAGATTAAGTAATATACTCGTTAAAGCTTGAGCTCTTGGCACTGACATAAGGGAAAGAAGCATTTTTGTTTCAGTTTCATGCTTATTCTGTAAATAGTAAGGTAAATAAACTCATTGTTTCGCTATGTATTGAAGTCTCATCGAAATATTTTCCGAAGCACATCCATTGACGTAAAGTTTAATTTCCAGCGTTCTTTTAAGCACTTTCCGAAATTGATTTTTCTAAGACTCGTGAAAAAATAATTTTCTTATTAATTTATAAAAAATTGGAAGCCTTTATAATTTGGAAGCATTTCTAAAGAGTATGGGTAAAGCTATGTTTTTTTTAAGTAATAAAAACTATTTTTTTTTTTACATGCATTCAATGCGTGTTAAGTATAAATTTATTAAATAGGCATAACTTCATTAGATTCATCACTTAAAAAGTTTAGTTCTCCCTCATTTAAAAAGAACAATTGAAATATATATTCTGTGCATACAACTTCAGACAGGATTATCACACAAGAAACATTTTCCGCTTAAAATAAAAGCAACTTTTTAAAAATTAATATTGTTTTTCAATTTATTCAGTTCTACTGCAGAAGGAAAATCGTGAATAAGTTAATTATGATTTATCGTGAATCACCGAATCGTGATCGTAAAATTAATTACGAAAAGTCATGAATATAATACAAACAAAAAAGTAAAAATTACAAAGATTATTCCGTCTGGAAAAAATTTCCACATTTTTCGATTATCCAGTTCACGTTTGATATAAACTCATTTGATACATTTTCTCAACATTGAAATCAAGATAGAAACTGTGTGAGAAGGCGCGAGCAACAATTGTAAAAGTAACTCAGTGGAATATTGAGCTCTTCATTTGAAGTCTTCATAATGACATCCTTCAGATAAATGCTGTATTACCATTTTATGGATATTAAAATGTAATCATACGGGTTTTGCCTTTTTTTGACTTGTAACTAACTAATATAAACTAAATTCTTCCTTTATAACGAACTTAACAGTGTCCACTAAAGCGTTACGATTATTACAAATCAATGTGTGGTCTCCGGTTGGAATTTCAAACTTTTAAAAGCGGTAATAAAGCTATTTTGCAAATGATAGAAAACAAAAGGCCGCATTGGTATTGGGAGTTTGGTAAGGGAGGAAAAAGACAAAGAACTATTTGAACACTAAGGAAAAAATAGACGAGCAAGAGCAATTCTGAAAGGATTATTGATCCAATACTAACAAAACATTCTAAGGTCATTTTTTGTTTGTGTAAGCTAGAACGGGTTTAGTGTGCTGCTGCACAGCAATCAATTTTTACTTACGAAGGTTCATTAGAGCATGACTTACAGTTTAACATGGATTCGAAACCACTACAGGCAATAAGTCAGAGAGAGGAATCGAGCCTTTCGTAAAATGGGAGGCCATGAATGACGTGGGATTTCAGCACACCCTCTGTTGAACTAAAGACAGAAACACTAATTAGAAAAAGACATGCAGCTTAAATTAGATTTCGAACCACTATGAAAATCCAAGCTCGAAGTGAGAATCGAACCCTTAAACGGAAAGGCAAATATTTTACCAGTTGACTTGAAAGCATTCAAGTCAAACCAACTTGAAGTCACTTCAGAAATAAAAATTTAAGAGAATGCCCGTTTATTTTCGTAACGAAATATTAGTCCCAATTGAAACAAAAAAACACGTTTCTAATATCCTATTTTTCGGGAGGCAGAGAGTTTTACGCTACTTATCTCTGTGACAATCAAATCAAACGATTCCCAAATATGCGCATTTCTGATACTTCCGATAAAAATGTGAATTGATTTCTATATTTTGCACCAGAGTGTTTACTCGATCGGTTTGGTATGGTTCTTTGTTCGTACAAATATTTTGGCAAATGAAATATTTAAATAATGTAAAAAAGCTTATGAAGGAAAGATGTTGAGAAACTCAAAAGAAATTGAACATGTTGAATATGCCAAAAAGCTATCTGAACGTGACTTATTACTTGATTTCGTTATTACTTGATTCTCCATATTACTTGATTTCGTTTCTCCCATTCGTTTCTCCATGGATGCAAAATTCGTCGTCCACAACAGAAGTATCTCATTATTCCTTATTAAAAATTAGCCAGGAAACTACATCTTAAAGTGGATTTCAAACTACAAAAACATAGGGTCGAGATAGGATTCGAAGCCAGATTAAATACCAGCATTAGTTATCCGACTGCCAATTTGAATGCAAATTACACAGATTTCGAATCATATAAGTTATTCCCGATTTGAAAACCAAAATGAAATACAATCGAAAAAAAATATAGTCAGGGCACACGAATCACTTGGCTACCAGTTCAGACCTAAAAATTGCAAATAACCAATTTAAAAAATTAAATCTTAATTTTATTCTTTCATACGTTTGGAATAATTCAGCAAGTTATATCAAAACATTGTTTTATTTTTATAAATTATGACTCGTAATGAAACCTTATTGGTTGAAATAAAATCTTTTTTAGACGTTTAAACAAACAAAAAAACGTGAAGTAAGGTAAGCTATTTTTTTTAAGTTTCGTATCAAAGGGGAAAAACAAAACAAATGACACAGAAATTTCTACATCATGTTCTATTATGCTAAAGAAAAACAAAAATATAACATGAAAAATATTGAACTTCTAATAGGAAATTTGCAGTTTTCGGAAATTCAGCAGTTACTTTAGCAATTTGATTTTAAAATAGAAATATTATTGATTTAAATATACTTTTGTAAGGAAATTAGAAAAAGAACAATTGCAAAAACAAAGCAAAAATCAAGTAAAAAAAATCTAATATTCAAAGTTATTATCTTCATCTGACATTTCACCTTTTAATTTAAAAACTAGCGAGGCTTTCGGATGCGTTTAAAAATGAAAATTTCGCCATTGAAAACTAATGTGTTAAATTTAGGGTTACGTTGCCCTTAAAATTGAAACGGGGTGAGGAAAACATAGCTTTTTTAATTTACCAACAAATTGATTGTTTTAGTAACAAACGAAACATAACAAGTTCGTTGACAGATCGAACAGCAGAGAGGGAGAAGGAACCCAGACAATTGAAATAAAATAAAAGGTTGCATTTCCTCTTAAAAAAAGAGAGAAAAAATAACAGGGAAAGCGCTTAAGCCTAAAAGGAATTCATTAGTGACTTCGAACTTCACCAGTCAAGCAAGCAGTTACGGTTACGCAGAATTTATTCCTTTTTCTTATTCCAATTTTCAGGTAATCTTTGAAAGACGATTTTGATGCACTGCTTTTCTCTCTGCTATTGGTTCAATAATATAACCAGTTACTAACTATAAATTTCTCATAAATCATAATGGTACCTTTCCACGGAATATTTAAAGCATATGTACGCAAGAATCAGTTGCAAGTTTTAATCTTTGTAAATACTTAATTTTTGTTAAATACAAAAACTAATGTTAAAGATATAATAAGCGGAAATTTCACTAAAGGCAATATTTTTGTATTAGCCATTTGAAACTCGATTTTCTCTTGCTTTACCTGTTTATTTCGATATTCATGGATGTTTGAATTTTCGATACAAACTATAAAACAGAATTAACCCTTTTAAAATCAACTTTTAATGATCAGAAGATTTGATTTGTCAGTCTCTTATTACGTTTGAGAGCTAAATCTAAAATGACCAATGGCTTATAGTGTGGTTATAAAGGACCTATAATTATAGTGGTAGTGGTTTATAACCATTATTATCCCCACCTTAAGTAAGTATCAAATCTATTAAATGTTAAATTTGACAAAATTTTGGATATGATGGAATTGTCATATCCATTTCAGTGGATATGACAATTCCATCATATCCACTGAAATGCAAATATAAATGACTTTTTTCATAAACTGATAAATGTGACTAATAAGTATGGAATTTGAGAAATAAATCGTTCGTAAATGTTTCCTTTCTGTGGTTTACTTTCTGTGGATCTGATCAATTCAACCGGCACTCAAGATGGTTTGGTTAGTTTGTTTAAAGTTGAATTTTGCACCACTGCAAACATCCAAGGTGGAATTCAAACCCATGAACAATTGAATCAAAACAAAACCTAAGAATTAAAGTCTTCGAACTAAGCGAATACGTATACCTTAGGTGGGATTTGAACCCATGACCTGTTAAAATGAATGCCAGACGGCTAGTTACATTTTTAGCAATGATAACCTAGTCCATAAAAGGAATGTATTAGCTCTTCACAAATGAATTTTTGATAGGAAAACAGATCCAAAAATTATTTTCCATTTTTTAGTGAAAGCTTCGGTTTACGATTATAAGAACTTTCGTAAATAATTACTAAATGAGAAATATATTATTCAAGAAAATAGTAATTTGGATGGTAAAACTGTTAAATTTCGATTTTTAAACCATCGTGCACACTAAAAATTCCAATTCATATATGTTAGAAAGGCTTCAAAATCTTGGTTCATTTTTACGGTTAAATAAAACATTGTACAATTCGAAAGGGCACACAATAAATTCCCTGAATAGCTGAAAACAAGTGCTTACTCCAAAAAAGTAACGTCGCCACGTAGTTACGAAGATTCTTAATTCGCATGGCTTGATTACAAGAAGACAGTGGTGCGCGAAAACAATGGACAGCCACGAAGCTCATTAAAACACCGCAGCAGGTCACAGTCGACGAGCTTCGTCTGGAATGACAAAGGTCACTATACTCAGGGGGATCAGAATGCAACAGGTAATTCGAGGCATTTTATGCTATCGGGAAAGTGAAGAAATCACATGTACCAAAGAACAATGCAAAAAAAAATTATAATTATGAAATGAAGGTAGATATTTGCACGCTTAAAAATGAAGTGAGTATGAAAATAAAGGAAAACTATAATTTAGAGTGTTAAACTGCTACATTAACATTTCGTTTTTATTCATAGATCAAAATACATTCTAAAAGAAATCACGAGTTTGATATGGCTTGCTTGTCACTCAATCATTTTACACATGAAAAGGTAGACCGTGACCTACAGTTTAAATTGGATACTGAACCACTATACATTTAAGCCCAAAGTTATATTCGAACTCACAAACTGTTGAACCAAAGAACACAGCGGTAAACATTTTGCGGCCGATTCAATTTGTCACGCGACTGCCGATTTTTTCCGATGTGTAATTAGTTATCTACATTTTAAAGTAGTCTCCGAACCACAACGAACATCCTAGTTCAAGGTGGGATTCGAACTCGCGAATCGTTGAACTGAAGGTCAGAGAGGTAACTATTCGATTGCCATATCAGTGAGATGACGAAAGAGTGAATTACATGAGTATACCAAAAGGTCATTAAAAACAGATGAAAGTGGGTTAATTCCTAATAACATGAGACGCCTCATTTTGAACCATAAAAAGCAATCTTATAATCTCCCTTCATTTTGAATCAAAGTAAAATTCGCACTACATATTATTTTCAACATATAATATAATAGAAGTGAAATTCAAATTAAAAAGTATCGAAAAAAGAGTAAACTACATCAGAGAAAGTATTAGAGAAAAGTAAGGAACCTTGGTTTGATCTGTCATTCCATTTTTCACATTTTGCACGCAAAATAATCTTCAATTCATAGATTAATCAATGCTAGTTGTCATATCTTCAATCTGAAGGAGAAATCAAGCGCAAGAAGCATTCACCTCTATTAAAAAGAGGCTTAAAATGGATTCCGGATCATCACACGCACCGTCACTTGGTATAGAAATCAATCCTACGAAGTTTAGAGCTGAACGTCCATTTGTCACTCTTCGATTACTTTTTGTAGACGAACGCTCATTACACCGGGTCTCAGTTTAAAATGAAATCCAAACTATTATAAATATCTCTTCCGGAGAAGGGGGGGGGTCGAACGCACAAACTTCGTAACCAAAGGCCATTTCTACGTATTAACAATTTAGCTTGACATTTTCAAGGAGTTATAGATATTTAGATAATAAATTTAGGCCATTTAACTTTGAGTAAAATTAATAATCTAGTTTAAAATTTTCGTAATTTTGTTCTTGAAATGCTACGCAATATCTGGTCAAAAAGAGGAGTCGCATGGCCAACGCAGAATCTCAAGGGGAGATCATGCACAGGAAACAATCACATCAAGGGGATAAAAGCTGAGTGGCTTTCAAACTCTATATTCCCCCGGAGAGTAAAAGAAAGGGAATCTATCGGGGGTGAAGAAAACTGACTATTAATATTTTTCTTACTCAAAACACTCTTCTATGCAATCCACAGGGAATCAAATTGCATTCTTTTTCGCGGATCGCTTGGGCAAAAAGAAGATAAAAAAAAAAAAAAAGCGTTTCAAACCGGAAACTTGTGGACTTACCAAGTCTTCACGGACTGTTTTTTAGAGAAAGAATAAAAAAACTTTCTCCAGTAAACAGGAAGCGTGGTTTGGAGTTTTGGGAAAGGGAAAAAAGTTTGAGGAAAAGAGGGCTTGAAGAATCAATAGCCCTGCCGGGAAAGCAATTTCTGCAAGAACACGCTACTCAAGCTTCCAAGATCTCTACCCCCCTTTTTTCTCGCATACACACCCCCGCTTCATCCATCATTCGAATGGACACGCATCGATCACAACAAAAATCCCGGTTGGAATTTTGTTAGTTCTTTCATTTTTTTTCTCTCTTTCCGAATTTTTCAGGGTTTCAACCAAGATCTTGTTGAAATGTTTTAAAGAAGCGGATTTCTGATTAGGTGCACTAGACACAAGCAAACAAAGAAAAAATATCCTACACATTTTCATCGCTGATAGAAGATGGTGAGACGAAGAAAAATATCCTTTGGAAGGCATTTAAGAAGTCTTTTGATTCATAAGAAAGTTACTTGCTTTTAATTGTGTATGAGAAGGAGAAGCATTTCAGCAATGTATATATATATTATCAGCCCTTAGTTGGGTTCTGTTAAAATGAAGCTATCTTTGGAAAAGTGGAAGTCTTCGTAGTTTATAAGCCAGGAATCAAGATCCCTAATGCCTGCCACCCCTAGAGGTATCATTTCCCTTTGAGGACATTGTGTGCACAACCTATTTAAAGCGCTACAGTCGCCATTACTGAATACGACGGATCTTCGATTAAATCGGGAACTGAACAACCTTCAAAAATGAGAATGCTGTCCTAACCAGCCGTGTCAAGGAAGTTTCAAGCAAGTTTGCTGTAGAGAGCTTGAATAAGTAGTCTATGTTACTGGTTGTGATTTGTTAACTCTTTAGGAAAAAAATTGGTTCTTGATGAAGTGATATGTTAATTATCACGATCTTGTGTAAGATGACCATTTGCAGTCAGCTGGATCTTACAATTTAAAGTGGATTTTAAAATGCTACAAGCGTCTCCATTCGAGGTAGGAATCAAACCAACAAAATGTTGCATTGAATTCCAGAACACAAACTATTAAAAAATTCATTTGGTACTTGAAATGGTACTTTAATTTGTTTCATTCAACCATCAAAGTTCGGTTTGTCGCTCAGCGGTCATTTCTTGCACACGAGAGCTAACAAGACCGGAGCTTATGGGTTAAAGTTGTTACCGAAGCGCTACAAACATCTAAGCCAAAAGTGGGATCCGAATCTATCAACTGTTGAACTGAAGACAAATGCGCTCATCACACTGCTACTATCAGGCGTTCTACCAGCAAGATCAGAGTCATGATGTTCATTTTGCACACCACTGCTAATTCAAGTAGAATAAACATTTTAAAACAGATTTTAAAATACTACACAAAAAATACACTTGAAGTGGAAATCGAATCCCAAAGTCACTTACCTTCCAGGTCGGCAATGAATAGCAAAGCACACCGGTGTCAAAGTGGATGCATGCATAGGGATATACTTGGATCTCAATAACCCCGCGCAGTAGACAGCAACCGGCCTTTTTATTTTGTCGACAAATACTCAAAGCCTATGAAGGGAAGTGTTACTTCTCAAAACGGAAAAAATGTCAACAATCATATGCGTTCTTATGGTATTGGTGTCGGTGCAATAATAGAAGCTTTTCATGACGATCCCTTTTGCTTAAGTGGCCTTATGTTTCAAAGCACCTTAAAGCATACCGCTTAAACTTGATCACGAAAGTTTTGTAAATAATGGAACATATTCATGTGCTAAAAGAGAAGACACCTGGTGTGGAAGAAGGGAAGTTAAAAAAAAAAATTTAATAATTTAATCAAGTTGAAAAAAATGTTTGAAAATTTGCTAGCTTTGAAAGCTAATATAAATTAAGCTTATGATTTGTTCTACTTTCTTAAGTCATAATCTACAAAATATACGAAGAGTTTTGCTGCTATTGTTGGAAATCTTGGGTCACAAACGAATTAAAAAAAAATTTATTTTCAAAACATTAAGCAGGTACTCATACACATTTCTATAAGAATGAATGTTCTTGAGAAGTATAAAATATTCACTACAGTTAACCATTCATTTATCACATATTATAATTATATTAAGACTTGTTAAAAATAAAATACCTTTTTTAAGCCAAACACTTTTAGGTGTCAAAACGATAAGCGTCATGAGGAAATCATTTCAAATAGCAAGAGAAAAAAGCCTTCCTGCTTATTGAAGCAGAAGTGCGCTGAACGATATAAAAATTACACCTCTTATTAAATATCCCTCAGCTGTCCTTTCTACTTCGGCTCGGAAGGAGTAATTACTTATCAATTAAGCGGCCGAGCTTAATGGTTGTCGCCTACTGATGAGCGTCCCAGAGCTTCCGCTTGTCGAACAGCAGCGAGACACCACGAGTCCAGACAGCGGGAGTCTTAGATGACGCAGTCCATTTTCGCTTTATGCGCGAGACCAATTCACCCTGCCCTCTTGAGAAACATTTGTCTTTCAGTAGGAAGTTATTGCTAATGGAGAGAGCTAAGGATTATAATTTTATTGGTTTGTTGTTCGGTGTGATAAATTATTCTACATATGTTAATTTGATTTACAAATTGAAGTGATTTTCAAATATCTTCAATAATAAACACATAGGCAAAAGTCCACGGTAATATTTATCACTCAATAATGCATTTTTGCATGAGATTTTTAATATTTTTGCACTTTAAGTGGATTATTACACTAAAAACAACTATGAGGTGATAATTGAACCCACCATATGTTAAGCTGAAGGCAAGATATACCATTTGACTTACAAGTTTGCTTATTTGCACAGGCTTTCAAGTTTGATCTGTTTTTCTAAGATGATCTTTCGCTCAAGGATAGGGCCTGAAATGGAATTCGAAACCATTAACTTATGAACCGAAAGTCAAAGTGCTAAGACAGCGAAAGTCGGAGGTGGGAATCGGATCGACTTCGGATTTTCTTTACTATAGAAAAGTTTTTTGGTACTGAGAAGACCATTACCTTAGAGACTTGTGTGTGTCTTATCTTCTAGTAGTAACTATAAAACCCTTATTTTTGAATCATTTGCAAGTGTAAGCGTTAAATTGTTTTTATCACTCAACGATAATTTTCTGCACACGAGAGATAATTAAATGGGATTCATAATTTAAAGCGAATTCCTCACCACAGAAAACATCCGTATTCAAGATTTGTTTCAAACATTTAAACTTTTAAACTAAAGGCCAAAGCGCTAAGCATTCAACTGTCAGCTCGGCTTTACTGGAACCAAATTGTTTGATCATCTTCGGAATGAGAAATCTTAGATTTAGTTCCAGCCACAATTGAACAAAGGGATCAGTTTTTAGTTTTGATTACTGTAGGCACGCCTGTCGAGGGTAAGAACTTAGAAATTTTCTGGATTCCCTTCTACTCGACACATGAGTAAGACTCACATCTATAAAAAGCCCTCCCCTCACTCCCGAAAATTAAGGATATTAAAATGCCTTACAATAGTTTTCAATTAGATAGGCTTTGGCACCAAATAAGTTATTTTTATAAAAAATATTATTTGATTTAAATATTTATTCTAAAACGGCCTAATATTATAATCTGAAACGGCCGTATTTAGAGTTTTTTTCCTTCTCCCTTATGTAATAAGCTGTTTCTGTTCGTATTTATATAATTTATTAATGTTTATATTACCCGAAAACAAAATTATTTCGGCCACATTAACATTGACTTAAACAATTAAACTGAATGCCATGATGTTCACTAGTTTTTGTTAAAATCTATGCTGAAATGCATTCGTTAAAATTAATGCCGCAAAATACAGCCTCAATCATTTTAATATAATATTTCAGTTCATTTCTTCCGCAGTGAACGGCGGATGAAATATTCTCTATGTCAAGAAAAGAAATCGACTGTTTTTACTCTCTTCGAACTCGTGTCGTTGGCGAAGCAACCTTTGTCCCTTACCTCGCAAGGGGAAAGAAAGTTCGTTTTGTGTGAGCCACAGAAATGATAAAGAAGGCAAACAAAGAAAGATAACGTCGTGCAATGCGCCGCTGTCATGCCCTAAAAAGTGACTTTCTTGTTCTGATAAAATGTCTCTTGCTGTTTTTGTCGACTCATTTTTATCTGCCTTCGTTTTTAAAGATTAGCAGTTAAAATGTTAAAAGTTCTCTTACAGCTTCTTTGGAGAAACTGACTCATTTAATTGAACAGAACTTTATTTTATTGTTTGTTCCCAGCTAAAAGAGAATGAAATTAAAGTACACACATATAAACACATGGCAGTATCAGAAATATAAGATACGTCTTCATGTTATATCTGAACAAGAAATTAATGCTGTTTTTATGTTTAGGTTATTGAACTTTTCCCAATTTAATTTTGTTAAAGTTTTCGAAATATTTCTTCAATTGAAGCCGAGGAAACAGTCATAAGACTTATGATACGTTAAAGTTAATATATCATAGATGTGATAAATGTTTAACGCATTAAAATCCTGTATATGCATGGTCTTCTTTTGCATACTCAGTAGATTAAAAAGATTCAAAGTTACCAAAAACCCACTCTCACGGTGGGAGGTGACTCTTCAAAAATTTAGTTTGTCGCTCTCAACCATCAATTTTGTAAACGACGGTTATTACGCTGGGATTTAGTTTATACAAAGTAAATTTCGAACAACTCTGAACGGGAATCGAACGGAAGAACTGAAGGCGAGAGCGATAACCACTCAGACGATAGATTTATAAATTTAATGTTAAAAGATTTCGATTTGTAATTTTAAACTCAAGGCTAATTTTTAACTGGGATCTCGAAAAACATATTCCAAGCCATTCCAAATTGTCAGAAGAGGGAATGGAACTTTTGAACTGAAGGACAGTGCCTAGATTACTTAATTGCTTGCATTTACTTTTTATCTGCTGTGTGTGTGTGTGTGTGTGTGCATTCAAGGAGATTATTTAATGAAAACAAACTCAATCGCCTATTTTCCTCGTATCAATGGTAATCTTTGCCAACAAGTTACACACTAATCTAAATTCAACTTATAAAATATTTTTTAATAACAGAGGCTATTATGGTGTGTACATGTTTGAAATCAAATTTATAAAATACTTTAGATCATTCTTATATAATCCATGTAAATTAAAATCTATCCACAAATTTTATACGTTTAAAATCATTTAAATGCGTAATTAATTATTATTAAAAATTTAATTTACAAATTTAAAAGCCTGTTCCTTTTATTTTACGATCAGATCTTCTCTTGCTTTTCAGATAGAGACCACCTTGAACGTAACATGTTCTTGGATCCCACTAGGTCTGAAGATCCAGAAATTCTACATTTTTCATAGGATCGAAAAGATTTCTCATAACATTTCTAATTATTGAAAAGATTTTCATGAGCCTCCTAACAGTCCTCCTCCAGCACAAGTCATGCTCACTCCCCTTCAGCAGTCAGTAGCTTTGCCCTGATAACATTTGTTTCAATGGAGTTCCCTGCACTTTTTTTTAAAGTCTAAACACAGCTTACATTTGCGTTTTACACAGCTATGTTTTTTTCTAAAATAGGGAAACGCGGTAACACAAGTAGGATTTTCAATTAATTTCTCAAGTTGAAGAGGTGGAGTTTACTAACGGGACAGGAAAAAGTGGGAAATTATAGACTCCCACTTTTTCCTTTTCTAACATAATCCCACGTTGGTTTCTTAGAGCGCGCTCACACTTTATAGCTTAATTAAAAAAACCACTCACCTTTCACCGATCAGTCAATTGTTAGCCCTCCGCGAAATAAGCGGATAATTGGATTGTTTGGAGAATAAGCGAGGAGAACTGTCACCCTAAACTTTGTTCCCCGTGCCATGAATTTAACATCTAAAGAAATGTGCTGATGAATAAAAGGAAAGTAAACACAACTTAGAAGTTTTTCAAACTCGAGGGAAGTTTTTTTTTACATTTCTTTCAAAAAATATAATTCCATTATTTACAGTGATTTTTTAACATGAAATTGGGGAAATAAGTAAAGACTAAGAAACACAAATGAATTTCGCTTAGAAACCAGTTCATCCTCAAAGACTTTAATAATAATTAAAAAAATTTTTTTATCAATAACTGATTCCATTTAATGAGATGCTAAGCTGTGAACTTAATTGGAAAACAAATTTGATATTGTTACTTTTAAAAATGTGGGTGATAAGAAAATTATACTTGAATAGTACCAATTTGTAGCAAGTTTTCTTTCAGAATCAATCGAATTCCTTAACCTCACAGCACGGTTTGATCTGCTTGTCACTAGTCACATTCCATTCATCAGAGCTAACCGGATCAGGACGTTGTTTTAAATGGGCTCTGCACACTTGGAACATTCACATTTAAAGTGGGACACCCATTTTGACACTGCGTAGAACAACCTTACGACCTATGGCTGTTGCAAGGCATTTTAATGTAGATCGCGTTGCCGTGAGGATTACCCTCAGATTCAGCAAAGCGAAGCACCATTTGCCGCGAGCAGTGATTGGGAAGGGTACCACATACTCCACCCCACAGGGTTGCTGGAGCTCCGTGGGCTGGGAAGTCTTTCCGCTGGTGTGGCGTGAAGGTGGAAGTGTGACCTCGTCACTTGACGCTTTCAGAATGACGAAGAGCTTGATGATAGGGGGAAATCCGTCAAAACTAAAGGTAGAGTCCATCGCTGTACATGCATCCTTAGACAGAGGGAATATTCGTGTCTGATAAAGGAGGAAGACTTGAAAATTTTGTCTGTCACTCAGCGGTCACTTTTTGCATATGAATGGTAATTAGATTTGAACCTGCGGCTTAAAGTGGATTCCACATCACTACAAACATTCATACCTAGATGGGATTTGAATTCACGAAGTGTTGAACCTTATATCACTTACGTCAATTCTATAAATAAAATTCCGAAATATTTAGAAGCTACTGGTTGAAAAAAGAAATATATAACTAAATGTTTAATAATAAAAAAAGTAAAATTTGAAAACTTAGAAGAATATTCCTTTTTGAGCGACTTATATCTGAACGAAACTTGTTTTTACTTCATTGTAAACCCGTTATCGAAGAGAGAGACAGCGCCGTCTCCTTTCTTACGCTGGATGGGCACGATTAGTTATCAATAAATTGTGTTTTCCATCGGTACAGACATGTACAAAACTAAATATTTGCATGGTTTTGACTGTTGAATGGGTCGATGACTGGCCTTTATCTATGGTTTTAATGTGACTTCTACGAGCCGCTGCAAATACCCACGGACTGATTGGTTTGTCAATCAATGCAGTCACTGCTTGCCCACGAGTCATAATTCTAGAGCGACTCACTGCTCAAAAGAGATTCCAGACTACAGCAAATATCGATGACTGAGGTATAAATCAAACCTAGACAACTCAGTAATTTCTAATATTAATATCTATTTTAACAAAAAAAAAAAAAAAAAAAAAAAAATTAGCTGAAAAATAGTTAATTTTTTTCGAAAGAGTTCTACTTTGTTTGTAGCTCAATAATCCTCTTGCACCCGAAAGATATTTAGACTGGAATCTACTGCTTAAAGCAGATTCCGAAACAAAATCCATGCCTGAGGTGAGATTCGAACCTACGAACTGTTGAATTGAAGGCAAGAACGATAAGCATTCTGCTGTCATCCCGGCGAAGGGTTTCTAGATAAGAAATTCAATATATGAAATGTTTAATATTTATAAAATAGATTATAGAATGCAACGCAATTAAAAAAGTGATGCATGAAAGTTATTTTAAATTAAGCAATTTTTCAACCATGTGATTAGTGAGAATGTTAAAGAACGTAAAATATGAAATTCGTTATCATTAATATCACCTGGTTAGGATTTTGTTTGAAAACAGTCTTTTGTGATAATTAAATGCAATATTTAAATGAAAATTCGATATTTACATTCACTCAAAAATTTGAATTAACTCTTACAAGTTTTTGTTCCCAGATTTTTTGCCTTGTTAACTTGGAAACATTCTATGAAAAAGCATAATACTGCTTGTATATATATATATGAAATAGTTACCCACAAAAGTAAGCCCAAGCCCTTTTAAAACAAAATAATTTTTTAAATATTTTATTAAAAATGGTTTATTTGTTTTTATTTTTTCAGTTTTAGCAGACTACATCAAATTTGATAAGATATACAGTTTAATGAATTAAGAAAAAAAAATTCGCATAATAGGACCTCTATTAAAAGGAGATTAAATCAAAAAATTTAGTTTGGTTTGGTTTGTCGCTCTACGGTCATTTTTTACACACGAGGGCTAATTAGACCGGGACCTACGGTTTAAAGTGGATTCCGAACCACTACAAACATCCATGCCCAAGGTGGGATTCGAACCCACTAACTGTTGAACCGATGGCAAGAGCACTAACCATTCGGCCGCCAGCTCGGCTAAAAAAAATTTAATAGTTTGTTTGTAGGTTTTCATTGTTTGCACCAATTTAAATTTTTTGCTCGTAACAATTTAGTAATTCATACGTTTTGAATAACGGCGTGTAAAATAAAATATTAAAAAAAAAAAAAAATACCAAGTACTATTAAAATATAGTTAGCTACTTAAAAAGAATGCAGACAATATTTTTCCCTCTAGAATTTTAGTGAGATTGAAGTTGTCTTTAGCTAGGTAATATCTTCCAAAATAAAATTTAAAAATTACTTTAATGCAATCGCAATATTTAGTAAATAATAACTGATTAAATATTTAAAAAAATACAGGTAGTCTTTTGCAATTCCGATTATATTGTGATAAAATCAAAAAACAAATTTGAATTTTTATATGTAAAATGTGGTTCAAAGAAGCTTTGTGAGAAGCATTTGCAAATGATGCATTGTCCGATTTTTAAGGTGTGACTCAAATGCATTTATCGGCGGTGTGCTGGTGGAACCTTATCTAAAATATGCAGTTGACACAGCGGATCATTATCTCCAGCGAAACGCATAAAAATTGAAAATAGTTTGCAGAGCATTCTCACCAAATTAAACAGACCAAGAAATATAGTTTAAATTAATAAAAATTCATTCTTTTTGGTCGTAAATAATGCATTATTGCGGGCTTCTTTGCATTAGCAGACATTTTTCAGATGTCGGAAAACTTGTTCTAAATTTTGTTTATTTTAGATTAAATGTTTTCAGTTGGTTAACGGACATTTTACCGAAAATATATCAAATTACTATAACGTAGTTAGAATTTTCCTTCTTGAAATTCTGATGAATAATTTCAAATTTCTAAGCAGAATGTAGGTTGCTATTGATTGTTTGTCGCTCAAGGGTCATTTTTTGCACACGATGGCTATTTAGACCGGGACCTACGGCTTAAAGTGGATTCCGAACCACTTTAAATGTCCCTGCCCAAGGTGGGATTCGAACTCACAAACTGTTGAACCGAAGGCAAGAGTGCTAACCATTCGGCTACCAGCTCGGCCAGGTTGCTATTGAATCTAGCAAGAAGTTTCTTTCTATTTTATTTAAATTTTTGTCATCCACAGATAAGGTAAGCGTTTAGAATTGGAGAATTAAATGGTATAACTAAAAAGTCATTTGAATTTTCAATTCTGATCAAAACAGTATCTAAGCAAAATTAGAAAACAATGTTTCTTCGATTACAGAACAAATTTGAGGCTTTTAAAAGATAGATATGAAAATAATTTTTCCAAGCAAATGTTAAGATTAATAAGGAACGTCGTAAAGAAGGGCCTAAAGTTTTTACCACTCTCAAGAATGTGACATTCGCTATTTTGAATATTTTTGAATATATAAAATTTACTTCAATATGCATACTATTTAGTATGCATATTGAATTTACTTCAATATGCATACTATTTAGTATGCATATTGAAGTAAATTCAATATGCATACTATTTCTATAAATTACTTAAAAATTGCTCGTCTAAGAAACTGACTTAAGAATAAATTTCCTTCAAAAAGTATTAATCTTTTTCTTTGTATAACAGCATTAAATTATATTTTATCTCACACAAATGAATCTCACAGGAATTAATAGCATTACTTGGAAAGCGCTTACTCCTATCTTGAAATTAAAATATAACAAATAATATCTCTATTGCAGCAGAAGTTGCAAACTGATCTTCATGGGTAGAAAATGAGAAATGTTTAAAGCAATCAAAGTCAAGCAATTTTAAAAAAGAAGCAGACTAGGGATGACTTTCCGTGCTATGCTTGATGGATGAAACGGAATCGCTGGCATATTTTTGACAAGAGAAATGATTGGATCAGGCGGTTCCTGCAAAAACATTCTGTACAACGCGGTAAAATTTTTATGCTCGAGTCAGAGAGGGAGTTCATTTATGTCATCTATGCAAAAATACTTCTAAAGTTTGGCATTTTGTTCCGAAATTTCAGGTGGAATCTGTCAAGGAAATTCTACTACCTCTACATACGGGAGTAAAGCATATATATTATTCCACATCGGTATTTTTTGCTTTGAACTTGACATAAAGGATTTAATATGAATACTGTATCCGAAATATACGCTGAGATTTATCTACGGTGTACAAAATGTTAGATTCTTTGGAAATCAAAAAGATAAGCTGCTGTAACCATAATGGATATTAATTAAGTGAAATTTCAATTTTTTTCTTTGTAAATGGTAAAATAGATATCTTTCTAAATCAGAAACAGAATGACATTTTAAAAAAATTTTAGTAAGTTAAATATTTTAATACTAAAAAGAAAAATTTTAATGCTGAATTTATTTTTTGACCTGGAGATAATTAGAAACAAGAATGTTAACTAAATCAGCAGCTATCGTAAAGACGATGTAAGGCTCTCTATTAAGTACTATTTCCTCAATAAATTAAAAAAACGAATGATAACATTAATTGTAATTAGCCTTTTTCTTACTTGTTAACATAGTAAAGAAACCAATGGAAAGAAATTCTACAACCAAGAATTTAGGAAAGTAAGAAATTCCTTACATCCAACATTTTGAAATTAATACAGCATGTGTATGTATACATTTAACAATTAATAACATTTTTGTTAAACATTCTTAGCCTATCTAATCTGTTTACTACTCTATAGTTACTTTTTCTGAAGTGGGTTAGTTTGGCAAGGATTTACAATTAAAATACGAATCTTTTAAAGCATTCATACCAGAGATTGTTAACTATGGTTGGCCTTGAAGTTCAATGATCATTTTTTTTGACAAGGGTCGATTGGAGACCTACAATTCAAAGTGGTCTCTGAACCAATACAAATATATTAATCTGAGGTAAGAATTGAGTCCACGAGCTCTATTGATCAGAGTGTTCATTTCATTCAGATGATAATTTGGTCTTTATTCGATAGGAATCAGTAGTTTATGATTTGTTTACCTCTCAACGATTATTTTATTTACACACGAGTATTAATTAAATCGGGACTTTCAGGTTAATGTGGATTCTAAGTCACTACAAACCATTTGGGTCTAAGAATGAATCAAACCCATTATTTGTAGACCCAAAATTTTGAGCTCTTCTATTCAAGATCCCCAGTTCATCTCATTCAATTAAAACCTTGACTTTAAAATTCGATTCGTTTTTTGCTCAGCGGTCATTTTGTGATCACAAAAACTTATATAATCAGGACATACTGTTTAAAGTCAATTTAAAGTCACTACAAGTACTTAAGATAAACATGGAATCCCAAACAGAATAGTATCAATAACTCACGAAATGCGTCAATAACACAACAGAAGCGGACGTAGGAGTGTTAATCATTCGGATTCCAGCTAGTGTTTAAAATAAATTTTGAAAAACAAGCATCCGCGTGTATCGAATCCATGAATGGATTTAAAATATATAATCCATCCAAATTATCCCACTTTCATTTAATTGAAGAAAAATATAAATCTGTTGAAAGCCATCGAAATTAATTTTTGAGTAAATTAATCACTCTTTCTACTAACGTAGCCAAAAGTTTACGTATGCATGTGGCGCTTCAACAATTGCAAGTGCCCAACTTCAGCGGGCAGCAGGGTTTGTTCACCAGGAGCGAGATTTGTTCTCCTTCTCAGCTCCAGCGAGTCTTTGATGGAGAAATCCACTAATGATGAATCCAGTCCGAATGGACAAGAGCATTAGTCGCTGGATAGAAGGCTCTCCAGAGACTACCTGCAATGACTGAAAGTTCCATTTAGAATGACTGGAATTGGACCCGTTCCCAGGGGATCGCGGACAATGGACAAGCTTCCCGGAAGGTGAATGGACCCTCTTTCACTGTTATTTAGGTTGCGTACAGTTGCGAATACTGTCACAGCTAGAAAACTGTTTTTGCAGCATTTTTAATGAAATATACAGAGCTGTACAACAATAACAAAAGCCAAAATCTCCCAGAATAATCATATCCAACCGATCATTCTTTTGTTTAACACAAAAATGTGAGCAACTAAATGTCGTTAAGAATTTCTGCATTTTGTTATTGGGAGTTCAGATATTAAATAATTCGAGTTAAATACGAAACTAAAAATTATTCAATATGCTGTTACTTATTTGAATAACATTCCTTATTGTTAACAGCTTAAATTTTACACGTTATTTAAAATTTAATGCAGTGATAAAAGGACAAAAATTAAATCAAAATACCTAAATGATTTTCAAAGAAAACATAGCGCAGATTAAAATTGACTAAAAAATCGTATTAAACACAATTATAGAGATCTTAAATCAATTTCAGTGCTAAAGCCAATTCATTTTTCGAAAAATACAATTTGCTGTAGATTAAATTTGACATGCACCATGTGCACTTAAAATGACAAATACACATTTAATTCCATAAATATTCTTGCATGATAACTAATAATAAGTAGTAATATTTTAGCTTATTGCTAGTTGCTATTTTATACTTATTGCTAGTTGAATGGTAGATTATATATATATATATATATATATATAGATATATATATATATATATAGTTGATTTTTTAAAATTAATATTCTCAATTCTTCCTAAGACGAATGCCTTTCATGTAACACAGCATTTATCCCATTCTGTAGATTTAGGATCCAATCTTTTGAGATGTCTTCATTAAGCAAACCCATGCAGCAATTGCATTTCTTAAAAGTTAAGGTATTTAATCAAATCAAAATGCAACTTTTAAATGGTTCATTCATACCAAATTAGAACTACACAGTGAGATTTCTAGAATAATTAACACGATTGAAAGTGCAACTAATCAAAATAGATGACTTTTCTTGAGGATTCTGTCACAATCAAACAGATAAGACAAAATTGCAATCAATAGCTTGGCGACACCATTTCGAATTAAATCGCGTGGATGTGATAAGATTATCGTTGATTATTCCGTGACAAAAAGTAAAGAACGTAACTTTAACCTAACACTTAGTTAACAAAATTTGATGTTAAAATTCATTCCATGTCTACGTTCTTTTTACATATTGATGAAATAAAAAAAATGTGAGAGGAGTGATTTTTAAATAAAAATTAAATTGTGTCAGAAAATTTATGTTTGTAAAAAATTATTAATGACAGGGCGATGGATGTTTATGTAAGTACTTTGAATCACTGCGTTAAAAGTAATGGAAACTTCGGGAAATTTAGTCTGGAATAAATCTGATGCTCATTGTGCTATTACCAAAAGCTATTACCAATTATTCAAATGCTATTACCAAAAGCGAGTAGGCTGTCCGCCTGCGGCGTCGAAATACTGTAAACTAATAGTTTGGTTAGCATTGCAAAAAGGAAAGTCTAGGCTGTTTTTTTCCCCTCAAAAACACAGCATTCCAGTTTATAAGAAAAATTTTAAGGAAACAATAAGTAGAAATACATTTTGATCCTCAATAAGCTGTAACGATGTGATTAAACATTCGTGTGTCTAAACATCTTAGAAAGGCTTTTCTTTCAAAACTCGCAGAATGCTTTCAAATGCTATTACCAAAATCACACATTCTGTAACAGCTCAAATTTACATTTTGTACTGTACTGCAATAAAACTATAACAAAATTTAAGTACTAAAATTGTACTTTTGAAATATAGGCACCAGCAATTAAATTTAGTTTGATTTTTTTCACTTTTTTGCGCACATATCTACTCATTCTAACATTGACAATAATTAAAGTGATAAATATCCACATATGCTTAGAGAATGAAACCCAGGAATTTTTAAGCTGAAATCCAGAGACTATCGTGATTAGATAATTAATGATTGGTGAGAAGTAGTAAAGACTTATCCACAACCAGTCTTCATTTTATCATGCTTTTTAAATACAACGCATTTTTCATATTTACATCATTCTATAGCTTCCCCCCAACTGACCAGCAGACTAATGCGCAAACCAAGGGATTATACTTGTAAGTATTTTTACATGTATAATCCCATGTCTATATTTTTACATGTATATAGACATGGGAGTAACGAAAGATCGGTATAATCCAATCTATGCTTTGACCCTGGAATTTTAATCGAATAAATGACAAAGTGAAATATTCATCTTTATATCGGTTTGGAAAGTGCTGTTGATGTGTGAAAATAGAAAATTATTTCAAATAAAAGTAATTAGCTTCAAACAAATTTTTAAAAGAAAAAGGAATTTTTCAGAAATCCTAAAATAATAAACGTTTAGAATTTCAATCATTTCATTTATCCATTATTCCTTTTTTACTTTTGTAAGTACGTCGATTTTTGCACTCTTTAAAGATTTTTTTTGTATATTAAATCCATCAATAACAAGTACAGGTATTTTAATATTAATATATAATTTAAGATGCAATAAATTAGAAACTGAAAATTCATATAATATGCAAATAAATCCAGTCTTTGCATAGGGTTTCAAATTATTCACAATCCTAATTTTGTAAATTTTGAAAAAAAAGATTTTCATAATTTTCAAACACTTGCTAAATTAAAGCTTTTCATAAAAAGTTTTGCACAGTTATTTTTATCGTGCTCTTCCACAAATCTTTATACATTATAAAAATTTTATATTTGCACGTTTTCTATTATTTTTTTAATTAATTTTAACAACTTTCAGATTGGAGAAATTTTAAATTCATCCTAAATTCAGTAATTTTTTATGTAATTTTCAATATTTCGCGAATTGATAGGAGTATACGTGAATATTTAATAAATTTAAATATTCATATTAAGGATATTTGAAGCTCAAAAGGTAAATTTAAAATGATTTTCATTAAACGCATTAAAATTCCAAGTTTTTTATCTTCGTTGTCCGAAAAAAATTTTTTACTGACATTTTTAATCGTTCCTAAAAATAATACCCAGATTTTAACTTAAATTCAAAAACTTTTTCTTTTTTACAAATTCGAAAATGCTTTTAAATATTCAGATTAAAACAAAATTTATTATATTCGCACGGGATAAAAATTCTCCTAATTCCAAAGAATATATAACAACTACAACTTAGAATACTTATCAAAACTATAGATAAAAAAATGCAAATGAAATACCCGAAATTAGTTTCATCTGGATTCTAGACCTAAATTTTGGATTGCCATATTAATTATCCTTTCAATAACTTTTCGATTCATGAATAAAGTATATATGAAACAAATTTTTATGAAAGAATTTTTTAAATTGAATGAATCATAGAAATTTATAATTTATACAAACTCTTACATTTTTCAATATACTTCCAAAACTTTTTTTTTAATACTAATTTTACCTTAGGAATACATTATGCGATTATGAAATCATCAAGTTTAGAATATTTAATATACTCATATATTAACATTTTTATACAAAAATACATATAAAATACATATTATTTAATACATTCATATATTAACATTTTTATAAAAACATACATATAAACATTTTTTAAAACAATGATATCAAACTTGTTTTAATTTAATTAAGAGCCTTTTAATTATTTTAATAATTTAAACTTTACATAACTAATAAGAGAGTGAATATTTTCAAAACAATTAGCCCTATTATTTTTTGCTAACTGTTTTGAAAATGCGTAAAATTAATTTTTGCTTTTTATAAATGTGCATTATTGATTGCGCATTATAAGAAACTCAGAAAAAAAGTTAATCAAATGTAGGCATTAAAACAAGATTACGAACCTGTTATGAGGATGCACAAGCAATCTATCCTTGACATTATATAATAAATTCAAGAACATTAAACTCCGCTAATTAAGGAATAGTCCACTTTTCCACCGGCTCAAAATTATAACGCCCACGCGTTTAAAAGGGATGCTTTCACAGCCTTGCTCTTCCCCTTTCAGCAAGCACCGCTCAGAGGTTCCTTTTCGAATTCGTAATTGCGCGCTGCTAACACCAGCATCTCCCGTTGACAGAATGAGGTTCTACACCGGTCCACCCACTCTGGGCTCTTCCCAAGTCGGCAGCGCCATCTATCGTTGAATCAAGGAGAGCGCATGTCCGATTCCTGAAAGGTTTCGGCTGAGTTGAAGCGGGGTTTCGAAATCTCGTTTTGCAAAGCTTCCTTGCACCGTTCGCAACGTTTTTTGTTACTTCGGGAGGGAGCTCGTTAAGCAATTATTATTTTCATTAATAGGAGAGCTCGCATGTTATCCTATTTGTTATTGTTAAAATTAAATTTTTTTTTAACTTTTAGAAGAGGTGAGTATAAATATTAATGTAAAAAAATGTTTTTTTACTAAATTATAAAATATTACTAAAAATTTTATAAAACTTATAAATTTAACTAATAAATTTTCAAATTTAAAGAAAAAATAAAATTAAATTGTGAAATGAATGAATTTAGAAGTTACTCTACAGACAGCTTAAAAAAATGCTACATGCGGAGTGAGAGCAGATGTCATATACTTCAGAATTCTGAAAATTTTCAATGAATAATTTTAGAGCTGAAAAATGTCGCAGAGTTCTCTTGAGCAGACGTCGCTTAAAGCTTCAGGCAATGATAGATAAGGCACTGGATTTACGCGTTAAAAATTAAGAAACTCGGAAAGCTCTTTTCCTATACAAGGCTCAACGTGGCCCAACGATATATAACTCAGCTCTTCAGAGTGAAAGGACCCGGGTTCATACCCAGTAACTGTTGAGCAACAGGAGATAGATGTTACGTTTCTGCTTTCGGCTCGAACATCTATCGGGTTGTCAGGTTTCATCACTAGTGACATGGAAATACCTGTGGATTTCCTGTGAAGGAGGACGTTAAAATGCCTTAAACAATGGCCTGAGGACGTTGCGTAATTTCCAACGTGGTACCAAGCCTTCACTTAAATATCATTGAATAAATTATGTTTTTAATGATAGAATTTTGAATTGTATCAGCAGCAAAGGATTTATTGCAATTGTGGTAGTTATGGTATGTGTAATTATGGGGCAAGAAAAAAAAATCTGAAATAATGATTGTAAAATAGGATATCATACTTAGAATTCAATTGATAATTTTGCCCGAAATTAAATTTAATATAACTGTGTAAAAAGGCATAAAAAATATGTATGCATTTCATAATAAGCTGCTGCATTTTGTGTGTCCTACGAGAAGAATCTTATAAATTTTAAGCATCATTCATTACCATGACGTGATAATATGCATCACAAAAATTGACACTGGGTACGCTTTGCTGCATTCCACTTCAGCGTTGAATCCATGCACGAATCTAAATATGCTGCTATCAATGCTATTAAAATTTGAACTCTTTTGCTCGAGAGAATGTTGACAAGATCTTAATCACTTTCAGTTCTTCAAAGTCGTGATAATTAAGGACACAACTTCCCAACTTTCATGCATTCGCATGGATTTGACTATTCAGAGGAATTCGACTGAAGAGAAGTTGTTCTGCTATGGATGCTTCACTGCCATAGCGCACAATCACAAGTGGTGTGGTTCCGCACCTCAAATCAAAGAGTGAAGAAAGTAACGATCATTTTAAAAACAATCAATTTCTTTTCAGCCAGATGCTTCTTGCTATGAACGTTGTTGAAAAAAGAAGTTTTACAGGCAGAGACATTGGAACAAATACTGTGATGGAGAGAATATTTTTTTAACCAAATGGGTAGCAGATGACGCTTGCTGTCTTTCAAATAGCATGGGCAGCTAGTGTAAATTTGTAGATGGATATTTAAAGCAGATAGACGTGCTTGAAGAAGTGAACCGTAACTTGCATCGCATGGGTATAAAGAATATGTCTACATCTGAAAATTCTAACTTAATTATGTAAGCAGAGATGTAAAATTCCAGGGAGTTTTGGGAATAAACTCAAGAAATCATCTTTCGTTTAATATATTGTTTTGGCTTATGTAAATGAAGAAAAATAAAATAAACTACAAAAATTTGCAAAAAAAGGTGTTTTACCTTTTAATAAAGAAGCTAATTAGTGTTGTATTGAGAAAAACAAAAATATTTGTTAAAATAATACAAAAAATAAATTAATATTTTATTAAAGACATCAAGCTATATTTTTCAGGACTGTCAGAATAAATATTGACATTTTTATGTTTATGTCATTATAAATTCTTAAAATCATTCAGCGAAAAAATAAAAGAACATTAATTTTTGAAGTATTCCAAATTGGTCATTAATGCAAAATTATTTCTTTTTCATAAAAGGCTTTTTACTACTTTAATTAGAATTAGAAATCATAAAATCAATGAGCTTTTATTTATTTTAAGAAATATCTGATAAAAAAAATCTGAAACAGCTTAAAAATTCCCGAATTTCGAAGAAAAAAATACCGAGTTTAATCTCAGAATAAAACCCAGTTTTTCCTTCCTTTACAACACTATACGTAAGATACCTGCTGACAGTTACAGCAAAAGTTTCTTGTGTGGGCTTCCAACATGATATTGCCAGAGCTACTTCTGCTGCTTATTCACTGAAGAAATTTTGCAGAAGTTTAATTAGAGAATATAAGAGCCATTTGCACACCAGTTTGGTTTCCAGCCATTCTTTTTCTTTTTAAAAATTGTCTTATCTTGAATAAATTATTTTCAAATATAGATGTAAAAACAGCTGCTGACCACTGGATGAATGGAAAGCGTGGTCAGTTCAGAAAAATAAGTTAGTCTTATATTCCAATAAATGCACTACAGATCTGCCAATTAACTTCAGTGATTTTGAAAGCACAAAATCGGCAAACATGACTCAATTTCCTCTTGTAATTTCTGTCTAATGTTACTAAGTAATTTTAGATTACTATTTTAAGCCTCTACTGTCTGAGGATTCATTTTTAATATATAATGGTGAATCAATATCTGTTGAAGATGGTACTTACTGTTATATAATTTCACCAAAAATATCATCAAATTTTTGATTTTAGATCAGCAATGTGCTTTTTAATATTATCTGTTTATTTTGTTTAGCAAAGCCACTGTGAGATTTTATGCATCTTTCTTCTGCTATAGATCCCATCGAACAAAAATTACCATTAACGATATTATAGCTGTTTAATATGCTCTTGGCCCAGATTGCTTTCTAAGACATTTTGATTTGATGCGAAATAATACTTACCATACCAAAAAATAAAAGATTCCCTATCAAAACAAATTAATGTACTTTTTGTTGAGACATCAACTTCTTTGTTTGTAATCTACCTATGCAGATAAACTGCACATAATTGCTTATAAGCCTAGATATTTTAATTCCACCTAAAGTTTTAGATTTCTGTATCATTATCATATTTGGTTAGACAGCCCAGGGGTGGGGGCAGTGCCTTCAGCTGAATTCTGTCCCAATGGGTTCTGTTTCTTAAGGTATGTGGTATAATTTCCTTAATTCCTTGTTTGACTGTCAGATCTCGAAAAATACCTGGAATTATTTACAATGCATTTGATTATACAATATCAAAAAATTGTGGGCCAGAAATCAAAGAAAATAGCTTAGAATCGCAGCAACATTTCTTCTTTAATTTTTAAAGGCATTTCTAGAATTTTAGAACTTAAATTCTGTCCCAATATTAAAAATTAAGATCCACAGAATTAGGAAATATTAGAAGAGTTTTTATAATTTTTAAACAGGTAGTTTTGTGAGGAAAAAACTTGATTTGAGACTTCTTGTAAGAATATTGAAAAGTAATATTAATTTTTTTAATGTTATTACAAAATTTGTTGAGTAAATTGGCTTACTAACCATATTTTTCATTTAAATTTACAATTATATTAACTTTATATTCATCAACTTAAATCGAAGGAAGATAGATTTTCAGTAAGGATTGAAGGTTTTCAGGTGTACCTTTACTTCCAGATTTTCTTTTTCATTTACAGCTAGAAACAGTCAAATTTTCATTTTGGTATTTTCCGATTTCTCCAGTGATCATTTTTTTCACATGTGACTCCAATTTTATTCTTGATGCGATCACAGTCTCGCACGGAAACTAAACTTAAAATAACAATTCATTTTTTTTTTCAAATCAAGTTTCGAGAGAAACTGCCCTTATAACATCGTATCTCGCCTTGAAAATAAAATTCAGAATGTTGTGTACAGCCTTCACGAGAATAAACTGACTTCATCTTTCAAGTACATGAGTCATTTCAACCATTTTCTCTTCGAGAGTCAACTATTTATATTAAAAAATACTTTTACCATTGGGTTTCATGGCTGAGAGAAAATTCGTAATTTATGAGGACAATTCTCAATTAAGGTGACTGCTTAAAAGACTTAGTTTATAACAATGAATGAATTTGCTCTGTTGAATGAAGTGGAATAAAAATATTGTTTTTGAAACACAGTGGATATTTACATTTCCTTGGCACACAAGTTTTCCCCTCACCCGAAACTGATAAATTTATATCAATGCGCATTGCCATACTTCCCCGTACCTAACCTGGAATTGGGTAGTACTAATTAAGCTCAAGCTGCTGATTGGGAGTCTTCGCAGTTTAAAAGCAGTTAACAAGCAGAAGACTCCTTCATTTTCCAAGCTTGAAATTCCTACATCCAAAGGGCATTATGTTCACTTCCCAACGAACATGCTCTAGCCACCTTTAGTGAACTCGACGGATCTTCGGTTAAGCCGGATTCGAATTCATTACCGTTGGATAATGAGAACAACGTGCTCGTTAACCAGGCTGAAGTGACCCGATTTAAATTTTTGCAAACATTAACTTGATTTTTTAATAACAAACCAAAGCTCAAAATATTTTTCCTAGAAGCTGAAATATATTTTCAAATCGCTTCGGAAACAACACTCATTCAAGTATGTTTAACAAGTAACAAATGAAAGAAAAGCTAGAAATTACGCTTTTCCAGTGCTTGTTAGTTCTGTTAATATTATTTAGTAGATCTTCTATCATTTAGTCGATTTCAATCTGAAAGTTCTTTTTCTTGAGATTCGAAATGATCTATTCTAATGAAATGAAATGATATTTCTAGGGATGGCAGATCAAATTTCTGTTTTTGATTCTAAATTACAAATATCTACCCAACAACTTTTTCCTAATTCTGGGCTAGATACTAATAGGTATGCTGGTACATCGTCACAATCTAGCAGTTGATAATTAACACAATTTTTGACCATTTCTTCAAGTAATTTAAAATTTTTGCTGAATCATTTTATCGGACCTCCTGGTTTTTTCGAAATTAAGTTTTGTCAATTTAGTGAGAAGTTTCTGAATATCTTTCAAGTTTACCAAAAACTATTACAACACAGGAAATTTTTCTTGCAGTTTACACAGAATGGTATTTAAAGGCTCTAAATTTAACCAAATTCAGCACATAGTCATTTCTGTAATTTTTTTGTTTATCTCCTTTTGTTAAATACCAGATTAATTTATAAATTATTACCCATAAAAAGAAAATTTTTCACAACAAAGAACAAAAAAAAACAAAAAAATTTAAAATCCAACTTATATTAAAAATGTTTGATTTTAAACAATAATTAGTATGAATTAATGTCAGTCATAAAAAAGAAAAAATATGGAATAAAATAGCACTAAAAAGTAAATAATTCTTTTTAGAAATTCTTAAAATATTGCAATTTAAAATAAAAATCATGCTATTTTAATTTGTCATCCACATCACTTTGATGTTTGGTTGAGAGACTGAATCATACTTGTAGAGTTTTATAGAATATTAGTTTACATTAATAATAAAGTGGCAAACTTACCCAATTCGCTCATATATCGAAACATTTTAAAATGGAGACTAAAATGCCCAGTACAAACCCACCACAAAATAGGAAATTCTTACATAGGGCATGCCCAAGCAGAGCTTTTATTTAATTCAAAGAAAGATTTGCCGCAAATAATTTGTCCTTACTTTAGGATTATAAATAAATTAATGTGAATGCTTTTATTATGTTAATCGCCCAATTCAGTAATTTATAATTTACCATAAATTAAATTATAAATTCAACAATAATCAATTTTTCTCTCAGTACAATTTGGAAATCATTTATTGTTTTAATGAATGGAACCAGCTCTATGAGGAGCAAATCCACACCGAATTCTCTAAGGAGTTCTTTCTGTTTCCTTGAACCTAAAAAGCCTGCAAATGTAAATGCCCTACATTAAATTTATGAGTATATGCGTTTGGAGGTACCATTCATTTTTTTAAAAAAAATTCCTGCGTATAATATCTTTAGTCTCTTATAAATTCTGATGATAAGATTATCGAAATAAAGGTAATTAGTTATTTTTCACAATTCTTAAGATTACACAGCTTTCATTGTCATACACAAACATTAAAAACACTTCTTTCGTTTTTCAAAAATTTTTATAGGTCAAAAAACTAATAATAGAAGTGTATACTAATGTTTACTTATTGGTTTTCTTTCTAGCTTTTTAAAAAAATTTACACTGTAGTAACTATCGATGCACTCATAATCCCTGTTTTGTTTAATAAAATTGTAACATAAATGGTCTCCACATGAACGATTTCTATACAGCAATTGTTTTGAGCGAATAAAAATGAAGTTATTTTTAATGTAAACACGTGCAGAAGACAGAACAGCTAAAAGAAAGCAAGAGGAAAGACACATAAAACGCAGTTATGAACTAATAAGGGATGAATCTTCGCCAACGGGCGATATCTGCAGAGGTCAATTGAACTCCTTCCACACTGGAGGCGTCTTCACTTTGTGTGTGGCACCCTCACAGTAACTAAACACTCGTTATTTACAGCAACGAAGTGTCATAATATTTGAGTGGGAGAAATCCTAACCAATGTGTTTTCTTTTCTCGCCGGAACTATTTCGTTTTTCTTTCTCACTTTTTTTTCCATTTCCCTCCACCCTCCAACGTAACAGAATACATCATCTCCGTCGGATGGATCCTTTTCCTCCTCGCGAATGGCAACGCGGAGCAAATAAATTGTAATTTTTTTTTCTTGTTGCACTTTTGTTTCCGAAAAATGGCAACTCTGAAGGGCTCACGATGGTCGCCATGTTTGCTCACGTGATACGATGCGATAGTATGACATCGAAAGGGATTCTTCTCCACCCTCTTCTGAAAAGCATCACAGGATTCGTGGGAATTTCGTAAAGAATGAAACAGGTGTTTCTTTGAAAGTAATAGGAAGAAAATACTTTAAGGTGAAAATACTTCACGGTTAAATGCTTAGAATGTGAAAAATATCAACGCGTTTTTCTGCTCACTTCAGTTCTCGTAAAGAAAATCCATATTTCTTTTATTCGTTAGTTGAATGTATCGCGGTGGCAAGCTACATCAAACAATAATGTGAAGAATTTCTATTTTCTGAATAGAAAATGTAAACTTAATCTGATTTTTATGCGGCAAATATTTTTTCATTAAAATATGATAATACCGCAATTTTAATTTGAAACATCTTATAATACAGTCGTTTCTCAAGAAAGAAAATTGGTTTTTCAGACGTTTTCTTATAGGATTTTTTATGTGAAGAAATAAATCAATAAATCAACTAGAATAATAAAACTGTGGATAAAGTATTTTTACTAGGAAACTTCTTTTGGGTCGAATGTGTGAATGAAGATATTACACAAAACAATTAGTAAATTTTAAAAATTTCGAAAAATACTACCAAGTTTTTAAAATATTATTAGAAAGAAAAAATAGTCAGGCATTCGCATTCTCCAGAATAGCATTCATAATTTAAGCAACGAAAGATTCCAATATATTTAGCTTACAAGTGTCAAAATGCATCTTTAAAATATACTACTATATATCTATATCAGTTACTGAATGATTTAGAAAGAGGAAACATCTTATCTAAATGGCCATCTTTCTGACTTCTGGGAAGTGCAAAACAAAAAAACTGTTATTGTTAAAAATAGCAACAAAAGAGTAAAATTAAAAGGATTACAGAAAATTACAGGAAAGTTCTATTCAAGACGTACATAAGATATGTGTAAAGCGCTATGTTACACTTGTATTGTTTATTATAGTGATGACTGTTAATTGAAAAGAAGAACTGATACAATTGTATTACATAGTCAAAGTTAGAGCTTCGGGACTCCTCATGAAAATTGGAATGATATAAGATATGGAGAACAGATGCGCTTGCACCAGTAGCACCCCACCGGAAACTACTTCTTGAATTGTCTGAAATAAGCGAAATTCTTGAATTGTCTATAACAAAACATGGTGAGAGACGATATGCAACAATACATCATTTATTGTGTTATTGCATGCCCTCTTTGGCCATCAGAGCTAGATCAAGCTCATAACGTTAAACAATTTAGCGCCATCAAAGGATTATCGTCCCATAAATCTTGCTTGGATAGCCCTATGCATGCAAGGATGGGTTCTGGCATAACTTGTTTAGCGAAACAGTTGAAACAGGTCTAAAAAATTTTGGATAAAAAGAGTGTTCATGGATGGGGAAAAGTTGCAAGAGGAAAGTCTTAACCACGAGATCAAAGCTTCCAGAAGTAGAGGTCTTCTGTTGTAATATTCTTAAATGTTATTTTGGTATTAATTTCATTTGCTATGTCGAGGATGATGCTTAATATGAAGATGACTCCGCAGCTTTAGTTGTGTCATTTCAACACACATTCTAAATTAGATCTTTCGGAAATTCCATAAGAAAACAGAATGATTTATTTATAACAGATGAAGGACAATAACAATTGCTGCAGAAATGAACATATCCTCAATATGAAGCTGTTTCTTGAGCAACCTGCAAGTGACATTTTTAAGCTACATTCCCAATAGACCATTTGAAGCATTTTCATGTAGACATCGCAGAGGCAACGACAAAACAACCTAAGCCAATTCATTTTAAATATCCAGCAGGCAAATGGCACTCCAGGAGAGATATTTTTAGATAGTAAGTTGTATTTATGTATAGCAAGGGAAAAATCCGGATAACTTCCGAACTATTAAACCAATAAACGTTGTTGTTGCACCAATATACTTCCCTGTACCTAACCCAGAGCTGCACTCTACCAGTTGCAGTCGGGTGAGTGTCTTCGTAATTTAAATGAAGGTATCAAGCAGAATACCACCTTATATTTCATCTGTTATCCCCAGAGGTATCATTTTAGTCGGAGGACATTGCTGCCATGAGCTATTTAACGTTCCCTAGTCACCTTCAGTAAACACGATGAATCTTTGGTTACTCTTCACATGTTTATTAAGTGTGGCGTCCAATGTAATTCCCTGTCTCCTCATACTAGCGGGTATACTTTAGACGTCAGATGAGGGTACCAACTCAGGTATGATCTCGTTACCTGACCATAGTTCAAAATTACGAGGCGCTCTGTGATGGGTCAGTATTTCAAACCTTTAACCTTAAGTACAGTCCCCGGCTCACCTGCACCACTAGGTATGTATATTTACTAAGCTGGGATCCAAATTCACGACCTTTCGATAATGAGAAAGACGCTCTAGTCAACGAAAATGTCATCTTGCATTCCATATAATAAGTGTGCATGCGCAATCTAAAAGCTTTTTGCATTCGTCTCCAGTTGCTTTGTAATGGGATGGGATTGAGTCTGAGATCTATCATTCTGTAGAGCCCTTCTTCTTGACCATTGTGATCTTTATCAAAAATTTACAACATAAGAAAACTGTATTTGCAACTGTGTTGCGTTCAATTCGAAGAATACTTTCTTTTGGCACTCAATATCCTTGGATTGCAATTTATAATAATAATTTGCAAATCTGAAAAAGACAATATATTTTTGACTAAAATATATATAAAAAAATGCATTGAAAATTACATTAAATATGAAATATAGTGTACAAGTCTTAGAATTACTTCAAAGAAACTATAACTTTAACTACGGTGGAATTAGTATGCAAAAATAGACATTCAAAATTAAAAATGTTGGGTTATATTAGAAAAAAATTTACATAAATGAAAAATCTTTTTTCTGTTAATTGAATATCATTTCAGAATTGTAGAAAAAATCATATTTACCAAAGATAGTTATTCCATAAAGTAAGTTCTTGATATTAATGCAAAAGTTTAATGCTTTATGATAAAATTCGAAGAAAGGGGGGAAAATTTCAAATGAAGGAAAAATTCTATTTCTAACAGAGCAAGAAAATAAATGTTTGCTTTATTCCTATAGTCTGCAAGCATAAAAGTAGATGAATGATATCGCAGGTAACTACAAAATTATCTTCCGATCATCTAAATAATAAAATCTGAAAAAGACAATTGTCAACAGAGCTTGGCTTTAATAAGGGATGGATGCTTAGGTGAAAATATTTATAGTTAGATACCATAGTAATCGCCATTAAGATATTGCATTATTTACAGATGACCATTAATGGAGAATTCATGGTATTTGGTTTGGCTTTATTAAAGGATTTATTATATTTGCTACGTTTTATTACTGTCATTTAAAATAAAAACATGAAGGATATTTTGATAATTTTAATTTACATGATTATGGTGCATTTAATTTGTGTCAAATGGTAGAAGATTGTTCCAACAAAACAAATTTTCCCAGTGGTTCTGAAAATTTAAAACAGAAATAATGTATATTCTAAGATAATAATTAAATATATATATATATATATATATATATATAGAAGAGAGAGAGAGAGAGAGATTTTCAACGGGTCAGCTTACAATTAACTTATATACTTTTAATTTAGTCTTAATTTACTCAAAATTCTTTTATTATTGGAAATTCTTAAAAAGTAGAACAATATTTCAAATGAGATAAAAATTAATATGAAGAAACTGCTTTTCTTTGCATTAATTGTGTATCCTTTTTTAAAACATATTTATGTATATATGCATACATATAGTGCTTCATAAATATGAGAACAATTCAATGGAACTAAAAACAAACGATAATGCGCACTTTAAATGTTGCACTAATTTTTATCCGTGAAATCGCTTGTAAAATTTTTAAAAAGAGGATATTTCTTACACATCATAATTGTACGTAAGGAATAATTAATTTAAAATATTATCTTAGATTTTGGCTTATAAATATATATATATAAGGAAGCTATTATTTTGTACCGGAATTTCCATATAATTATTTTATTAATATATTTGATTTTTTCTTTTAAAATTTCCTTTCAATTTATTTTGATGAAAAAATAATATTTTCGTCTGCTTATTAGTTTTAAAAATATCCCGGGATATTGATATCAGTGAAATTAAAATTGAAAATTCTGTTATTTGAGTGGTAAAAATTTATCAATTCAAAATATGTTTGTAATAAAAAAAAAAAAAAAAAAAAACAGTAAGCTGCGATCGAAAACGTATAACAATTAAAAGCAAGTTTAAATAAGATGCAAGCAAAAAGGACCAGAGGAGCACAAAATCCAACATAATTTCACAAAATAAAATGAATATCCTTGATTTGGTGAGCTGAAAAAATTGTCATATAAAACAAATTGTAAGCATATCAGTGTATGTATAAAATGTTTTTGTATCAATTGCTTTAATAATGGTAATTTATCAAAATTTTTAAAAATTTGTCTAACAAAACGTCATAAAATTTAATACAAAGAAGCCGTTATTAATTAGATGTAGGAGAATATTAATTTGAAAAGTTTCATACTTTCCGATGAAAACGGTTCAATTTAGGCTAACTTAATGGTTTTTATCATTGCTTATGGAAAGTAAAAGTAGCTGGCTAGAGCCGTCACTGGCTGGGTTAGTTTAAGGGGGAAGGAAGAATTCATGCTAGCGGAAAGAATTAATTTAGAACACAATTTCATAAAATACAAGTTTTAAAAAGTATGCAGAAGCATTAGAGTAGCAGTTATTAGCTTCCAACACATCTAAGTTTCAAAAAAGGATTTGAACATGCAAGAAAAGTTTAAATAATATAAACATTAATTTTTTGAACTGTCTGATGATTAGTTTTATAACTTAAGTGTAATTGTAAATATTTAAGGACATTTTTCAGGAAATGTTACAACCTTGGGGAGCAGTATTCAGCTTTGGAAAGTCTTGTTAATTCTATTTATGTTACATGGAAAAAAATTGAAAGTAAATAACTTTGAAAGTCTGGTTTGTATCAGACTTTGTCCAGTTTGCGAACCTGATGATTATTAATTATGTTTAAAATGTCATTTACACACATATTACATATTCTTCTTGTCCTCATAATTATGGGCACCAGCAGATATTCTTTTCTTTATTTGGCTGAATTTTTGTTTTCAATTTCAAATGTGATAACATTTATTTTCATTAAATAAATTTCATTGTTGTAATCTTTAAAAGTGATTTAAAAAATTGTAATTTAAAATTAAGTAGAGTCTAAGAACCACCTTTTATTATCAGCCTTGTTATTTTCGATAATATGATATTTTCTTTGCATATGCTTTTTAATTTCAGTTGAACCTTTAATTTCAGTTTTCAAAAAAATGTTTGGAAAGCAATTACTTTTAAAAAAGGATTAATTAATAGAAGCCGTGGTGGCCTAGTTGTGGAAAGCATTTTTCTCATGAAAGGCAGTTCTATACGTGATCGAGTCGAAGATCCATCGTGTTTACTATGCCAACTGCGGCATATGAATGATGTATCGGTTGCAATGTCCGATGTATACCACTGGTGTGGTGAAGAAGGTGCCGTCATAAGTGTCATCCTCTTCACTTGACCTTGATAGTCATTTCGACATGACTGACTGTGCTTAACGCGCATCCATTTTACAGAAATAGGTAGCTGAAAATGTATATCAAATTACTGTACATTAATTAATTAATCAATGAGATGATAAAGCTGTAAACAGTGTTATTATAATTAGAAGTATTGGAAATGAAAAATAATTTCTTCTTCATAAATTCTCTTCAAAGTTTTTCTTCACTATCATTGTTTCACAATCGCTACAAGTACCCTTTGTTCTATTTGGAGAAAGAGTATGCATTTTTTAGCATTGCTTGTAATAATGTTTTCATAAAATAATATAACTTATAATGAAAATAGATAAGACATAAAAAGGTAAAAATCCGAATTTTTATAATATTACGAAGACAAAAATTACAATGCTTAAATTTTAATGCTTATGTTTATTTTTACAGAATACCAAATAAAAAGAAAATTTAGCGAAATGAAATTAAGAAACAAAAAGAAAACAATTAGGTTTTGATATTGTTGCAAGGATAAAAAAATTAATTAAGTAATTTTTTTACAAAATAAAAATGATTAATAGATTTATTTTAGATAAGACATAGTTTATAAGTCCATAGTTAAAAAAGTCTTCTTAATTGTCTATCTTTTTCTGTCTATTCTAAAATACCAAATAAAATAAGGAATTCCTCAAAAAAATAAAAAGAAAAAAATGAAGATTTTCATAATATTACATAAATAAATGAAATCCCTATACATGTATATCTAAATATGATTGTAATACATTTTGTGGAACAATCTTGTGCAAATTATTAACTTTTAACAACTAAAAATTCTTCAATGCATGAAATTGTTATTTCTATAAATGTGAAATATTTCCAAAAATTCCTAAAAATACATTCGGATATCAGGTACTTCTAACAAAACTGATGAATTTTTTTTTTTTAAACTTATTTGCTGAATACTTCTAAAAAGTGTGCCAAGTGGAAATGTTAAGTTTTAGATTTCATTGCATTTGACAAATTGAATGCAGGTTGCATAAAAATGAGGTATATTATAGACAAGGAAAACGCAAGAAAAAGTTGTTAGACCTTCACCATTAGTTTTTCATTGAGAAAAATGTATGACTGTTTAAAAAAATGAAAAAAAAATTGTATTAGTTAACAGTTTTTGTTTCTGAAAATTCAAAAAAGGCGAATTAGTTGCTGCACTAGTTATGCAGCGTTAAGAGAGACCCATTCTTAGATATTTCATGCTTGCTGCTTGAAGCGAACTACGAGAGTGTGCTTAAAGAAAAAGGCACATTTTTTTGTGAAAAGCGGCGGAATGAGTTAGGGCGTCATTTCCAGAAGGGCGATACATTTTTAATGTCATTCTATATCTCGAATACTGGATTTTCAGCTGACTTTTTAATTAAAAGTAAACACAAGATACAGTTTGGCTAAACGCTTAAAAATGACGTCACATTGAAGATTTACATTATTTATTAGGTTATATTTTCATTAGCATTAGTTATTACCTTTGTTGCTATGGGAATCATTTTATATTTTATAACTATTATAATGTAGATATTATATTAAGAATTATTAATAATAATTTTATATTATATTAATCATTATTATGTTTATAAGTTATTAATATCATATTATTAGTTACTGCTATTTTGAGTTCTAGTAATTATTTATGCAATAATATATAATATTATTTTTTTAACTGTAGAAGATTCATTTAGAATCATTACTATAAAATATGTGCATTGTTTAATTACGTGCAAAAAAAAAAAAAACTTTTGAAAATGCCTTAAATTTTTATTGACACATGATTTTATGATGATAAAAACGTTTCTTTTACTTATTTATTAGTACAAAGTAAAAAAGAAATTAAATTATGATATAAATAGGGCAATCTCACTTTTCACGATAACATATGGGTTTATTTTCTCGGACATGTAGAGCGTTATACCCCATGAAGGGTAGAGCAAAAACTATGATATGCTTTAAAACTTGAAAATAAACTCGTTAATAAAATATCAGAGCATAATAAATTATTTATATTATCGCGAAGAGTGAAGATTCCGAGAAGAGCAGCCTGCTCACGTTCTGAAGATGTCACGTATAGAGTCATCATTGGAGTCATGGATTCATCTCTACACAACCTTCTCAAATTCCAGGCCAGTCGACGGGAATTTCCTTCAATTGAAAGGGATTGGATTTTAATTAGTGTTTCAGAATTTTTAAATTGATTGCCTTAAATTTTCAAATGGCTCACCAGAGGAAAATATTGCATGTTACCATGTTGGTTTCTGTATGCAAAAAGATGACAAAGCTTCTTGAATCAACACCTGGATTTGTCATTTAAATCTCGTTCTTCATAATGGTGTTATTCTCTGTTAGTATATCGCGTGAATCAAAATGCTCTTACTTGAGCTTTAAATTGTCTAGTTTTCTTGGCTCCATGCTGTATCCCTTGTGTAAAAAATTGAATACTGAGTGTGACCGTGTGACTAACACACACACACACACACACACACACACACACACACACACACACACACACACACACACACACACACACACACACACACACACACACACACACACACACACAAAGAGAGTTTATACTAAGCACATCATGTCTTTATTTCCCTATATCTATCTAGAGCAGTGATTCTCAATCTTTTTTTGTCGTGGCACACTTTTATTGATTTTAAAATTGGAATGGTACACCAAAAAAAGATAAGTTTAAGGGTTGTTTACTTACTTATAATAACACTGTGTAAAATTGTTTGCGATAATAATTTTGAATGTAATGTAAAATAATATATATATGTACTACAAAACACTACATTCATAATGAGATTAATTACATGGCAATGAGACAGGAATACTTTTAACGAGAAATTTGAGTTTGATGATTTTTGATAATTTCATTTATATTTGGTCTTAAAAATAACAATAGTGTTTAGGGCATCGTTCTTCCGTCCCAATGCGCTGGGTTCAATTCCCAATGCCATCAAAGACCTACAGAGTACATTCGATATACGTGATAGTTAAATCTCTGAAATCATAAGACCTGTGGTCGGCCGTGGAGCAGTTACCATGAGTGTAATGATCTGGAAAAATGTCCTTTCCCTCCATATCAAAGTCAAAATTAAGTGTGGGGATCACCTGGGGGTGCCATCTATCAGAGGATTCTTAGAGCAAAGTCACACTTTCACCTTCGTGGTGCTCTGACTAAACGAAAGACACGCCCTTCTTATTTAATTTTGTAGCCCTCAGTTAACGAGCTTGGCTTGTCTAAGTGTCATCAGTAACATCAACAACAAATGATACTATAAAAATGACAATGTGCTACTCTCATTTCGTCATTTGCATTTAACAGACTCAATGTTTTTTCTTTTTCGTGCTGGTTAATACTGAAAATCCGAATTCACACATAGAAATTGTAATAATATTTTTAAAACTTGAAATATCTTCATGGGGGACAAATATTTCATTTTATGAAATGCTTCAATTATCAATTATAAGAACATTTTTTAAATTTATAGTATTTAACTGTAAAAACAAGTTTTTTTTACATAGTATTTTTCTTAAATTTAGACAATCTTTGTACTTTTAATAAAAGTGAACATAATTTTTACTGTAAATATTTCCAACATTTGGCGGCATACAAAGGGGACTCTGCTCAGAGATTGAGAAGATGTGATCTAGAGGAAATTCTATCCTTAGACTAACATATCATTAACTCTGCAGGTATAATACAAATACTTATTTCAATTTTATGAAACAAAATAATATCGTTTTAAATTAACATGCTCTAGAATATATATATACCGTAAACCGTGTAAAATAATATATTACGTTTAAATCCTTTTATAAAGAGTTTATTGATTATATATATTATGATACTACCAAACAATTTTTTCTTGTTATACACATTTCTATCTGAAATAAGTTAGGATTGTGAACTCTTAATTTAGAAGTAAAAATAAATATGATGTGTGTAGGTGAGTAATAAATGGCACTGTTCAGCAAAATATATTGGATTTTATGCCCTATTAAGAAATTGTTAAGCAATTTTGTTTTTAAACAATTCAAAAATCTTTTTGTGTTCTTACACACACACATATTTAATTAAAATTGCCTAATAAACTAATAAATATTATTTTCTATGAATATGAGTATTTTTTGTTTATTTTATAATGTATCCTTTTCTCTCTACTTTTTGTATCCCTTGAAAATTGAGAAAATAGTTAAAGTATGGTATTGATTGAAAAAATTCTAATATAAAAACACGTTACTTGAATATTCTGTTGCTGTTTAATAAACCGAATAAATGTTTATCAATATTTAGGAAAGACTAATGCATTGTTATGAATTATGTGTTATGATTTTTTATAAAGAAATTATATTTGAATTTTTAAAAATAAAAAGTTGTCGCAAAACAAACAGAATTGACTTTTATACATGACTCTGCGCTTACCTTGCATTACATTCGGAAACTTAAATTGAAAATATTCGAACGCTAAAATTGAATTTGAGTTTTACATCATCTATAAAAATGTAGAACAGATTACAGAATGTGAACACTACGATGTTAAATTGTATTTGACTATGAAAACCATACATGAAAAAATCTGAAGAAAATCTTTATGTAGTAAAATATTTGACATAAAATATTTATGTAGTAAAATATAATGATTTAAATATTTGACATAATGAGTTCGAATGAATAATAATTCAAAACATAAAGATAATTTGATTTGAACACTATATTAAAAACCACTGTTTTTAATTTATCTGCAGTTGGTTTTGATCTTATAATTTAAGTATGAAATGTCCTCATGTAAAAAGAAGATTAAATTTCAGCCAAGATGACAGACGGAAACACTGTGGCCATAAGTTCAAGCTCAGAGAATCCCCCTTAAGCTCAAATAACTGATCTTTCCCTCTCATGTGTCGACTGAGCAGCCGTTCACAAATGAGCTCACGTAAAGAGTGGGATGCTGAATATAACAGAAATGGCAGACGATTGACAGCACACAAGATTTGATACTTCTTAAGAAAAATATGGCAATGATGTAACAGAATTTTTTATCATACTTTTATACAACACTCAAACATAATATAATTTCCACGAATAGGTACATTAGAAATATTCATGCTTAAGAAAAACTCTGAAAAATACTTGATCTTTGGTTTATTTGAAATTTCTGAATTTCAAAATCTTAAATTATCCGTTTTCAAAATCATTGAAATAATATTTTTGATTGTATCACTAAAGCTTATTTATTATTATCTAAATTAAAGTTTAATTTTCTGGTAAATAGCCATTCAATTGAAAAAATAAATATCCATAAGTCTTTGGGTCCTCTTCATGAACTAAATGTTTGCGAAACTATTAAATAATATATATTGTCCTTCTTTTTTCATACAATTACTGAAATTCCCTTTTCCTTAAGATGGATTCCTTAAATTAATATTAGAAACATTAATATTTTTTGTGTGAATAATTCCTTTATGTTTCGCCATAATACAAAAAATGAACTCAGCAATGACTCTTTAAATAATTTTTGGCTACTTTTGTACAGCCAATCATTGTGATAAATTAAAAAAATACATAATGATGCAGTTGTTTTCGATTCTGAGTCTATAACATACTGGAAATGTATCTTGTTATAAAGATTGCTTATAAAACGTGGTGAAAGCAAAATTTGTTATGGTTTAAAATGGTAACAAAATCCACTTTTCATCACGTAGGAAGGAAAAGCTGCATCTTTTCCTGAGGAAAAGAAGAAATGTGATGAATTACTTCTATTTTCTTAAGGCATTCGGAAATATTCAAGAGTAAATTACATTCAATAAAAGAAATCAGTTGAAGACAGAATGAAAGAAAGTTTCTGAAAATTCGCTTTTGATGACTGAAAAATCCAGAAAATTAAATTGAAATGGAATTTTCTATTCTTTCCTTTCCTCAGAATTTGTACATTGTTCAAGTTTTGTTTAAGCTCATTTATTTTCTAAAGATGATGCTTTAGTACAGCACAACTATATTCTTTAATGAATTTTCCCTCACAAATTGGTTTCAGGATAATAATAATAAGTCACTCAGGAAATGTAATTTTTCTTGGATTCAGTCCAAACTTCTGTTGGAATCGCATAGTGAAATATGGGTTTACATTATAAGAAAGAATATTACGATGAGAAATTTAAATACATTATCATTAAAAGAAATTGATTGCATTTATTTACATAAAATATAAAATTGTGACTCGTTAAACTATGTTGCGAATAAATGGCTTTATAGATGTTATGATGATATAACATGAGAAAATTAAAACTTAGCATAACAACTTAAAATCAATTAAAAGAGCCGTATTCTCTGAAATACTATTAATGTGGGAAAATTGTGTTAGAATGGTACTTTTTATTGTTGTTCATAACCCCGAGATCAGCAGTGAAAGACCAGGTCTATGAGCGCGTACACCTTTAGAAAGTCCAGTACTATAAGTGGATTCTCCATCAGATCTCTCCCGGAGACACCAGGCATTGAAGAATATGTTCAGGAGAGGCCTGTTCATTTAAGCACTTGGAGCAAATTTCGAATTTCTTCGTACCTTCTACGAATTTCAAGTTACTAAGAAGGCCATTTCTGAAACGGGAAATAGCCGTTTACTCTTGTTTATTAAGACCAGTAGACAAGGAAGCACCTGGGCGCGCGCAGCTGATACCAATGATGCTCAGGAGGGACAATCCAAATGGTTTTATTCTCGTGTTTAATCTTTTAATGAATCTCCTGAAATGTGAGAGGTGCCAACGGCACACCGTCAACAGATGCACCAGCTTTGGCCAAAGTGTCCGCAATAGTATTTTTGTAACAGAAAGTATCAGGTTAGATTGGTCATTGTTAAAAAACGAGGTGCTACTTTTGTTTTCTGCTGCATGTCTATTGTGGTGGGAATTAGGAAGTTTTCAGGGTTTTCTCCCTTGCATTATGTCAATAAGTTTCACAGTCAATGGAAAGTTTTCTTTAAAAACAAAGACATGTTAGAGGTTTGGATACTTACAACATCCTCTGTTGTACCATCATGTGGCACGTCAGACATTTAGCAAATTAAAGTTATACTTTTCCAATCTCTGAATGCTGAATATTAAGTGGTAAGCTGTTGCACATATATATACATTAGTATAACGTTTATTCCATGCATTTACTGGATTTTTATCTGTGATTGAATTGAGTTTGGCAGCAGAATTTAATAAAACATATTTTAAGATGTTGGCCTCTAACATAACACAACACATAATGTGTTCTTAACTTTGATTTGGTTACATCTTTTTTTAGTTTAATTAAAAAGTAATTAATCTCACAATTTTGATTGCTCTATAGAATTATTTAATCCTTAATTTATTTAATTTAGATAATATAAGCCTTTCCATCTTTTCGAAATCACCATCATATATGACCAATGGGGTATGAAAAAAAATACTTATAGCAATGTTGACCATCTACTTCTTAAATTCGCATAATGTAATATTTTATTAGTAATTATAATGTTAGGTATTTAATTAGTAATTACATATTATTAGAAATTACAATGTTCTTATTGGCTATCGAAAATGTATTGGTAGCAGATGGAAAATATCTCAATTTTAATATTGAATATATATAAAACTTTGTATATAAAGAGAATTTTCCCCAAGTGTTCCGCATTTTATTCGACTTGATTGTAAATAATGTTTATGTGCTACCTCATTTCGTGTTGCAAAGTTGGTTTTGAACGAAGTGTTAAATACGGATTGTATATAATTGTTATTAAAACAATGTTACAAACTTCGCTATTTTTCCAAATGAGGATTTTGAACCGAAAGTCAGATATTTATTTTCTCTGGAAAAGTGAGAACTACGCCGCGGGGATGGGGTAGAGCCAGTTTGCTATAAAAATTATTAGAAAAATAGGGTATTTATAATCATTTAATTATTTCTTTTCACACCATCACCAGAGGATAAGAAAGTTCTCTTTGTCCTGACTCCTGATGTGGAGAGGATTCTAATAATTTTCCGCTTCTCCGCTCTTTCCCGTATCTTCGGATTTCTGTTCTTTTCTGTTCTCGCTTTTGTTTCACGCTCGCCCGCCCACACATCGCTTCCCTGACTCCAGATTTCCACGTCATTACGATCAGTCCGGGAGAGAGTGAGAGAGTGGCCACTCCCCCCCCAAACCCTTTCGTTCTCGCCTCCTTCCGAGAGAGAACAGCGAGCTGACCATCTCCGGGAGGACGAGTCGCGCGATGACCGAACGTAATTAATGGAGAATCATCAGCAGATGAGCGGTCATTAAAGATCTTGATGACCAGCATTCTAAGTGCTGACCGCTCAGCTGGGTCACTTCTTGGAAAGGAAATGTACGCAGATGATCCCGACTGCTCTGTGCCTATACAGAATCATTAGGCAGTGCAGAATTGTCCATTTTTAATTGGACGGTTAGGAGTTTGAAGTGTGTTGTATTAAATTAAATTGGGATTGTTTTTTATATGAATTATTAGATATCTATTTATCAGCAAGTACTTTGCAACAATCTTATAATTTCAGCCTATTTTTAACATTGAAAGTATTTTTTTTAATGAAAAACAAGGTTAGCATGTTGTTAAGGCGTTTGTTCTCGTTGACAGAAGTTAATAAATTCGAATACCGATCTAATCAAAGATTCCTTGTGCTTGGTAATGGCAACAAGGACACTTTGTCGTGGTTGGAAAATGATACCGCGAAGGGTAGCAGGCTATGTCTAGGAGATTTCTCTTTTGTCCCTGCTTTCATTATTCGAAGACCGTCCATTTTCTGGATCTAATATGGCACACACATTAGGTTATCTCTCTAGATAAAGTGTCATTATTTCCACCAGTTATAATGCTGAAAATATGGTAACATAAAATGTTGTAACAAACCCACTAGAAGGTATACGGCATAGGCGAATTGATCGCGGATATTCCGCCAGTAGAGTGACAAATACTGCCGAACAATCGGTGCTCACAGCCACCAAACAATTAATCACCAACAACGATAGGGCAACGTCTGGTGCCCAACTTCCATGACTCTTCGGTTACCGTCCTGACATTGGCTGTTGTCCAGCTACCATCAGATCGCGGTACATCCAACGCAGCCCTGATGGCAGACCTAAAAAATAACGTGTAGCCACCGTTTATTTATCATTTATTTATCAAATACAAACAATAATTACATGATATACCTCTATCTTATAGGTTTATGTACAGTGCTGACAACAAGTATGCAACATCCTTTGATAGACACCATTGGAAAACCTGGGACAAAAATTCTCTGTGATACCATTGTGAAATCCAAAATAATTAATCAATTTACTTAATTCCATACTTTTAAAGTTATGAAGGTAATATTTTTCGCTAATGGTATTACAATGGTTACAATAGTCTAGCAAATGTTCAATATCATGTGTTTCGCTGTCAAATGCACGTGTGTCTGATCTGCCATGAAGTTGATTTCTGAACGAACCGAATACTCCATGGCCTGTCTTGATTTGATTTATGTAAAAATCCGATAAAATCCTTTTCTCCGATACTTGTGGATATGTATCGAAGAATCTCTTTTTGGATGATGTCAGCCCTCTTCCTTGACACTGTTCTTGAAAGTGTAGTAAATCGATATTAGTAGCCGGTCATTATAATAATGACAAACTTTTAGAGTGGATAAAGATTATTTATTAAATACTAATAACAAAAATAATTCGTATTTCCATTCTTTACTTGATTTCCAAGCTTATACATAAAATTAACACATTATATGTTTAAAAATATCTCTTAAGTTTTTAACCATAATGCCTTAAAGAATTATATAATATATTTTCTAAATGTGAAATATCATTTGTTTATTATTAATGCATGATTTATCAATAGTTTTGACTACCATATCAATATTATTTTTTAAACAGATGCACAACACTTCCCGAAAATTTTTTGATAGATTTTCATATTAAAGAAACAATCTATTGAGATTGAAAATTATTTTATATTTTTACGTTTGACTATTCGGATTGAATATATAAGTCTAGAAAAATATTATATATATATTATATATATATATATATATACACACGCGCGCGCGCGCACGCACGCATGCACTGGTGTGCAAAAATAAGGACGAAATGGAAAAATTAGCATAACAGCAGAACAAATAGGTAGATCGGACCGAAAGACTAATTAGAAGGTTGACTAGGGTCAGGTACGCAAGGTCATACATAAATTGCGCAACATGACGTAAAGGGGGAATGTCGGAGGAGGCTGGCGGTGTACGCTCAGCGTTTCTGTGAAAGCTATTGCACGGCTTATATCAGTTTAAACGACGTAGAGCTGCTTAATCAGTGTGAAATAATGAACAGGCAACCTTGTAGATGACATATAGATGACCTTACGCGAGGTCGAATCATTGGGAAGATTGAGGAAGGTCGAAGTGTGACAAGTGTGACTGCGGAGTTTATAATCGCTCACAGCATCATTTCACAAATCTGGAGAGCATTTCAAACTACAGGAACAGCTGTCCAAAGGTTCAGCAGTGGTCGTCCACGAGCAACCACGGCAGTCGCTGACCGGTATATGGTCCTATGGGAAAGAAGGAACAGGCGGCAGACGACTGTAAAAATTACGAAGTTCCTCCAACAGACGACTGGATGACCGACATCACGGTTAACAGTCGTCAGGAGACTGCACAATGGTGGCCTATTCGCACGACGACCAGTATGCTGTGTACTATTAACGTCTGCCCACCGAAGAAGGCGCTTTGTGTGGTACCGGGAACAACACAACTAGACGGATCAGCAATGTGGTCTAGTACTCTTTATGGACGAGAAAAGATTTAGTCTAACTATTGATTCTGGACGCATACACATCTGGAAAGAGCGGGAAACTTTCAATAACCCCTCCAACATTCGTCGAAAGGGATCGGTTTCAAATTTGTGGTGTTCTGGTTTGGGGAGGCATCATGATTGGTACCCGTACTGACCTTCATGTCGTCCAAAAGGGTTCAGTCACGGGGTCCCTTTATTGTAATGTTCTTCTTCCTTATGTGCGTCTTTTTAGAGATGCTATAGGTCTCCAATTCCTCTTCATGGACGACAATGCTTCACCTCATCATAAAGTGAGGATGTTGAACTCATGGATTGTCAGGCAAAGTCTCTGGATCTAAATCCAATCCAACACGTGTAGGACTTTCTAGAGAGACACTTGTCAGCACATCACCAACCGCCAGTAATGATTCTGGAGCTGTGATTGGCGCTACAAGAAGAATGAGCAGCAGTACTGCAACAACTTATTGATTACTTTATACGTACTCAAAATGGACAGACGATGTCAATCCTGAACAGCAGTCAGATGAAATAATATCCCCTACTAAAAGCTGGATGTTGCTTGCTAGAGAGCTATCACATGGATGTTTCGGCCGTCTCTGTCATTCTCCATGCTCATTTTTCAATAAAGTTCCTTTTTAATCATTTGGATAATTTTTAGAGATTTTTTTTTTTACTTTTTCCATATTTTTACACCTGAAGGATGTTCTGGTACGATTTTTATCTATTTGGAACACTGTTGTTCACCATGCTGCACGAGAAAAAGTGTTTCGTCCTTAATTTCTGCACACTAGTGTACATATATATTTATAAACAAAAAAGAAAAAAACATATTCTGCTTTACTTAACATTTCTTAAAAAATAAAGACTGAAATTAGAATCAGTTAAAAATTGTATGAAAATTGTTTCGACGAAAAGCGAATTGTTAAAACATATAATCAAAAATATCGCTTAATTATCTGCTTTTTATGTTATTTTTGGTATGATACAAGGCTGAAATGATGATTTACAGTCTATTTTGCATCGTATACAAACTGGCTGAAAACAACATATAACTTGCAAGGAAATATGTAGAACAATAATAATTCTATCCTATCATCTAATAAGTGTGTTAAATAATCTTCGTAAAAAGGGGAGATATGGATTCGTTAGAAAAAAATACGAGGATTAAAGAACGTGAAGTTAAATGGAAGCAGCCGGATAAGTGACACCTGTCTGGCTGTTTTCATTTAACTGGTCATAATTTAGAAACAGGGTCCAGCGGAAGATTTCTCTAATACTTGATTTGTCATTCATGAACTTGATTGATATGTATATTATTTCACTTAGGGAACATCGTTCCATCGACCTTCTGAACGTGCCCTTTTCGCTTTTATTGAAATGATGGATCTTTGGGTAATTTGGAATTCAAACTCTCTACCTGTCGATAATGACAATGACTTATGACTAAGAAGGCCACAACGGCCACCCACGTATCTATCCCAACAGATTTGCGTGCAAAATTAAAGGATAAAACTCATCAATGAATAGAGTGGAACTAATAACCTTTAACACTAAAGATACTAGATCTAAAAACAATTTGAATCCGTGACGATTTAATGACTAACACTTTCGCCATCAATACAAAAATTTTCAGAGCTGGTTCCTTGAGCCAGCTCTGAGCTCTCCTGTAAGTTGGGCACCAATTTCGAATAAATTTGAAAATTATTGTGTATAGGATGACTGTTGATTGGAATATTGTAGGAAACAAAGCGGGCAGGAGACTGCGGAGCTAAATGCAAAAAAGATAAATTGCTTTTATCTTTTCCTTTACATTGTGCTTCGCCTGGTTTTGCGAAATTACAGTGAGGGATTTGGCGCCACAATAATTAGGAGAAGGCGTCTAGTTCTCAGGAGTCATCCCTACCTCTGTTTGATGCATAGAAAAATATTTGCTCTGGATTCCTCTTTCTGAGTCCCTTCATTGCTATTGCGAAAATGCAATCCTAAATGCAAGCTTTTTCTACTGAACATGCATCTAGTTATCATCAAATTATTTTTCATCGAATTATCTATCAAATATTTTTCTGAATGGAATTATTCCTCCCTTTTCTTATGTAATAAACTGTAATATTATAAAAGGAAGAGTTGTACTACTCCAGCCAATTTAAGTAATTAATTGTAACAATATAGAAATGGGAAATCTTTTATCAATACTCAAACATATTTATGACACTAGTTTCTGACACCTTTGTTAATCTTAAAGAAACTGTATTTTTGTATTTAAGAGGGATTTATTTTTATTAAAAAGAATGAAGTGCGAGAGAATAAATAACTCTCAAAATGAAACGGTTCTAAGCGTACGAGCAAATTTTCAGGCAAATGAAACAAACGGTTTTAAGAATTGTTATTCACTGCATTTGTGCAGATTTCAAAGTCGTAAATTCGCATGATAAAAGGTTTTTTTGGAATATTTACTGTTGCTTGCATAAAATATTTTTAAATGCATTTCATTTGTTTTACTGTTTGTTAACAATGCAAAATGGCGCAAGATGATCTAAACTTGAGTGGAGAAATTAAAGAATGTGCATTTTGGCTTCCTTAAAAGATAAAATGCTACTTTTTTTTTTTATTAAGATGAAAGTGAATTATTATGAATGGTGAGTTTTCTTAGTTTTAATGTTTAAAAATAGAAATATGAATGTTTGAAATTAAAGAAATTGCAAAATGATCGCATAGTTTTTAAAATAATTTGAAAATAAAAAATAAAAAAAAGGTAGGAGAATATTGTATCTTTTCTTTATATTACATTTTATTATATAATTTTACTGTAAAAAATGCTTAGGGTACAGTGAAAAAGTAACGAATTCTTTGCTCATTTAATTTTTCTTTAATTTTTAAATGTAGACAGTAAAATGTATCTGAAGTTTAATGTAAATTTTTAAGGTAAAACGATTTTCTATAATGTTCGCTACACATGTAGTTTTTTTTTGTAGTGGTACAATTTATAACAATGCGTCTGTAAATTATCACTATCATCAGACAGTCATAAAAAGAACAACAGAAGCATACCGAATTCATTTAAAATCTTATTTTCCAATGTTTGCTTCAATTGATCCATAAATTAACCGTTTCCTAATATCCTGAAAAGGATTTTTAAGTCATGTTATTTTACGAATAATATGTGGGACATTTAAAAGAATATGTCAAACAATGCATTCATATGTTTTTAGCCAAAGATATATGATTATGGATAGAATATATATTCTGATATGGTGGTCATAATTTTCGGAAACTTTAATTGGAAATATAATTTCAAACATTTAACGACTTACAAATACTAAAAACACTTGTAATCATGATTAATTATGGTATATGTAGATGGCACTGTTAAGATTATCGAAATTCAAAAATTATTGTGAAAAACGATGAGCTTGATCTACTGGCATTTACCACTGTGTAACTGAACAGGTGCAAACCAGTGTAGAGCATCTATATGTAATATAATTCATTGTGAATATTTCTTTTCATTTATTGAGAGATAATATTTAAATAATTATAGCAATATAATTTAAAACATAAAAAAAATATGAAATGTAGTTTAAAAATCCTTTTCACTTCTTCCTATTAAATTAAACAAATCAATATAACGATGGTTTTTATATTTTATATTGATAATAAAATGCTGTTTCTTGAACAATCATTTCCCGTGAAATTTTTAAGACTACCTGTGGTGAGTATATATAAATATAATTTTCGCTTCAATAAAAAAAAATCTTCAGTGTTTCCATTCATCATTTCTATTTTTCAAAAATTAATTTCGTTGTATTCAAACCTTTAAATTATTTTTATTTAGCTATTCCTTTATCAAAATTAAAAGGTCCTTCTGAAATCATATTGAAATAAATATTTTGAGTTCATAAAAAGGCAAAAATCGTAAAAATAATTTTTGTTAACATTATGAAAATGTTTTAAAAATATCAATTTACTTAGACGAATAGGATTTAAACTTAGGAAAAGAAATGTGACTTATTATTAAAAAATAAAATTAAAAAATTAAATCCTTTCAATTTTGTAAGTGAAAAAATATTTTTTCATCACACTTCATGAATGTATTTTTGAACAAAGTATTTCGATAAGAAAATGATATTTCAGTTTCCATATTTTTTCCTTTTTTGAATTTTGAATCTTTAATTATAAATAAAGTGACAAGATGTGTGGGAAGAAATTAGTGTTATCTAAAAATATGAAAATTATCAAAATTGAATATGAATTTATTTTATTAAAAAGTTGATTTTTATTACTGAAAAAAGATGTTAATTTTTAAAAGTTCAAATCAACAACAAATAATTCTTGACTGGGCTACAGAAATTAAATTTTATTATTGGAAAATAAAAATTACAGAAAATAAAGTCTATTATAATTTTGAAAATTTAGAACAACATAATATTTTTCCAATTATTCACAAATATTTTTTGAAATCGCATGTTTAAAAAAATTGAATTTATAGATTTTATGACTTCATACTCTTTCTCATTTGCATAAAATGTTGGAAAAACTTAGATATATTTTATTCTTTATAATTTACTGGAAAAGATAAAATAATCCACAAGATTTATTTCTTCCCATCTAATTATTTCAAATTTCGTATTCAAAGTCCACTGAATGCCCATATTTCACAGTGAGAGAAAAAAAATTCCTTTGGAAAAACTTTCGGCGAATGAGTTTAAGATGGCCTTTATTGACTGCCTCTCTCACCCTTGTAGAAGAGGGTTGCGCTTATTTTCCTGATAGGCGATGAAAAATGACGCCCATTGCCGTAAATTCACTTGCAAGTTTCTAATTAAATCAATTTGGCGAGACACTATCGCCCTTCCCTAATGTATCGCCTTTTGTCCCCGCTAGCGGGAAATGCTCGAAGTTTTATCGGCTTTACTTTCGGAAGTGCTGTTACCATTTTAAACGAAAGTGAATAATTTTATCGGGGATTGTTTGTAAATAATCTCATTTAAAAATTTCTAATGATTATTCATGTTTTTGTATTAAGAATCAATATTTGTTATCAACCACTCCAAACATCAAATATTAGGATAATTAATTTTATGTATTTTTTGTCAAAAAATAAATTTGAATCGTTTGAGGATAGAATGTAATTTTAAGGCATTTATTTTAATGATTTTTATTTTAATGACTTTATTTCACTGATTTAAAAAATTATGTTTTGCTGTCAATGAAGAGTTTAAATAAATTTATCTTTATTATTATTATTTAAAAAAACAGTCTATTGTTTGTTTGAATATTTGTATCTTTTCATTTACTTTTTTTTCTTGTGCTAAAATTTTTTTAATTGCAGTTCTAGATCTGTTGAATCAATTTAGTTTTTGGATAGAGTTTTCCAGAATGTAACATGACTGTAAAAAGTTTGAGGTAACGTATTTTAGTTATTATCAAATTTAAGAAAACGAATGCATTTTTGTAGAAAACAAGGAAATCTTCGATAAAAGTCACTCGGATAAGTTAACTAGTGTAAAAACTAATGAGGACACAGTAAAATAATATTGAAGGTTGTGACATTTCTGATGACCGTGGAACTGTTTCCCAACTGAAAAAAGCTCTTCATAATAATCTTCCACTTAATATTTCTTAAAAATCTCATATGTACGCTTGTTTAATATCGGGGTGCAATGAAATGCTTCTCCAACGATAATATCATCTGCACAGTTTATATTCGGGTGTCCTTTACATTTTGTGTCAAACAATTTTTGGAGATTTGCTTTAGAACAATGTAATGAAATCTATAAAAACATCTTTATCACAATTTGTTTTACTGTGTGTTAAAAATGGAATTATCCGGCTGCTATAATAGAAAATCATTTATTTTTAATTTTGTTGAAAAAATTCAGCTGCAGAATGCCCCCAAATCATGTACACAGCGTTAGGTACTATTGTTGTATTATACTATACTGCGAAGAGAATTGGTATGGAAAGTTCAAGAACTATGACATCCAAGAAGTAGAGCACTCTGGTAAGTCTCATGATGGTGATGATGCCAGTTTGCGAGTACTTGTGGAAATATTCAACAACTCGAGATCTAGCTACGAAATTAAATGTTACTTCAATATTCATTAGTCGCACCAAGCAATCACATAAACGTAAGCTCAATAGCAAGATGCCGGATTCGAAGTCTGAAGCCGACAGACACGATGAGGTTTGGACTAGTGACTTTGAATATCAACAAAACAACACGGGCCCTGTGGGTAGTGTCGCAAAATACAATTCGACTAATAAAAAATTATGCTTTGTATCTAATAAAATTGACGCTGCTATCAAATCCACGCGTCGTGCTTTTATCGGCTGGATTCCGTCCAAACTGTCGTAAGATTTTCTTTAACACTGACCATCGCTCCTTTCGGCTTCTATCTTTTTTCACGCTTATAGCTACAACTTGCTGATGTTCCTCACAGGAAGTCCATAATGTGGTTGTCGTGTTTTTGTACTTGCGGCTACCAAGTTTCTGGGCTGAAGGCTTTGAAAAACTATCAAAACAATGGCAAAATAATCATCAATTTGGATTTTGATTAATGTTTGCATTAAAAACACTGCATTCATGTTTTTTTCCTAATATTATTGAGAACATTTCTGAAGAAAAACTTTTGTTACATCAGATATTTTAAGAAAACTTTGAAAACATAGAAACAAAAAAAATTACGGTAATTTTCAAAAGAATAAAATCGCCTCAGTACAAACTTCGCACTTAAAGAAAAAGTCCTAAACTTTTTTTTAATTGATTAGAAACAAAGTAAGCTTTAAATTAAAATGCGATTGGAATCTATATAAATTTCACTGCCACTAAATCGTAACACATATCTAAAGACATATTAACATTTACGGAAACACGAAAATCACACAAAGTAACTAAAATTATGGGTGAGATCGCTACAATACACTTATATTCATGAATATGTTTATCTCTTTTCGATAAAAGGAACTTATATGCATCACAATCATATTATGTTATTGAAATTATCATTACAATTATAAGTTAAATTGATTGGGCACAGTTGCTATATAATCCATCATGCAAATTCCTGAATATTTTTGGCGACAAAGAAGTGTTGCCAAAATGACATGAGTGTAACGTAATGAATTGTTTACACAAAAATTTTTATGCATCTAAATAATAAAACCAAACTTAATAAATATAAATAGCATAAATCTATATATTTGAAATATTAGGATGTTAAAAAAGAAAATATAAGAACATTAATTTTGATAATGCAAATAAATTATGCATGAGAACAATAATTTTATAAATATAAATATGAATTTTAAGACTAAGGAACATGAGAATTCTAATATAAACATAAGAACATTTTCCTAAAAATAAAATAATAATAAAATATAATTTAAATTTTACCTATGATTTTAGAAAAAAAATATAGAAACAGAATATTTTCAAATGCAAATTCATATTATAAAATGCACTTTAAAGAACAATTAATTAAAAAAGGCGAAGTTTTTATTTTAATAATATAAATAATAAAAATGCCATACATAAACTAAATTAAGGATATGTCGACAAAAATTTAAAAAGTAACTTTAAACAATTAAAACAGAATTATAAAAATTTATTTAAATGATGAAAAAGAACAATAAAAAGTGGAATTTAAGTATTCATAAGGTCCAAAAAATTGCAGAACACACTAAAGAAATTCAAACGCGAATTATATTCTCAAAAATTCTTGATAAAATCCGAAAATGGAATAAAATTAGTTAAATTTCTCTCATGATGACGTAACTATGGTCACCAAAATAAAATTTTCTGCAATTGTTATTTTTCCTAATTTTTATGACTTAATGAAAAACGAAGTTGCCAAATATAAATAAGGAAATCGGCTAAAAATGTAATCAAATTTAGAAATTTGAATCATAAGTTATACGGTAGTTGTACCATTGATTAAAAAAATAAAAATTTTATTCTTGATACGCAAAATGATTACATCAAATTGTATATCATGTGAAGCATTCAACGCGTGATTCAAAGATAGGCTTTAGGAGGTTTAGAAATTCTAGTTGAATCTAAGTTTGTTGAATTCACCTCATTTTCCCAGAAACATACAATCTTTCCATTTGCAGATATAATTTCTGTGTCATTCTTCTTCTTCTGTTGAAAGGCCAGCCTATTGACATTATGTGCAGGACCATCCTCAAAACTTGTAGACATTCTGTTCTCCTTTCAATCAGGGCATTGCTGTCATAAGACTCACCCACTGGATCCACACAGGCGTTTCTTTAACCCTGGTTCCCACTGCTTTGTACTTGAAGATCCAGAAGGTCCTAGAGGAAGGATTCAAATGACAGATACGCTCAACAAATTTTATGTGATTGATTTTAATGCTTTATTATTATAGTAACCTCCTTATATATCCACTACTACATATTGTATGTTATTATTCTTCGAATCCTTACATTTTTATAATATTCTTTTTCAATTTTTGCATATTTTTTATTTATTTTTTATAGTTATAGAGAAATATATTTTATCTGAATTTAAGCAATACATCAATCAAAACAACACAGTGCTAAAAATATAGCTTTTCAACACATAAGCACCTCTATGACTGTTAACAAAAAATAATAATAACATTTAAATGCTAAGAGTTTCTTCACTCAAAGCCGTGAATAAAGCTCATACTGAAATATGGAAATGGCACCTGATACATTTCTGGTAAAGCCAGAAGAAATCAATATGTAACAGCCATTCACTCTCTGGATGCAATAGTTTAAAAGCGCATTTGTCAGAGGGCTTTGATAATAAGGGAGACAGTGGTGTCATAAGTTGGCATCATACGATTTTCGACTTAAAAATTGTAAGAAAAAAAAGTAACAATTCACAAAGATTAATTCTTATGTGAGTCATTTAAGGTCCTTGTGTTTTCTTAATGCAGCATAATCTTATTTATTTGGAATTATAGAAATAACAACTAAATATTCTGCTCCTAGTCTATATAAAAAGAAATCGTTTTCTATTTGCTGAACGAAAATGAGTGTGCAGTGGGATATAGCTTATATCAGAACAATTGCTGTCTATGTAACTTATAAAACTGATTACATTTCATTTCAAATTTTTCAAAGCACCATATTTTATCTATCTATTTGTATGTCTCTCTTTATATATATATATATATATATATATATATATATATATATATATATATATATATATATATATATATATATATATATATATATATATATATATATATATATATATATATATATATATATATATATATATATATATATATATAATTTTGTCATAATGTTCTTCTGGCATGCGAATGTGACTCATTTCTTTATTAAAACTGTCATTTATTTGAAACCGTTGAGAGCAGAGAAAAAAAATATTTAAAGCATTGGATCACACCTTTTTTCCACTTCTCATAGGGTAATTCCTTTGAAAAAGCAATAATGTTTACTATTTTTCTTGCATTTTCGAAAGCATTATTTTCGTCATTGCGGTATAGGTGTTGACGCTCATTATTGTTATTTATAATGAATATACTTCCAGGTTTCCTAATAGGCCGCATCTCAAAAATCATCTGAACGCGCATGAAATGAATCCTGATTTTTATGTTCAAGAAATTTGTATCAAAAGGTAATTTTCATGAGTTTCATACCTTGTGAGATTTGTAATTAGCAGATCTATATGGGTGATCTCATTTCATGCTTTAAAGCTATCTTATGATTGCTCTAAATAAATAGTAAATATCACCAAAAATAATAGACAGTGGAATTTTCTCTAAGCGTAGTTTTCCATTCCAAGGCTAATTACTCGTTGTCACTTGGAAGCTGTGATGATAGCTGGCGGGCTTCAACCACGAGTATTTCATAGATTCTGAATTCTGACGATCATGTATTGATCTTATTTTATGGTAGTAAATATGTCTTCAGTAGCCAAAAATTACAAGCAGTAAATGTTTATATATATATATGGAGGGATATGATAGCTTAATAATTAGCATTCGTGCTCCTAAGCTGTTGATCTTGGTTCGGACATGGATGTTCCTCTGTCCTTTCTTCTGACATGAAGAATGAGTGTGGCCCACTCTGATAACGGGTTTGTGGCGATAAAACATGGGTAATGCTACTCGCCTCCGTTACTTGGCTAATTGGCCCACACTGGGTAATAATAACTGAGTAGCAATTTCTGGCCTTATTGTGGCTCCTTCCATTATAGAAAAAATAGAATATGATTCACCAAGATTTATTTCAAGATCAACAACGCAACTACAAAATGTGTCATACAGAATGCGTGATACTACTGCATATTCTCGTTCACAGTATTAAATGTATAATATGAAAGATTGTTATTAACGTTAAGCGATGAGAATATTTAACGAAATGAACCAAAGCGTGCCGTCGTCAAAAGCAAGGTTTACTGCGTGAGGGAAGTGGACAGTGAATCCCTTCCACTGATAAAAGGATTCATCCTTTTGATTTTTCTTGTCACGATAGTCACGTTGAAAGGAATTTACACATTTAGTACTGAATAGTTTGAGAAAGAAACCAGTACTCTTAGCGGTATTTTTGTTTCTTCCAATGTTGTCACGTGATGGGAAGTATTCATTCTTATTTAGCAATCTCATCTCTTAAAATGATTCAAAACGACGTTGGGTTCGATGTCAGTGGAAATGAACGCATTATCAAATCGGCGCAAACCAGGATCCCACCCTGGTATACTACACGGCGATTAAGTCCTTTTTAAGATTACTGAAGTTCGCTCCGATGAGGGTGGCATTCATAGATACTGTCGATTAACTGAAAAATTATTCCTCGGATTCCTAATTTCGAATCTGAGTTCGAAACGTGATTCGATCCTGCCTCTATTCGATTGAAATATTTATTGGGTACTTCAATGTCAGTCTATTGCTTAAGCATCTTTGTGTTCAAATTAAGTACATTAATCATTTAAAACATTTGAACAATTTTGAGCATTATCGGATTGAAATGCGCATAAGAATCAATAACTCCCATTGAATTCTTTTAGTTTTCTGTAATTTTTAGCATCGACCACATCCACCAGAGTTTCAAATGTTAAGGAGAAACAGAGCAGACAAAAGATTCAGAGAAAACAACCGAAGAGATGAATTGTTTGAATGACTGAATTAATGTTATAAATTTAATTTGTAATAACACAGAAGAAAAAACGTTAAGACTATCCAAGTCAAGATTTTTTTTTATTTCAACTTTTCCGCCACTAAAATGTAGTTTTCACACTGCTAAAAATTTGAAAAGAAACTGCATATTTAAAAAAAATTTTTGCAAAATTAAACATTTTATTTCAACGCAGAAATTTTATTCAAAGAATCCAAAAATATCAAAGAAAACGTTAAGGGAAGAAATGCAAATTTTAGGAAGAAAAACAAATATATTGAATAATGTAAGATTCCAAAGTAAGCAAAGATGCCAAAAACCGACGATATTTTTAACAAAAGAAAAAACATAAAAAGCATTTTAAGGATTCAATTACTTCTTTTCTGAAAAAAGTTGCGTAGAGCAGATCACTTTTAGGTTTGTATGTACCGAACGAGCGAATATTTTAATTCTTTCAACGAAAAAGATAAAACTGAATGCATTAAATGAATGAAAGTAAAGAAAATAGAGCTCACAGAATTTATTAAATATTTTTTTTATTTCGTAATTATTCCAATATACTTCACTTGAGAAATTTTTATTTTTATTTTTTGGAGTAGTATGATTTTTTTTGTTCCCAAAGAAAATACTGCTCAAAATTTCTTTATATTATAATATAATCTTAGATAATTTTTTATGTTTTGAAGTATTTATCTCAATTCATAAGCAATACATACGTATAGAAAGACAAAAAAGATGCTAAAGAGTTAAACTTAAGAAATGAAAAAAATTAATTCATATTCCTATATTTCAGCCCTAAATTATGTAGGTGGGATTGTTTATTTTTAATACCTTTATATTTGTTGCACATTTTCAGCCATTTGTTTCGGCTGACTCGGAAGTTTTGAAACAGTAAATCACCTCCAAAATTTTAACAATAGGGGCAAGTGACCAGGTCGAAACCTGAGTTGGCACCTCCCCCCCCCTCGCTTGATAATACCAGTGAAAGGGAATTGCGACTGCAACGTGCTTGACGGGGGCCACTCCTTGTTTGTAAACACGGAGGATTTTTCGATTCAGTCTTGTACAGAGCTCATCTCCTCCAGAACGATGCGTTTCCCAACCAGCTTCCGCTGCTCTTTACAATGTGTTTCTGATCGTCAACTTCTGCCTACTGAAAAGCAACTAACCATTGGCAACAACATCATAATTTTAAACTACGGTCTACCGATGAAGTTTATACCTGAGCTAGCACATACCTCTCCTCCTTACACTTCACCAGTGGAGAAACTTTGGAACTCTCGACAAGCACAGATTCTAAAATATAACTTTCGATTATATATACGTTGATAATTTATATTTAGAAAATACAACATAAATTGAAAGTGATAATTTATGAATTTGAACTTTCTTTAGATGGGTAGGATATAAAACCCGCAACTTCTCTATCGTTAAAATTTGAATTTTCTCAACAGGCCGCAATGGCCTGTTGAGAAAACTCATATTTTAAAGACTTACGTTGGTAGATATTGGAAATTAGAATGTCAATTAATAATTATTTATAGCAATAGACATAAAAGAATTAATAGAGTCATACATTTTTCAATAAATTTTATATCAACAATTCTATCTAATCATTAATCTGAATGCATCGGTAAACTTTTTTTATTACTCAGATTGGTAGACATGATTTCTATCCGCTTAAGTCAGTTCTCAGCTCTTCATTTCTCACCACTGCCTGAAGAAATCCTTATTGCAAATAAATGAGTTTAAGTAAAACAGTCATTGATTGCCAAATTTGAACTGTATGGAGGATGACACTAGAGCATCTAACTCGAACTTTGCACGAAGTATTAAATTTGGCAAGACCGTATGCCTGGTATTGTCTTGTCTCGAAGGATTGAACTCTCATTCCAGAAATTGTGGCACTTTCTTGATTTAACCATGGATTTCAGCAGCTGACACGTACTGAAAACAAATAAAACTTGGCCTGAAATCCCGAGTAAGAAAATTTTATAAATCTTTTGCCGTTTCAGTTGTTTTCAGAGCGGGTCTGTGAAAATGTACTTGATACATGGATAGCATGGATACAATATAAGACGATTGTAAGTACCTTATCATGCAAAAGTATTGCCTTCATTAAATTGATTCAAAGTTATTTTTGCTTAAAAATATGTAGCTTTCTTCCATTTTCAATACACAATATTAACTTCTACTAAAATTCAATTTACAATACAGTTTTCTACATGAAATTAATTATAATTGGCTCTTTTTTCGAAAAAATTCAAATACAGAATTTCTGATTATCCGAACGAGGTCCGTTCTCAGTTGATTCGAATAGTTGGAGTTCTACTATACATTTAAGAAACAATTTTTTTTACATGTGCAAATAGGAACACCTAAATGTTTTTGTAAAATAATTTTCCTGAGTGTATATTAAAAATTTTACTAAGTAATCTTACACACTTTTTTATTGATTATCATTGCTTAGATCTTAGGATCACATTTTGAAAGGCTTTAATTTGTAATGGATTAGTTTGTTAGAAATATTTGTAAGACTAGAACTACTTCTTTTCTTTTCACTAATGCTCTGATTAAGAAAAAATGTTTATTTAGCATGGTCTAAAATATTAAAACTGTCAGGTAAAGAAGTGTCTGATGCACTATAGAAATTAATTTTCGCTTCACTTTGGCAAGTTCTTTTTTTCTGCTAACGTTAAGAAATGAATGCTCTCTGTAATTGAAAATTATACTGATTAGCAAGCCTTTGGTTTGATACTCATGGGCTTGAATCCCAGAAAAGGCTTAGATGCTTATAATAATTTGGAAACCCCTTTAAACTAACTTCTAATTATCCTCTTCGGGTAAAAAATGACCTTTGAAGAAAACAAATATTGCTTTATTCCCTTTTTGATTAAGAGAGAGAAGTGGATACCATAAGACGAATATCACTGTAATTTGCCTTTTGAGAGGACATTTCCCAGATGGTGGGGTATTTTTACACACAGTAAGAAAAAGACCCCAGACAACTTCAAAGCACACACTCCGGACGAAAGTAGCATGCACCTCCCACAGTTCAAGAGTTCGCTAACATAAAACTGTGGATCTTTGGCTCCTGAGTCTTTCTACATGAGCTCCAGTAGCTCAGATACTTCCTGTTAAAGATCTAAAGACCAGCAAAGTGATTGGAAGGGTGACCACATTCGCTCCCTCATTAAAGTCCCCTTGGTTATGGACATTGCAACGTTAAAATGTTGCGTCCAAACAAAATCCTTCCACTGGTGTTGTTGTCATTGTTGCGCCTCCCCATTTATAACCCTGAGCCGGGCTCTGCCAGTCAGATAAAAGCCACCGGGTAGAATCTTCGTAGTTTTGAAGTGAGGACCAAGCAGAAGACTCCCAGTGTTTGGCTTGCAACCCCCAAGCATATCCATTTCCCTTGGAGGACATTGCGATCACTCTCAGTTTTAACGTGCCGCAGTCACCTTTAGCGAACACGGAGGATATTCGGGATAGGGAAAAATGCGCCTTAACCAACCAGCCCACCTTGGTTCCCTTTCCACTTTTATAGCTAGGAGGGCGTGACCTTCTTGTTTACCGTGGATCAAAATGACAAGGCACATGGTGAGGGCGAGTATTCCAAATTCGTTAACTTTAAGGTATGTTTCGGTACTAGCCTTCACCGGTATAGATGTAAGACCTACTATTAAATTCTGAATGAGCTCATTTTTCTCGTCTTGAAAGAATTTAGTTTTATTTCTGTAGAAATTTTTATTTTCAAGGACATTTTGAATTGATATTTAATAAGCTGACAATAGTTTGACATTTCTCTAGTCATAAAATGCAGGGGAAAAAGACGCACGTGGTTTCTAACATGATGTAGATATACAATATAAGTAAAAACTCATCAAGCTTAAGTGAATTCAAATCGTTAATACTAAGAAATCACGAATGAAAAGTGGCCCATGGTGGTCTGGTTGGTTAGAGCATCATTCTCATTGTAGAAAGGTACTGAATTGGAGTTCCGGCTTAACAGGAGATCTGTCATGTTCGCTAAAGGTGGCTGGGGCACGTTAAAACTGGGCATGATCGCAATGTCCTCTATGAGAAATGACATGGCTGGGGGTGGCAAGCCAAGCATTGGGAGTTTTCTGCTTGATATCTGCTTCAAAATCACGTAGACTTCATCCAGCTGCTTGTATCTAACTGATGGAGCCCAACTCAGGGCTAGGTATAGAGAAGCATGCTGTTGCACAACAATATAAGATAAAAGAAATACATGCCTACATTACATGGTAGGTGATATAGACAGCAAAATCAGATTTATCTTTGATTTTAATGAAAGAAATCGTGTTTAGTTTCTGTAGTTAGAAAATTCGGAGCTGTATTGGTTTTGTTTCAGACTTAGAGACGGGAAAATGTTAAAATTGGAAAAATTGTCATGTTGGCCAAGTAAGAGAACCGTGTTTTTACATAACAAATATTTAGATTAGATTGGAATTTCTAAGATTCCTAGCACTAGGCACACAAAAATAGGCAGATAGTTTCACATAAGTTTCATTTCTGAATTCCATTTCAGATAAAATTTCGATGGGCAAATAAATAATGATTTTTTATTCATGTAAATAATTAGCTGACAATCTAATAAAGTAAATGTGCTAAAATAAATTCATAATATCACTTAAAAACATTTTTTCTTAAATAAAAAATAATAAAAATAATATAGTTTTCATTGCTGTGCTAAAAACAATTTCGTCCTTAAAAAAACAGTTACTAACATATCAAGCAGATCGAATAATCGCATCAGCATTGATTGATGCCAAGCACATCCATAATGGATCGCATATTCTTTCATGAATAAATTATTTCTCTGATAAGAAAGCGATTCCATTAGAAGAATGTCGCAGCATTTAAAATGGTAGAACCGAGTCAATAAGAGCTCCCGGGTCTCGTGTGTTATTGAAGTTGTCAAAACTTGGAATCGATAATAGCATGAGCCGGAATCGACGCCAGAAAGAGAATTCCTTTTGTTTCAGAGGATAAAGAAGCCCTTAAAATGAATCGGAAATTCTATAAGCAGGAAATATTTAATTAAGTTACTGTACCGGAACCCGAAATTACTTTATCAATAATTATATATTTTTTAAAATTCGGTTTGAACTCTGCCCTCCCCTTCGAGAATAAGAGCTGTAATGGAAGAATTGATATTGTCCAAATTTTCTATATTTTACTGATTAACAGAATTATTCCATAGGGCTTCATTCATGTGACTGATTAAGGCGCAAAAAAAAAAAGTTTATTCCTATGTATGCAAAAATTTCAGTTTTAAAAACAGATTTACTTGAAAAAATCAATAATATTTTTTATTTTATACATTTACGTATATATATATATATTTGTTACTGATTATTATTTTTCACACATTTCTTAAAATTTTATTTGAATACCGATCATAATACCGCGTGGACTGTCTGTGTCACCAAAGTTTTCATATTTTAATTAAGTGGAAAATAATCGCCTGTCAATTGCTATTAGTCATTTGAGATTTCACGATAAACTTTTTTTCCCTCGAAATCTCAGTTCCAAGAGATAAATTATTTAGTTTTGAAGAAATATTTTGGGAAAAAAAAGCCATATTTTTATTTTATATAAATTTTTCTATTTTGTACAATTTTTTAATACTTGTTTTGGTCCTTTATCTTTAATTGTAGTTTAAATTCCAAAGTGTTTATATTTCACTGATTAGAAGAGAATAAGCTCATTTCACTTAGTTTCATTCATATAAAGTTTCAAAGTCCCAATTCTGATTCTCGAAATCTGTTCCAAGGCATGCAGATTTAATTTCTTAGCTTCGTTTAAATTCAATTATTTTAAAATGAAAGTGGTAAATGAAGGGTGATCATGAACCAAATTTTTCGTTTTCGTTTGAACAAAAATATAATTTCACGTCCGTCAACAGATTTACTACATCGTGGGAAATTATTGTTTGGTAAATTAGAATTCTTTTGTAAAGTAGAATATTTGAAAGCTATTTTTGAGACATTCACATTTTAAAGGTCTCAAATATTTCAGTTATGCAAGAATGATTGATAAAAACTTTGCTAAATATTTTTTTAAGAATTTGAGTAGAATTTCAAGATTTCAGTTTAAAAATTTCACAAAAGAAATGTGATTATTACCGAAATTTCCTGTATTCAATAAAACAGGTGATTAATTCAAGATCAGTTGGTGTAATAAATACATAAAAAATAAATTGATAAACCTATAACAAATTTGACTTGTCATCGAAAAATAATTTAGTTTTAAAAAATCTTTTAATCTCATGAGAATTAAATTATTTTTAAAATTTTTTTCTAATTTGGAATTAAAAAAATACTAGTAACAATTAATAACTATTCATGTAAATTAATTGGATTTTATTGAATAATTTTATTAATTATATTCAGGTTTAGTTAATTTAATGTAGTAGTTATTCTGATTTATATTTATTAATTAGTTTCGACATAATTTCGCCTACTGAACTGATCTAGACATGGATTTCTAGCTCTGTCGCACCTCATTCAACAGTGAATTTGATTTCTATCTCAGAGGCAAGCATCTTAGCAGCGGTTTGAAATCCATGCTGGACGCTAGATTCCAGGTGAATTAAATTTAATGAATAAACCCCGATAGTAGAGTAAAAAATGAATTTTAAACCCCTTTTTCATCCATGCAATATTCCCATGTATGTTCACTACTTCTAAATATTTTCTTGCAAGTAACCTTTATTTCTTTTTTTCGGTAATTATTTTAACTAGCATAGGCTAATAAATGTATATTGAAATTAAAATTGAAAAAGGTACTATGTAAAAATTTGTAAACTATGACAATTTTGTTAAATTATCTTGTATATGAACATATTTTCTTTTTTTTTTTTATCAAATGTCAGTTCTATCAAATACTTATTAAATATGATTTTTCTAAACATATCATGATTATTTTTATTTTAAAAGCTATCTACATTATTAATCTTAAAACAAATAAAAAAAAGATATTGGTTGTACATAAAGAGGATTTCATAAAAAAATGATTAATATTTGCTGGCAGTTTGGTGGCTTACCTGGATGCGACACCAGTGGAAACTGCTATCGTCCTCTGCATCAGAAACATTCCTCACCCAATTGGTCAGAAAGACAAAATAGATTTGCACCACAGAAACATTATCCTGATTCAATACTCTGACACTCATCATCAGCCACTGTAATTGGAGAAAGGCAGCAGGCCAATCTCTCAGCAACTCGTGATCAGATGTTTTCAGTTGGTTAGAAGTACAGAGATTGGTGTTCTGGCCATGCAGGTAAGAACAAAAATTAGATAATGTTCCCCACTTTGGTCCAAACAATTCAGAGCATGAGATGCAACATATGACGTTGCATTATTTTATTCAAAAGTAACTGATTCATAAGTCTCGAGGATTGAGAATAACCACTGACTTTAAGTTTCATATAGGCTCGAATCACAGCTGAAATTACCATCCAACTAAACTAGAGATGTGTGTATTGCGTGTTCAATAACTGTCCATTCCATCACACTAAGTCCTGCTCTCCTATGATGATATCAAATGCAATCAAGCGATAAGCTTTCTCTTTGCAGTCTTAAGGTGCACATATGGCATTCTAAATGCTGCACAGAGAATTTTGACTCATTTTCAATCACGATACAGCCCTCCTTTTATATTAAACTTTGTTGTTTCGTGCTCTACATCTGCAGCCTGTCTTTGTCAGAGGAAGCCTAGGTGATGTTGTCGTGCTTATATTCCTTACATCTCAAAATGTCAGGGCATTTTACGAGCGGATGATGTGCGAGGGACGTCATTTGCTGAATAATAGTTCGTGAATAGTGAAAGTTTTCAAGGCTAATCTCATAATATATCTGTTTCCAGATGTGTGAACCATGCGAAAATGTTAAAATCTGCAAGCTGTTCCCTATGTTCTCAACAACACAACGATCCCATATTTGTTTGACACCAGTTGGATTTCGTCCAATTTGAATGGCCAAACCAAGGAACGATAATCCATAGTCTCGATGGGCGATGATCCTATCTCTACCAGGTAAGTTTTGCACATTTTTATTCGAGATACAATACGATGAGGAAACAATGCTTACAAAGCGATCTCAGAAGAAATTATAACTACATATTTAAAAGTGCATGTAGTTATAATTTCCTTTTTATGTTATTACTTACTATTAAAGTATTTTTTCGTTTTGCTTTTAATGTGATTCATTTAAATTAAAGAATGTTTTTAGGATAATATGATTTATTCATGTAATATTAAATTAAGTAATAATAATTTATCAAATTCATCGAAAAATATTTCCTCATATTTCGCTTCTGTTAAAAACTTCTTTTATCATGGTTGCTCTGAATAAACTTTATTTTCTGGAAATGTAAAAAAACTACCGATTTGATGATAAGAATTAAAATCGATTTTTTAGTTGGAAATTTTGAATTTGTGTAAAAGAAAACAGAATATATCTTTAATTATATACATAACTATAAAATCTTAAAATTGTTTGGCGATGTAGAAATATACAACATGATTTCACTCGTTGAATGTGTTGTCAAGTTGAAAATGAAATGGGTCCTTTATGTGTACGTGACATTTTTCATACGGCATTATAACATGTGATTATGATTTCTTTTACTTGATTTGTAACAGCAACTACAATTCGTGGAGTAAAACATCGTTTTAAATGGAATTAATTAAACGGATTATCATTAAAAAATAATTAGTATTTTCTCCATTCAAAAAATTTTCCATATCTTTTCATTAATATATACAAAGATATTGATACATAATGTACACTCTTAAAATAATCTAGTGGATTTCACTCAGAAGGAGTGAAATTTCACTCTTTCATTGTCACAAAACTCAACCAATCTTTAAAATAGAAATTCACTCTTTTAAAAGATGTGGGTAAACCACTCCTTTTAAGAGGAGTAACAACATATCGTTTAAAGGGGTAAATTAGATGGAAAAAAGAGTGAATTTCAATCTTTTATAGAAGTATTGCTGATTATTTTATGTTGACAATTTAGTGCAGAAATTAGGTTTTGAATTCTTTATTTTAATTTTTTTTTTTTTTTAACAATGTAAAGACAGGATTTCTTTTGTCAATAATATAACAGTACAGTTGAATATGACATTTTAATTGATTTGGATAATTATAGTGATTTTTAAATTACATACACAATATTAAGCAATCATACACTTCATTACTTATATATACTTAGTTTCACGTGTGAGTGTAGCACTCTCAAGAAAAAATCGTCACACTACTTATTTTTCAGTTTAGTTTACTATGAGCCCACAAGTACAAAATTAACTTTTACAAACATTATTAATACAACAAATTGTACACAATTTAAAAAATACATAAATATTTTATGTAAGTAAACATAATTTAAGTTCTTTTGAAAAAATTCGTTTTTTAAAGTATAGCTTAAAATTTATTTTTGAATATTGATAATATGCTTTTTTGAAGTTACAGAAGGATAAAGACAAATATTATTCTGTTGCGTTTTTATTAGAATTATATTCAGTCTAAAAAATACTATCATCCTGAATTCTCACCTATTTATTCCATATTACAGGACAAGTTTTTGAATATATGATAATATTCTAGGAGCATAGAATGCAGGATATTTATTGAGAAAACAGTCAGGTTCTGGATATCAAATTCCAAATCTATCTGTAATAAGGAGAATAATCATATATATTATATTAATAGATCTTTTTATAGTAATTTAAAGCAAGTGTAATTCGTTAAAAAAATGCCGTTTTAATTAATTAATTAATTAAAACATAGTAACTTAAGTTAGTAAATTAATGATTATCTAGTAGTTTTTGAAAACTTGGGAAAAATGATAAATTATTGATATACAATGAACCAAATACAAAATAATTTTGATTTATTTCTTTGTTATGAAATAGATATAGGCCCTATCATAATTTACAAAATGGATTGTTAAACATTAAATAAAAATATATACATGCATACTTACATTTATTTCTAATGTTAAAGCATTTTTGAATGAATCAACTGTAACTGAAAAGCAGTTGAAACTAAATGAATAATTTTTTTACAAGTAACTAAAAAAATTTTAAACTATGTTTTTGTATCACATATACTAATGTTCAAATACATTACAATTAAAATGATTTTTAAAAATACAAGATAGAAAACTACAATATAATAAAAGACATATGCAATTCTTCATATTTTGTAAAATGTAGATTTTAATTACTTTCTTTTGCATCATACAATCATGAAGCAGATATCAAAATAACAATGAGATTTTTCTTCCATTTTTGTATAAAAATTTTTTTTTTTTGTAAAACTTTCACTAATTATTTTTGGCATTCAAATAATTTAAAATATCTTATTCACATGCAGTAAAAAACTTGGAAATGTATGAACTACCATTTCCAAGCATCTTTCATGTTCTGCCATTAAAAATGCTGATATACAAATTATGTAAGGGATTGTAAATTTTGGTGTGCTTCATTGTGGCAGTGTTAGAAAATAATGTTGGTATAAAAGTTAAGTAATTTCATGAATATTTTAAAATTTGTCCTTAAATATGTAAAAAATACAGGTTTTATATTACCAATGTTTCACTGAAAGCAGCCTCTTTTGGATACTTAGAGACATAAATTCTGTTATAGAATAGAACAATGATGGTCTATTTTTCATCACAAAATGTTATTTAATTTTAGACATTTTCTCCATAAGTTCAAATATTTTTTCTCAATGAATTTCACTAGGCATTTCAAATTGTAATCATTTTACCTGAAAGGAAAAATACATACATATACACATGTGTTTACTCAAACTATCATACATGTAAAAACTATTTATGGTCAAGATAATAAATACTGGATATTTATTTTTTAAACTATTAAATTCTAATTAAAATTTTAGAAATTTTTAAATGAATTATAAATTTACTATAAAGTTTATGAAGATTTAGTTTTATCAGTAAAAAAAAACTTTCAAATCGAATTAAAAACATTAAAATTTCTTATGCTTATTATCAAGTAATATTAATTTAATTAAGTTAATATGAATAATTACCCTTCATTATTTTAAATCAACTTTAAAATCAAAAAATTTTAATAAGAGATTTTAACTGAAAATACTGACTGGAATTTTCATGTCATTTACTCATCATTTACTCAATAGCATCCTACATGTAAAAACTATGTTTATATGAATTATAAATACTGAATATTTATTTTTTGAAACTATTAAATTCAAATTGAAAATTTAGAGAATTTTACTTAAAAATAGATTTAAAAATATTATCAAGCTACCGCGTTCTTACATAAATATAGAATATTACTTCAAACTTTTAAATAAATTTCACAACCACAATGAAATTAATAGTTTTAGTAATAACAATATTTAATATTTTCTCAGTCTTCATTAAACTTATTCTGATTACATATTATATAGAATATATACCTGATCAGTCATTTCTTCCTTATGTTAGATTTCATCCTCTTCAAAATAACTTCATGTTTCAGATTTGCGTTTGCTAATTTTGTTTTTTAATTCTTTCTTCGATGATAACAATGACAACCATAATATACGAATACAAATTATATTTCCATCGACAAAATGTTTAGCTGTAAATTCTAAAATATACAAATTAATAGATTTTGATACATGCAATTCCTTTTCGTTTTATATACGAAAGCTTGTACTTAGTAACAATCAAATCAAAAATTGTCAGTGAAATTTTAATAAATAAAAGACAAACTGTCCGTAAAATTTTAATAAATAAAATATATACTGTGAAGTAATATTCTGCAGATTAATATTTGCTTTATATTGTATTAATATTTAAATTAATTATTCATTATTAAAATGTTGTATTTGATATTAATCGCACTTTCAATCCAGTGCAATACACTATATTAAATATAATATTTCTATAATATACATTGTGGATATTTAAATCAACGAGAAAATTAATAGTCATATTCACGCTGTTTCAAAAATAAAAGAATTTAAAAATGCATTCAATAAAATTTACTATTAATTTATAATGAATTAAATTTTGTCATAAAAAAGTATTCGAAATAAAAAATAAAATTTCCAAACACATTGTTAAATTATTAAATATTATCAATTAATCAGAAATTATAATATTATAAATATTACATGAATATGAATTCAATAGAATTCATTCATTAACACTTTCAAATACCAAAGTTTATATCATTGTGAAAAATCACAAATATGAAGATTTGATTTAGTCATTCAATTAATAATAAGAAAAAAAAAGACCACAATGTTTCTGTGCTCCTTCTTGTCTAAATATACATATATGTGAATTCAAATATATCGCCTTTACAAAATGGAGTACTAAATTTTGCCACTTTTAGCGAAACTAAACCGAAAACATAGAGCCACGTCATGATTTAAACAAATTAAAGCACATCACATTTGCTTTGTGCCATAAACAAGTAAAAAAAAAAAAAAAAAAAAAAGAGTGAAAATAGCTTTGAATTAAAAATAGTGTTTGAAAGAAAACTTCTTGACCAAATTAAGTAGGAAAAGATTCATTTTGTATCTTTATGGAGTACAAAATATCAATCGCTCATCGATGATATTTTGTACCATAAACATTGTGCCATAAACAAGCAAAAAAAAAAAAAAAAAAAAAAAGAGTGAAAATAGCTTTGAATTAAAAATAGTGTTTGAAAGAGAACTTCTTGACCAAATTAAGTAGGAAAAGATTCATTTTGTATCTTTATGGAGTACAAAATATCAATCGCTCATCGATGATATTTTGTACCATAAACATTGTGCCATAAACAAGTAAAAAAAAAAAAAGAAAAAGAGTGAAAATAGCTTTGAATTAAAAATAGTGTTTGAAAGAGAACTTCTTGACCAAATTAAGTAGGAAAAGATTCATTTTGTTCTTTATGGAGTACAAAATATCAATCGCTCATCGATTGGTGATATTTTTTTAAGAGTGTAAAGATATTGGTCACCTTAGCTTAAATTCTGCACGACTATCATAAAATATTTCCTTGCTGCTTTTCTAAAATAACAATTTTAATGGGTTTCTGTTTTGCAAATAGGGAAAAATGTAACAAGGGAAGTTGAAACAAAAAGAAAAAAATTTCTACATGCAAATAAGAATGTACATTTTGAAGGAAATCTGCATGGGCTAATTTAGATTTAAGGATTGCGCATATATATATGAGAAGCAGACTTTGCAATAATCAGCTTAAATTTCGATTTAAGGACTCAATAAGAAAGGTGGATTTCTTAAAATGATCGGCTTAAGACTTTTAACAGAGGAAATCCTATCATTTTGTTTACAAAAACCCAAAATTCCCCTTTATTTATTTATTTTTTGTTTCAAAAAGCTTACGAGATTTCTTTTCCATATATTTTCCAGATATGATCAAGGATACCTTTTTTTATTTTATGCTTCGAAGCTATGCAGTCGTTTTATTTTTATTCCTCAGTATTTGGAGAGATTCTATTTTGCGATTTAGATTTCTATTTGGGCTCTGGTTTTGTATTTGTTTTTCTGTTGCCTCTGAAGAAATAGATTGAAATGTAGCTTTGTTGATATTTATAGAATTGAAATACCTATCGAAGGCTGAGAATTCGTTCTGAGAGTATTTCTCCCGAAAGAAATAGATTCCCTCAGCCACAACTTCTTAAAGGTATGGATAATGGAATCTCATAAAAACAAAAATAGAACTCCACAGAGAATCAAAAAAGTTATTGCTCTAGTTTATATTTTATAAACTTCTTTCATCTAACGATGTGTGCGCTTGATGCAGACTGCATTCTAATTTGTTATAGTGAAATAACATTATTTTCAAAGTGCTTTATAGCATTAGATTCCTAAAACATGAAGGGCATCATTTTACGAGCATATAGAACATCATATCTAACCCCATCTTTGGGTAGTTGATGGGATTTTAGGTTTATAGTTTATTCATAGAAATTAGATGAATAAACATGTATGAGATTATTGTTATGACAAACAACCAAATACATCTTTTTTTAATATCATCAAAAATAAATAGCTAATTTTAATTTTTGCACCTGTTTTAGTAGTAAACATTATAATTTGCCTATTTTTCAAATCTTTACCATTAATAACAATACACTGACTGACATTAAAACTAAACACCTAGAAGGAGCGGCTTGAAAATTATACAAATTTTAGGGTAGGTTGATGCCAATTACTGAATTATGCAAATGATGTGAAAAATGCACTGCTATCCACCGCACTTAGGGTAGGATATAAGGTGAGGAACTAAGAGAGTGGCCAATAATCACGCCGTTATTTCTATTGGCTCATTAAAAGTTTGTTCTTGTCTCAAAACCTCCTGTAGCTGCAGAGAATGCCAGGACATCATCGACGAAATCAGTTCCAGCAGACCCATGCAGACGAGTTTATGTGGGGCATGATGGACGGAGAAGAGAAGGTCGGTCCATACGGGAAATTGCAGCGGACAGACACCTGGAGGCGCTCATAGTGCACTGGCTGCAGCGAAGATGATTGGAACAAGGAACTGTGGAATGTTTGCAGAATGACATCAGTACTCGTGGATCGACGCGTGTGATGGTAAGAGGTGTATGCCCCACAAAGAACGTCTACCGAAATTTTGCAGCATGTGCAAGGCAAGTGCAGTCTTCCATTTCAAGCAGAGCAATTTGCCATCGACTGGTTGATAGTGGCCTGCGCTCATGGCATCCGTTAAGAAGATTCCGTTTACTACACAGCATAGACTAAAACCCCTGGAACGGTGCCGGATTAGAGTGATACGGACTACAGAGTGGCACAGAATCATCTTATCAGATAAGTCCCGGTTCTGTATCAGTTGTGATAGTCACCGCGTATGAGTTTGATGTCGACGTGGAGCTATGTCCAATCCTGTTGCAATTGTGGAACTCCTCACCGCGTGACTACGTGGTGTCGTGGTTTAGGGCATTATAGCGTACAATTCCACTTTAGTTCGTATTAACAGCACTAAGGCAGTCCAACGTTAGAAGGATGATGTGCTGTGGCTGGTGACACTTTCTTACCTTTAAAGGGACACATGCGCTTTATCAGCAAAATAACATCTGATCGCACATTTCTCACCTTAGCCAACATGCAACACCCCCTAGATACAAAGCCTGCTGGCTGAAAAGAAAAAGGGTCGTGACGTCACTCTAGTAGTTGAGCGGTGATGAAGAGAAAACCGGCGATCGCCATTACTCTACTAGGAAAACAACCTGTTGTACTGTGCTTTTTGTGTTGATAATAGGATTAATCCAATAAATAAAAGTAAGTTGATCATTCTCATTACTTATATATATTTTAAAATGAATGTTGATTGTGCTAATAAACTGATCATTTATGTGGAAAATTGTTATCACTTAAAAATTCCTACTATTTAACTGTATTTTTTGACATGTATGATTTTGTATTCTGTATGATCCGGTCGTAATGGCTTACGATCAGTTAATATAAATGCAATAATGATACTATACAAATAGCATGTAAACTTTAAATTGTTTGTGATGAACTAATATATTTAAATTTAATAATAATCCGTATAAATAATGATTCAAAAATATTTAATTTAAAACTAAATCATTTAAATTATCTTTAGATTTTAATTTTTACTTTATGATCCAATGAATAACTGAGCATAATATAAACTTCATTTTATTAAATATAAATATTAGTATTGAGTCCTACATTTAAAATTATTCTTGAGGATTTATTTTTATTGTTCATTAACTTGTGTGTTTGTAAACCTCAATTATCTAACTCATTACTTTACTTAGAAACTGTAAAAATATATTTTATGAAAAATGTATAAGCTTGAAGTATAAATTAATTAATTCCTAATTCTAATGCATTAATAAAGTATAATAATATTCACTTAAAAATCAATAATTTTATTTATTTATATATATTTTTTTACTTATAGATGCCCTATTCTTGCTGTGTTCCAAATTGCCGTGGAAACTACACTCTTGAAAACAAGAAATCTGTTTTTAAGTTTCCCCAGGATCTGGTGCTCCGAGAAAAATGGGCTCAAGCCATTCCAAGAAAGAATTTAAAAATAACTGATAACTCTAGGGTAAGTCTAACTGCTAACATTGAACTGAAATGTTAAATGAAGATAAGTATGATGTTTGCAATATATATATACATATATATATATATATATATATATATATATATATATATATATATATATATATATATATATATATATATATATATATACATATATTTATTTAAATTTTTAGGTTTGTGAAGTTTATTTTAAGGCTTCAGACTTTTCTTAAGGCTTTTCTGATTAGAGAGGAGAGTGTTTTTGACTCTAAAACTGGCAAAACCATCATCAGCTCTTTTTTGAGACCAAGGTTAGTACCAACTGCAGTTCCAACAATTTTTCCAAACTGTCCCTCATATTACAGTAGGAATGTGCCTGAGCAAGAAAGTCCATCTGCGAAAAGAAAAAAATTGGAAGTAAAAATACTTGCTCAGGCATATGAATAAAGTAAGCTTTCTGCTAAAAAATATGATGAGGAACACGATTTTGGTAATTTGTCGGAACTGATAAACATCCTATCAATTCATCAAATGCCAAAACAGTGGATTAACCTTGGTTAAGTAAGTAATAAGATTATTTTTCTTATGTTTTCTGATGATGACGTACCACAAGTTTTATATTCTGTAATAATAAAATAAAATTTGGAATTATATATATATCATATAAAGGTCATGTATCACCAAAATGTGATAGTGTAAAATTACCTATTACAGTTGGTAATATAAACAGTATTTTCAATTTATTAAATAAATTGAAAGCAAAACAAAATTGTTCAGATGATGTAAACTGTCATGTTGAACTTATTGAATCATTGTTGTGTTCATTAAAGAAAAGTTGGATGAGCATCAAATTACTCAAATTGATTTTATTGCTGAACAACTCAAATTATTTTATTAAAATTTGATATAAATGCTTTAAAAAATTTGGCATTATCACCCTTAAGTTTTGATTCATTTTTTGATTAGTTTTGGCAATTTCACTTTCTTCAACCAAAGCTTAAATTCAAATAAACTTATAATTAATATAAGAATTACTTTACACCAATATTATTGAATAAATGGCTTTAAATATCAATGAAGATTTTTATCATGTGAGGTAAAGCTTTCAATTAATGTATTTGATTATTTTTTCATATAAATTACCATACAAAATAAAAATGTATAGCAATTTATTATTTAGTTTTAAAATTTATATTTTTTCCATGTGTAATAAGTATTACAATTTTTATAATGTTTATTTTCTTTCATATACCAAAACTAAAAGATCTTTTATTACTTTTTTAAAGAGAATATTGATACTTTGTGTTTGTATATTATCAGCATGTTAATAAATAAATTTTTGTCCACAGCTTCAATAAAGTTTTAAAAAACAATTTAATAAATTGCTTTTCTATTTTTTGATGTGTATATATTGATTAATAAAAGTATTTTCTTCACCTGTGTTGTTTTCATTTTTCCATTTCATGGTTTTTCACAACTTTTCAAATAAATTTAATTAAATTATTTTGTATTATTACACTCTAGTGCAAGTATTATATTTAAAACTTCTTAATATATTATATATTAAAACCAAAATTATATAATTTGTTCTTAGGGAATATTATATTGAAAAGTTGATTATACATGTATAATAAAAATTATTGAAACCATTTTATCTATCATATTCCTCATTTCTATAAAACAAGAACTAAAATAGTTTCATGAATTTTGGAATGTTTAAAAGTTATTATAAATCATTAAAAGGGTACACTTTTTACTCTAACGGGTTGCACATATTACAATTAAATGATGTAGTATAATAGATAGCTAATAATAGTAGTATTGATATGAAAAATTTATGTTAGAAAACATAAGTTATATATATATATATATATATACATTTATCTAAAAATAACACATTTCTTTTAATTAAAATCTAATACATGAAACAAAATTTAGACATGATATATGAAGAATCTTTAAGAAAGATTCTCAGAGTTAAAAAATTAAATATATTTTACAAAGTTTGCTTCACACTATCACTGAATGTATCGGTTGTAAAGCTAGTTTCGTTTTTCGACTCAACTACTACAGTGACGTCACAAAATCAGCCAGCAAGACTTGTATCTAGGGGGTGTTGCAACATGCCCTGAAAGGTGTACAGTTTCTCTCCTTGCCACCGTGCTCTCCAGATCTCTTATTAATCGAACACATTTGGGCTATGATTGGAAGCCATTTGCAGACCCTGCCTTGGCTTCAGAAAAAGCACTTTGGCAAAGAAGTAGTTGACAGGGTATAAAGAACCATTCCACAGGTGGCCATTCGTACTCTCATTCTGACACTGCCGAGACGTATTACTTCGTGTATTACCGTCCACGGAGATCCTACAAACTATTATCCCGATCCTGTTCTCGCTCTGTATTATGCATATCCTTTCAAAATACATATCACTTATTGTTCATTGCGGTCTCTGTCACACGCACACACACCCTCACGAAGAGCACACACACATATTTCATTCCAAAAATTCATTTGTATTTGATTTATTCGTGATTCGTGAATATTAAGATATATAAATTATTAGCACCTTTATATATAATTTTTTTCTTTTCCCTGATGAGATAACACTTATTTTCTCAACTTTTTTCCTCAATGTTTTTTCTTAATTTTTCTGTTTTTAATTTACATTTTTATGTATTCATTTTTTATTTAATTGTACGACTTTTCCTTTGTATCTTAAATAACAGAACTAGGTTTATTGAAAAACTTTAAAAAAGATTGCGTCTGCTTTATGCATTCCTAGATGTATTATATTTTAATTTATTTTACTTATAATATATATATATACATATATATATATATATATATATATATATATATATATATATATATATATATATATATATATATATATATATATATATATATATATATATATATACATATATATATATATATATATATATAAATACACAAAATTTTTAACCATTTCAGCGAATGTTATCCGTTATCTCTGAAAGATTTTCTCCTACAATGAAATCTGGTGCCAAGATTCTCTCTCCATCGGGCAGCTCCTAATTGTTGTCTCACGTCGTCCCTCGCCGTTTGGTGGATGATCTTAAGTTTCTACTTTTTGAACTTTCACTTTAAAGAACGGATATCTAGGTTGTGAGCCAATTAATTCATTATAGTTTCATTCAATAATGTTTACCATGTTTTATTATTGCACTTTTATTATTAAATTCTTTAAATTTTGCTTTATTTCTGTTGAACCAATCAGTATTTTTAATGAAAATATAACAATCAGTAATATCTTCAAAAATAATCTACAACTTTATTGAATTCCTTTATACAGATAGTCTGTATACCTGAAATATAATATTCATAATAGTCTTTGTGTTAAGCTAAATTTATTAAATGTTATTCAACTAATATGTTTGCATTTATGTGATTTGAATTCAAATGCATTGTAAACATTAATTTAACAGAAATGATGTTGTTATTTTATTTCAGATTTTGTGGAGTGCATGACATTAAAGAAAATAATGATTTTTTCTACGTATTAACATGTTTTTACAGTTTTAAAGAGAGAGTTGTTAGATTTTTATTTGAATTTATCAGTAATTTTATTTGATTTTTGTCAAATATTTTGCTTTGTTTTCATTTATAATTTATTTTATTTTATTTTTTTAATGGTTTAAATATGGCAAAACCATTTGGAATACTTTTTTGGTTTTTCCAGTTGTTTTGATTTTATAAATAAGGAGAAGTACGACGAAGTAAGTAAGTTTAATAATAAGGAGATAAGTAGTAAGTTTAATAATAAGTAGTAAGTTTTATAATAAGGAGAAGTACGACGAAAAATACTTTTATAAGCTTGAAATTGAAGAAAAATTTGAAAGAATATTATCTATATTGTAATAATGTAACAGTTTAAATATATTAGCTGTATAGGAAGACATAAGATTTTAATTATACATTTTACAGTTAGAGGTCATTTTGTAATCATACTAGTTTCTTTGGAACACAACACACTTTTATTTCTCAATTAATACTTAGAATCAATATATTTTCAAGTTACCTTTTTCAATTTTTTTTTGAATTCCTGACTTTAGAAAATATCGATCCTATTTTTTTTTCCTTTTGTAAACAGCATTAGTAAACTACCTTGACTCTGGGTTCACAACGCAACAGTTACCAATATAAGATGGTGTATATTTTATATGCTGTACTGGGAAGACTTATTTCTAAGTTATTGATATATCTTTAACTATTACGATCACTGACTATTAACTTTGATTCTCAAACTGACATTATAACTTATAAAGAAAGGGATAATTCTTCAGCTTTTCATAGTCCACAATCATAATAATCATTATGTTTCGTTCATTATTCTGAACGAAACAAAGATTCTGCAGTCGAAAAATTTTAAAAAATTACCGGTACTCATGTTATTCTCCTGCTGTCATATTGTTATAATATCAGGTACTTATGGAATGTTTTCATGGTGATATCCTTGATGTGTTACACATCCACTATTACCATTATTTCCCCCAAGTGTTCCTTGTATAGATAATAAGGGCAGATTTATAAAAATGTCTTCATCAACAAAAATCGTTAAATTATCCATGATAGAGGACATGGTTGAAATTATACATTCATGGAATCATGAATCAAAAATATTGAATTAATTAAAAAGTATGAAATTGATTGTATTTTGAATTTATTCTTACTAACTGACAATTTCAAAGTTTTTTAATTCCTGTTTTGTTGCCTCAACACAAAGAAATGTTTCAGCTGAATCACTTGGAGAAAATGTTATGACTATCGCTTAAATGTAACTCACCATAATTGCTCATTGACACAATCTGACGACTCTGACTTTACTTAGGAAAGCTCTAATAATAAACTTCTCCTTTATTATTACACGAGCTACAACAACTGGAATACTTGCACATGGGTTCATTTGAATTTCGGCAATTCTCTATAAATACATTCCATTAGTAATCAAAGATAATCAATATTATTATTAAAAATAGAAACAGCAAAAATATCATTTTATTGGATATAAAATTTGACAGCATAATAAGGTGAAATAAAAAATTTAGATTTATAAATATATATTGGAGTTTATTATATATTAATAATATATAAATTAGAGTTTATAAATATATATATTGATATTCCTGCGTCATGTACAATATTCATGCACGAATGTGATCTACATCGCAATGGGCAACATTTCTTTTAATTGAAGTGAATGAAGAATCTTCTCACCGTACTTCCTTGAAAGTCAGAATGACGTCAGAAGCCATGATTCATTCCTTTAATTAGAGTCGGAAAATTGGTAAGAATTATAAAATAACTCTTTTAGTAGAGTGAATAAGACTGATGAAGGAGGAAATAAATGATTAGCCACCCACCTTGTGAAACTAGGAACATAATAAAAAATGGAATTAGCTGAAGAAGAATAGCTTTTACGTATGATTACCTTTATGTTCGTTTAATAAACATGAATCTAAATGTCCATGGTAACCTGGTGGTTAGGACATTGGTCTCCCATCCGAAAGGATGGGTTTCGATTTCCAATGCCGCCAGAACCCAACAAGTACATGTGCTATACATGCTCATGAAATCTGTGGAATCGAAAGTCCTAGGGTCAATCATTGAGTAGTTAGCATGGGTGTAACGGTCTGGAGATAATTTCCTCCCTCTCCAGATCAATGTCAAAATTGAGAGAGTGGATCCTCTGTTGGTGCCATCTATCGGGGAGTTTAGAGAAAAAGTCGTACTTTCCCTTTCGTGGTGCTCTGGTTAAATGAAATATGTACTGACTTAAATTCGCATAACCAACGGCATAGCGAGTTTTGACTTGTCCAAATGTCATAAGTACCACCACCAACAACAACAACAACATGGATCTAAAATTTTATTTAACTTTATAAATTGGCTACATGAACTTTTAAAGATATCACTACTAGATTGCACATAAGCTATGAATGCTATTGGAAGTTGCTGGAGTTCATGGTTAGGCAGGAAGTGGATAATTTCAATAGTTTAGTTATTACTTTATCCTTGAGTACATAATCTAACTAAAGTATACCTGATGATTTTTATGTATTTTTCGTATCTTTTTTTATTGTAGTAATGGTTATATAAATTAAATAAATAACTTAAAATAATATAGTAGTATTAAGTAAACTTACCACAGTAATATTTACCTTAGTATAGTAATTCTCAGAGTTTTGTTATTAGTGTCCTAGATGGACTCAAATTCTGACGAGATGTTATTGGTATAAGCAAAACGATGCAGTACATTTACTAAAATATATCTATTATGCTTTTCAGATGTTTGTTATTTATTACCTTTTTTAATACTCTTTAGAAGGATTTTAAATAACAGGCAAGATGTTCGGAAGATATCTTAATATAGTAATTCGTATATAAATTAGATATAATTTATGATAACTAAGTAAACTAATTAATTTTTATCTCAAAATACCAAGTAATATTTAAAGAGCTAAATAGTATTTATCTCAAAGTCTTTGCCATTACTATATACTTGTGATCCTTTTTTCAGTATGGTAATGACTGTCAATATCATACAACAAATTATGTGAATAATGTGGCTTTTCTAGAGTGATATGTTACAAGAAGATACGTGAGAACGAAAGGGATTTTAAAGTATGTGAAAAAGAAAACATATTTCAACACCCTCGAAAATTCTACAGTTTTGATTCTTAAATTCATAATTTTGCTTGGAAGTATTCTTCTTAAAATGCAAATGATGATAAGATGACCCGTAATAGAAGTGACAAAAATTGTAAGAGATCAAATGCTCAGCAGTCATGCATTTTAAAAGTAAAAATTATTATGCTGGTGTCATCCTTATTTTGAATAGCATAATGAAAAGTATTAAACACTGTCTATTTTAGAACATATATCAGACTTTTCTTATGAGTGCTTAGCTTAAGTTATTTTAAGGTGCATTCAGCATTCATCAGTACGAACTGACTCCAGAATTTAATAAGACTAATCTCAACTGTTCTATGGTCCAGAATTTCATCGTGGCGAGGGGCTGACACTGGGAGGAATGGGTGAAGTACCGCGGAAGCATAGCTCCTGCACCAAGCAGTGATGGCCATTTCATTATGCCTAACTAAAGGTAACAGCTTGGCTCTTCGGAGAAAAATCAAGACTTCTATCATCAACTTGTCTGTGGTGCTCTAGGTCTCTGTGGACTGCAGAAGCTGCAACTATTTCTCTCAAATAATTGAGCCCAGTTCAAGTCCTATATTTTTTGAGGGAGCTAGAGGCCATCAGTCTTGCATTTCACGTTTCGTCAGTGGTCACCTAAGGGGCCTCAAATGTGTACAGTATCAAGAGACTGTGCACAAAATGTAAAGATGAACTGGCATCGCGCCTGAGCATAGCTTGAGCTGCTTGATTTTTGACTTAGAAGAGGTTTTCTCAAAGCAACTTATGTTTCTGGATTTCCTAAGTGCTAATGGACTTGTGGAATTGGTTGAGCATTGGAACTGAACCATCTGGGATTAGTAACAACGATAATGAATTTCATGGATTGTTGCAAGCTTATGGCGTCACTGACCGATATGCATCATTTGGTGAGTCATTTTCTTCATCAATTTCATTTATCTTTTCCATAAAAATATATATAAGGCATGGTATTACCTTCGAAAAAACATTTTAGTATTGATTTCTAAAATTTTGTTTCGGTGAAGCTAAATAATGTCGACACCTCAGAGACTTCGCATGCAATGAGTCACTTTTCTGCATTATTAAGAAGCTATAAATAAAGGGAAACCTAAAAAAAAAAAAAAAAAAAAAAAAAAAGAGGTTGATGCCTACAAAGCGATTTTGTGTTGTTCTGTTAATGAATCCAAAACATCTCTTCAGAAGTAAATTCAATAATCGTCAATGTAGTGAACAGCGCTAACCGAATCACCAAAACGATAATTTCCAATGAGTGAGAGCAAACATTTCTCTTTTTGTCCCAGTTTCTGCGAAAGAAAGAACACGAAGCAAGTAACGATTAATGACGGAAAAATTCTAGAATTATTTCTTCTCGTCTGCCTTTTTGGACGGTGCCTTCCACTCAAGTATCTCGCTTACTCCGCAGGGTTTTTCCTCCCTTTTAACTCGATTTACTCGATACGTAATGGGATTACGCTGCCTGCAACTTTTCTTAACTTTGGAACCCTTTTCAAGCGGAATGTTTTTTCTCTGCCGAGATGCTTGTACGAGCGGTATAGTTCGAGATTAACTACCCATAAAGACGTAATATTTCATATGCTGGGGTCTGCACAAAACCCTACCCCTTTCTTAATGAAAACGCGATTGAGATTTGGAACAGGACAGGAGAGGAGACAATTGTCTGAGAGATGAGGGAAAGTTCCATTTCATCTCAGCTGGTGGTTTCCTTAACATTCCCGGATTTCCTAGGAACGGGTTTGCATTTCAAAAGGGAGAATATCTTCCATCTTCTCATTCTTCAAAAAGAGAAAAGTAATAGGCTTGAGAGTGTTATTTATTATGAATTAAAGATAATAATGCTGGGTGAAAAATATGAAATCTCATAGGAAAAGAATTAAATTAGCTTTTTAGTCAGAAAAAAATCAAGTGCTATGCATACAATCCATATAATTGATGACATCTCCAACTTTATTACTTTATTGATTAATACACAGGTTACACTTATAAAAGTACCATCTTTATTTTTTTTAACATTTCTTATGTTACAAAAATATATTTGTAAAACGGGGCTATATATATATATATATATATATGTGTGTGTGTGTGTGTGTGTGTATGTATTTATGTATGTATAAATATATAGGATAGAACATGAAGAACAATAAGACTTTTAAGATAATGTTCGGAGGAAAGCATAAAGACCGTGTCTTCGATAGAAAGGAGATGATCAGCTATGCAAACTAAATACTCGTCTTTTCTGACCAACACGAAGTACACATGTCTGAAGATCTTCAAGCGATTCCCCCGAAGAGTGTATTAAACGAAGGAAGCATAAACATATTTATACTAAAAATTAAAATAAAAATAGTAATATTGCTGTTTTAGTCAATAAAGCTTTTGGAAATGTGCAATTCTCTTAAATATTTGTTTCCACAAATATTATTTGTCCTGACATTTATTTGTAATGTATGTTTATCTGATTACTATGAAAATAATTTTTAAAAAAAAATCAAAGAAAAGAGAATCATTTAATCGTCCTAAATTGAGGAGAACTCATATTCATAAGATGATCATAGTGCAGGCTCTGGAAATAAAATAATCTATATGATTGTGATTAATTAAGTAAATATCAAAATATAATTAACGATCTAAATGTAACTTGAATAGATGTAGGTGTTATTTAAAATAACATTAAAGGAACATGAATTCATTAAAATAAAGGGGAAACAATTGATTAAAAATTTATTTTTTAATTGTGTGCCATGACCACTGCATTTACATTAAAAAAAAACTGAATGCTAAGGTAAAATAAAGGGAAAACAAATGGTTTCAAATTGTTTTGTTGCCATTATAAGAAAATTAAAAGATTTTATCATACATTTTCTCATGAAGTTACAATTCAATAGATTTGAAATGGAAGTAAAATAAGTGTTGAGGAATTTAGTTACTGTTTAATGAACTATTTATAATATTATTAAGGATAAATAGTTGAAGTAAATGGCTATCATCTCAAAAATCCCCGATTGTACTTGGATTAAGATTTGAAGTTTTCCCTTTCGGGGCGAAGATGACAGTTATTCGGTGCCCTACTGTATTAGATGCTAAAAACTTCTTTTTTTTTGTAGCTCAGAATATGAAAAGTCTTAACAATAGCCCAGCATAAGAAAAAATTCTTATTCATACTAAAAGGAGATTATAAAACTTAAAAAAACTTTCCTAATCCTAAACGTGTTGCAATTGTAATCCATTAAATTTAATTGCAATGTCAAAAGCTTTACTTAAGATCGATTGCGAATAACCTAACACACATATACACACTTAAATTTACGTGATTTGTATATAACGAACATATTTTATTCTTTTAAAAATTATAAAATTAAAAAAGTTGTATTAAGCAAAAGTTTAAAGCTCGTGGAATTTTTAAGATGTGATGTTAGGTAATGCTTGTAAAATGCAGTTTAATCCAACTTTACAACATCCAAGTAATCCAGATGCAAGTTACATCCAACTTTTCATATCTGGATTAAAAGTTATTTGGTTGAAAGTATATATTTTTGATATAAAGTTAGTAACATGCTGGTAGTATCCGACTTTTAGAGTACCCTTTTTATTTTCGCTTAAATACCTTATTTACTCTTTATTCAAGTTATAATAATGGGTAAATGATGTAGAACAGTGCAGATGATTAACCAGTTAATGTCGAGAAGTCTAATCATTTTACTAGTAACATCTAATGACTCACAATTTTAAGGCAAGTTCAAGTGACGCGCAATTGATACGGAATTTTTTTTTCCGAATTTCCAAACCACATCAGAAGTTGAGAGATTTAAGGAAATGCGAACAAAGTTACTCGTAACAGAATAGTTTAGCACCGTGATTTCTTATAGGATTAAAAAAATCAAAGAAGATGAATTTCTAGGTTAGTTGATGCTTATGGCAGCTTAAAGAATATTCTGCTACCAGAAGCCTCAAGTTGAGCTCAAAGGATGTTATTATTTTCAATACCAGTTAGTACTGTCAAACTATGACTGATTGATTTGTAGATCTGTAATAAGGATAGAAACGATCGTCAACCAGAATTTGACTTAAATCCTTGAAGTTGGTGAACTGGGCAGAAGGCTCTCTCTGCATACATACATACATATATGTGTGTGTGTGTGCGTGTATATATATATATATATATATATATATATATATATAAATGTTATTTACAGTTCATGTAAAGGGAAATAAAGAAATAAATAGACAAATATGTAAACATATCAGCCGATTAATTGATAGAATGATAACAGTTTAAAAAAAATGGTATAATTTTCATCCCTTTTAACCTTGACATTTTTGTTTCTGTAACTGTAAAATGTTGTAACAGGTATTAGTGTGTAAGTACATTCCTAGTTGTATTCTATAACAATTGCATTAATTATGCATTCTACAAATAAGTGCATTAATAATGCATTATAAAATAAGTACATTTCTGGTTTTATTCTACAGTAAGTGCCTTCCTGATGTACTTTACTATAAGTACATTCCAAATGTATTATAAAATAAGTGAATTTACAATGTGTGTGTATTTTGCAATAAGTGCATTCCTAATGTTTTCTAAAATTAATGCATTTCTTGTTCTATTATACAATATTTCTAAAGTACTAAACAATCTATGCATTTTTAATGTATTTTTCAATCAGTTCATTCCTAGTTAAATTAAGATAAAATGATTTCGATACGATAGCATTTAATTTTTATGAGCAAAAAGTAAGATTTCAGAATAATAAACATGTTTCGAAGGGATAATCAATCATAAAAGCAAAGAAGGAAATGTCTCCCACTGGAAATAGATGAACAGAATAAAATGCCCCATTGAGTTTATTCACTTTCAAAAAATACCACATTAATAGCTATATCTGAAACTATTTTTATAATTACAATACAGATTTATATCGAAGACCACTTCCTCTTTTACACGAAAATGTCAAATCACTTGAGAAATGTACTTGACTCTTTTTCGCTTTTGGAGAGTTTAGTTGCATTAAATATTAGTTACATTATTACACAATTTAAACCAAAAAATGATGACATTATAAAAGACTACTTATATTCGTTTTTTCCTTCTCATTATTCCATTTTCAATAAGCATCAACGAGATGTGGTCGCCACAGGCAAAGTCTCTGAAGGGCGATGTTGATCACAGAAGATTCGAAATTTATGGATTTTCTCCTTGTTAATGGGGTAATATAAATGGGGCGGAAAATCGAAAAGCCCCCAAAAAGAAAATGAAGCAGCCATTAAATTTAAATGAAGCATTTTACAGGATGAAAAATGGCCTGACGCCGGTGGCGATCGAGTGTTGTGTTAGTTCTCCTGAGTTTACTTACCTTTAAAGACGATAATTTTTGTTTTCATATTTACATGTCTGCTTCTGGAAGAAGTATTTTGCACTAGTTTTAAAATGTTTAAGGATTTTGCGTGAAAAATGTGTGTTTAGAGTTTTCTCAATTTATATAATATAATTTTTAAAAATCATAGTTTTCTTACTTTAAGATCCGGAAAAATGTTCATTCTTTAAAGCAATTTTATAATTTTATTTAATTAATAGTTTTATTTTAGTACATAAATTATAGTTTTTGAACTAGAAAATCTAGTTGAAGGCACATTCATTCTGATCAAAGACTTTTAATAAGTAAGACAAACTTGTCAGCAAATATAATGAAATGAATTTTTCACTTTGTTACTGTATATTTCTTTAATATTTTAAAAAGTGTTGAAAAAATCAATCAAGTATATTAAATTTTACTGTAAAAACAATTTATTATATTTTAAGTGCTTGTGTATTTGTTATAATATGAAATTTAACCATTACTCTTTTGCATTATCTCTATCTTTTTATAAATATTATTAATTTCCAAAAAATATTCAATCATAAATATTACAATTTCGGACCAATAATTTTCATTTTTACGTGAACTTACATTTTTTTTCCAAATACTTGTAACGATGAATTGTTTAAATACCATATTAATTATATACATGGATGAATAGGTAATGAGAGAGAAAAGAGTTTAACTGGAAGTTATCAAAACAATAAAAAAACTAAGGTTTACATAAAGGATCTTTTATTACAGTGTTTAATAGCTTTTAGTTTGTAATACAGCTTGGATTTACGAAGAAATAGATTTATGCAAGCGCTGAATAGTGTTTCGGAGGAATACAGTACCCTGTACAGTATTGCTTTAAAACACTATTCAGTTCCTGAAGATATTAAGAAATTTCTTGCTGAGTGATGCAGCTGGATCATATGAATTTCGTATTGCTCTCTCTAAAACAGTAACAGTATATTTCAATTATATTCAGTTCAGGTGACAGTCCAAAGTTAACTACTTCCCCTTCTTCATCAACACATGATCGGGAAAGCCTGTAAAGATGCATTATCAATCTGAAAAATTTCATCTCCTGCTGGAAAAAAGTTTTCATCATAACTCTGGCCAGCTAAAATTTCTCCCCAGTAAGCTTTCCTTTTAGAGTTACGGTTGGTCCAGCTGAAATTCAGAACCTAACTACTCAATAATCTATTGCTTAGCATCCACGCTGTCATAACTGTAGTCATAGAAACGTATAAATGATACGATAATAGGTCGTACTTGATGTAACTAAACAGGGCTCCTGCAAATTGTCATTTTTGAAAATCCGAAAATTCTGACATTTTACGATGCGGAAAAAATCCAAGACTAGTGGAATTTTATTAAAGCTAGTACATATTACCAGATTATGTTATATTATATTAATGTTATGTGTTACGTTAAGTAGAATTTTCACTTGTATATCAATTAATATTTCAGATTAGCATATCAAATAATATATACTGATGCTATTTTTTGCTCACCATTATAATTAGAAAACCATTCAAATTATCTTACTGATGTTAAACGTGGCGGTTCATCAGAAATATCCGTCCTCCTTTTCTGTTATTAATGAAGAAGCATACAAGATGAGAAGAATGATGATAACAAAGAAAACGGTACGTCAAATTTCATTAATAATAAATCTAATGGGAGTAATTCATCTACTCATCAAAATTTACTCATCAAGTACATGAATTTGTTGTATCAATATCTGAAATTTACATCATCAATACTGTATCAATATCTGTGCATGAGAATATTGTGCATGTAATTAATACAAACAGATACTCTGTAACAGTACATAGTATATATATTTTAAGATAAATTTATTACTAAATTTAAGGGCTGATTGCTGAAATTCCTTTTTATTCTCTTCGTAGGCCGAAAAAGTATCTTCAAGAAATAACTAAGAGCCATGTTTGTATTTTAATTTATTGTATATTTAAATATTGTGTAATCCCGTCCATATAAGCATATACCTTTTATATATTTGGATTTAGGATGTGTACGAAACTATTTTCGGAATTGGATTTTATCCAATGGGAAAGGATGATTTTAAAACTAAAAGAAATTTCATGTGTACATGGATTTACTTGTATCTGATCTGTACTTGCAAACATGTTTTCGTGAACAATACGATTTTAAATGCAAGTTTTATAAATGTACCGTTTCATGATTTCACAGAATTTTTTAAACTATTAATTTGTAAAGGTATTGTTTCAAAGATTTGATCTTTCAGAAGAAAAAAATGTAACAGTAATCACAGTAATTTGAAAATGTGTTTTGAAATATACAAATTTGTTATATTCAAGGGTAATATCCAATTTCATTACTATACAAAGACTACAAATGAAAATTGCTGTTACAAAAATAAGTTATTTGATCTTTTATGGACGATCCATACTGATGAATGTATACAGTATACAGAATTGAATGTCATTCCTATTATAGGTAAGTTGATAATCGACAAAAATATAGAAAAACGAGCATGCATTGGAATATATTTATAGGTAACATAAACATTATTAATACTAAATAAAATACGTATTGTTTTGTATCAATTTTTCAGAACGTTGTTGGTTATTAAGCTCTAATTTATAATTTAAAAGAAAATTATTTGCCTAAGAAAACAAAATGTTGAACGAAATGCGGTATTTTGAACAACATATAGGCATTTTATTTGCTGAGTTTTCATCCGATTTTACCAACAAAAGAGTCACAACTCAGTTCACCAATAAGCAGACAGAGAAACCGATTCTTCACTTTAATCAAACTACAATTGTCATTGCGAAACGACGACGGTGCATTACTTTATTTTTCTCTGCATCAGCCGGGTTTTCTTCCTGATAATGTTTATGCAATGAGATTATTTTTCCCCTTCTTGTTTCTCTCTCAGATCTTCGAGGAGAAGGCAGGGAATTTCGCTGCTTTCATTCCGATTTTCTTCTAGTTTTTTTTTCAGTATTGAAGAAAAATCCGATTCAGCATTTCCTTTTATTTCATTATTTTTGTATCCATATATTTCGCCGCTACCGAGTGTTAAATTAGGCGTAAAACAAGTAAACCTCTGTTACGATTTTTTTTATCGCTGATTTTTTAAAGCGTATTTTTCTCTGTAAAAAGCGATTTCTGGGGTGCTTTCTCCTTTCAAGTCGATTTAACTGTGGACGCAAAAAAGGAAGACAATGAGACTTTATGATGAATTTTGCTGGTGAGCATTCGAGGAGGAATAAAAAAATAAAATATAAAACACAATCATTAAAGATATTTTTACAAGGAAAATTTTCTTTTGCGAATTATTTCGTTGGTAAATTTATCGTGAAATAAAGTGCTTGCGCGGATAACGCTGGCTTATTAATCGAAAAGAGACATTTCAAATATATATATGTATATATACAAAAAAATATATATTACATGAAATCTTACAAACATTACATAAGAAAATATTTTTAAATCTGAAGCCACTTGGATTATTAGTAATAATAGACATGTTTTAGTTTTATCTAGTATTTATTGCATCAATTCCTTAGATTTTATAGACTTTTTCACTACCATACCAATTGATAAATTAAACGTGGTATTCTATCTCTGTTTTCAGGACTATAGGCATTTATTAAGTGTGTTGATTTTGAATGCTAGAATCAAGTAATTAAATTGTGTATTTATAATAGTTATATATATATATGATGGTGAAAAGATATTTAGATACAAAAGTGTGGTATTCCACAAGCGTCCACCCTTTCTAGTATACTTGCAAATCTGTTTATACATTATTTTGAAAAAAAGTTGTATTTATGAGTATTCTTTTGCTTTTAGATGCATTGATGATTCGATTGTTTTCAATAACTCAAATTTGTAAGATATTTATAAACCTATTTAAAACATAATGAAATTTCTCTCATTAAAACTAATTTATTTGATATGAACGCAGAAATTTTAAATTTATTTATCAATATTAATAATTTGATTATTTGTGTTGATATTTTTGACAAAACGAACCAATTTAATTTTTTGGTCAAGGAGTTGATGCTGGAACTCCAATATTTCCTTAAAAATATAGGAATACTGTATTTAATAAACTAAATCACATTAATAATATCTGAAATAATCATAAATATAATCAATAATCAATGAAATAATCATAAATATCATCATAAAAATGCGTAGCATTTACAACTACAGAAGGGTCACCCAAGCATTGAAACTCTCTTAAAAGATTCGCAAAAACACCTACATTCAATTGTTATCACTTAAAATCTTGTTAAACATAATTTAACCTCATAAATCTCTATAAATATATTTTAAATTTAAATTTACATGAAGTCTTTAAATACTTTAACTTTTTGAATTTAATTACACTTGCGAACTTATTCCAATTTTAAATTTACTTCTGGCAAAGTTATCTTTTTATTCTAATATTTAAATTGATTCTGATTTGCTATATTGGTATTTCGCAATTGTATTTGTTATTTCTACTGTGAGTTTATTAACTTATCTTTGATTATATATATAGTTTAATTTTTGAAATCATTATTTTTATGCTTCTTTCTTTTAATACAAACACTCTTCAGGGGATCCTTTATCCTTCATGTAAATTTTATTTTAGCTGACCATCTTCCTATATATATATATATATATATATATATATATATATATATATATATATATATATATATATATATATATATATATATATATATATATATATATATATATATATATATATATATATATGTTTGTTTGTTTGAAAATAATAAATACGAACTATTTCCTGAAATAACTAGACAAGTCATTTAAAGTATATAATGAATAAAAAATTGCAATATTGGAGAATACCTCTACAACTATATATATGATATAACAGATTTCACAATTTATCACAATTTAATGGTAATTTACATAGAGATGATTTCTTAAAAAAGTAATACTTTGCAAAATATCCTAAAATGGATTATAGAAATAAAGTAATAATTAACATTATATTATATAATTTTATCTCTAAAAAATAGAGAAATAAAACAAATTTTAAATTATATTTTGTTCTACGTTATTTGAATCTGTATTTGAAAGTTAACATCCTAGATAATATAAAATATTCTGTAAATAAGGTGATTGAAACATTCATGATTTTATTTGGAGTTTTTCATTAACGTGAACTAATGCATTTTATAGAAAAGATATTGATGATTAAAATAAATATAAATAGTAACTGTTTTCAATTGATTGAATATAAGTCGGCATATTTAGTATCATTACGAAATAATTATTCTTTGTAAAGCTTTTCAATATTAATATTCTAAAATAAATATTACAAAAATTCTGCAACTTTTGTATTATTTTTGCATAAACATAATTGGCAAGTCAAGAAAATTGTAAGTGAGCGGGGTGTCGTAAAATAAATCCTGTATAAAAAATTTCAAAATAGGGATTTTAAAAATAATAAATGTGTTGAAAACAAATATTTGTTTTAATTTGTTTATTTTTATGACATGAATGTTGGAAAAATATCAGATTATTTGTCATATTTAAAACCTTGAATTTGATACTATGAATTAAGAAATATATTCGATTACTTTAAGTACAAAGAGTTCTTCGGTAGATAAAAATGACAAGAAGAAAATTTCATGCTGGACTTTAAATACATGCTTTTTTTGTCGATTTACTTTATGTTAACGACAAAATATTGTCTCTGTAATTAGTTTTATGAGGTTTACATTCGTCATCCATATTAAATGGGATACTCTGAATCTTAGAAGGGACTAGAGTTTTTATTTAAAATAGGAATTTCTTTACTTAAAATTTTTTCAGCTTGAAATAGCTATAATTAAAACATTTTATTGCTTTTTCAACAAGCAAAACAGAGCATTCTACCTTATTGTTAGTAAAATTGGTATATTTTATCACGCCTTTCCATTCATTGATGCCTGTTAAGAAAGAATATATCTTATAAGAAAAGCCAAAGAAGCAGCTTTATGAAATAATTACACGTGCCATTAAAAAATAAGTTTTTGTCAAAATTATTGAAAAATCAATCGAAACTTACCCGAGAACATTCATTCTCTCACATTTAAGACAAGCTTTAGAGTTGAACTAATTTTTAATAGTACTGTTTAATCAAATTAGTTTTACTTGAATGAATTTCAAGCAATTAAGTTATTAAATATATATATATATATATATATATATATATATATATATATATATATATATATATATATGTTTATATGGGGGGGGGACTTGGCTATACTGTAGCAATATATGGAAATATGTTGCGTTTTAATTTTACTATCCTGTAATACTGTTCCATATAAAAAATATGCTTCATTTATTCTGAAAACTAAGCTGGCAGCTGAATTATTTGATTACTGATTTATGGTTCAATAGTTCATGCGTTCGAGTCCTGCTTAGAGAATGGATGTTTGTAATGGTTTGGAATACACGTTAACTTGTAAATCTAGTCTTGTTACCACTCGCTCTCAAAAATTACCGTTAAGCGACAAACCAAACCAACGAGTTATTCCTAAATGAAAGAAATCAGTCCATATCAATGCAAATTCGGAGTATACCCTGTTTATATTCCAATCCCATACTGGACACCAGTAATCCTTGAAGGAGCAGTTTGACATTCTGCAGAGAACATTCTAAAGGCCTAAGGCAAATGTAAGGTTTTTAAAATCAACCCGGTTAGTAATGTAAGATTTTAAACTATAGTAATAAAGGCTAATTTAATAAAGTTGTAATGTATGTAAGTAATAAATAATAAAGTAATAAAGGTGTTGTTACTAATCTCATCTGATATAGCGGAGCTATATGAGATCTATAAGGCCGTAAGCCTTTAAAAATCGAGGAAAAAGAGAGGTCTGTCAAGAAACTCTTCCATAGTGAAACTCATGGTAAAGGGTACAGCTTTTGTTGATCAAATATCAGGAACACCAGTGGTAGAAGTCTGACTTGGCTCCATTCACCTACTAGCTGGACATAGTTGGATGGCCTTCACGCCTAGGGTGAACCTACCAGGAGATAAACTCCCGATGTACTTCATCCATCCCGTCCAGTGCAACCCTCTGCCACGATGAGGCGGCATAGTAGGATTTGGGAGGGGGTAATAAGGGTAAATGTAACTAATGTAATAAAGGTAATAAAATAGTAATAAAAAAGCTAATGTAATAAAAATGTTAGTAATAAAGTCTAATGTTAGGTTTCAAAATCAATGGCTTCCATAAAAGCTTTTTGAAGATAGTGGGATGCATTCAGATATTACATTCGAAAATATTCAGAAAACTCCCAACCACTCACACCAACATTCATGCACGCAGAAGCATGGCATTTAACTTTTTTAATTCAACAATGGCCGGAGTCAAATTCAAATCTCACTGCTCCCAAAAACATAATTCTAGCATTAGTTTTTATGTTTCCTTGAATTTACAAGTATAATAAATGCATTATGAACTGATCTGATCTGGGCATGTGCAATTTAGCTTCTTATTTTCTCCTTGGAAAAGTCATCGAATTAGTTGAGGATAAGATTAAAGCTCTTGTGAAAGTAAGCTCAAAGACTTAGCTTTTACATTTTGTGTGGTTATTTACAGTTTGACACATCCACTATAAAGCTTAGGGTGACCATACATGGAAAATAAAGGCTTGTGTCCAAAATGTGATTGTAAAAAATAAAAATCAAAGTAAAAACGAGATTTCTTAATACAGATTACGAAGCCATGAATTGTGCAGAATGATAGACTGCGAACAAATAAAGCAAAAGCTTCTGTCTACTTACAGAACAACTTTCTAGTAATTTTCTGTTGATATGTTGTTACATATAGTTTTACGGGCAAAATCAATCCAAATCAAATGTTACAAAAGGACAAATAGGGTAAAAAAACAAGCATTTAAAATAAGAACCTGATCGAGATAAATGAGAGCAGAAGTAAAAATTTTAAAATATGAAAAAAAAATATTTAACAAGTAAGAGGTTCAGACTTTAAAATGTGCTCATGAAATCTCTATCGTTCCAGAAAAATTTGCCTATCTCATTCCGTTTTTAAGAATCTTTGTTTAATTTTGAACATACAGAAGTTGTTCTACCTTCATAGGGCCCGATGTCGGCATAAACCAGGTGAATGGATACCTGTTTTATTAGGTGTTGTGCCAAGCAATCATAGTTTGTTTCTAGTCTGAAAATCTCACAATTTCTTTATGGGGTTTTTTTTTTTAACAAAACAAGTGTCTTGAATGAATGTTAGTCTAGGGTTTGCTTTCTGATTTCGCCACCTCATATTAGCTTCAAAGGGATCCGCTAATTTCTTAAAAATATGTTTTCTAAGTGAAGTTTATTGAAAAACGATTTTTTGTTTTGTTACAGTTATAAAATCAAGATTTGTTTCTTATCTGCAATAATCTGATTATTTATATCATGATTTATGGCTGCTATACAATCAACTTAAATAAGTGCTTTAGAGAAACAATTGATCTTTAAAGTGAGGTTTCCCATACCTGTTGATGTATTAAAAGCGAGTTTCCATACAACCGTTAGCGGGTGAAACGCTTACTCTTGATATTGAACACCAAATATAATGAAGGCTTTCTGATCTTGAAAAAGCTAAGCAATGTTCATGCAAAAAAAGCATAGAATAAAATAAAATGAAGGCTTTCTGATCTTGGACAAGCTAAGCAATGTTCATGCAAAAAAAAAAGCATAGAATAAAATATAATGAAGGCTTTCTGATCTTGGACAAGCTAAGCAATGTTCATGCAAAAAACGCATAGAATAAAATATAATGAAGGCTTTCTGATCTTGGACAAGCTAAGCAATGTTCATGCAAAAAAAGCATGGAATAAAATATAATAAAGGCTTTCTGATCTTGGACAAGCTAAGCAATGTTCATGCAAAAAAAAGCATAGAATAAAATATAATGAATGCTTTCTGATCTTGGACAAGCTAAGCAATGTTCATGCAAAAAAAGCATAGAATAAAATATAATGAAGGCTTATTGATCTTGGACAAGCTAAGAAATGTTCATGCAAAAAAAGCATAGAATAAAATATAATGAAGGCTTTCTGATCTTGGACAAGCAATGTTCATGCTAAGCAATGTTCATGCAAAAAAAGCATAGAATAAAATATTGTTAAAAAGAACTAAGCTGTCTGATGAAATTTAAAAGTTATTATTAAATATTCTACATTAAGTTTAATTTTTTGATAAATATAAATTGAATAAGTTAACATTACTATAAGCAAAATAATGTGTAAAAAATATTCATTTGTATAAATAAATTACTTAAAATTATATTTTACTTGTGAGAGATTTAAATTGCACAATGGAAAATAATAATAAAAAAAGACGACACATTTTATTTAAGATGGTTGGGGTATATTTAAATCGTTACAATTAAGAAGGAATGTTTTTTTGAAAACTTTTCTTAAATGAAATAGTTATAGAAGTACTCAATTGAATATGTGTGTGTGTGTGTATGATAACACTATAAAAATTATATTAATATTATCTCTTATTCTATAGTAAATGCTACATAGTGTCATTGTTATTTTTCACGCAATGGGATTAAATGCCTTTAAAAATTTGCAAGTAAAGTTTAAATAAAAAAATAGAGTAATAAAAGAATTGTCGATAAAGATCAAAACCTTTTGAAAATGTATTACTTATTAAGTTAGCTTCATAAGTCATAGAGAAAATATAAACTATCCGAAAGCAAACAATAGAATGAATTTTTTATTTTTACTTTCTTGAAGTTGTGATTAAAAATACAATTAAATAAATTTTAGATCCGTACAGAAGAATCTATAAATCAATTCAATACGACAAAACCTTTTATGTTAAGTTAATGTTTTCAAAATTTAATTAAATTTATTCAATGCAAACATTTTTATTCAAGCTGAATATTCGCCATTCTAACAATGTTATCTTTTAGAGAAGTACAAATATTAGTTATGTGTTGTTTTTTTATGGCAGCATATATATTGTAATTTATTAAAATTCTTTAAATTAAACTAGACATTTTAAATTCCAAAGTAATTTTATTGATTTAACACTTACATTATTCTTATGAATTAAGGAATTATAATTTATTTATTTGTTTCTAAGCCATTGGTAGGAAACAATAATTAATAAAACTATTTTGAACTGTAATATACTAAAGAAAAAATTTATTTAGTAATTAATTTAAAAATTTTTACCATAATAAATTTATATTAATTGAAATATTTTTTCTGAAATATATTTAAAGCATTTCAATATTTGCCATCTAATTTTTGTGAAGTATTTTCGAAGGATTATATATTATCTTACCATATTCAAAAAATTTCTTACTTTTATATACATTTCACTGGCATGATATTTTATTGAAATGCCGCCTGGTGTGTAACTTCTTTTTGTGTGTTATCATTGAAAAAAAATCGTTCGTGCTGTTCATTGGGAGATAAAATATGGAGTTTTGTAATTTTAATCTGCCCATTATCTTTATTTACATCAACGTTCCGAAAGTAATTTGAAAACTCAATCTAGAGGAGTGATGCCAATCATAATTTCATATAAGACTTGTGAATGCAAATTAATTATTCATATTATTTATAAAATATTTTTGGCCCTGCGCAGTAGACAGTCAAATGTCAAAGGCTGTTGTGAAGCATTCTAGCATCTATTGCAAAATTCGCTTATCTAGAGGGCGTTAGATTGATTTCAGTCCGTATTCAAATGTCGCAAAGAAGAAAACCCGGAAAATTCTCAAAAATCTACCTTATATAAGACAGAAATACAAGGCGAAGTTAGAAATACAACATCCCCCGTTCTGTTCAAATCTTCTGGCATTATGAGTTGAAGAGTGATGTCGGCTGTAGAAGGTGTAGTAAAATATGTGCGTAAATGGGCATCCTTCTATGACGAAAAGGCATTTATTATTATGTAGTCAACTTACATTTAAAACAAATAAAAAGAGACTAAATGTAAAAAAAAAGTGGCTAAGAAGAATTAAAGTAAACATTTAGAATTTTATAATGTTAAACATAATAATGTAAAATAATGATTAAACATTATAATTAGGCTATTCTACTCCTTAGTTCTACGCGAATTTTTTTTTTTTACTATATTAAGATATGACTAAGATTCTGAGTTGGGCCCATATTCTTAAAACTAGCGCCCAATAACGGATATTTATGCGTGAAAGTACGGATGTAAATGCTTAAGGATAAAATATTAATATTTTAATGTATATACACATGTTTTAATGTATAGAATTTAAACATTCAAATTTAAATATTTTCAGCAAAGAAATGTAAAAAAATTACTACACTATTCGCTACTGAAGTTGCTACCTCTATAAAAGGTAATAAAATAAAAAAGATATTTATTGTAAGTGAGCAGCGTGGTAAAAAAAAAAAAAAAAAAAAAAAAAAAAAAAAAAAAAAATTTCAAGCAACTTGTGTATTTATAAGAATGAAAAATTAGTAGAAACTGATGCTGCATCTGCTAAAACGTCCTTACTTTGTAACACATGCAGTTGAACTGGAGTGGTGTGATAAAAAAACGGACGACTTATTCCATGAACTTAAATCTACGTCGCACTTCATGAACATAAGAGCTAGAGGTGGGGAGGGGGAGTGTCGTCTCTCAGCAACTTGTGGCTAGATTTTTCCAGTTGTAAAAAGTCTGAAGACAATTTAGGCCGGGACAAAATCCTGATACCCTCTCTATTAGAGAAGGACAAAATACAAAATGTGTTCTTGAAGTTTAAACAGAGCATTTTACATGTATCGAGGATAGTCACAATATCTGATAATATGATGCCAGAAACACGCCGATCACAGCTTAAATCACTATCGATATGAACTAGGGATGTACTTGTCTTGTCCTAATGGTATCTATATAACTGCACTAAATAAAGGGTTGGTTCTCATGATGATACTGAATGCAACCAATTACTTTGAAGTCCCGAAACATTTATGCAGCCCTCAGAAGGACGCCGTTGAGTCACTTTTGTATCCTGTTTTATTGCTGAGCGTACCGGAGTCACAGTCTGTTTGCATAAGAATCCTGTCAAGGGAGGAAGAGGATGTGGTCATCTTGCTGACTGTCTATGCTGTTTCAACCAACGCTACCCCCTATGAGTGGATATTGGAAAAAAAAGCCTATTCATAACTAATGGTCGTTAATGCGGTTCTAAAGTTTTGCGAGCTTCATCTTACAATATGATTGTTCCCTTTCATTACACTCTGAAGTCTTGCATACCGTTGAGTATACTCTCGGGAATCAGTCAATTTCATATTTGGATGACAATGATTTAATTGAGAACAGGAAATGACTATGAGATGGAAAATGAATCTCCATTTTCTCCATAAGAAAATAGCTCTCTTGCTTTCCAATTCCAGCACTTACTGAGTAAGCAGTTCTTCTTATTCAAAGCTTAGCTAAGAAAATATAAAAAGCGATTTCTGAATGAGAAATCCGTTTCTGAATTTTTCTTTTAAGCAAAAATCACTTCTGTGTCTTCCAAATTTGTTGAAATGCTATCTTTTGGGTATTTTAACCTCTTTTTCTTTTGTGAACTTCTTCGCTCATTCACATGTGATTTTGATATTCGTAAAGCACATTCCTTATCGATATTGGAATTAAAATGTCTAGCTGGTTACAATATAATTTGAAACTTACGAGGTACAAAGTAATTTATTTATTATACTTTTTCTATTCTTTCAATAGTTGCACTTGGAAATTAGCTAGATACTCTTTTAATTTATTTTATTAAAATCAACTTAAAGTAATGAATGTATTCAATAATCCTTTCTAAAATGGGAGATGTTAACAAATTAAAAAAATTATAATTGTATACAAAAAATATTTTTTTAAATTTGAAGTTTATTCAAAAAGTTGATATTAATGTGAATAAAAGAAAAAGAAAAAAACATTGTTTCATTTTCATGAGTGATAAACGCATAGTATAATAAATATAAAATAAAAAAAAATCACCCTGCATTGCCTTTCACCGAGACTAATTCATATCCCATGGGACATGAATGAGATGCATATGTATCACATTTAAAAAACGATGAAAAAATTAGGTGCATATACTTTTACACATAGCTTTCAATATAGTAATCAAAAATGTGTATGTGTTACAAGTTTAAAAAAAAAAGAAATAAAAAAAAGATTGATATAAAAAGTAAGACAATGAGGGTTATTTAGAAAGGGACTTTAATAAAACAATCATTAAATACAAATAAAAAATTATGCATCAATGCGCAATAATTAAATACAGAGTAAAATTACTACACTGGTGTGCAAAACTTAAGCAACAATGTAAATTTTAAGCAGATAACCATGAAATTGCATAAAAAGAGTTCTTACGATCAATGCAATGAACACGTAATTCAGTAGAAAGGTCATGCGTGTGCAAATATCAGTGGCAAAACGTCAGAGGTGACTTCAGCATATGCAAAACGCGTGCTCTCGGCGAGCGCAGTTCAAGTCTACAATAAAAGAAAGGACGGATGAGCAATTAAAGACTTTCGTTTCAAGTGCAAGTGAGTGTGCCCGTGAAATATGGCTAGAAGAAATCACCTGGACGACTTCACACATGGAAGAGTGATTGGAATACTGAAGGAGGGCCGTAGTGTGACCAGTGTAGTTGAAGAGTTCGGAATCAACAAAAGTGTCATTTCGCGGACTTGGAAAGCCTTCAGAACCACAGGTATAGCTGTTCGAAAGTTTAGTGGTGGCCGCTCCAGGAAAACACCTGCAGTGGATGACCACTATATCATCCTTCAGGCGAAAAATATCCCGAAACCAGTCAGCAAGCGCCATTGCTAAGCAACTGTGTACAGCAACAGGGCGACAAGTGTCGCGGTTAACTGTGGCCAGGTGCCTTCACTCACAAAGGTGGCCTATTCGCCCGCCGTCCTGAACACTGCATTCCGTTGACAGCTCGCCATCGGTGGCACCGTTTAGAGAGGTGCAAAAAGCACAAAACTGGACATCGAGTCCTCTTCACAGATGAAAGTCGTTTCAGTGCTATTTGTGACTCTCAACGCTAATTAATTTGGACAGAGGTTGGGACACGGTTTCATCGAAGTAACATAACGGAAAGAGACAGTTATGGTCGTCCTGGAGTTTCTGGGTAGGCATTATGCTGAACTGGCAGACTGAACTCCACGTTTTCGACAGAGGTTCTGTAACCGGAGATACCTATTATCAGGAGGTAATCCTTCCCCATGTGCATCTGTTCCGAGGTGCCATTGGAGCAGATTTCATTTTTATGGATGACAATGCAAGGCAACATCAGACTTATGCTGTTCAACAACTACTGGAAAGAGAAGACATCACCCGAATGGATTGGCCAGCGTGCTCACGTGATTTAAATCCCGCAAAACATGTGTGGGAAGCTCTGGAGAGTCGCATTGAGGCAACGATTGCGATCCCCGTGGAACACTCAGCAACTGAAACAGATGCTGATTGAGGAATGGGCACTCTTATCGCAAAAATTGCTGGAGAATCTGGTACTGAGTATGGGGAGACATTGCGAAGCAACCATTACAGTAAGGAGAGGGTATATCCCATACTAAGGAACACCTGTTTGTTATTGTTCCTCTTGGACAGATGATCTTGAGCAGGGATACTGTGAGTTCAATAAAGCCTATTTTTGCTTGATTCCATACTGTATGCATTGTATTCATTTTTGTGCAACTATGCTTTCGTCATCTCTTTTAAGTACAAAATGATGTGTCTCATGTCCGAATTTCATGTCCCTCAAATGATTTCTTGAGGAGTTATGGCAAAAAAACCACTTGTTGTTTAAGTTTGGCACACCAGTGTATTTTCCTCTCAAAAATTAAATTACATTAGCAGTAAATTAGCATTATTAATTCAGTGCTTATGGTAAAATCATTATGTTGTCCTAAAGAATTTGAGTGTTCAGATTTTGCTCAATTGCGACACCTGAAGAACCGACATACATGTAAAAATTGGGAAAAAGGCTGTAAATACAGTCTTTTTCCTGTACGTTTATTTTAAAAGTTGTATTTTATTTAAAAAGTTATACATCGAGATATACACTTTTTAAAGACTGAACTTGAGTTTTGCTTATTTATACAGCAAAATTCAACATAAAAGGGAGCTGCAGCTTTCAAAATTAAAAAAAGGTAAATATAGTAAATATGTTGAGATCATTAAAATCTTAGGATCAAATGCATCTTTGTGTGCAGCTTAGCTTCTTATCATGGTTTCTTCTATGTAAGTTTTCATTAATTTTTATTCATAATGTACTTCTTTTACGCAGTGATGATAGACTCAAATTTTTGAAAAACGCATTAGATGCCCAATCTTCAGTTGCCACGGATAAGTTAGAGATTCAGGAGACCGAGGATAGCTCTGAATCATCCTTTGGACATACTTCGGTAACTGATTTATAAATCTAAGACATGTCAGGCAAATCTTCTAATAGTCGCACATTAATGAGTATAGCGTTGTAACAATAGCAACTTGATTGCAGATGAGACCTTTTTTCAGTGAATAGAGTAGCAGAAAATTTAAGAAGGTAATGAGAAGTAATCTTTGTTATATCATGGCCAAAATAATATTAATTTTAAAAGCTTTGTCTCTTTCACCGGAAACATGAATACACAACTGCTTTCATTGAAGATCACTGTTGTCGATTGATTTTCCTGGACTTGGATCAAATTTAATGTAGAATTCTTAAAAGTTTGATGTAACACAAGTTTGTAACTCAACAGAAAAGAATTTTCAAAACATGAGAAAAACGAAACAGAGGTTGCGAAACTCAGCAAATCAGTGCTGCTTCTTGAGGTGTTGCATTTCAGAACCCATCTCTGATAATGAGTCTTCTAAGTTGACAAGATTCTTTGAAAGCTGCAGAAACAATTCTTTGAAATATCCTCTGAATGTCAAAAGATTTTGGTTCTTGTACTTTATGCAGCAGCAGCCTGAGGTGAAAAAGCATCCTGAGTTGTTCTGAAGTGAAATCTTTGCAAGCTGTTTCTGAACCTTTGTTTACATGTACTGCGCAAGCGCAGTTGAGATGAAGGATTGATTTCACACTCACATATACACCAGGGAAAATTCTAATAACACTTGCTTTCGCTTATAAGTATTTTAAGTATCTCAAAATGTCCAAGAATTATCTTAAGCTAAAATCATAAGCTTAGTAATTTTCAAATTCTTCAGGAAATGTAGGTATGTATATAAATATACATTTATCAATATCTTTCAAACAATCTTTAAGAATAAAAATTATCTCATGAAAAACAAATTCATTTTTTCTCTCACTTTTTAAAAATTTATTTTAATAAAATAACGCTTAAGCCATAATAATATCATAAAAAATTAAAAAATATAAACTTTTTTATAAAAAATTGTTTGAAAATAGTGAATACAAGACACCTTTATAGTGCAAATTCTGGAATATCACATAAACAAAGATATACAGATAAAACAAAGCAAATAATATTTAAAACACCAAAACTTGTGGGTTAACATATCTCCTCTTACTTGGTGGAAAGAATTTGGAAATTTGTCCAGGCAAATTTATTTAAGTTGGACTTTGCATTACAGATACCTTTATAAATACTATTACAGTTAAAATACCTGCAATAAGCAGTTTTTTAATCACATGTTTTAAACACGTCAATATCAATCTTACTTATTTGATTAGTAGAACATTCTGTAAAAACTTTCAGACCGAATAGCAGTTAAAAAAAATTAATGCACATAAAGATCTCAAAACTATGTGTATAGTTTTAAAACTATTTTTCAATAATAATAATAGTTGGAAACAAAATAAAATTAAAATAAATTTTTTAATCCACATTATTTTCAAATTTGATATTGAGAGCTCATATTTTTTATTCATTTTTTTTTTGCTACCATATAAAAAATAGATAACCCCAACAACAGAACAAGCAAATAGTAAAATAGTTTCATCATGTAATTAGCTTTATCGGAACTCATCATTTTAAGTTTTGAAAAATTAACAGTTTTTACCACTAGGAGAATCTATGATATTGAAAATTATTTCCTTAGTTTTTTTCAAAAATTGTTCGCTTGTATATCTGGTGGTGACCGTATCAGTTGAAGAAACATGTCTGAGTAGGGATTAATATCGGTATCACGTGAAGGGAGTCTCAGTCCCTTGGGAGGGAGAAGCATTGATTAGTTAGAGACGTCCAAGAAATCACTTGAGATGTCTTTTGGTTTGGCCGAGAGAAATAGGCGAGACTTCCCCAAATGATGCGTCTATAAAAATTTAGAGAAACAAAATTTGTGATTGATCAGAGAGCCGAATACTTAAAAAGAAATTGTGATCAATATTCATTATTGTCAAGGCCAGAAAAGATTCTCTATATATTATTGTGTGTCATTGGACACAAAAGTTACATTAATTATTAATATACTTCATGTAGTAAAAAAATATTTTTTACATAAAAATGCTAATTTTTTTACATAAAATAATTTCTTATTTACACTTTTTGTAAAGAAAACGTACTTTGAAATAACCTATAACATTATAAAGATAACATTTCTAGATCAAAACGGAGACTAACAGACTAGAGAGAATGTGCTGTAAACTGACTCTTATTTACAGGATGTCCATTAGATGTATCATTATCAACATTTAAGTTATATTATTTGTCACTTAATAGTAAGCAATCAAATAGGAAAATTCTCTTCTAAATCGATTGAAGGTTGTTTACTAAGGTCTCATATATTTTGATAATTTTTTATCTCATTTTTCTTATATCTTTTAAAAATTATTTTTACGAAAGTAAAAAAAAAAAAAAAACTTTTCTCGAAAACGCATTATTGATATATAAAAATTAATGTGTTTTTAGTTTCCATTTTTATACTTCTGTTTTATAGTTGAATATTAAAAAGAGAACATTCAATATAAAATTCATTGAACGTGCTTCTTTTGGAAGTTGATAATATGTATATTTCTGTGCATATATCATTTATAAAATACTAATAATATTCATGTTATTGTTGAAATTTAATACTTTGTACTTCATATTTATCTATTTTTTATAAATTTATTAGTAGTTTAAAAACTCTAATGTACTATACAGATAAATAGAAGTCGTACTATCCATTTAAGTGGTTATGGGTGAGTATTTTAATATTACTTAATTTGTATATTGTATATTTTATTTCTCTTTGTTTCCTAATCTTGCAATTTAACATTTATTAATTTGAATTATATATATATATATATATATATATTGGCACATGGAATAATTTGATTTGACTTCAAATGAACATGACATCAACTAATCATATATAAACAGTTTTTTCTTCTTAAAAAACTATTATTTTACTGTCACTTGTTTATCTTCCCGATCTTACTATCCACACAAACATAAATATTTGTAAGATAACCAAACCAATTCCAATTCATATCCAGATATCTATCGGATTTACGTGAGATATCCGGGAGACTTATCCAAAATTCAAATCTCCGTGGATATCCAAAACTTGGATGTCCATTAGATATCATAAAATAGCGTTATTTAGACATTAATATTTGGATACTGCAAAGATGTCTCATAGATAGCTAAAATTCTTAAAAAAAGGAGAAATTATTTTAATCTCCGTTCTTTAATTTTTATTTCTTGACTACATGTAATTCAGCTGCTCCTTTTAAGCAGGTTTCCATCCTCCTATTTTAAACAGCAAATTACAATTTTTTTCCTTCATTTATTGACTATATTTTTCTCATCGTAACATCCACTGCTGATTTCTTAATTTTGGATAATTTTTAAAGTGTCTTTTATTATTTATCATTCGTAATTTTATCTTTATATTTTTATTAAGTATATTAATGTTTATAATATTATACTATTTATTTTTTTGAAGTATTCAGTTCCAAACACGTTCTTAAGCATTTCATTATACTACTATTTATTTATACAGATATTTTTCTTTTGCTTGTATTTTACTTTTACTACAAATATTTAATGTTTGCTTTTTGTTATCAATGTGTTTATTGAAAGAGTGATGGGAAAAATATTTAATTGCCTACAAGGATTCTGTTTTTCGTTACCTTAGAATTTACTTACTTTCAGTTTGATATTTAATAGTCACATTTTTTAAATTTTTTAATGTAACATCTGCAATATTTAGATAAATATTACTACTTCTGTATTCATATAATTTAGCCTTTTTATGGAGTTAATTATAGACCAGCCTGGAAAAAAATTAAATAAATTAACCACTGTTAATGTTGGTAATATTTACAGTCAAACAGTTATTCTGTGAATTACGCTGTGTTCATAAAACTTAACATAATTTTTTCTTATTTCATTTGACAGAAATATATTTTGCATGCAAATTTCATTTTAAGTTACACGAGTTTTATTAATAAATGATTATTGTAGATTTTTATCAAGAGACCTAATTGTGTACTTTTAATTAAACATTTAAACGGTAAGATATAATTAGTGTTTTATTATTATTATTTTTCCTCCCTTGTGTGGATATAGCTAATACTGAGGCATCATGAAAGTTTGCTTTGTAGCATGAAAAACACAGCTTAGCAGTCGATTTGTTAATGTTTCCAGCGTGATTAAATGATAATAATTTTTCTCAAAAAACAATATTTGTGAGATTTTTTTTATCTTATTGATTTTCTTATTCATCTCATACTTGTAATCGTTATAGTGTAGACTTTTGTCAGTTTTATGCTCAAAGTGTAAAACTATTTTATGCTAAATGCATTCATTTTTCATATTCTAAGATTTAATTTTTATTCCATCATTTTTAATTACTTTTAGATAGTGTATCAAATTAAAGAAAATTTTAAACTAAGTAGTCTTGTAAGACAATCTTTTGCAAACCACTCTTTGATCTTAAAATAAATATTGTAATGTGTTTCGTGTTAATAAATTGGCTCTATTTAAAGAAAACTATAAGTTAATTACATGGTTAAAATACACTAAATACAGTTTAAATCGGTTTTTATAAGTTATTTTTCATAAAAATTAAACTAAATTTTATTAAATTTTTTAATTAATAATTTGAAAATCATGTTTATTTATCTGGTATTTTATTAAAAAAATAAAACACAGATGTGTTGAAAATACATAATCTTTTCAATAACGAATTTATTCCAAATAATACAAATTTACTCCTTTATAAAAAGTTCTTTAAGCTTTCATTTATAGCATGTGTGTTTATTATTGAATATAAAAAATATGTACATTGTTAGTCAATTTAAAAATTTTTCAATAAATTTAATTAAATTGTTGTCATAATTCATTATATATAATGTTCAAGTTTTCAAAAGCTTTTTAGTGCTTGATATTTTAAAAAATTTATAGAATAAGAATTTTTACTTTAAGGAATAATATTTTCAAAATTCAGTTTTGGTTGTAAGGAACAAAAGTTAAAGAAACTTAACTTTTGTTCCTTAGCGACAAAACTATCTATATATCTATCCATCTATCTATCTACATAAAGATAGATAGATAGAGAGCGAACTAAAGTTGAAATACAAAATATATATATTAATTATCCGCTCTAAAATCACTTGAAAATCAGTAATTGAATTAAAAATTTAAAATAATATGTAAATAAGTTCTCAACTTTTGAGTCCCTACGTTTTGTTTTTACGTTAAAAGCTGATGCAATAGTAAAAATTACTTTTCTAAGAAAGTACTTCAACTTTTTTAATCTTCACGAAATTATTTTTATTAAAAGACAAATTTAGTAATGATCGAATACCAGTGTGAATTTTCCGAATTATGTCAAGCATTCAGTAATTATTGTTCATTTAAAATGTTAAAATCTTATTTGTTTAGTCATCTTATGTGATATTCATATTTATCTGGAATGCAATGTTTTTCTGATATTCCAGTATGTAAAAGATAAGATAATATCTGTTATATCAAACGAATGTCATATTCATCTAAGACAATAAATAAAAATAACAACAATGTCATTTACACCTGAGTCGACAAATAAATGCCAGTTTTCACGTGACAAGATAATAACCAGTTATAGCACTGTTGTATTTATTGTTCGGATTATAACTAGTTTTGTTATATTCTGCCAAAAATTTCCTTCAATAGTTACAACCTGATTTGAAACTCATTCATGTGGTCATAATTGTGGTTTCCAAATCAGTGTATTAATTGATCGTGCGTGAGAGTTAAATGAAAATGAATATAAAGAGAACTGTATTGTCAGCAAAAGTGATTTATTAAAAGTTTATTTTCTTTTAATGAATACTTCAATATTTACAGTATAAGGCAAATACTGCACAGGAAACAATAAAACAGGGCGTGTGTGAAATGTTGTTCGATAACGTGTCCTGAAATGTCTGAATTTTCATTGTAAATGCAATTATTGATTTCAGCTGGCAAAACTTTTGTTTTCAAAAGTTCATGGAGTAGTTGTTATTGCTTTCATGCACGCAGATTTTTCTGCACACATTTTTCTACAATAATGGTAAATACTTTTTGAGATTTATTATCTGAAAATCGGGCCGTTGGGTAACATTTTTATTCTAGTTGACAGCATTTTATACATTTAAAGAAATTTTAATCATTTAATGTTTAACTTTACAAATTTAGAAGTTTCAATTTTTTTATTTAAAACCAACTAGGAATGGTGTATAATGGTGTATTCCAGTCACTTGTTTTACTAAATATAATGAACGCACGTGGATTATCTTTTAAGAACAACACGGGGTCAAAAAACAACGGCGCACAGAGTAAAAACAACAGGCTTCATGATTTAGAATGCACTGCATTCTCATATAACAGAAACACGCTTTACTTTTTTTAGTATGAAGCTTAAAAGCCATGTATTTTGTGAACATAAAAATGAAACACGGATGGCCGTTGTAAAAACAAAGTTTCTCACGGTTACAGCTAAAAATCACCGTTTGAATAATTTTCCGTTCTATAAGTTTTACCCATTGATTTTTCTAAAAAATGTTTTCTAACCTTTCAATGAACTTGTCTTTGCCTTCTTACTTTATTTTTAATAATTATTTTTTGTAGTGTTTCCACCAGCTGTGAGCCCAGTGCCCTCATTAAGTAGCCGAAGAAAAAGACAGCGTCGGTGAAATATTCAGCACTCCAAGTAAAAGAAGGGAAAAAGGCGAAGCAATTACTTTGAGTAACAAACATTACGCCGACGGAGCCAATTTCGCACCGTTGGAAAAACTTGGAAAAATTTTTGCTACTTTCGGGGCCTAAAAAGAAGCGGAATCAAATTTCCATTAACTTCCCCTCCTTAACTTCAACCGTACCTGATTGTTTCCCTCGAGTTAGGAAACGAATATGGCACGAAAAAATACAACTGGAGTAAAGAAAAAAGAGAAGTAAGAAATTATATTGGAATTACTTTGTCTGATTAACAATGGCGGTTCTCGAATTTTCTTGCTGGTTCAGGTACAAAAAAGAGTGGCTTAAGTCTTGCTATAATACAGGGAATGGTTGACTTATTTATGATTTCCCTACCACGCTCCTTCTTCTCGCTTCACTGTAGGCTAGGGAATTCCGAAAGAGAATTCCTTATTCAGGTATCGGATGCAGCGAGTTTAAAAAAAATGTAAAACGTTTTTGTAATTAATTTTATATTCCTTTAGACAGTCCGTCGTATAATAAGAGAAACAGAAATTGCTTATGAAAGGAAAAATAAATAGAAAATTAAATAAAGTTTTTTATTGCCATTTTCAAAATAGAATGATCTATTCTAGAAAGGAGATATCAAATTTTATTTTTCCTATTGAAATGAAATGAGATAGAACAAAAATAACTTAATGTAATAAATTTATTCGTAAAGGGGACCATTAAAAGAACACTAGTAGATAAACGTGCACAGTTCATTATGTGATCAGGATTGGCCTGCCTGGAGTTGCAATTTGTGCACTTCGGTGGGTCCAAATCAAAAACACTTGTTGCCAGCTTGCAGATGATCTTAATGACTCTTTCACCATGGATGGCAAGGGCACCTCCTAGAGCCTGTTTAGCACTTTTATAAAAGTAAAAATCGTGATAATGAAAAAATGTTTTAAAAAAATTAATGTTGGTTTCAGCAAAGCAATAGTCTTAAGATTCAAAAGAGATTTTTAGAAATATTGCAATTGTTAATTTAGAATTCTATTAATTAATGAAATTTTAAAAACTTAAATCGTCCTTGTCGATTTAAACTAAACATAAAGTAGATGTTTTGTCTTCTCTTTTTCATTCTGCACTTTTTTCTACTCTATTGCCAACAACGCATTAATGGCTTGAATCAATGAAAAATTGCTGCTCAAACCAACGCATTGTTTTTTATATAGGAAATCGTTTTATTAGCAAAATAAACTCCGACACTATTCTCAAACATTCGATGGTGAAATTCATCTTGTTTGCTGCCACCCATAAATTGTGATTTGAAGGCAGGCAACAAATTCGTTTTCAAAGCAAATTCAGAGCCCCGTTTCAATACGATTGGACGTGGATGAAACATTATGTGAAGTCATAGATATTTTTAACCAATGAGAATCATAATTAAGATGTATACTCAGGATTGCAACTGTAACAAATGAAACAGTTCTTTTATGGTTAAAAATCCTTAACTGCTATGATTGCGTATTGGTTAAATGCACAAAAGTCGGTAACAAATTTTTAACTTGAAATAAAGACGAAACCAACTTCATAACAATATTGTATTTACTATCACCATAAAATCATTAAGTGGTGAACAGTAACAAAATCAAATATTTCCTAAGGGATTCTTCGCCTCAGTGAGTGTATAGATCCATGTATTCATGTAATGCTCTTTGCAAACAACTGTAAACTCGCTAAAGTTTTCTTTCTTGAGGAGATTTGTGGTGACAGAAAAACAAAGAAAAGAAATGATTCTCTTGTAAATAATATTCTTCTGCAAATAATTCTTTCGTAAACTTGGTAAATAGCTCAATATTTTAAATTTGAAAAAAAAAAAAACTATAACTTAAATGAAATAAATAACATAATTTTTTTAAAAATTCATTTTAAGATTTTATTGATATTAGTTTTATAAGATTTAAAAGCTGTCTTCTCATGTTTAAAATTTTTATTCGCGTAGTCTTTGAATTTTATATATTTTCTTATTATTTATAAAGATTTCTGAGAAAATACAGAATAAAGAAATATTTTTATGTATTGGAGTTCACATGTCCAAGGAAACTTATAATATTTTTCCTCTCAATTCTTAAAAAGTTATAGTTCAGAAGAAGCCACAATATCTTTCGAATGTTATTATCTTGAAAAATTATTTGTCCCCATTTCTTGGAGTATAATAAAGTTCATAAGAAGCATATGAAAAATCGGCGATCAGATTCACAAAAGGGCAATTAAAAATGTACTTCTTAAGCAATCTCTTTCTAAATTGACAGTTCTATGAAAGGAAATTCATGATTTAATAGTATAAACGTCTTCTGATTTACATTCTGAGAAACTTCAGTGAATTGTTATTTTTCATTTACAATAATCTCTATATAATCTGGAGAAAGTCTTATCTTAACCTAAATGATAAAAACTGTTGACTTACAAGAAGATATATATATGTATCACAGCAGCGACTGTTGACATTCTCCATGCAGTAATGGTAAGTTAAATATGTTAGAATTCGGCATTTTTTTCCAAAATGTTTCAGGGGCAATAAAACTTCACAAGGGTAATGTGAGTTTTTGCCTGTCTTGATGCGAGGTGAGAAATGCGTTATTCTGTATAGACGTTTTCACTGGGGTGCCGTAGCTTTAGATTCTAACGTGAGAAAGGCTTCTCAGTACTGCTTTCCTTCTTAATAACGACAGCAATTGCACCTGGATACATGTTAAACATTTAGTTTTAAATTTAAAATATGAAGAACATTGTATTCCTTTGCATTTATACCATGTATGTCAAAATAACATAAATACTTAAAAAACACCACGAATGTATGAGCATGAACTAAAGGAGTACATTGTAAATGAGAAAATATAATAATGTATCAATATAAAGAACTTTATTAATGTCACTTTTAAGATCGTAATTATGTGACTGAAATCTTAGCTATTGTAACAATTTAAATGTTCATGACAATAGAATAGGAGACAATAAAATATAATTTTAAATAGTACAAGAATACCTTGCTTTAACTTTTAACTATATTTAGCTGTGTGAAATACTTTTTCTTTTGACAACAATTGTCTTTTCGTGACCTCCACTCCAGTATATCTTTGATTGTCGACATACATCGGTGAATGTCGACATTTACCAATTTCGAACTTTTCCATTAACATACAAATGTATTTACATAAATATTTAAAAATATGTATATATAATTACTTAATGTAATTTGAATTGTAATATCAACGGCAAAATTTTACGTATTTCATCTTTTGGCAACAGTCATTTATTTGTATTTTTATTTTATTTGCTCCTTAATCCGAATAATTTTATCTTTAAAAGTCTCCATTTGTTTCCTTTTACCATTAGTACTTCTCAATATTATGCTGTCTCCACGTCTTAAAATTTTATTTGTTAATAACATTCCAGTATTTTATATAAATATTTCACGCCTCTACATATTGCAGCATTTCTTGCAGTTTCTTGTTTTCAAAGTGTCGGTTTTTCATTCGAAGACATCATTAACAGTTCATTTTTGAACAGTTTTATTTAAAATATTTTTTAAAAATTTATTCTGTAACGCCTTTTTTGTACATGATTACTTGAGATGTTTTGATTTTTAGCTTATTCAATATTTTTTTCGCTATTTTCACATTTTAATTTCTATTTTTATTATTCTAATTGTTTTCCTTTGTTTTCTAAATGAAAAATTTTGCTCTAATTTTAGAAAGTTTTTTTTTTTTTTTTTTTTTTTTTTTTTTTTAGTTTCTTAAAAAATATTTTCTGATTTGATCATTTTAAGTTACTTTTGTTTTCTTTCATTCCCTTAAAAATATTGAAAAGTTTTTTGATTATTACTTAGTAAATTTCTCACTTTAATTTTAGGTTTAATTAAATTATATGCGTACATATCAAAATCGTTAGTAGTAATCCGAAGAAAAGAGATGTGTTTTTAAGCAGAAAACAAGACTTCTGTTTGCATTTGCCAATTTTTGCAACTGTAATTTCCTATGCATTTTTATAATTTATCATAATACCTTTTTAAAGTGATGATTTTATTGAAGATAAGTGAATTTACAATACTAGTTAGCTATTTTGAAAAAAAATTGATTAGAAATAATTTATATTATAAAAGTCACAATGGGAAATTTTGAATATTTGAGCTTTGAAATTAACGCTCAATAAAATAAACTATGATATATGAAATAAAATTTGAAAATAATAACAATGTAAAAATAAAAAATATAATGCTTTTCTGACATCTGAAATCAAAGCGTGATAAAAAGTGGCATGCGATTATTCAGATAAATAGTGGCACGAGTGCCATAAGCTCGTAAATTCTCCCTACTTAGCAATAGATATTTTGGCCAAAAACTAGCGTGAAATTTTCTGTAGTAGAGTGGCATGTAAATAATGTTGCATTTTTAGAGTATAAATTTTCTTTTCATGTTTTTATGTGACTTCAATGTGTAATGATGTTGAATAATTATGAGACTATGATGTATGCCTTGTTAGTATATCGATTTTAAAAAAATGAACTTTTTTCGTTACATTCAATATTAAGACTATTGTTCCTTTCCTGAAAAAAAGAGAGAATTCAAGTATTCTGTCAATATGCTTATGTTGCAGTGAATAATGATTTACTTGCATTTATTTCAGGCTGAAAACTGGTTTTTAAAGACAATGTCGAATTTCTCAATTAGGATATATTCTTATTTTTGATCTACATCTCCAGATCGCAAATAAAGTCCCTCTTAACTTTATTTTGTGCCTCATGAAAATCATTATTTTTCATGCATATTAAGATTACTCTTCAGCCCTTATTCTGATGGATTCAGGTAAATGTAACTATATAATATAGACTATTTTAAACTAGATATAATTTGGATATTTTTTATGAATACTGTGTGTCGACCTCTATATTAATATAGTACTTGTGTGTTAAATATTTTCAATATATAAATTTCGTTATTTGTGTGTTGTTTCCATCCTTTAACGAATAAAAATATCTTAAATTACACAAAATTTTAGAATTTTACCAAAAAAGGGGAAAAAATAACCAACCATTATTTTGTTTTTATGAATAAAAGTGATTATCAAACTTCGTTGCAAAAGCAGTAGCAACTAATGTGAAAAAAATTCGATTTTGGATGACCTGTATAATTGTTTCTTTAAAATGTACTTTTAATACAGTAATATATATTTTATTATGTTGCATTTATTTTTTTTTACGAGGATTAAACTTTACCATATGACTTATAGATTTGTTTAACTTTTAGAGCATCATAAATAATGTTTTCCCTTCAGTGAAGATGAAATTCCAAAACTTATTTGTCAGACTTAATGTAAGAAATCCCTAAAATGCAATTCCTAGGATTGAAAATTTACAGAATTATCTCAAATTAAAAATATTTAATTCAATAGAATCTATTATACGCAGCACAAATGTAAGCTTTTCTGTTGCCTTGTTTCGAAAACATCGTATAGGCTATCAAAAGTCAGTTTATTCTATACCTGCAAACGATCCGCGAGATGAATGGTGACTAACACATGACTTCTAAAGGTACTGCTGCTATGATAATCGCAATATTTAAGAGGTAAAAAGATATTTCGGTGGATAATAATTCAAGTCTGAAGATATTCAGCTTTTTATCTGTTACCAAATATTTATGACTAATATTTTGGAACGCAAATAGCCTTACTTTTGGGTACTCTACATCAAGCCTGATTACATTCTCTTTAGGATATAAAAATTTAGAGTTCATAGATCTGGTCTTGACCTATAAAACCTACTACCAGTAAACTAGTAAGGACTAACAAATAAAATTATTAACAGCAAGACAACTGAAATACAGCGAAGAGTTTTTAAGAACTCTATATTCATTTTCTTGAACAAAAAAAATTATAAGTAATGATTACTTATATAAAGTCAAATTAAAACAGGGATAGATTTCAAATTCTACTATCTCCTGCACAAAAAATAGGACTTAGTCCATTTTACACTCCTGTAGTTTTTGCTTTCCCTTCGTCGAAGAAAATTTTCCCTCCCAGGGAAAGCAGAAGGGAAAAAAATTCCCCTTCATCTGCGTACGTGTAAGCTGCAGCAATAAAACATTAGGTTAATTAAACAACCTGCGAAGCATGAATTGGGAGATAAATTTGCAATTAAATCAAAGTTCGGCGGAAAGGAATGGGGTATGAAATAAATGAAAGAAAAGTAGAAAGGATTTCACGTATTCAGGGAAGGGAAAGGAGAAGGGAACAGAAAAAAATGACGAGATATCAAAGAACAAATTAATGAGGCAGTAAAAGACGTCAGAATATGAGACATCAAATTACTGATGAAAGATGAAACTCGGCCAAGTGCTGCAGGAATTAAAGTAATGATCCATTCGTGCGTTTATTGCCAATCTAATTATTCTGTTCCAAAAGATGTGCCTCCAGTATTAATATAACTGAAAAAATGTTTGGTGGTATCTTCTCACCAGGGCAGAAAAAGCAACCATTTAAAACGGTTTTAAATTTCCTTGTGATGCATTGTTTCTGAATAGTACGCGTATAATTGAATCTAAAGTATTGAGTGAAAATAATCTAAAGTATGATAACCTTTAAATGAAAAAAATGAGCGTTTCCAGCACTCATTTATATTGATTCCAATTTTTTTTATTACTAAATTTCAGTTTCGATAGCTATTATAACTGCATTATGATAGTTAAAATAACGTTTGAAGACGTGGTGTCACGGTTTGTTAGAGCTACTTCTCCGAAAGTATGGACGATCCACTTAAGGTGCGTTGTATTCACTATGGTTCTGGGCGTGATAGCAATGCCCTCCAATTTGGTAACAGAAGGCCAAATCTTTCGGTGTTTCCTGATTATTTATCGCCGCCTTCTAAATAATGAAGACACTGGCTCCGATAAATGCTTCGCTGGTTGGAGGTAAAGCTAGAATTTACCCTTTGAAGCCTAAAGTTCTTCCAGTACAAGATGCAACCTTAAGTATGCTCTTCACAATAGTTCACCAGTTTGAAAGGCCACGGGTTCATGAATCTAGATGTTTCTGTTCGTTCAGAATAACAAGTTTTAGAAGCTTGCGATTTCTTTAACACTTTTCATTCCATAGAAGATACTATTGGCGTTTCACACTAGACGCTTTTCAAGTAATTTTAGAGCCCATATTATTTGTGATTACAAAGTAGTACTCGTGTACCGAAAGAGACTTCCAGTGCGTACTAGAATGATCAAGGCTTAAATAGATGCTCAAAAACATCCTTCCTGTTAGGATTCTTGGATTAAGGCCACTTCCTATGTGCACTAATGGATTGAGTGAAGTGCATTAAATAGATTCAAAATTTTATTTGTAAAATTAACCCTAGACTATAAAAATACATACCTTTAGTGGGAATCAAACACACAATATCCCAAATTGCAGGTTAAAATGGTAATCGTTCTGCTTCCAAGTTGTTACATTAATTGGTTTATATACACATTTAGTTTTAAATTATATAATAGTACTAAGAGTAGTACTGGTGGCAAATTTTTCAGGCTTCTTGAATCACTGAGAAAATATTTTTATTTTCGGAGAATTTGAGTAGTAATATCTTTATTGTATTTCAAAATTGAGTAATGAAGTGCTTTTAATTGTATTAATTCTTCTAAATGTGTTATTTGTGATTACATTTTAATTGTACTCCACAAAAAGCACTTTAACTCACGAATGCTTGAAAGTTTATAGATTAGGAAGTTATTTTTTTTACTAAATAATAATATAAAAAATAAAATTTTTGATTGAATTTTAAAAGCACCGTAGTAGTAGAGTATTATGAAAAACAATTTCTATGATTATTCTAAAATGTTTTTTTTTTACAGAAATCGACAGTTTATTTTATTAAGTGTTATTGCTGAGAGAAAATATTTTTTAAGTTTAAAGATTAGGATTAAAGCTACCTTTTCATAGAAACATTCCTATTAACCAGCTATGTACTTAAAAATAATTCTTTTTCATAAAAAAACTAATTTTAAAATTTAATTAAAAAATTTTTTCTTCAAATTAAGTTTAAATAAAAAATAACTTGAAAAAATAATTTCTATATAATTCAACTTTGATTTAAATAAATCGTGGAAAAATTAATTGACGTACCAAAAAAAATTGCGCAGAATGGTCTTATTCTGAAAAGTAATTCAGAAATCTTTTGAAATTTATTTTTACGAATTCTAAAATTAGATGGGTAGTTTTCAGATTCGCAAATTCATTAACCTAGTCGCAGATAAAGTAAAAGAGAATTTGCAGTATAAATCAATAGGCAATTTAAATTCCTTGAAAGCTCACTTAAAAAAGAGTGAAAAATATTGGTTAATAATTATAGTATCTAATAGAAAAGACGCAGTCGAGAGAGAATAACTGATAAATACATCTACGTGACACTTCAGAAAGTTTCTCGCTGAGCTTTTTACAGAAAAAGGCTGCTACTAAGCGATAATTTTTTTAATTTAAAATTTTTTGCAATGCTTAATGTTGAGTTACAATGTTAAGAAATGCCAATATTTTATATAAAGTTTCCATACAAATTTTTTTTAACTTAAACATTGTACACCATACTAAACTAAAAAAGACATTTAAACAAGATTTAATGTTTTAGTTAATAGATTTTTCTGCTATCTAAGTGTAAAATACAAATATATCTCATTAAAATGTTTCACACGAGACGATAAATCGAAGGAGATAGTTGAAAAAGTTATAACACAATTCTTTTTCTTTAAGTAAAAAAAATTCGTAAAAGTGAAAAATAACTTTAAAACTTGTTTCCGAGGAGTTTTCGATTTCGTTACTTCCAGCAGCAGCAGCAAAATAAGCTTCATAAATCTTTCCCCATGCATTCATCAAGTTTGTTTATATTCAAGCTATCGCAGAAAAGTTTTACGATCTGTGGTTGTGAAAGTCATGCAGTTACGTGTATCACAGATTTCTTGTGATACATACATAATATATTTTATGCGTTCTGGGTTTCTTAGAGCAGAGTTATTTCAATATTGAAAGTTTAATATAACACAAAAACTTAATAGAGATTAAAAATTAATTGAATTTCAAAGAGAAGATAAATTAAAAAAATTGATAGAGGAAAAAATGAATTTTTAAAGGTGGAAAACAGGCTACGGTAAAATATTTAAGGTTATTATTCCAATAATAAATTTTTATTATTTTTAATGACATTAAACTTATTTATTGTTGGTTTATTAAAACTAAACTGAGATTAACAATTGTAAAATATTCGACAAAATGGATTTTGAGACAATTGTTTAGAGTTATTATAATTTGATTACATTTTCATCATGCTATGCAGTATTTTCCACTGCACCAAACTTCAATATCGCTTAATTATCTGTAATTTGCTTTTGCGCACACAGCTTTTCTACATAAGAGTATGTTTACAATACATGAAGCTAATTAAAAGAACGAAATTTCTACATTAGTGATGAAAGCTAAAAAAAACATAAATATTCCATTGTCTAATGAGTGCAAGAAGTTTTCTCAGCTTAGTGGCTAACATTTTAACCTTCAGTTCAAAAACACGTAGGTTCGGTTCCCTCTAAGATGAAGATTCTAGGAATTTACCGAGACTATTCAACTTTGCAACATATAGGTCAAAGAGAGGAACTAATAGCCGGCCAACTTGTTTAGTGGTCTGCGTGTCCGACTACGGATAGGGAGGTTCCGGGTTCGAATCTTGGTTCAGGCATGGCTGTACTTTCTCTCTCTCTATCCTGTCTTTGTCCTTTCCTTGTGAGTGAATGAGGTGTGAATGGTTGCCTACCCTATAAACGTGTCCCTGTGGCATGTGTGTGCACTGAAGAAGTTGGACTTCACACCAAATACGGTTCCATTGGAAAAGTGAAGCATCGCATCCCAATTTGCCAGCTTAGCTGGTGCACGACAACAAGAGGAACTATAAAGCATTTTGCGAATGCTTTAATTAGAGAATCGAAATATTTTAAGGGAAAGAAATGACACTAAGATTCAACTTTCTGAAAAATGGATATTTTAATATTAAAGCAATTTAAAAATTGAATATATATAATGGATGATCATTGAAAAAAAAATAGTAATCAAGTTGGCATTTTAACTATAAATAATATGAATTATATCTTCAAGTAAAATAGCAAAAAGTTTTGGCTATAGGGTCAATAAACTTCTTTTAGCATTTTAGAAAATACTTTAAATATTATTCATTGAGAATTCATGAATAAGATTTAAAACTGAACAACTAGAAAGCGAAAGAAAACTGAACGACTAGACATGAACTTGTTAAATATGTATTTTTTTCGTACTTTTTCTTATTGTGTTTTTCTTCGCCTGGTAAATTTCATTCTTGGAAAAAGCATAGAAAATCGATTCTTTTCGCTTCAGAAAATTTTCTTAAAATTTTTTTTTCAAAGAAATGTTATTTTTTCGGACTAAACAGCCACTTAAATGTCAGCCCCAAATAAATGGGAACAATTCCATTTGATATATATTTCCCAGCAAAATCATGAGAAATAATTTAGACGCAGAGAAATAGCCGGGAGCATAAAATTAACAAAGAACTCCTCTCCCTTTTCACATAATTTTCCCCTTTCATATGTGTTTCAGCTCCCTCTTTTCTCCGGGGGTAGAAACTGAGGGGGTTGATTTTATATGCAGCAGGGGTGCACTTAGAAGCGAACAGGGTGATTTGTTACCTCGTCAATAGCGTGATATGCAGAGTCAATATGGAATAGGAAAACACTATATTCCCTGAGCACAGAGAAAAATATAGCCCGATAGTTCTTATTTTGCATCGAACGTATTTCCTCTGTCATAATTAATTATAGCAAATAAAATATTTCTGCATAATTTTAGTTATTTATTTTTATACAAATTTACTTTTTTATTTTTGTTTGAGTTGGTTTATGTTAATAATATTAATACGCTTTCTTTTATGCAGATATTATACATTACACTAATTGTGTATTATGTTTTGTGATGTGAGTATGCAAAAATGCTATTCAAAACAAATTTGAATTATTTTTAACGATTAAAGAAACTAAATATAAGAACATTTCTAATAACTAATAATTGAAGAAATTATTTTAAATTAGAGATTATATATTTTAAATGAACAAGAAATTATTTTAAAACAGCATATCAAAACCTATATTCATTTGTAATAAACTTTTAATCCAGTTTGATAGATACTTCTGCACATGATTTATTAAATTTTTTCTATTACTGATTTCTTTATTGCTTTATGGAAGGCAGCTAAACAAATTTTTGAAACCATAGCAGTAAAATTTAAAAAAGTTACAACAGACTTTGGTAAAATCTTTTGGTCTAAATATCGATGAACAACTTCAAAAAGAGTGTAAAGTCTCCTTTCTCATAAAACTTTTTGGTACTTATGTATTATCTGATAAATTATTATTATATTATCGTCCACTCTATCTGATAAATAATAGATGTCACTTAATAATACCATTTACTTCCATATAAGTTTCAAACAAAGTTTTTATGTAATTCTTACAATAAGGATATAATGTTCTGCTTTTCTTCATATTTTGAGAAATAATTATCAAAATTTGCAAAAATTGACGACGTATTTTTTTGAAGAAAAATGTGGACGGGATAATACATTAGTACCGATCTCTTCTCCTAGCAATCGCCGAGCGAAACACTTGGGAAACGCATTAATATATATAAATAATATGCTAAATTTTTAATACAAATAACAATACGTTTGTCCGGTAAATTTTTATCCTGTTGTGAATTGAGGATGGCAGTATGGAATGGAATGAAACTTACAACAATGAATTTGTTCCCTGCCGAATTTAAAATTTGGAGTATATTTCATTTTGACTTTAGCGTCATTTTGATTACTGATAGACAGGAAATTTCGATAACATATCAAATTTAAACTGTGTTTTTAAAAGCACATTATTATATAAATTGTAAAAAGCACATTATAGGAAAATAGATGTGATAGGAAAAGCGTACCAGGAACTACTGGTTGTTGTTGTTGCACCACAACATGCTTCTTTTTATCTAGCCCTGAGTTGGGTTCTACCAGTTAGATAGAAGCAGCCGGGTGGAATTTTCGTGATTTTAATATAGAAACCAAGCAGAAGATATTCCACAATACTTGACCGGCCACCCCTAGAGGTATTATTTCACTTGGAGGATATTGTGAACACGCACAGATTTAACGTACACCAGGTGATATCAGCGAACACGACGGATCTTCGAGCTCACTATCTTCCTATAATGAGAATGACGCCCTAACCACCCAGGCCACCACGGCTATAACTTAGCGGTGGAAGACCACCACGAGGTATTTGAATATCCTTTGAGTTATGCCTTCTGGAGGACGTTTTCGTAGAGGGTGGGCTCTGTCATAACTGCGCAAGAGAATAAGAAAACTCTCGCGCACACTCTGCGACTAATGTGCTTACAGAAACTGACCGCTTATCTTCCGTTGCTCAGATATGGCTGATGCAGAGACTGGAACTTTTTACTTCAAAGAGTACAGACTTCCTGTTCGGTAACAGCGAATTACACGGAAAATTGCAAGTAATTTTAAAACATTTCAAAGAGAAAATTATTGTTGTTAGAAATATTTTTCAATCACTGAAATGACAGAAAGCTACTGAATGAAGAGTAAAATATTATAAAAATTTATTTTTATTGTATAATATCTAATTGCTGGGATGTCCACCTTTCAGCAAGGGAGGGGGAGGAATTAACGGCACGTTTTACAGTAGGACCCTCAGCGAGGGCGCAATCGTTCCCCCAAAGATGACTCTTCGTAATTTAGAAGCAGAGACCAAGCAGAAAAACCAACAGAGATATCGTTTGACACGGAGGACATTGCGACCACGACATGTTAAACACGCCCTATCTGCTCTTTGCGAACAGGACGAATATTTGATTGAGTAGGGATTCGAATTTTTTAACTTCTGATATCAAGAATGACTCCCAAAACCATGATTTGGTCACCACGGCCTTTGTTGCTGAGTAAACTAACATAATTTATTTAAATTTATAAAGAAATATTTAATTTTTTAGAAAAATAAATTTAAAAAGATCGAAAATAAATATTTTTATGTAAATTCAGTATTTTTATGAATCAAAAATATCTTTAAAAATGTGGTTAAAATTTAACAACATGAAAATCGTTAAAAGTTCAATATTAATAAGCAATTATGTTTCATTTTAAAGTAATGTTAATTTCGAAGTGAATGCACACATTTCAAGAGATTCTCATTCGAGAGAAAAAAAATTTAACCTTTTTTTTTTGCAGCAGATGGGATTATTTTTAATGAGACTCAAAGATGTGTGTCTTTTGCTGGAAACATGCCTTTCCGTCGCAGAAGATTTCATCCGTCGCATGTGCCGACAGATATCCTTCATTTTTTCTCTTTGAGTCACGTGATGAGGAGTAACTATTGTAAAAAATCTGGGAGATTTGAAAAAAGCGTCGCACAACAGATGCAGCCTTATCTTTACTTTTCTGTCTTCTCAGTTTGTGAAAACAAAACGAAAAAAAACTCGTCTTGTTTCATTCCTGGCAGGGTTGTGCAGGGGTGGTTAAGATGAAATTTATAGCCTTCCGGGGGGACGGGCAATAAAAAGAGCAAGCGACAAGATAGAAGGGAGAGAGAGAGAGAGAGAGAAAAAAGAACGCATGCAGAAGCCGACACAACGAAAGGGAAAATAGAAAGAAAAATTTGGGCACAAGTTCTGCGTAGAAAAAAAAAGAATAGTCTATATTTGGTGCTTGGTAATGAAAAAGAATGGGCAGCATTCTACCGTCTGGGGCAGCCTTTCTTTTTTCATGGGGTTGAGAGGAAGGCCGAACCTCCCCAGTGAGCTATGTACCTGTCGCACTTAATTTTGGATCTTCCCCTGGAAAATATGAAATCCGTAGATACAACTGATATATTTTAGAACAATGAGTTTCTTTCGAATGAAATAAATGAATTCTTTCTTTCAGTGTTGTCCCATGTGTAAGGTATTCTTTTTCCATAAAATGTTTGTATACCATCTGCAGATTTTTTCGAAGTTTGCTTTCAAATCAAAACGGACACAACGTTCTTGTCTCCAATGTTTGCCACAATGTTTTTGTGACACGATGCAATAATTCTAAGAATATAGCCTAGATATTTTTTGAGTGTTTGTGTTTCAGGATTTTGGAGAAGAATAAAATGTTCGAAAACATTTATTTCAATGAATGTAAAAATGAGATTTTAAACTTTTATTGAAAATGTGTATGACTAAACTTAAGCTTCGTTAAGAGCCAAATTGAAATTCTTATGAAAACTTTATTAATAATTATAGAAAATTGTTTTACGCATTTCTAATTCTTAATTAAAATATTTTTCACTTCTTTTCTTCTTCTTCTCTGCTTCTTATTATTATTATATTACTATCATTTTTGTGAAAAATGTCTGAAACAGAAAGGACACACACAAACACACACATATATATATATATACATATACATCATATACATATATATATATGTATATATATATATATATAATATATATATATATATATATATATATATATATATATATATATATATATATATATATATATATATATATATATATATATATATATATATATATATATATATATATATATATATATATATATATATATATATATAAAATTAGTATCTCCTAATGATCATCATCATCAAATCTAATTTCTACTTATCGGTCTGTTATCCGAAGAACAAATTAAAGTTTATCAGAAACAATACATATCAATTAGGAATATTAATGAATTGTTAAAGAAATTTGAATTACTAAAACATTGTACTTATTAAAATTCTTTTATTACCATTACAAATTTTTCTCTACAAATTATATAAAATTCCTATAAACTGGTTTAAAGTATTATGTACGTTATAAATATCATAAATAATTTGTTAATTAAAATATACAGCAAAGTGTGCTTTATGCAAAGTGGTAAAATTAAGAGAATTAAAACCAGTATGATTGGTAACTAAGCCGCGCATACATTTATTTGCATTTATTTTTACTTTTGAGAAAAAAAATGTTTTTAGTCTATTTTATATAAACAAATTAATAATTACACTAATCAATCTGGAAACAATTTTAACAAGTTTGTATAGATAATTATTAAATAATGAAATAAACCTGAGACATTTGATCTTAGTGGCACATATATTTAGAACAAAAAATAATAAATCCTATTTATTTATTTAAAATTAATTTTTCCAACTATTGGAAAAGCAATGTTATCGCTCACTACAGCGAAGGAGTTTTCGGCTTTCCCGTTTGTTACCGATCGGAAGTACATTGGAACACAAATGAAAAGAATCTTATTTTTTGTATTTAGTAACTTCTTAACTAAAGGGAAATTTCTTACTCTTCACATCGGAATCAATTTGATTTTAAATGGTCAGCGCAAGGGAGCAGTACACGTGTTACAAAATAACGTTTTCAACAAATTTAAGAGTGGAATCTCTTTGAAAAATATTTATTTGCCAATTTTGTTCCAATTTTTCGAAAGTTAGATGCACGTTTTCTATCCGAAGATACACTGCGCTATTTATTGCAATAAGATATTGCCCATGGTTATTATGCTTAATCTCGGTAACCACAATTTTCTTGAAATGCTTCCAATACTTAGGTTTAAATAAAATTTACATAACATACGCCAATTTATTTATAAACTTTAATATATTCATAATTGAATAATGTAAACTTGAAGCTATGCTTGTAAATAACAAAAAATAATAATTATTTAATAACTTTTAGTTTTTACAAATATATATTTTTATTTATTTATGAAAATAAATAAGTAAGTATATAAATGAAGGCTCTAATTAACAAAAATGTATTCATTTTAAATATACGTTATGCTTATTACGTACTGTGTCCTTATTATTTATAAATTTTAGCACGTGCATGATTAAGTGAAATTATGAAAGTTTAAGCAATACATGGATTTAAACGTAAGATAGTTTACTGTTAATGAAAGAATTAAAATAATATTAAATTGCAAAGTGAATAGTAATAAACGTGTAATAATATTATAATAATGTTCCAAAAAATTTCAGAAATCAGATGAAATAGTCGAAAATATTAATACATACTAAGTTAAACAAAAAAGATGTTTAAAGAAATTATAAGAGCGATTTTGCTGCCATCTATCAGACAAATAATAATTATATCAATAGGATACTAAATAAAACTTTTTGCTATTAGTGTCTATAAATGCAAATACTTAAACAAAAAAGATGCTTAAAGAAATTATAAGAGTGATTTTGCTGCCATCTATCAGACAAATAATAATTATAACAATAGGTTACTAAATTAAACTTTTTGTTATTAGACTCTATAAATGCAAATACATATTGAAAAATTAATTCTTAATAAAGAAAAATCACACACATGCAAAAACCTAACTTGTAAAAAATCTTTAAATAAATAAAAAAATTTGAGTGAATAAATCGAATTAATCATTATAAAATGAAAATAAAAATAATTAATTAAATTAAATTAAACGAAATTCTTGAGAAAATAGAAATATGCGGAAATTTTTAAAATTTATACCTATTGAATACTCTCTGAAGCGCAAGTCAATAAAGTATTATTGAAGCAGAATATGTCTTGACTCATCTGAAACTTCACTTCTGTTACGTCAAAAAATGCTTAAACTTTAAAAGATCTAATTAAAGAAAATTATATTTAGTTTAAATTTATTAAAATATTTAAGTAGTTAAAATTAAATAAACATTTTAAAGAGAGAGAGTTAAGTCATCCATTAAATCTTTAATTAAAATGTTTTAATTATTTAGAAAACTATAAAAATTTGAATGAATTCTATCGAAGCTCAAAGTTTGTTCCACAATAACTTCTGCAACAACTCTTTTGGGGGTATTAAACTTCTAGAGCTGAGGTAATTTAGAATCATAAAGTCAAAAATGCTTCATCTCTCAAAAAGTTCGTGAATGAAAAATCATTTATTTGAATTCTTACTCAGAAATATTTACTTCAGAATCAAACTCATTTGTTCGTGTAGCATTTAGAGATGAAGGATTGATTTCCATGACATAGTTTCTGAAGTTATTAATCAAAATTAGTTCACACTAATTCAGGGAATTAAATTTTGATTGTAAAAATGTAAGTCAATTCGGATTCATTTGATAAATTGAAACTCTACCAAGAAAATAAAAAAGTAAACATATTCGTGCTATCATTGGTTCTCAGAGGAATTCCATATTTTGTTATGAAATTGGATGTAATTGTTATTCAAATTAAAATTAATGAGAAATGTCTTTGCTAACAATCACTGGTTAAAAATATAGAATATAAAATTATATTAAGAATAGTTTTTTTACCAATATCTAAAAGTAAACTAGAGTAAAAATTCTTGAAATTAAAACTATTTTTAATCCTAGAAATCTTTTCCATGCTTTTGTGCTTTTCAGCTTTTGTGGAATGCAATATACTCAATACGCACACTTTAAGAATCTGATATTTCAATATTAAAATATGAGATTATATTAAAATATGCATATTAAATATATGGTCCCAAGTGTATTTGAGTTTATTAATATGAATTTTATAATGAAATTTATTATAACAATTAACCTATTATTAACGTAAATGTTATCCATTGAAATATGTTTTTACTTTATCGAAAATAATTTGCTTATATGAAGATACCCCATTCTGAATTCCTTTAATGACTAAGTTGAACTGTACTACACATATGCCCGTAAATAAAGAATGATCCAGAATATGCGGGAATCAAACGCGAAAGTAAAAATGTTCCTAGTTGATTTTATAATGAAATTTATTATAATAATTAACCTCTTATTAACGTAAATGTTATCCATTGAAATATGTTTTTACTTTATCGAAAATAATTTGCTTATATGAAGATACCCCATTCTGAATTCCTTTAATGACTAAGTTGAACTGTACTACACATATGCCCGTAAATAAAGAATGATCCAGAATATGCGGGAATCAAACGCGAAAGTAAAAATGTTCCTAGTTGATTTTATAATGAAATTTATTATAATAATTAACCTCTTATTAACGTAAATGTTATCCATTGAAATATGTTTTTACTTTATCGAAAATAATTTGCTTATATGAAGATACGCCATTCTGAATTCCTTTAATGACTAAGTTGAACTGTACTACACATATGCCCGTAAATAAAGAATGATCCAGAATATGCGGGAATCAAACGCGAAAGTAAAAATGTTCCTAGTTGATTTTATAATGAAATTTATTATAATAATTAACCTCTTATTAACGTAAATGTTATCCATTGAAATATGTTTTTACTTTATCGAAAATAATTTGCTTATATGAAGATACCCCATTCTGAATTCCTTTAATGACTAAGTTGAACTGTACTACACATATGCCCGTAAATAAAGAATGATCCAGAATATGCGGGAATCAAACGCGAAAGTAAAAATGTTCCTAGTTGATTTTATAATGAAATTTATTATAATAATTAACCTCTTATTAACGTAAATGTTATCCATTGAAATATGTTTTTACTTTATCGAAAATAATTTGCTTATATGAAGATACCCCATTCTGAATTCCTTTAATGACTAAGTTGAACTGTACTACACATATGCCCGTAAATAAAGAATGATCCAGAATATGCTGTAATCAAACGCGAAAGTAAAAATGTTCCTAGTTGATTTTATAATGAAATTTATTATAATAATTAACCTCTTATTAACGTAAATGTTATCCATTGAAATATGTTTTTACTTTATCGAAAATAATTTGCTTATATGAAGATACCCCATTCTGAATTCCTTTAATGACTAAGTTGAACTGTACTACACAATATGCCCGTAAATAAGGAATGATCCAGAATATGCGGGAATCAAACGCGAAAGTAAAAATGTTCCTAGTTGATTTTATAATGAAATTTATTATAACAATTAACCTCTTATTAACGTAAATGTTATCCATTGAAATATGTTTTTAATTTATCGAAAATAATTTGCTTATATGAAGATACCCCATTCTGAATTCCTTTAATGACTAAGTTGAACTGTACTACACATATGCCGTAAATAAAGAATGATCCAGAATATGCAGAATCAAACGCGAAAGTAAAAATGTTCCTAGTTGATTTTATAATGAAATTTATTATAATAATTAACCTCTTATTAACGTAAATGTTATCCATTGAAATATGTTTTTACTTTATCGAAAATAATTTGCTTATATGAAGATACCCCATTCTGAATTCCTTTAATGACTAAGTTGAACTGTACTACACATATGCCCGTAAATAAAGAATGATCCAGAATATGCGGGAATCAAACGCGAAAGTAAAAATGTTCCTAGTTGATTTTATAATGAAATTTATTATAATAATTAACCTCTTATTAACGTAAATGTTATCCATTGAAATATGTTTTTACTTTATCGAAAATAATTTGCTTATATGAAGATACCCCATTCTGAATTCCTTTAATGACTAAGTTGAACTGTACTACACAATATGCCCGTAAATAAGGAATGATCCAGAATATGCGGGAATCAAACGCGAAAGTAAAAATGTTCCTAGTTGATTTTATAATGAAATTTATTATAACAATTAACCTCTTATTAACGTAAATGTTATCCATTGAAATATGTTTTTACTTTATCGAAAATAATTTGCTTATATGAAGATACCCCATTCTGAATTCCTTTAATGACTAAGTTGAACTGTACTACACAATATGCCCGTAAATAAGGAATGATCCAGAATATGCGGGAATCAAACGCGAAAGTAAAATGTTCCTAGTTGATTTTATAATGAAATTTATTATAACAATTAACCTCTTATTAACGTAAATGTTATCCATTGAAATATGTTTTTACTTTATCGAAAATAATTTGCTTATATGAAGATACCCCATTCTGAATTCCTTTAATGACTAAGTTGAACTGTACTACACATATGCCCGTAAATAAAGAATGATCCAGAATATGCGGGAATCAAACGCGAAAGTAAAAATGTTCCTAGTTGATTTTATAATGAAATTTATTATAATAATTAACCTCTTATTAACGTAAATGTTATCCATTGAAATATGTTTTTACTTTATCGAAAATAATTTGCTTATATGAAGATACCCCATTCTGAATTCCTTTAATGACTAAGTTGAACTGTACTACACATATGCCCGTAAATAAAGAATGATCCAGAATATGCGGGAATCAAACGCGAAAGTAAAAATGTTCCTAGTTGATTTTATAATGAAATTTATTATAACAATTAACCTATTATTAACGTAAATGTTATCCATTGAAATATGTTTTTACTTTATCGAAAATAATTTGCTTATATGAAGATACCCCATTCTGAATTCCTTTAATGACTAAGTAGCACTGTACTACACATATGCCCGTAAATAAGGAATGATCCAGAATATGCGGGAATCAAACGTGACAGTAAAAATGTCCCTAGTTGAATCATCAAACGAGTCACCAGTCAAGCATTATGTAGAACCTGAGGATGCTAGGTGTACGCAACAACGTGTACGCAACAGCGTGAGAAAGGGGTACATAAGGGCGTATGCCAAAGAAGCAAAAGTACATACCACGTGACGCTTAGCTCCACAACCGCAAAAGTATGAAAGAGAGGACGAATGTGAATGATGTTTTACGCAGTAGAATTATCCGCCACCTGGAATGTGGGCAGATGATAGAGGCCGATGACTCGGATAAGCAGAAAGTGTCATCTCTAAGCTGCAGCAACCATTCCAATATGTAGAAAATGTGAGTAGACGTTACAGCAGAAATCTCTCCTAAGTGACAACACCGATTTTTTTTATTCCCAATGACTGCGTTTACAAAGACCACAGCGCCACAAATGCAGAAAGAATAAGTAGACAAATGAACACAGAAAAGTCTATAAAGCGCTGAGGATGTATCGAGCAAGCCAATAACGATCGCACAAGGAAGATTCGTATAGTGCTGGACAACGACAAAGGCGGTGTAAGACTTTATATGACTTGAGTTGCAGATCATTTAGCCGCTAAGCATTAACAGGGTGCACCATGAGGAGGTAGATCTACGATGCACCCCTGACAACATGAGAGTCGAATGATATTTGACTGTAATCGACAAAAGAAACAGATGGAGTACAGAAATGGATCTGTAGTCTGCCACGGATACGACCATTTCAAGACAAAGCGCAAACAGGCGTTTTTTGCAAAATGGTCTATATGCTGGCAGGGATGTCATGTGTGGTCCGAATATGGCAACCTGTTCTCATCAACGATTAGCCTGGAATAGAGAATATGCAGTGTCGACGCCTTCACGATGAGCTTATGTCATGTTTTCATAAGAGTCGAGGTTTAGCTTCCAGTCTGATTCACGACGGACGTTCATATGGAGAATGCCAGGTACCCAGTTCCACCAAGACAATCCATTGAACGTTAACATCATGGTGAAGCAAGAGTGTTTGTTTAGGGAGGCATTATACTGAGTTCAAAAACAGATCAAAATGCTTAAATCACAACACCGACAAACCAAATTTATTGAAACTTCAAAATGGAACAACATTAAGTCTGTTAGTTTAGGTGGTTCGAAGGCTCAAAATTTGTATTTATAGATGATAAAACTCCGTTTGAAGCCGAGCTGGCAGCCGAATGGTTAGCACTCTTGCCTTCGGTTCAACAGTTCGTGCGTTCGATTCCCACTTTGGGCATGGATGTTTGCAGTGGTTAGGAATCCACTTTAAACCGTAGGTCCCAGTCTAATGAGTCCTCGTGTGCGAAAAATGGCCGTTGAGTGATAAAGCAACCAACCTCTCCGTTTGAACATCGTGAACTTTCAATCGGAGGACATCACCTCTATAGACTGGCCAGAATTTTAACTAAATTGGAATCCGATAGAGCACATGTGGGATATGGTTGTCTGACGAATAGCAGCCAGTTCTTTCTCTTCATCGGACAGCATTTTTGCTGAGTGGAGTTCTCATCCCGAATAGCAGTTCGATAATATGATATATCTTTGTTCTTTCGCATTTGCATGGGGTTTATAATTACAAATTTTGTTTTGTTTCTATACTTTCACTTGCCGGTTCTGGAAATTATACTTCTTTTATGGGCATGTGTGTATTTCAAAATTTCAGAATTTTAATCTATATTCATTTTTTTTAACATATAGAAATTTTATGAAAATTCAGTCTGAAATCTTATTGTTTTGATCACTCATACATTTGTATTTATTAAGAATAAATAATATTTTATTAACTTTATCATTAATATCCATCATTGTATACTTTATCATTGTAGCTATATTAACACACACTCAAAGATAGCAAATTAACACGTAATAAAATTGGTATTATTAAAGTTGGTATAGTTGGTACCTGGAAAAAGTTGGTATTTCCTGTATGAATCACTCATTAATAATGAATATTAGAGCCTCCAGGTTAGGTAAAAAAATGAGAATATTGCCGAAAAAGCTTTTAACTTTCAAAAATGAATCGCATTTTCGCAATTTATTTACCCTTGATACAGTATGTGGATAATTCAATATCGATTTTTTCCTTATAAAGATATATTAAGGAGAGTTGCGTAAAAACTTAAGATATTTGAATCAGATTACAAATGTCAAAAGCAAACAAAGATCCATCTTAGATTCCATAAAATAAAAAAGGTTGATGATTAAGTCAGAATTTTTCTACAAATGTTTATTTAGATTGTGGGGGAAAAAAAGAAACTTTCCTTCGTAATGAAAATTGTCTTTTTAGAATTTCATAATAAAAAAAAGCATTAACATTGGAGGAAAAAACTTATAGATGGCAAGATAGACAAAACAGCTGCTATATATATATATATATATATATATATATATATATATGAACTGCACTCCATTTAGACAATCTACAAATGCGTTCGTTACTGAAATGTTAATGAGAGGTTTTTATAGAGAACTCTTTTTTTTTTTTTCTCTCCCTTCTCTGCAGTTTTTTTTTATTTCGCATTTGGAAAGATTTTTTTTAAGAAAGTTCTCTCAAAAACTTTCTTTTGGAAGTTTTTCCTTACTTGCAATTTTTTAACATTTGGTTCTTTAAAGAGAAATTTTTGATGTTTAGATAAGGAATGTGTCTCTGGGAGTCCCAAAAAAGGGTTATAGATAAATAAGGCAGTTAATTTTAATAAATTTATTTTAAAATCTTATCAGAAGGTATATAAACGTTAATTTTTAGTCATAGTATAATATGTCTTACTCTCAATTTGCTCTCTACTCTCTAAAAATTACAATAAAATTTATATCAAATGAAATAACTTATTTAAAAAATGAACTACTTGATAAAACTTCGAATTTCTGATTCTAATGGATTCTAATAAAATAATTTTTCCAATTTCTAATGGAATAAAAATGTATTAAAAATTAAATTTACAATTACCTTATAAATTTATATCTGTCAGGAAGCGCTTTGTGTAAAAAATTTCAGTTTGATTATATTGTTTATAATTACGTGCATAAATAAATAATTAAGTGTGCATCATATAAAACATCGACAGATAACTATATTATTCATGTGATAAATATATAGTATGTGTACACAGACATAAAAATTATCAATTTAAATAAAATATAACAAACTTCTGGTCACAGAAAATTAACTGCTAAACAAGAAATCATTAATTATTTTTCCAATTTTCCAAATAATAGAGATTTAAATTTGAAATAAATATTGGCATAAACTGATTTTAAATAAAAAATTAAAGTTAATTGTTTGTTAATAGATTGATTTCCAATATCTCAGGATATCGTTTTAGAGGCAAGACTACAAAAAAAAAATAAACATCCAGATTTTTTAAGCACTCATATTTAAATTTTTCATTCGCATTATTGGTTTAGAAATTTTCTCTTAGTTATAAGTCAGAAAATAGTTTCATTAATTGTAACATTGCTTTCGCCTCCCACCCTGACTAGTGGTCAGCGTGGCTGACTGCCGACAGAGAAGTCCTGGGTTCGAATACCGGTGCGGGACTGGATGTACTTTCTCTCTTTGTCTATCCTGTCTTTGTTTTTTCCTTGTATGAATGGTTGCCTACCCTATAAACGGGTCCCTATGGCATGTGAGTACTGAGGAAGTCGGACTCAACACCAAATATGGTTTAGTTGGAAAAGTGGAGCAGCGCACTCCATATTGTCAGCCTAGCTGAAACAAGGAAAAAAAAAAAAAAAAAACGTTGCTTTCAGATTATTGAATGTGAGTTTCAAACGAATACTTTCTCGAAAGCAAGTATTATAAAAATATTATTTAAAAGATTTGCATTCAACTCGAGATTAGTAAATTTGTAAACTAAACTTTATGTTCAATAAAAAAAAAATTAATATTTAAAATTTTTACAAATTATTCCTTAGGCTCTCATATTTCTCACCTCATGCACTAATGAATTCAAGATGAAAATGTAGCTTTATGGCGCAGACTACCCTTCGTTGATCACATTCCCCTGAAGAATGTGCGGAACCCCCTTGAAAAAAGTACTACCTAAAGGTAGTACAATTTAAGTACTATAAATAGTACTTTAAGGTCCTCGATAATATTTTAAACATTGCATTGGATTAGAGAATTCGTATTTTTACTGGCATTTTTTTATGGCAGCACGAATTATGCGAAGCCTATTTATCATGTTCAGCAATTCTAGCAAGTGAATGATCAAAATTCATCCATGTGCTGTGACATATCAACGTTGATTTATTGCTAAAGCGGCTTATAATTTGTTAATTGAATTTTGTCTGAAAAACACAACCTCAACATAATCACCGTTTTTAGCATAAACTTTTTTTTTAAGTTGCTAACTTAAATGACAAACGACATATTTTGTGGCATTTATTTAAAATGTTGACAGAGCCACTTTTTTTGCTTATATAAAGCTACCCGATGTTGATTTGCAACATGTCCAACAAATTGAAAATTTAAAAAACTAAAATAATGTTGGCAGATTTATCTCGATATTTCAATTTAATGCTAACTTTTGGTTACCAATTGATTAACATATTTCTAAATTTATTTGTGGTTAGGCTGTTTTAAAATGGCTAAGTGCTGGAAAAATGGTTTTAAATAGTTCACTTATTCAAATAAAATTTCCAAAAAGACTATTCCCTCTGCAATCAAATATGAAACTATATCGTAATGGAAACTACTCAGAAAAAGTAATCTGAATACTCCAGTCACACAACGTTTGTACAACATTTACTCAGGGTGATTGATTTGTCACTCAATGCTCATTTTTTGCTATTATAAGGTTAATTAGACCGAGATATACGGCTTAAATCATTTACAGAGGAGAATACAAGTTTTTAATTTGAATAAATTCTTGATAAAATGCCTCTGAATTTCTCCCATCGAGCGATGGAATCTAACAGCAATAGTTCAAAATGAGTTTGGAAATTAGGAATTAAAACTTGGGTGTAGAAACTAACGATGATCCCAATTAAGACATATAAATTTGCTTGCTCTGACAAAAGTGTCTTTTAATATTTTTTAATCTTTGCAAAGATTAACAAAGTTATGAGTTCTTTCATTAGTCATTAGTTCTTTCATTTTTGCTACTTTATTTTTTGAGAACCTGTTATTTTAATAATTTGATCAAATAAGTATATTCATTGTTCATAGACGATTGTTATTAACGTGTTATACTGATCGTATAGTGTAATAATATATATATATATATATATAGATAGATAGATAGATATGTATGTGTGTGTGTATACATAGCTCTCCAATCGACAGGTTGTTTCTAGTTAATGAAATATTCATCTGTTTTTTTTTTCTGAAGATAAGTTTAAATCATTGTTTCTCAACATTTTAGTATTCACGACCCAATTTTCAATCATACTTTTCATCACGCCCCCCTCCCCACCACATACAATAAAATGTATACATTAATAATGTATTTTGAGTATTTTGCCGTTAAACCTACCATACAACCTTAATTTTAAACTTTACAAATTACCAAAAATACGGAAATTTAATGACATTTTGCAACACCGATCCTCAGCATTGAAAACACAAGAATCCAATGACTTTTTACTGCTCTTGCATCCCGCCATGTCGGGCGTTTTCACTGTTTTGCGAGAAGTTTAGATTTATCTGTAATTTCTCTGGTCAACTTAAAAGTTAAGTTAGGAGCGTGCGCAGATGGGAACAAATGTTTTCTCATAGGGAGAAGGAGAAAGTTCTATGACGCCAATTTTAATTCCACACAATCTCATTCGAATTGATCCTTCTATAGCTATTGAATCTATTCTGAATGTGTATGTTATATATATTTTCATGTAATTGCAATTCCCGGTATTAAATATTCGCGGTAGCAGACTTATGCAGAATCATGGATAAATTTTAAAGCGGGCGTAAGGGAGCATGAGACGATAGGCACGCATTAACAAGTAAACAAAGACGAGCTTGGTTCCGAAAATAAAATCAAGAAAATATTCTCAAGAATACTTAATTTTGGATTCACTAGTACTGAAGTAAATGAAGAAGAAAGGCCCCTGTGTATCATTTGCTCAAAAATGTTGGCAGCAGAAAGCATGAAACCTAATAAACTTAAGCGATAATATTAATTTAGAAACGCTTCATAGTGATTACGTAAACAAACCCAGAGAATTCTTCGAATTAAAATTAAAATCATATGAAAAGCAAAAATCATTGTTGAAAAAATTTTTGTCTGTGAATGAAAAAGCTTTAATTGCCTGTTACAAAGTTTCATGCAAAATAGCCAGATGTAAAAAACCTTACACCAATTGGTGAAGAGCTTTATTTGCCAACCACAAATGGGGATTGTAGAAATTATGTTTAGAGATAATTTTGCAAAACATTTGCAGTCTATACCTCTTTCAAATGATAATGTTGCCCGTCAAATTGCTGATATAGCAGAAATTATAGAGTGTCAGCTTTCGTCGAAGTTGCGTGACAAATTGTTTTCGATACAACTCGATGAGGCAACAGATAGTAATAAAGATGCTCCTTTCATTATCTATGTTAGATTTTGTGATGATTTATCAGTACTAGAAGAATTACTTTTCTGCAAACCAATAGAACTCAAAGCAGCAGCACTTGCATCATTTGCTATCTTAAATGATTTTAGGAACGAGGCAAACTTAGAATGGAAAAATTGCATCGGAATATGCACCGATGGTGTTCGTTCTATGTCCAGAAGATTCCAAAGCATTCAAGCACTTGTGAAACAAAAATTGCCACAATGTGTCTGGACACATTGCATAATACACAGAGAAGCTTTGGCTTTCAAAGAAATGAATCTTGGTTTGAATATTGTATTAACTACGGTTGTAACCGTAGTAAATTATATAAAAAGGAGACCCCTGAAATCAAGATTCTTTTCCGCACTTTGTAAAGGCGAGAGTGCAGTGCATTCAGCGTTACTATTTTATTGCGAGGAAAAATGGTTATCACGAGCGAAATTTTTGTAATGTGTTTATGAATTAATAGAAGAAATCGCCGTTTTCCTAGAAGAGGAAAACAAACCGGAACGCGAGAGTTTTTCGATTGTTTATTTGTGATGAAATTGAGCTACATGTGTGTGTGGTTGACATATTCGAGAAATTAAATAACTTGAATCTTCAACTGCAAGGAGCAAATACACATATATTGGATACGAGTGATAAAATTAATGCTTTTGTAGGAAATTGGAATTAAGGAGCAGAAATTTAAGGCAAAAAAAAAAAAAACTTAACAATGTTTGCAAATTTGAATGATTGAATTAAAGCTTACAAGGCTGAACAACCTGTAAAAGTTGTTTTTGTAACCATTGAAAATTATTTAGCAATGCTAGCAAAGAATTTTAAAAAGTACTTTCTTGCTGACAATAAATTGATATCAAGTTACAATTAGGTGAGGGATCCATTTCAAAGTAATCCCAAAGGACTCTCAATTGAAGATGAAGAAACCTTCATAGACTTCATTGCAAGCGACGAAACCAAAAGACAATTGAGTAATAAAACACTCTTTGAATTTTGGGCACGAGTGGATGATGAGTTTTCTGCACTAAAAACAAGGACATTTTGCATTCTACTACCATTTTCAGCATCTTACCTATGTGAAACTAGATTTTCTGCGGTGGCTTCTTTGAAGACAAAATATAGAGCTTATCTAAATATAGAAAAAGAACTGAGAGTGTCTATATCTAATATTAAAACCTCCTTCGAAAAATTTTGCTCTGAAAGACAGGCCTAAAAAGGTCACTAATAATTATTAAATTTGTTTTTAATGTAGTAAGTTTTTTTAATTTAATAAGTTAATTATTAAATATGTCGAAATGTATTTTGTTTTGCATGTGTGTCTGTGTTCTTTTCTTTCAATCACTTAATCAATTTTTTTAAATAACATTTTCTCTTGGATATGCTTACGCCACTCCTAGGGGGTGCGCCCCACAGGTTGAGAATCATTGATTTAAATCGAAAAAAAAAGGAAATATTTCTTATGCAAGCGATATGCACATGCAATAATAATTAACTTATGCTTTGCTCTAAATTGAATAAGTAAACCAAGCTAACTTTTCTCAAAATTTAAGGGAATATTTATAAATCTATTTTCAAATTTATCTACTAAAAGAAACCAAGTTATCAAAAATTGCATTGGAGCAGACGGATTACTGCATTTTTTAAAAAATTATTGTAAGATATTAAATAATTCGTAATATTTTATATCTTGTTTATAATTGGTTTTTATTGTAATAACTAATACGAACCTTTTCTAAATCAGTTATTATTATTATTTTCAGGATTTTTTAATATCTTAATAACTTCTATAAAACAGATTCTTATTAATAATTTTAAATTGATATTGTCTGATATGCAAGTTTTTTAAAATTAAAATTTGGTAGTGAAAATTAAAGATTCGGGAAAAATTTTATACTTTGTACAATTAACAGAAAAAAATATTTTCACATGTAAATTAATAGTAACATTGAACGCAGAACAATTATACAAGTTTAGAAAAAATGTTTTCTGACATCTTGCTATTTTATTTGAAATATGCATTTGTTCAAAATCTTTTCTTAAAAAATGTGGATTAAAATTGCCATAACAATGCGCCTTTTTATTTAATCTGTATCTTGGAGAATTATTGGTGGACTTTGGTAATGATAAGGAATTACCTTTTAAAACTATAAAGTTGCCTTCAAAAAAGGGAGAGTTCTAACCATCGTATATCGCAACGACATAGAAATGAGCGGATTTTTAATGAAGCATACTGCTTTGAAATGAAATCTGAATGAATTCCTGAATTAATTTTATCCAATTGAGATTAAGTGTTACATGAAAATAGAAAAAATAAACAGTTTCTACTGCATTTTTAACGCAACTTACAAAATATTCATTTATTTTTTATAAACGTTGCATGCTATTGTACGTTACCTTGAAGTTTCAAATCAGAACCAAATGTTTGCTATTCCATAACATAACCGTTTCTGATACGAAATGCTAATTTTGAAAAATTTGAAATGTAAATAGACTTTTCGTATTATAATAGTGAATATTCGGAACTCGTTTCGAATCATACTTTATGAAAAATGCAAAAACGTATAATATATTTGAAAAATGAACACAGCTGCTAGTTCTATTATTTTAAATTCAGAAACTGCTATTCCGTTCATTTTTTTACATAAACAAGATATTTGTCAACTAAACGAAGGATTTACAAGGAATGTAAACAATTTCGCTTCAAATAATAACTGCGCTTCTTTCATTGGAAGGGAAGTCTACTCATCTGAACTTTATCCTCGAAATTATCAAAGCAAAATATATGTTGCTTTTATATCAAATATTATAGCAACAATTTCTTACTTACGTTTATAAAAAGTGCGGGAAATCAAGACAATATTATTAATTGAAATTCTGAGCAAGGCATTACAAATATTCATAAGAGACACATTTAAAATGTCTAAATAAAGGCAGACAGCTGCACCATTGTAATAAAAATTTCTTAGAATATTTTAGAATTTAAACTCATAATTATTTCATTTCTATGAAATGAATAACTAATAACTGAAGTTTATTAGACGCACACCCAAACACTTACTATAAAACACAGTCCGGGCGAACATTTTCTGGTTTCCGGAATCTGTGTGTGATTCCTAATTCGTGGATTCATTCATAAAGCACTGCAATTAACATATTCTAAGGAGCTTTTAAGCAAACAATTTTACATTTTTACGTGAAGAAATCAGAAATGTTCACACATCTCCCGCCATTCATTAGTCATCATCATCGGGACTAAAACTCAGGACCCTTCTTCCACAAGACCAAGATACTTGTAAACATTTGACATCACAAACTCGTTCTGCAGTCAAACACTCTTTTAAACCTCATTTATAGTTATCATGTATTATTTTCTGTCGAAAAAGCTCTTCCTATATGAGTATTGGGGAGGGGGTTATTCACCTGCCGTAAGACAGGAAGCCGAAAAAAGTCTTTGGTACACACATTGACAGATTTTCGTGCAGATAGCAAACATACAACACCCCTCTCATGAAGGCTCACCAGAGCATAGAGGTCAGACACCGTCTTTTCAGAATGAAAAGTACCCGGTTCGATACCTGTTATTGTTGAACAAGGAAAAATGAATTGCACATCTGCATAGTCATGGGTCGTGGTGAGTTTACTGGTTTTCTTTACTTGTGACACGTAAATATGACCTATTATCTAAGAAAAAGTACATTACATGATGAACACAAAAATGCCAAATAGTTCTAGGCTTGAACATTGAATGATGCCAAATATCCATCACTTCTAATTCAACAGTGAGAGGAAACAGACTCATGTGTGATCTTCTACTATATAGAATACCTTCTTATTCCTCCCAAAGCCCCATGAATTTTGATTTCTAATTATTGTTTAAAATAACACGAATTAAAAGATCAAGCCCTATCATTTTCTAGCTTTGATTGGAAACGAAAGATCTCTTAGAAATCTTATGGGTGCAGCTGCTTTGAGCCATCGAGATGGGGAATCTTATATTTAGATCCAAATCAATAATCAGATGCAATTAAAATCAGTTGGTTTTCGGAGCAGGAATCCATTAGGAATCCCACACAGCTCCGCAGACATGAGTAATGAGACTTTCAGAATCCTGGTCTGGAAGCATGCGAACGATAAAGCAGTGATTTCCTTTTTTCACCATTGGCTCTCTTCCAGAACGGTTCAGCCGGAACGTTGATGGATTGTTTTGGATCGACTTGTGTTCTGGCTTTCGGATATTACACGCTCTCTGAGCCGAAAAAACATGTGTACAGGCAGCAATATCAGGGGACGCTCAAATTATAATTCTCCCATGTGTATTCATGTTTTATGCAGCGCAGGAAAAAAATTCATGTCTGCTTTGAACTCTGAAGAGAAGAAAATGATTTTTATTGGAATGGGGTGGAATAAAACTTTTCGAAGAATTTCATTTTCGAAAGACGATGAACGTATTTTTTTCTCAAGGAATTTGGAATGTTTTGTGGAAAAACTACGGTTCATGTGAATTGGATGGCAGGCAAGTTGTTAAATATATAAACAGGATTTCCATAACACTATACACATAATTCCCCTGCATTCATTTTTTTAATAACTAAATAATTTTACAGGGATAAAATAATAGAAATCCTCTTTAAATGATAAAAACAAACAGACCAACAGAAAACAAACCAAAATTAGATTAAAAAAATGTAATTTACGCCAAGTTTTATTGAAATAACCATGTTTCATGCTTTTTCTATCGATTCATTTTGTAAGAAGTTCGTTTTCCAAAGGCCACATTTTTTGTTCAATAGAAAACAAAGGAACAGCTATGTTTATATACAACCGATTCTTTTCAATTTTGCTTTATGCAAATTTAATTTAACAAATCACAGAAAAAATAGAAGAAATAAGAAAAGTGTTATTGTTTTTTTCATAATTTATCTAATTTTATCCTTAATTTTCAAATTATTAAATACACAATATTGATGTGACTGAACATCTTAAGCTTTATATATTTCTTAAGCAAAGAATATATAAAATAGCATTTTAAAGTTGTATCCATTTATTTTATTGTTTATTTTGCATATTTTCCACCATAGCTCATGTAAGAAATTTAAATATTTAATAAAATCAGAGTGAATTTTAAATATAATACTAAATTTTATGAAGATTGTTGATATAAATGTTAATTAAAGGAATATTGTCAGATTGATGAAAAATCTTTTAATTTTTGACATTTATATTTAAAAAATAAGTGTTTTTAATTTTTATTTTAAGAAGCATATGTGTTCTAGCTACTCTTTATAATTTCCAACCAATTTGTAAATAAAATAAAAAGTTAAGAACTCTTACAATTAAATGTGGAAATCATACGCTTGAAAGTATAAGCATTTTAAAATATTGGAATTAAACATAATTATGATTCTAAATATCGAAGTATAAAATATCAGAAAATTGATTTTATTTTAGGACTATTTTTTTTGCTTTACATTTTTCTTTAAGAGTTAAAATTTTGTTCAATGTTATCGAATTTCGAAAAAAAATTTTACAACAAGGTGAAATATTACCATGAAGAAACTATTTGAAAATTAAAATGTCAATGAATAGAAAGTGAGAAGTTAAAACACATTTAGTGCGTTGACAGAAATTATTTTTATGCATAGTATACAAATGTATACTATAGATAAAAATTGATTTAATTTTGTGCAATTTTCTAATTAGATTACATTTTTTTAAAAGATAAAATTCCATTAACTAATTCTGTGACATTGTTTTTCGAAAAGTTAGATTGTGAGACACTACATTATGAAATACATGAAAATAGCGACGAAATTAAATAACTTGAATAGGTAAGTAAATTGTATAAAAGCTATTTACTTTTCATTTATAGTAACTGTCATTTAATTTTATGTTCAAGTCATCAATTGGTAAAATATCCGAGGAAAGTGGAGGTTATAAGTAATAGCACAGTTTGAGTTTTGTGGTAATGATGTATTGACATTCTTTGAAATATAAGATCCTATTTAAGAGGATATTTCCAGGAATGGAGGAAAGAAAGGATTTTATAGTCTCAAGCATTTCAATGACATACATAAAATAATGCTACTTTTAAAATTATGACAATTTTTGTTATTAAAATCATCAAAGATATATATATATATATATATATATATATATATATATATATATATATATATATATATATATATATATATATATATATACATAAATTTATTTGAAATTATTCCTTATATCACTATTCTAGTTGTTCGTTGCCGTCGCCGAGCTGTTAGCCTCTTACCTTTGATTCAGCAGTTTATGAGTTAATGGGCATGGATGTTTGTAGTGGTTCGGAATTCACTTTAAGACACAGGTTCTGGTCTAGTTAAACCTCGTGTGCAAAATATGACTGTAGAGCGAAAACAAACCAAACCTAATTGCTTGTCGACTATTATATTTGATAAAACTCTCAGAAATGTAATATCTCAATGTCCAACATGAATGTGGCCATCACGATAGCACAAATTATAGAGAGATTTACAACAAATAGTAATTGTGTTAAGGATAAATACATCGATTTCTGTTTTTTTAATCCCATACGGCCACGAGTGACAAAGCTTTTGCGTCGAGAGATTCGATATTGTTACCACGAAATTCACGGTACTTCCTGGCTTCCATAAAGTGAAAACATAATTATACACCTGTAGCAGTGAAACAACTGTCTATATGAAATCCAAGTCAGTAATAACATCACATGCTAATGTCAATTTTCAGTTGCTAATTTTAGATTTTTAAACTGCCTGCTTTTCAGCAGTCCTTTGCTTACGAACTCTTGCTAATATGCACAAGAATTAAAAAGCATAGTAGCTATTGCCATATGTGAAACTTATTCTTTCCAAAAGAATATAATTATACTACATTAAATTTTTTAAAATATTACCATCTTTCATCGAACAGATATGATTACTTTTCACTCAAAGCTTATCGTTAATAAATAACCGTAGACCATTCAAAATCCAGTTAGGACTTAAACAGCAGTTCAGGTGGCATTGCTCATCTCAAGAATAATTTATAAATTGATAATTTTAAGCATTTGCCTAGAAAACTATAGATCGTATTTAATAAATATGAATATCATCATTGCCTCATGATGGTTTTATTTGATAAAAGCACTAGATATTAGATAATAATTTATAATAGGTAAAAGCTGTGTTTCTTTCCTTAAAGCGACATTATGCAAAATATTTTTTTAACTGCACTCAATTTTTTAATATTAAAATGTAACTATATTTTCTAATTAAAATTTAATTATACATTAACAAGAAAATAATTCTTTTTAATAATTATTCAATTTAGTATAATAATAAGGAAAGCTCATTCTTTAAGATTCTTGAATTTTTCATTAATAATATGAAAACATGCCTGGCTACAAAAAGACTGCGCTGTTTCTGAAGTGCCTGAAATGAAGGAGCTTCTAAAAGCTATAATTATAATCTAATGAAACAATTATAATCCATAAAATATGTAAATAAATACATAAATAATTATAATTGATAAAATCGTTAATGATAAAATCGATGAATAATTTTTCATGAGTTGTGATTTTAATAAGCAGGTACATATTACATTTCACATTTTATGAAAATATCAAAGAATTATTCCCTAATGTAAACTTTAATCAAACACATGATATTTTTTCAATGTTACCTCACTCTGTCTACACAGTGAATCGAAGAATCTTGAGAGGGTCTGGAATAAGTTCTGAAAGGATCGTTACACATTTTGATCCACACGCGCTGAGGTGTAAAATTCAGCAAAGGGCTTCTAAATGCGAGCACTCACTCCTTCAATCCCCAGTCAAATGAGTGCGAAGCATCAAGACTAATTTAAAATTTTTCAATAACAAGGAAATTATTTATTGAGAGAAAGTGTTCAATGTGTTCTAATTCTTTGAAAAAATGCAAGAAGACTGCTTTGATATCAAACTCAGAAATTTGTTTGAAAGAACCTCTCTTGTGGCGTTTTGTTTCGATTTCGAATCGAATTTAATCTATAAATCCCGGCCAAATGAGCACTTACATACGAAAGGGGAGTAACAGAGCGAAAAACAAAAGCTACTAAAATTAATTTAAATTCATTGTTATGATTCAAGTTTATTTGTGAAGTGTCCTTCCATTGGTGTGGTGAGGTAAATAGAGTAATGTGCTTTGTCAGATGTCAATCCCGTTACTAGACCGAGAGTCTAGTAACAGGATTCTTGTTAAGTTTCTTGGATAAGTTTCTTGGCTTTTGACTGTGTTTAGCAGCTTTTCAATTGCAGATATAGGCAATTGGAAAAATATAATAAGCAAATAAACATTCAAACTTTCTTTGTTTAAATATGAGCGTCATTTGTTAACATAATGCAAAATATGAATTTCGTGCTTTGAATCATGGGTAAATTAATCTTAATTAGTAAAAATTAAATTCCTTCGCAATGCATTGTTAATATTAATATCTATGTATTTTTTGATTTAAATGAAAAGAAATGGGAAGAATGATTAATCTATTACTTTTAAGCATGTCTCAGTGACGCGTGTGACGTCAAGGGTCACGGTGTTTATCCCGGGGACATAAAGTAGATCCATTAGAGAAGGTGCTTGTGATACATGCTTGCATCCTCTGTACACTCAACTGTTTTATGCCAAGGTAGACTTTCTTTTCCACGGAAGTAAGGACTCTGCAACGGTTCTCACCAAACTCTTACTCTTATTGGGCTTTAAAATGGCAATGTAGCCTATGCTAACGGAAAACACACAGGGTATTAACACATTTTTAGAACAATTTCGATAACGAATTAAAAAAAAGTAAATGTTTTAGATCTAAAATTTTTTGCAACAGCTTATTATTTGAAATGAGAAATATCGTCTGCTACTTTTAAATTTATTCCTCTTTCAAAATGTCACATATAAACATGCTGTGAACTGAAGGACATGTTTTTGCGCTTTCCGAAGAAAATCGTTCTTATCCCAGAATTCAAAAACATTGTGAAATGCATGGCATTAAAATTTTCAAGTGCAAAATAAGCAATAATATTTATCTGACAGGTAAAAGCTGCCAATCATTATTTCTACATAGAAAGAAGATTTCAAAATAAATATCCATAAAATGTAAGTACTGTTTCAAATGTTTCGAAAGTGAAATTGTTGGTATTGTGTCACAAGTTTCTCCTACAATGGGAAATTAAAAATAAAAAGAGTGGAATGAAATGCTAAAATTAACTTATCGTACTATCAGGACAAGGTTTTACGCCAAATATTTACAAAAGAAATTCCACTTCTTTATCCCAATGACTTTCAAAGATTGAAACTGCATCAAGACAAAGCTATAAGTCACACTTCGAAAAATACCACTGCATTCCTTGAAAGTATGATGACTAATACAGTTATTGCATGTATACATTTTCAACATATCCCTGCGAAGTCTCCTAACGTTTCATCTATGGACTAATGTGCCTTTGGTCTGTTAAAAAAGGCTCTTTCTAAACGCAAACCTACCACAATGGATGGACTCTGGAAAGTAGTGGAAGAGGAATGGCAAGCAATACCCCTCGAAATATTGCGAAAAGCTCTTCAATAATAGAAATCACGATGCAGACTTATAGTCCAGAAAAAAGGCTATCAGATCGCGAATATTTAAAAAATAATCTTTACATTTTAAATATTAATTAAACGGCCGCGAAATCATTCTAAAATTGTGTTAATACCCTCTGTATTTGAAAAATTTATATATCATTTTATATCGGAAATTTGTTGCATAAAGAAATATTAAAACTAATATTACGGATCAATATTTCAGTACTATATTGTATTTTACATTTTGAATGGTATGCAACTATATATATTTAAACTAGTTTAAAATTAATTGCTAAAATGTGGAAAATATTTAAAAAATTCACCAAATTGTTTGGTATTGAAGTTGTGTTTCTTGACTATAGTTTGAACCATATGTGATGTAGACATTTAGAAAATTTAATGTTGTTGTTCTCATCTGCCAGCTAGGTTGGAAAATTAGGGTGCGCTGCTCCACTTTTCTAACTGAACCGTATTTGGTGTGGAATCCGACTTCTTCAGTACATACACATGCCATAGGGATCCGTTTATAGGTTAGGCAGCCATTCACACCTCATTCACACAAAGAAAGGACAAAGACAGGATAGAAAAAGAGAGAAAGTATATCCATGGCTGAACTGGGATTCGAACCTAGGACCTCCCTATCCGTAGTCAGTCACGCTGATCACTAGACAAGTTGGCCAGCAGAAAATATAATATAAAATACGTAATAACTATGATTTTGAAATATTGCCAATTGCAGCATTGGAATTATTTTAGAATTTTTATACTATATTATTGTGTAATCCAGATTAATATTTTAAACTTATAGAATAGTTGTAATTGCATCTCATTTAAAAAATTATATATATATATATATATATATATATATATATATATATATATATATATATATATATATATATATATATATATATATATATATATATATATATATATATATATATATATATATATATATATATATATATATATATATATATATATATATATATATATATATATATATATATATATATATATATATATATATATATACATATATATATATATACACACACATATATATATATGTGTGTGTGTGTATATAAAGTTTGTAGAGTTTTCTTTGAATAAACGCTTAATATTTTATGAAGAGTCAAAGAAGGGACTCTATGTTGACACAAATTTATCAATAATTTTGGTGTTATGCATAGTTTAATTTACATTTTAATTTAAAAAAATGCATTTTTGATGATTTTTTTGTGAAATTGTGTGACAATTGCAAAATGTGTTAATACATAACTTCTACAAACATGGTAAACATGGCAGAAATATTTTGACTGAAGTGTGCATTTATTAATTCCATTTACGACATGGGCATTTAAATAAATCTCTGAACATGATGGAAAATTTTTAGAAATTTCTACAGAGATTTATTTTGGAATTTTGAATTTAAATGCTGAATTTTTCCGAATTTTAAACTAAAATTATTTTCAGATTTCTTTTGCAGGATACAGGCAAATTTCAACATAACTCATTTATAACTTTCGAAACGAAATTCTCTTTATTATGTATAATAAGTGGATGTGCTGTTACCAATAATCTCTTATTTAAGCAATTTCAAGGAAGATGGGAATTCCTTTCTATACGAGATTATACTTCCCTTACATTCAGTTTCATCTTCGAACGAAAAAAAGCTCGGCAGGCTGATTTCAATTTTCTCTTTGATTGTAATTACGTAAACTTGACATTCATTATTCCAAGAGAAGTGCCAATTAATGATTTACATCTCCGGAATTCACAAACACACAAATCGGCTCTTCACTTCACTTTTGTTTGGACCCATTTACGATCCGAGCAACTCAGTTCTCCCCGAAAAATTCTCATTAGAGAGGCAATTGGAATTTAATGAATAAAAAAGGCGACACGATTAATTTCCTTGAGACAAATATCGATACGAGTGTTACATGAATTTAATTGAAATCTATTGATAAGTATAATTTTAATGGGGATTTAAATAAAAAAGAAACTTCTATTTAAATTCCATCCCAGAGATTAAAGTATGATAAAATAATGTTGGGAAATGCAAAGGATATTCAGGAATAACTATTGTGAAAGTATGATGAATATCGAATCGTATATGTATTAAATGTTAGAAAAATGTGGGTGCAAATCTTATTTGTAACTGAAATCAAACAATCTATTGTTTGATTAACGGGATTAATTTAAATAGCTCAACCTAATAAATAAATTTGTAAATTACCCTTGTATGTGTTGATGAAATTTATTAGAATTATTATTAAATATTTATTTAACTTTAGATTCTACATTCATACTTTTTTGTCTACAGTTTGTGATTTATAAGAGTGAGGAATTGTAATATCTAGCGTTATTGAATAATAATATGAGTTCAATAATCTTTATAGAAATAAGGAACGCAGTAGTGTTATGAATTCATTGTTCTTCTTGAATATTACTGAATGCTTCATTTCTCAGCATTTCATTATTTGTTTGTCTCATGTTTCCGGCAACTTATTTCTGCGAATTATATCTGCTAAGAACAGGGTTCGTAGTTTTGAAGCATGATCATGTGACAAAGAAGACTCCTGAGTTGGCATAGTCTCTCCGTTTCTCATCATACCTATGGAAGGATGTTGTGAGCTCCGCATACTTTAAGCAAGGTCGTGGAGGCCTGGCTAGTGAGTGCGTCAATCTTCTTATGGGAAGGTAGTGAGTTTGGATCCCGGCTCGTTTCTATTCATAGAACATCATCTACTTAACGTGCCCTGCTCGTCTTGAAAGACGAGCAGGGCACGTTAAGTAGATCATCGTAGTTTTCAATTGAAATTTCAACTCTTGGGGTGAGCGAACAAGTATAAGAGGATCTTCTGCTTCATCCCTGCTATTAAGTTAAGAAGAGTCCTAGCCTGCTTACATTAACTTTTACAGCCTAATTTAGGCCACAGGGAAGAAGGCTGATACAACAACAAAATAGTTTACATTAATTCTTTACTATTCATCTGTGGTTGTGCAGGCTTATACGTCCTTCAACAGTCCTTTCTTCCAAACTCATAGTTGAATGGTTAAAGCTTTGGCTTTCGATTCAATAGTTTGTGAGTTCAATTCCGAATTCCGGTAAAGAGGATTTTAGATGTTTAAGACCAGCATTAAACATAAGGTTTGTGACGAGTCTTGCCTGTAAAAGTGAATAAAAATTGAAAATTTGACTAATCATGAGCATTGTTAGCCGTATTAAAGTAACTCCGTTTATAAAATTTGATATTTCGTTCAACTCTTCCAATCAATTACTTTGTTTGGAATATGTATCTTGCAGGCTCTTTTACAATGACACGTAAAAACCTGAAGAATTTTGAGTGTATTCAACACATTAGCTACATCCACCATCAAATATTTCGTGAAGACCTTCACCTTAGCTGATTTTTTTCCCACCACAACACCAGTGAAGGGAAGGAAATGGTCTTATGAAGGTTTAATATGTAAATACAATCTTAACTTAAAGGATATGATTGGCTCAGTTCTCATATAACCTGATTACCTCCTCCGCAAATGAAATATTCAGAACACTGAGTCATAGGTAGCGTTAAACACTGCCTACAAGTTGTCATCAAGGCCTAGTGGTAGCACAGCTGTCTTCAGAGTGAAATGCTTTGGGTACAATCTTAGCTATTTTTGATTAATAGGAGATGGATGTTGCATTTCAGTCTTCTTCATCCATTTCCTTTGGCGTGGGAGTTGTCGTGTTCGATCTCTTGCGATATCTGAATTCGTCCCACTACAGACATGTACAGAGTTCTATAGGAAGATAATTAAGAGGTGGACATTGCAATATTTAAGAGTTGCTTTAAGTCGTTAGAGCATATTGGATTCAAAATACTGATTATAATCCTTGTATTGGTGATCTTGAATGAAATCATTTGCTAAAGTTATGCCTATTTGCATTCTGATCTCTTTTAAATTATATGTATTTCCTATTTTTTTATTTTTGTCTTTCTTATAACATGTACTCGTCATTCATAACAAACATGTTATATAATCAATCGCAGAGGAGATTCTTTCACCAAATAACTTTCTTATTTCATAAAATGTTTTTGCGATATAATTTATTTATTTATTTGAAATTAAATTTTTATGAAAATTGTAAACAACTAATCAGATTTACATCTATTGAAATGAATGACAGTCTAAATAAATGTTTATGTGACACTTTGAATAAAATTAATAGATTGAAAGTAAAACTGTGACAATATTTCTAGAGATAGAATAATTCCTTTAACTTTTAAAAATGTTATGCAATTCATTAAAACAAAAAATATCCTTATGCGTATGTTTATGAGATTCCATGAAATGATTAAAATACAGATTTTGTGTCCAAAATAATGAAGCATTTCCATAAAAGAGATGTTTTGTACCTAATAATGTGTGGAAGCAGTTTTGGCAGGTAAAAACAGCTTGAAACCTTATTGAAATGGATGGACGTAAGTTCTTTGTGGGTGGTGTAAATTGGAATATTGTACTGTCCCCCCCTACATAAACAATTATATGTCTTGAAGTGTCACAGGTGGTGGATACCGGAACCTCACACTTTGTTCCAAAACAGACAACAAGAGCTCTGTGATGTTATGAGAATGAATAAGTCATGGAAGGTGTGCAACTGAGGCTGAATATTTCCGAAACTATTCTTGAATAGTTTTATTTTTATGAATCTTGTCAATATGACAAATGGAAACAATGTCTGCTGATTAGTCTGCTGCAATGGGTTGGTCAAAAAAGTGCCGAGTCTGTTCTAAGGATCGGTCCATTTTCTAATCCAAACCACCAGCCGCTAACAAAAGGACAGAAAATTGTTAATTTCAGGTTAATTTATTAATCTCAGGTTACTTTAAAATTGCACACAGATTTTATTTATTTGCATCAATATGTATTTCTTAGTTTAAATCTCGTGTAAAAGCTTTGTAAGTGATTGCAAGTTTTGACAGCTCATTTACCACTTTTAATCACATCATAAGTAGACATAGACATCATAAGTATTTAAGCATAGACATCATAAGTATTTAAACCGTTTCAAGATTATTCCGTGGTTTAATCTTGTAAGGGATCGGTCTGTCTTATATGTTTGCGCATGATATTTCCATGTATAAAACACATGCTATGCTGGTAAATCGGGAAAATATGGATTCATCGGAAAACAAGACATGTTTCACTTTATCAACAGTTCAGGTTCTAAAGATCACTTTCGATGCACATCTGATACGTAAAAGACATTTAATTCTGTCATATCGAAATATATTGGCTTACATAATTCTCTTTAACTTAGGTGGATTCTATTGATATTCATTCAAATACATATTTATTTTTATGTCATGGTCTTCCTTCTGATGTTTACAATTTTCCGTATTTCTTGACGAAGACTGGTAAAAATAGTTACTGAATAAAGCCAAACTCAATGGTTTTGGCATTTTGGCTTCCTCTACCCAGTAACTATCTTTTAGATGTTCTTTAGGCGTGATCATTCTTTGGAGTTGCCTATTAACACTCCTCACAGCTTTTTTACTGTGGTAACCGACCCACCAATCAGGCAGACTCCCACTGCGTGCCTTCTTTAGAATTCTAGTGAGTCTCACTTCGAGGAAATTAAGCAAACAACAATGTACAATACATTCGCACGTACTATACCCAAAAGACTGTTATTTTTATTTAGTTTATTGATTAATTTAATTTAAGTCTAAGCTATCACACATGGAAGTTGCTACTTCGAGAGCATGTTTCATTGATTTTAGGCAACCGCTGTAACAGTTAAAAAATGCGATCTTTTGGAAAGGAAAGAATGAGAGAAAACTGTTAGGAACTGTAAAAGAGTCCATAGCTGCAAAAGTTATAAAATAGCAAGTTATTTTACGAAATATTTGGGTAGGTCTATGCTTACAATTGCTATATAAAATAAAAATATAAATAGAAGTTACATAAAATAAAAATATAAAAATGCTCTGTGTGTGGTATAATTTATTGATGACGGTTCATATTATATTAAATTCTGTTTAATTGTTTAGATTATAAGCTTCTTAATAATTATGTATGAATTTTATCTAAGTATATATTCTGTAATGTATATATATAATTTCTTTTTATATTAATTAAGTAAATATGCTTTATAATCCTTTACACTGTTAAAACTACAGTAAAAAGATTCTCGAACATTCTTAGAAGAAACTGATGGCTGATTCAAGAACTAAATAAATCATACAACGTTTGTTAAAGTTAAACAGTAGAGAAGGTTGAAAAAGAATTGTTTCTAAAAATAATCTGAAATGGAATGTTTCGATGTGTGATCAACCAATTAGAAGTCCTTTTCTTTTAAAGGCTTCTTGGATGAATAATATAGAAGAAGTCCAATAACTTTCTAATAAAATAAAATTTTTTAGGAGTTGCAAACATCGCAAAAATTAGCCTGCTCTTCAAAAAAAAAAAAAAAAAAAAAAAAAAAAAAAAAAAAAAAAAAATACTTTATTTAATAGAAAGTAAAATTTTTTGTATCATATAATGTGTGTGTGTTAAAAGAATTGCGAAATAAATATATCGATTTGCACATAAAACAAGAAATATTTTTATTTAAGTCATAGACAGAAAGCATTTTTAAATTTTCAATTCATGTTGTAATTAAAGAACTCTGTGTTTCAGTTGAAATAACACAAAACTCATTAAAAACAATCATAATATTATACATAAATATTCTTTAACAAAGCAATTTCAAAAAAAATTCTTAGAAGAAAATTCCCAACAACCTTGAAATGAGTTGTTGTTGTTACTTATGACTCTTGGACAACTCAAGATCACTTTTCTGTCTGCTATACGAATTTAACCAGTAAGGCTCGCCTGTCGTTTAACCAGAACAACACAAAGATGAAAGTACCTTTTTCTTAGAAGACTTCTCCGATAGATGGCACCACAAAAGGACCCACTTCCTCAATTTTGACATTGATCTGGAAGGGGAAGATATTTTCTCCGAATCATTACACCCATGGGTAACTGCTCAACGACCGAACACAGACTTTCGATTCTATAAATTTAACGAGCATGTATATCTCATGTACTCGATGGGAATCAAATTCCTCCCTTCCGGACGGAAGGCCGATGCCCTAAGCACTAGGCTAGCACGGCCCATATTGTAAATGTAAGACAATTGTTTGCATAGAATAGTGTAGAAAGTAAAAAATATGGAATAGTTACTATAATTTTCGATTTAATGTAGTTAAATATTTCCTAACTGAAAACTGATAAAGTTAAAAGTTGGTTAAAAGATAATCTTAATTTTTTACTCTCATTATAGAACTAAAAGAAATTTTAGCATGCGTGCAGAAGCTCGTATTTTATGATATGATTTTGGGAAATTTATGCCAAATTTACATAATAAATTTAATTTATTAAAATGAATATGAACTACATGCATCAGATGTACATTTTTATTAAGATTTTCTAGGGGTGACATATCATTTTTTGAAGTTTACATCTCAACGTCATATGTATTTCATACTTTGGGACATAAGCTAATTTAGGATTTTTAAAAACGATGTTTTGCTTTTCTGTATAGAATCAATCTCCATATTTTGAAAGTGAACTGTATAGCTCCAATTATCTGAATTAATTGAGACTGGACTACAGTCGGATTAAACATTCGGTTAATTGGAAAAATATTTCCCAAAAAATGTCTGTTTTAATTAACAATTGTAAGTTGAAAATAGTATAAAAGCTACATGTTTTAAAAGAAAATATCTTTTAATTAATTAAATTGGCAACACAAAATTACATGTTAAGATACTCACAGGTGCTGTTCACTCTTCATTTAAAGCAGAGTGTGTGCATACATACGTAGAATAGTTTGTACTTACATTACTGTTAATGAAAGTCACTGCTTGCTGAAGATTTCGGCCGGAGTAAACTGTTTGACTGCCTTCATATGTCTTCCGGCAGCCCAGTACAGTTGTACAGTTATCCGTTGCGTGCGATTTGCTCTATCATTTCAACGCAGTTTGAAGGTGGGAAAATGTTTCACTAGCTGATGGTTCCGTGTCTGCTTCAACTTAAACGTTAAATAAAAAACTGTAAGCATTACAAATCACTGTAATGTAAAGCATTGCATTTTGATCTTTTCCAATTTTAAATCCAATGTGTGAGGAATAATAATAATCCTTTGTGTCCAGCAATAACTCCTGAATATCCAAGAATTTTCAAAAGAAGGTTTTTAAATTTCTCAAGTGACACGTCATTCTCACCTTTTTCTCCTTTCCCTTATTTTTCTTTTTCTTGAGCTCTTTTTCCTTTTTCTCTTTATTCTACTGTAATCTAATTTGCTTTTCTGAAATTACGAAAATGATTGTGATAGATTGAACTTATGAAATTGGGGGAGTTCTATGCTTTTCTCAATCCTTCTTTTCCATTATATATATATATATATATATATATATATATATATATATATATATATATATATATATATATATATATATATATATTTATTTATTTATATTTGTATTTATTTATGTATAACTGATTACTTAAAAGTTTGGCATCAAATGACGCGAATGTATATCAAAAACTCACAGTGTTATTATTTAACTATTTCTACTGTGTAATTAGTAAATTATTACTATTGTGCAGTTATTTATATTTGACTACTAATTAACTATCTAATTAATAATTTTAGAACCTTATTAATTTCATTTTCAAATAATTTTAAGCAATTATATTTAGTATAATTATTTTAATCGTATTGCAAAAGAAAAGAAACCTAGTACATTATTAAATGGCACTGACACCCCTCAAAAATGTAGCTTGTGTATTTTTCTTATCAATTTCATCTTGCTGGTTACTTCATTCATGTCTTAATGGTGTTGCTTTTACAAGATATACCGAGGGATCGTGAAAAGGAAGACGTAGGAGTTTTAAAATGCTTTATTTAATTGGTTAGAAGAGAAAGGTTCTGTTCTTCCATCCCCATGAATGCAACAAAAACTCGGGAAAATCCCCAGAAGACCCCCAAGTAAAGAGCTAACGTTAGTCTCTTTTTCCTAACAAAAGAGCTGTAAGTATAAATGAAAAAAAAGGAGCGAAAACTAAGATGAAATTGGAAATAAAGGATAGTTTTTTTTATTGTGTTTTCTAACCTCTTATGTTATTGATTTAGGCAACTTTGTTTATTTCTGAAGAAAAGAAAAAAATATTTTTAAAGGCATTTTCTGAGGCGTTTTCGCTTATTTATATTTATACTCATTTTCTTTGTGGCGTAGCTAAAAAAGAGAAGGAATTTTTACGTTAGAAAAACCTGTGGGATTTTTCCCCGGCTTTGACTTTTTTCCGAATTTCTCTAAATCTCCGAAAGCGGATTTAGTTCTTTGTTCAGCGGTTATCTCCGGGTATCGGAGCTGCGAGAGGAGAGACATCTTCCCCGGAATTCCCATATAGATTACTGAATTCTTACCTTGCGTGTGTTTTCCTTTCTCCTCTTTTAACAGTTTCCTACAGCATTGTCTTTAACGTTGCAGACGCGGAAGACGTTGCAAATGGAAAAGCGATCCAAATCCCGCTTCTTCCCTTATCTCCTTCGGAATTTTAAGCGGTGGTGGTTGGGGAAGTTATCTAAGTGCAATTGTCACGTATTTCAAACGCCAAGTGTTCGGACAGGCTGTATAGAATTTTCAGCCTGGAGAAATAATTTATTTCATTGTGCTTTACTAAATTTACATAGATATTCGATATACATTACTTCTCTTATCATATAAATTATTATATAAATCATGAAAAGCATACTATAGGAAAAGAGATGTGATATGGAAAGCGTACCTGGAACTACAGGTTGATGTTTTTGCACTAACATGCTCCCCTGAACCTAGCTCTGAGTTGGGTTCTACCAGTTAGATAGAAGCAGCCGACTCTGAGTATTCGAGATTTGGTAGCAGGTGCGAAGCAGAAGACTCCCAATACTTGGGATGATACCCCCAAAGGTATTAAATCACTTGGAGGGTATTATGACCATGCCCAGTTTTAACGCGCCCCAGCCGCCTCTAGCGAACACGGTGAATCTCCGGTAGGCCGAGATTCGAACTCACTTCTTTCTGATAACGCCCTAACCAACCCGTCCACCGTGACGCTAGGAACTACAGGTGTAGTATAAAACAGAATATGAAATTCAATGGGTATCGTGCCAGTAGGGCCTTTAGCAGCTATAATATTATGCATATCATGAAAGACTTTATAAACGTCATTGTACAACTAATTTCTACAAAAAAAAAAAAAAAAAAAAACTACGATGAGAATTTTGATTTGAGTGCCAGAGATCACATAATATAGAATCAGAAAGTCTTACAGATTTGCCAAAAAGCATCATGAGGGTAAAATTCATGTGTTATTATAAAAAAATCGTAAAGAGTGTATTATAAAATACATCATGATGGAAATCAGTTCCAGTTTATAAAAGAAGATACAATAAAAAAAATTGATCGAAAAGAGTTACAAGTGTCACAAATCAGATGCCAAAAGGTCACATCAAAGATCCAAAGCAAATTTTTCGAAGATATAAGTGATTTCATATACTTTATTAGAAAAAAATATATTGCAACCCGATAATAAATAAAGCTTGACTTGCAATAATAATGAAAAGATATTTCTAACCATAAAAAAAATTTTCATTGCAGTTGTTTTAATTTAACATTATTAAAATAGATTTTTTCAAGTTTTTACAAGCTACTAAATTACTTTTATCAGAAGAGGAAAATTTGTATATGAACAAAACGAAAATTAAAATTCTAATATAAAATTTACTTTAAAACTTGTTGAATAATATTTTAGAAATATAAATTTGATTCTGAATAGGAACAAGCATGAACAAGTATAGAATAAGAACTGAAATTCTCGTATCATAATCATCACATTTAAACTATTATTCTTACATTTTAGAGTAATGTATCCAAGTAGAACAAGGACATTGGCCAATATTCTATCAATGTTGGCCAATATTGCGAATACTGATGAAAACCGAAGGTCGATCCACTAATATTAAATAATGTTATTTAGTATTCCGAAAATTAGTTTTTCTAAACAATTTAGGAACTATTGTGAAGGGAATTATTTCAGAAGATTATGATTCAAACATATTTTTTAAAGTTTATTCATGTAAATTTATTATGTACAAATCTTTTTTTGAAATCTTCTGAATATTGATTAATACTGAATAATATTCCACAGGGGCAATATTACCCAGTTAATTTTATTTAATATTTTTAATATTTTCCTATCAAGATGTATTATGAAAAAAACATATGATTGTTATTTTTGTAATTCCTCAGTTCGTGAAATTGATTTTTAATATTGAATAAATTGTAGTTCTTTCTTTTTAAATTCTTTTTCTTATTTTGTTAGTCTAATTTACTAGAATACGTTTTTAAATACCTTTAATTTCAACTATAATGATTAGTTTAATATATTCGTTTCCCTTGTAATGTGCTAATTATAATATAGTTCATTGTATTATTAATCTAGTTTTTGTTGACATATTATTAAATAAATATATGCAAAATGGTTTTGATTGGCTGTGAATAATATATAGATAGATTTTACTTTGCTTCTAATAGTATATTTAAAACAACATATTAATAATATTTTAACTATGCTTATAGAAAGACTTAATCATTTTTCATATTTGTTTCTTTAAATATTTCTATTTAGTTTTACCAATTTATCCTATTTTAGTTGAAAATTTTAAGTTAATATTCTCAATTATTGTGTGTGAAAGACTCTTTGAATACCTTTATGAGCAATATATATTTTTAGTTCACAATGTTTGATTTACTATTTGTTAAACAGTGTATCAAATTAAATAAATGAATAATTTCTTTAAAATGTGGGTAACTTATTGTTCTACCATTTTTTCCTTGTATATATTAAAAATATTAATACTTTATTTTATGTTTAAGTTTAAAAAAGTATTGGCTTTGTTCTTTTTTTTCCGCTTAAACTGGGGATACTATTATCAATGATTATAAAGATCATGTTACAGAAACTATTTAAAGATTTAATTAGTTTACGAAGAATTCTGCAAAGGGAAGTAAAAGTTAGTCTGTTGTATCATTAATTTTTGTAAAAATCTTTTGAATTCAAAATCTAATTCTGAAAAAATTTTGAAATATTTTTTAAAATATTAAAATTTTTAGCCATTAAATTCAAGATACATCAAAACGTAATGAGTTTATTAAAAAATATTGCAATTAAATTATTTCAGAACTTTGAATATATAATGAAACATTACCGTCAATATGGAAATACTGTTGTTCAGCTTAATACAGAGAAATCAGTTTTTTTTTTATTTTTATTTATTTATTTTATTTTATTTTTTTAAATTGAAATTGAAAATTGTAAAATTAATTTTAAATGTGTATCTATTTTTAATTTTTATGTTGCAATATTAATTTTCATTCATTTTTAAATTCCAACCAAACATTGATAACTAAAGGTATGAAAATATCTATATTTTGAATATTTACAGGTCAGAGCATCTTCAGCAATTTATAGTGAGATATTGATGATAATTGTCAAGTGCTAAAAATTGAATATTTTTCATAAAATATTTTACATAATTCAATTTGTTCTAAATATATAATTATATAATATTTATTTGTATAAATTTTATTTTCTGATTTGTCTAAAGATTAAATATGAGACATAAGTAAATTTAAGTGTTGTAAATTTCTATAATTCCATTGTACTGGGAGTGACTTTTCTTGCTTATTTATTGCATTCAGCAATTAAAATTTCTGCCTATAGTTAAATTTTTAATTTTATAATTAAATTAAGTTTATTTCTTTAAATATATTAAACTATTTATGCAAACAAACATTTCATTCAAGGTTAGTTTTGACTTTTGAAAAAAATGAAAAAGTATACAATGAAATATCAGTGCTTTTGGTTTTTCAATTATATGTGTGTAAACATATTAGTTAAATAAAATTTCTTTTTTTTCTATTTCTATAACAATACACTGAAAACTAGTTTGTTCTTGACATATAAAAATATTTTTCCACTATTCCTTAAAATTTTCACTTAATTAACAAAAATTTCTTTTAATATTAACTTCATTTTTTTAATTTTTGGCATTTAAAAAATATATCTAACAAGGTATACTTCTTGAATGTCAAATTTTAAATGAACATTAAGAAATTTAACATCAATTTTTTTAACTTTTTGTGTTATAAAGAATACAGAGTCATTAAGAAATTATGTAGTTGTCATACAAAAGTTTTGCTGGAGTCACAGATTGGAATGAAAAAAAATTCTGTCTCTCTGATACGACAAATAAACTTGCTTATCTATTTAATAAAGTCTTTTAAACCAATAAATTTGTGATTTACAAATTACTTCTTGATGCAAAAGTCAGAATCTGTTTATAAAGCATGCGTTTAGTAAAACTTTTAATTTCTGTGACTTTGGTGCAATAAAGTAAAATATCCATATTTCATTTATTTTAACCAAACATCCTCTGTTTAACACAAGATACTACTCACACCATTATACTAACATAAACTTTATCTCATGTAAATATTTTTATCTCAAGCATAGCAAGATGCATCATTAAGAAAAACTAACTATGGCTTAATAGATTTGATGGGTAAGAAAGTCTGTCGAAAAATTGATTTGTTTTTCAAATCAGTGTAATATTTTAAAAACTATAGAAATGGCAGAATTTTCAAAATATATGTGGTAAAAGAATTATAAGTGCATATAAGAAAAATATATGTAGTATTAAAACTATTTGTTTAATTTCATTGCAACAATATAAAATCAATTAAACAAATTAAATGATGTAAATAAAAATTCATATCATTCATATTTTAATAAATTTGATAAAGTATATCATACTTTAGTTTTCAATAAGAGCTTACCATTAAGTTTGATGTATTCTTTTACACATACTATTTGTTATTTTATGACTTCCATACACTTCATTAGAATAATTATCCTTTTTCATCTGAAATTTTTATTAATAGTCATATTTACTTTAATTTTTTATAATTCAACTTAAATAAAATTCTATTTTTTTAAATAAGCTTTCAGTTGAATGTGTTTAATGCTTAAACTAAATTTAAGTGGATTTCCAATTTTTATATTGTCAGTGTTCTATAATTTATTTTTTATTCAAAATGTTAGTTTGTTTACTTTCAAATCAATGCATAAATGAATTACATATTTGCTTAATTTGAAATAAAACTGAGAACCATGATTGTGTATCAATCATATTCTCTTTGCACTATAAAAATATTAAAAAAATATATCCAAGATTGAAAAAGGTTTCAGAAATTTTACAAACTCTAAATATTAGCATTACATTTTCTTATATTTCCTTTAATGTTTTGATTCTCATTCTAACTAACTAACTAATTGTAAAATGTATGTAATATCGATTCGGTGTAGAAAATAGTTTATAGATAGATACAGTGTGCAGATAAATATATTTTAAATTACTAAGTTAACTAAAATTTTCATTTCATAATTTTAAAAGAAATTTTTTACTCATGGAGACGAGTCTTAATAGCCTATTTAGTAGATGTATTTTAATTTAACAAATTTTACCATAATAAATTAATATGGTAAAATTAAAACGCAAGTAATAAATATTTATAATAAATTATTATATAATATGTAATAACTATATATGTATATAATTATCAATTACAATTATGAATATTCTGAAATCTTGATTACTATCTGGAATACTTTTAAAAAATTAAAGTATATTAAAATATTTAAATGAAAAACTTCCATGCTGTGAGTGTAGTTAAGTTCCATTTATGCCGCACATTTTCTCACTAAAAAAAAAAAATTCAAACGTGAAAATAAATGAAAAAATAAATATTCTATTTAAAGTGTATATTCAAAGAAAGTCCTTGATTATACACATTTAGTCACACAGTAAATTTAATATATTGATTTTTTTTTATTATAAATATTATTTTATTTGAAAGTTTAACAAGAAAATTCTATTGAGCAATCGCAGCATTAGAATAATTTGAATATCAAAAATCCCATCCAATACTAAAAAGGGATTTTTGATTTTCAATTTAAACAATAAATAACATAATGGAATATTAAAACATCACGATCAAATATTAATGTCGAAATAGAATGTTTTAGGACGTTCAAATACAATGTCAAAAAATATTGCCGAGAAATATTGTTTAACATCAAAATACAATATTAAATAATGTTATATAATATCAAATATTATTATTTAATATTAAAATGGAATGTTTCTTGACATTCAAACACAATGTTAAATAATATTGCCACAGAATAATTATTAACATTGAAATGGAATATCAAACAATATTATATAATATCAAATAATATTATTTAATGTTGAAATACAATATTATATAATATTATCTAGGTGGGGTCATTTTAATATTTTATAATATTGTCGGACAACATTTTATTATATTTATTTACAATATTGGCCGATTAACATTTGCTACTTGGGTAATACAGTATGTGAGTACAGTGCTGTCAATGGAAGTCATTGCTTGCTGAACATTTCGGCCAGAGTAAGCTGCCTTCATGCATTTTCGGGCAGCCAAATCGCGCATCCGATTGGTGGTGAGATATTGAATGTGGTCACACTCGGGCTGATGCTCCACCCTCTTCAAAGCCGGCAAATTCTTCACTAGCTGATGGTCAGGTGTCTGTCTCGACTTCGACTTTGAAGGTCATCTTCGACATTTTCCATGAGCTTACTGTTGTTTGCCATTTGCAATCTAGAATTTGACTCATAACCATTCTCCTGTATCTTATAGCACTCACTTCTGAACATCCAGAAATTTTAAAAAATATGTTTCTGAATTCTTCAAATGACACGTCATTCTCATATTTTCCCTTTTCTTACCTTTAAATTTCTTTGCACTTTTTTCTCATTTTTCTTTCTTTTCTACAGTCTAATTCGCTTTTCTCTGAAATTCTGAAAGCGATGCGCATAAGAGGAATAATGATAATTGGAGTTTTAGCGTACATTGTTTTTTTTATGTAAAATGATATAGGTTGATGATTAGAATATTCTTTTAAAGTACTCTTCTTTCCGATTTAAGCAAAAATCAGTAAAAGCACTTGTGGACGATAAGAAATTTTCCTCGTTAGTAATTTCTGCATACAAGTATAAGCTTATATTTTAAATACCTAACAGTAAAACTCATTCGAAAGTAAGAAATTACTGGCAAGAAGATTTTTTTTCCCTTTACTAGATTTGTATATGACTAAAATGAAAGTTAAAATTCTAATATAAAATTTGCTGAATAGTATTTTCGAAGTATAAATTTGATTCTGAATACAATTCTCTGATTATAATCATCACATTTAAACTATTATTCTTACATTTTAATGTAATTAAGCATTTCTTAGTTTCTTTCTTTCTTGTTTAAACTTTTTACTAAGCTTTACTGACAATTTTCTAATACGCATGTGTTCTTTCTCCGTTAAAAGTGGCATCATCTTGGATTACCAACAAGCTTTCATCATTTCGCATAATGTGATAGCTTTACACCCTAATTTTTTCTGTTTTTAGTGATTTTACTGGAAACACTGGTGTGCTTATAGTCTAACTTCTTCTGTCTGCAGTTAAAAAACTTAAAGTTAGGAACGATGTCTGTATAGTTGATTAGGGAATCGCTGTATTAACAGAAGCTGGTAAGATCGAATCTTGGTTTAACCGAATTGTTTTCGAGTTTGCTAAAGATGGCCGTGGTAAGTTAAATAAATCGTGGTCGCAATGTCCCCTCTCCACTTAAAATTTATTACGAAGATTACATTCACGAAACTGTGAGGGATTATTACTGAATTCAACTGGGTACTGGGCTAGGTACTAGGAAGTATGGAGGCGAAGAATATCAATGAATCTAACGGGAAAGAATATAGATTTTATATAAATGGTGAAGTAGGATGCTTCAGAAATTGACCAACACATCAAGTAATGCATAATACAATATATTGTTGTAAAAAATTCACATTTATATTCATAAAATGAAACCCCAGTGTGATGATATCAAAAATAAAAATAATTTTATTTTTCTAGAATTAATTACCAACTCAGTTTTGATAGTAATTGGATAACAAAATTAATTAATTTCAGATAATTGAAATAATACTTCCATTCATCAGACAGCTCAGATATTTATTGTAATTCATTACTATTCTATTGGAATAACTATAACTCATTATATTTTCGTGGTTAAAATACTGATTATTTAATTAAAGTTTCAAATATTTTAGAATAGGATTTGCAAATATTTTTACGATTATATATCACAGAAACGCTTCTAATATTTTAATCTACATAGTTAGAGCTTCATTTAATTTTTAAAAACGTCTGTCTAGCGTATAACATAAATATTTTACACAATTCTTGCTCTGTGTGAATGAATGTGGCTTTAAGTCATTCTAAGTACCATAAATTCTAGTATAAGTACTAAAAATACTTTAATTTCCTAAAATTTTAATATCAATACTTCAGTAGTTTCTATATAATTAAAATAAACACATAAAACAGAAAATATTCGTGTATTTTAAATTATATTTTGAAGTTCAAAAATTTTCAATTCAGCCTATGAATTTGATATTAAATGTAGTTCATTTTCTATCTATGTAGAGTATATTAGTAGCGATTTAAAAATTATAGTTATGCATCAAAATAATTTCAATTCTATAAAATGAGGTCACCATTTTTGCTTTTTTCTGTGCTTCGAATTCGTTATGAAAATTCATTATAGAAACCATTTCCAGTATTTGAATCTGTACTTGAGTTTTATTTAGTTTTCGAATATTTTTTATCAGCACATAATTTTGAGATTTAATATAATTTCTGCTTTCTGCAGAAGATTTTATTTCATTTATTTATATCTCGAAATTTTAGCGATTTATTTATAAAAATATAAAACTCTTTTAAATAAATTCTCCATTTCTCCTGTTGCTTTTCTATTATTTGAAAGAAACACTCAGAAAAGCTTTCAATACTGTAATCTGTAAAGAGAAAAAGTCGAAATTAAGTTTTAATGTTATTTTGCAATAATTTGTCTTTGTTTATTAGTTTCAATTTTCCAACATCTCCCAGCTTAAGAGTCAATGGTATGTAGAAATAAAAACTATTAATAAAACATAAAGAGTAAAAAGTTTTCATTCGTGAATTTAGAATTCCTTTCTTCTTGGTGAAAGCATTTATCTTTTAAAATGGAGAAGCGGAAGTGCTTCAAAATTAATCCCAAGCATCGGAAGATGATTTTTTTTACTTCCTTATCGCCACCAGGGAGATTTCTTTTTCATTTATTCCTATAATTTCAAAGAAAATTAGTATTCATACGCTGTTAGTGAAGAATAAATTTTTTTTTTCGGCTACCTAGGAAATTAAAGTATTTATCTATTTCGAAAATTAAAAATGAAAAAGATTTCTTTTGAGTTATCATTTCTTCTATTTCTATCTTTCGGTTTAATTTATTAGTAGATACGTAAATAAAACATAGAAAATAACATTTATTTCTTTTATGTTATGATGACAAAAGCATTCATTTTTTTCTTAAAAGGTCAAGTTAAATATTTTAAATTTTTTTAAATATTGTCTAATTTATTAAATGAATAACATTCCTTTCACGTGTGTGTGTGATAATTTTATTAAAAACTTTGTTAGATTTTAACAGTGTAGGGAGTCTCCAAAGAGAACATTTAAGCAAAATTAAATATTTTTTCCTACTAAAAATATTTTTCTGAAAATCATAATCTCTAAATCCGTTTTTTTTTTTCAAATAGAAGTTTTATTTTATAGTCAGCGCATTTAATATTGCAGTTTTTCAAAAGTAATATCAATAAAAAATTCAGAATTTTCCAATTTCAGAAAAACTTTCATTATTATATTTCAGCTTAAAGGTATGATTTTAAATGTTATAAAAAGTGTATCATTAAAAAAATTAAGTAGTCATTTAGAGAGAGATTTCATTAAAATAAGTTTCCATTCATAAATTACATTCCATTTTCTAATATTATTTCTGTAATTGATTGAAATTGGTTTTCATTACTTTTGAAATTATTGACTTAGCATTATGTTTTTACTTTGTAAAACTTTATGTGCGTCTCCTCTATTGAGAAAATTCTCTCATTACCTCTTTTTTACATTCACTTACATCACTGAGCAAAATTTTATATGCAAAAGTTTTGAAAATTTTTTTTTTGCATATTTACAAAGCAAGCAGAAAAATATCTTAATCATGTGATTAGGAATTTTTGGTACAGAATTGGATACACGAATTTCTGAAATTACAAAGCGATTGTAAAATTAAGTTCACTGAAGCATGTTATGGCAGTAAGATTTGTCACGTTGATTAAGTATATATATATATATATATATATATATATATATATATATATATATATATATATATATATATATATATATATATATATATATATATGTATATATATATATATATATATATATATATATATATATATATATATATTAAAATGAAACCTTTCAAGTAAAGCGTCTTGAATTCTGCTCAACTTGTTTAAAATTTTATGAGAATCATTAAAAATGTGTAATTCCCGTGATTTAATACATAAAATCTCTGCTTTCTTATTTCATGGGTACGAAAATTGCAATAAGTTTCCAAGACAACAACATGAATGGTTTTTTTTTCATTGTATTTTTAGTGCAAAACTTTCTTGAAGCAACTTATTAAGCAACAGTTTTCGCATTTTATTGAATGTTATTCTAAATTGTATTGTAATATTAATTTAATTTTAATTCAATGGTGTAAATTGTTCAATTTAGAATAAATCTTAGTATCATTTCTTTATATTAATACATTTTATTAATTGATAATAAATTTGTAAGTGTTTAATTAGAATATAGTTTGTTTATTATTATTTCTTTATTTCTATCAGTAAATTTTTTTTCAATTTCTGTACCATAATAAGGAAATATTTTTTTTTAAATTTTGTTTTTTGCAGTACCAGATAATCGAACTATTTTAATTGAATGTAAATCAGTAGAGTTTAGCAATAAATGATTGATGTCAATTTATTCAAATGAATAAATAATTATTGTTTTCTTCATGCTAATCAAAACACATAATCGAAAAGTAATTCTGTTAAAAATAGAATGATCAAAATTGCATTTTGCTACATAGATCCCGAAACTGTTTTATATATTTAAGTGGAAAAAAATCATTAGCAAAATAATGCAAACAAAAATTATGTTTGATCTGGTTGAATTAAAATAATTCTTTTAGTTCCCAGTTCAAAAATAAAAAAATGAGAGAATAATCATTCTGAGTTATTGTTATACGATTGCTATATTTAATAGAATTTTTATGGAATTGCCATGTCTTAAGATAATCTTTTATGTAAAATAGATTAACTTTAAAATAATATATATATATATATATATATATATATATATATATATATATATATATATATATATATATATATATATATATATATATATATATATATATATATACCATTTTGGAGTGATTTTGATCAAAAAACCAATTTTTTTTAATAAATATGAAGAAATAAAAAAGGTATGATCATTCTTTCCAACTCAAAATTTTAACTTGTGGGATCCTTAAATTTTTTTTTTGAAACATGATTCCTAAATAAAGAGAATCTATATAATTGAATTATATCACTATTTCTAAATAAAGAGAATACAGAGGATCTGTCTTAAATAAAGGATTATTACTCACCATAAAATGGTTGCTTCCTTCGTTACAGTAGAGATCCTGAGTACGCCACTTTATTAGGATTCTCAGTGGTTTAAAATATTCATGATGTCAGGTAACGTTTCATCCACGTCACATCGTACTGAGACGGCGTTGAAAATAGAATTTGCTGATGAATTTGCTGCTAATCTTCAAATCATATTCTTTGAGCGGCAGCAAACAAGGCGAAGTTCACCATGGAATATCTGAGAATAGTGTCGCAGTTTACTTTGTCTGTAAAAAGATTTCTTACAAAAGGAGCAAAGCAGCGGTTTGTGAAGCCATTTTTCATGATTCAAGCCAATAACACATAGACAATGGTATAGCAAAAAAAGCAAAATGATAAAGGCATGAAAAAACATCTATTTAATGTTTTAAGATTAACCACTTTATGATATTGTCTACTTTATGGTTACTTGACGACTTAAGCCATATCCTCTTTATGGTTTAAATCGGCAAGGACGATTTAATTTAAATTTTCTTAATTAATAGAATTCTGAAGTAATATTAGGAAAATTTGTAACGAATCTCTTTTGAATTTTAAGACTATTGCCTTTCTTGCGCCAGCATTAAAAAATTTGGAACAGGTGCCGATAATCCATGAATCCAAATTCTGAATTTTTTGGCGATGATGAAATGTTACCAAGATGACGTATCGTGACATGCGCGATGACGTAATTACTAGTTTTAACAAAATAGAATTTTCTGCAAAATTCTTATAGGTATGACTCTATATGTATGACGTAATAAAAATGAGGAACAAAACTGAATCTGGAATTTTAAATACATTTTCATTATTCATTGATTTTTTTTAGTAATGTACGTTGCAAGGTATAGTCGAAATGCCAATTCGAATAAACTCGGATTAGAACAATCCAATTTTAGCTGAATCTGAATAAAATCAGCGTTACTCCGAGTAAACTCATTTTAAAAAATAAAAAAGCTAAAATGATAAATAAAATTGAATGTTACTTAATATATGTCTTCATCTTAAAATTCTGTGTACTAATATGCTTCTACTAATATTATGTACTAAATTCTATACTATTCTGTAATTAATCATTTTATTATTAAATTATTTTGCATTAACTGTTTTCTTTTATAGTCGTGAAATCATTTTAAATAATAAATTTTTTTAATTTAGACAATATGAAATGTTGTTTTATACCACACACACACACAATATTAGATAATACTTTATGTAACTGTTTCATAATGTTTTTAACGATAATTATTGAAATTATTAATTTCATTTCATGAAGAGGACATCATTTTGAAATATTAAAATCAACTATCATTTTCATACACACATCATAAGACTGACTCTCTATTACAAATGAAAAATTTTGAATTTTTCTTGGCGATGGCGAAATGTTGCTAAAATGACGTCATTGTGACGTAATGCCACGCGAATATGTTGTAAATGTGATGTAACAAATTCGTTTTTGAAAAACATTACATATCTAAATATTAAATTTACACTTGATAAATAAAGAGCGTGAATATACAAGATTAAAAACTGACATAGAAGTGAAACATTAGAAAATACGAATATTCTCCTTATTTGTATTCGTTTTCAAAATTACTTCGGAAACGAATGCGAATAAGGAAAATATAGAAACTTCGGAAAAGTAAATATGAATTCTAAGAAAACCGAAACGAATTCTGACGAACATTTCAAAAGAATCTGAACATGAATACTGATGAAAAATTAAACAACATTCGCAAGAGAATAAATATAAATTATTAGGTACAATTTAAACTTTTAACTATAATAACTTTAAAAAATGAAATACAGAAACAATAATTTTAAAAACGTATATACAAATTTTTTGTATAGCATTTTATATTAATAATATAAGTTATAAAATTGCCGTACATAAACTAAAGAAAGAATGTATCGACACAATTTTAACCAGTAACTTTAAATTCATCTCAATTAATTTCTCCAACAATTTCCCAAAAAGCAATAAATGGATCCAATTTCTTTTCTTCACAGGATTTATGGAATAAATGAAATGCCAAATAAAAATTAAAATCCGTTTGTGACGATTATGCGTCGGCAATTTCCTTTTTAACTTGTCTCCATGTGCTTTCAATAGCATTTGTATGGCATCCTGTAGTTTCATCCACTGTGATTGATTAACAGTCAAATGTTCAAAGCCCTCTCTTCCTAATGAATCATAAGCATTCCAAGAATCGGAATAAATGGCTGTCTCTGGATCAATCCACTGTTTAATAATATTAACTAAATTTTCCCTTGTTCTGTTATGTACTGTTACCAAAAGTAACTTCCCTCTCTCGATACCACCAAAGCACCCACTGACCTTCTATCGGATGCCCTTTATAATACTCAACAACTGAGTAAAGCGTTATTTCATTGATAAACTGCCTCCAGTCTGCTAAAGTATGTTTGCTAAAAGAGTATTCCCTTTGAATATTAGTTGTTTTATAACCACGAACAATTTCATAAGTCAAAAGAAAAACTCTTCAATCTTTAATTTGCTGCAAGGAAACCAAGAACCATATCTAGTAGATTTCTGGGAATCTATTATACTATAACAAAAGTTCCCGAGATTTTCCTTGAAAATTTTGTTACACTAGAATAGATATCCATCCGAGAGGATTTTCTTAGCCGAAATTATCACTTGACTTCCGCATTTTAATCACATTAACTCTGATTTCAATACTCCAATTTCACGCAAAAATTCTAGCAGAATTTCCTTTTTCTCACACAATATAAAACAGAAAAAACGATAGGATATCCATTGTGACCTAAAATCTGCTTACCATCAGAGAAATCGAACATCAGTCCAGAACTAAGAACACCCTGATATTTTAGAACGATATTTTGAGCTACAGACATAATTAATCATAACAATTTTGACAAATGCTGATAAAATAAGTTCAGACCACAAAAATGGTTATTTAAAGTAATGACAAAGCGTAATACAACCTGGAATTTATGTATCCAAAATGTTAAGCAAGTTGTAAATAACACTAAAAAAAAATTCCCCCCACAAAGCTTCCTCGCAAAAATTTCTAATAAAATGCGTAAATATAACAAAATGTTCTGAATCTCGTCGCGATGACGTAAGCATTAGGGTTGTCAAAATTGAATTTTCAACTTAATTCTTACTGGTCTTCACCGGTATGATATAATAATAATCAAGTTGTCATATATAAATGAATAACCACTAAAAAAACAGCAAACTCAGAATTTGAGAACATAGATTATATGGCACCTGTGCCTAAATACACGAGCATAAGCGAGCGTTTCATAAAAAAAGTGGTAATATATAAATATACCATCTGAATCTTAGTGCCACCAAATCCATCACGTTACGGATGCTAGGATTAAGCCTTTGTCAATTTAAACTAAACTTAAAGTGGATGTTTTGTCTTACCTTTTTCATTTCGCTTTTTCTTCTGTTCTATTGTCAACGTGTTAATGGTTTGAGTCAATGAGAAACGGTTTCTCAAACCAATGCTTTGATCTTTATATAAGAAATCGTTTTATTAACAAAATGAGCTTCGATACTTTTCTCAGACATTCGTTGGTAAGCTTCGCTTTGTTTGCTGCCACTCGAAGAATACAATTTGAAGGCACGCAATAAATTCGTCTGGTTTAATACGCCGTTTCAAAAAGATATGACCTAGATGAAACCGTTATCTGACGTCATGGATATTTAAAACGGCATATATGCCATATAACCCAGGATTCCAAATCCAGATTTTTTTTGGCGATGAAGAAATGTTGCCAAGATAATGTATTATGACGTGCGCGATGGTGGAAATACTAGGGTTGCCAAAATAGAATTTTCTGCATAATTTGTATTGGTTCCAGGTTACCAGATGCATAGGAAAATTCTCCAAAAGTCACCAAACTTAGAATTTGGAATCCTGGATTATACGGCATCTGTGACTTTTAAACTAACTAGAAATGCTATAAAGCGGAATTATCATGATGTCATCTGGAAGGAAAGAAACAACTGCCTTATAACAATAAATGTGAATTATGAGCTCTTTGGTGCTATTATGTCTCAAATGGAAAAAGCCCGATAAGCGCAAGAAAGAACGAAACGTCTAATGTGAGTTGCTGTCAGAGATTAAATATTTGTTTAAAAGATGCACGGAATGAAATTAAATATTAAAAATTTTAAAATATATTATTGAATAGTAAATTTTTTAATCAATCTATATCTTATAGTTCCATTTTTCTTATGGTAGTTTTTAACAATATTTCGTACTATAAGTTGTTTCTTCTTCAAACATATGTATTTTTTCATGTGACAAATATGGACGAGATATAGATATGAAACGCCTGCAAGTGTAATATATTTCAAATACATTTTAAGATTATTAATATTTTTATTCTATTCTATTTATCTGAAAAATATTACTTTATTATCTATATGGAAATTCAATGTGTGTGTATGGAATAGAATATATCAATATTATATAAAATATTATAGAAAATATGTCTTTATTTGATCATCATTGCAGAAATTCAAGTTTTTAAGAGGTTATTGTTTCTTATTTCATAATATATCTATATAAATTTTTTTTCTATTTGCTTACTTATATAATATCTAAGGATGTTTCGCAAATTGAAAATTTCGAGAAATATTCAAATAAAGATGAGTTGTTTACTCATTAAATTATTATTTGTAAAATGAGTTCACTTTTTAAAGAATGAAATAAACTTACTTTAGAATTGAGAAATTAAATAAAGCAAAAATAAGCGTTATAAACATTTGAAGAGGCCTTATTTTTTAATCAAGTGAGCCTCACGTCGAAGTGCTTTTAGGGATCGAATGCCTCTTCGAAACGGATCGATACGGGATACTTGACCCGATCTGTGCTGTGATCAAGGAATAAAAGAAAACTACGTTTGAGAAACGATTTCGAAAGTTAAATTTATCTTTTATCACATATAGAAATGAAAAAAACAAACATATAAATGCATATTTGACTATCGCCCTGGCTTGCAAGTCAAATTTCTTTTTACTCTTCCCTTCAAGCTGCCGACTTCAATTTCTGTTTTCTTCTTCCAGAAAAGGAAAAATTGATTTTGAAGTTTGCGGGGAAAATCTTCACTTCGTACAGCTTCAGCTGTTATAGGATGAATAACAATTTTTCTTTTCAGAAAGAAATGCTCGAGGAGTTGCTGATTTTTTTATTATTATTTGCATTCTTATGGAATAATTTCTTGCACAATAGGCTATGAATTTAATTTTGAATGCTTAAAATGTATATTTATTGGAAGCGAATTATTTCGTGCTGGCAACAGGATTAATTTGTTAGATGCTCAAAAAGTTGGTTTGAATTCTTTTTTAACTAAAATATACTGCCTAAATTTAAATACGTGTTGAACAATCCTAATCAATTTCTTATTCTGTACAAATAAATTATGTCTCATTTATAATATGTCACTAATTTTCAGAATTCATTGATTTTTAGTCGCCAATTGTTACTCTGCTAGCAGTGGTGCAAATACAATGTTTGAAATAGCTTACATTAACAAAGAACAATTTGTAAAGTACGATGCATAGAATTCGCAATTGATTGTATAGTAAATCATTTTTGTATTTGAGGTGGACTTAATACATTGGATGTTTGAAATGATTGGTAAAATATTCATAATGTTTTTCTTTTCTTGAAAAAATATGCTTCAAGTTAAAACATATGTAGAATAATTCATTTATTTCGTATGCTAGTCACTCACTTATATTTTGTTCGAATATATTATAACCTATCCCTAACAGACCCATCATCCTTGTATGGTTTGGAAAATATAATAAATTCATGGCTTTGTAGATGAATGAATTCATAGAAATCAATTTGCGTAACATATATATTCTTTGAAAATTGAATCATTGCACACTTGCTACAGGTTTATTTGGTAAAGTGTTTGATATTTTTGGTAAGCTATTCACATACATTATTCGAAGAAAAGATGCGCACTTTAATGAGTGTAAGATAATCCTACTGAATCTTTATTCTGGAACTATGGCACTATGACTTACTTGAAACACGCTGCCCGTTTGTCAACTTTTAAAAGGAAATGCCATAGCATTCTGTGCTCCAAACTAAAAAAAAAGTACCATGAGAGATGGTTAACGGAAAACAATTTGTAAAATATAGTTATGGCAATCATGTAGAGGAAAGCAGTCGAATTTCATTAATAAAAAACTAATAGGTTATATTCTACATTTTTTTATTGTAAGGCGTAATTTTGTACCTTTTAATTTCTTATAAGCTTGATGAAATCTAATTATTTAACAAAAAACAATAAAAAAAGTGTTATATGTGTTATGTAAACTGGAAACTATATTATAAGCATCCATGATATCACTCTTTTGAATTGTATAGTGAAAGAAGATATTACGTGTGCCAACAGAAAACGGTTGTTATGAAACAGTTGAAAAAATATTTGGAATAAAATATATGCATAGAATTATCTCAAATTAGGAAGAATTTGTTTCCTAATATTAAAATAAATTTAAAGCTGAATAAATCGGATTTATTGATTGTAAATACGAAAAAAATGAGTGAGCATTTCTTACATACAGATTGATACGTCTATGCTTTCAAGAACTGATCCCATAAGGATTATTTTAATTTCCTCTTCATATTCAATTTTAATTCTCTTAAGTGGCATTTCTAATATAAACAGTGAACTGCATAACACTATAAACTTATATTGACGTTAAAAGTTTCGAAAAGCGCCAATATTTGTAATTGTGGATCTCATGAGATACAAAAAAAGTAATATGAATCACAGATCATTTTCTTCAAAATAAAACACAGATTAAGAATGTGCGAAATTCTAAATGTGACGTACGAAAAAATGTAAATATTTTTTAACATTTTAAGGACATCTTGACTGAATCATAGAAAAATTATTTTTAAATACAAAGACACGCAAGTTTTCAGTGTCAAATGCAAAATACTATTAATGTTTCATATTAAATATAAAGCTTTGATATTATCAAAATAAGAAAGTAAAACAGACATTTAATTTAAAATTTTACATTGAAATACTTATAAACTGCTGTTATAATTGTAACAAAAAGTAAATAAATCAGAATTAATGAGAAATTTTTAAATCAAAAACATAGGTATCCTGTTGAAACAGTTTTATTAATTTAAATTCTCTCTTTTAATAATAAATAATTATTTTCTATCACACACTGGAAGAAAAATGCAATGAAGCAAATAAGATAATTAAAGATTTTTCATTGACCATGAGAAAATCAGCAGCAAATCAAATCATTAATTAACTTGTATCTGTTTAAAGAAGGGTTAATTTTTCATGATGATTGAATAAAAGAAGAAGAAACAAACTAAATATCTACTCATCGTTTCCAGGATTCTAATTAACATGAAGATATAAAAATATATAAAGAAAATATTATATAATTTCCACCAATATGAAGTAAAGTAAAGGAGTTGGCGAAGAGAAAACTAATAATAAAAATGTAAAATGTAGCAACGAACGATTAGTTCATTTTAACTGAAGATGAAGTTTAGTAAAGAAAGGAAAGAGAAGTAATGTTTTTGATTTTCAGAAACAAAACTATTTTTATAAGGATTTTATTTGCTTTTATAAACAATAAGTTGAATCGGAATAAGAAATATTTTTCTTTTACTTAGAGCTTAATTTCCTTAAATCTTGGTCAAGTTATACTATAAAGACATTGAAGACATTAAAGCCTGCTTTTTGTCGAGCTTATTTTAATTTAAAGTTCCCAATTTTATATAATTTTAATAAGTGAAGGATCTTTGTAATACTGAATTATAAAGCGTCGCGGCATCATATACTTGCACACCTGCTTGCATACATTCGCAAAGCACACATGTGAAAGTAAAATCTTTTAGCGACATAATTAAATAACTTGATTGGAAATTTTTAGATAAATTATCAGCTGTTAAAAAGATTATTCAAGCTGAATTCTGAATACAAATCTTGCATATTTTATTCATATAAGTTTAAAAATATATAATAACATAAAAACAATTTTTAGACATGGGAAATGCAATAAAAAGATCTTTCAATCCTAATTTTTAAATATAATTTCTTCATTTCTCTTTTAAATATGAAAGCATAAGAAACTATAAAAATATTTTTTTGTAAAATGAGTGCAATAGAACTTTTAATCTTAACCTTAATTACAGTTCCTGCATTTTCTCATTTAAATATAAGTAAATATGAAGCCATAAAAAATAAATTTTAGATAAATTAATATAATAGAATAATTATTTCAATTTTATTCCTGAAATTCTTCTGTATTTCTTTTTTTTTACAAGGATAAAAATATGCTAAGTGATAAAAATAATTTTTGGACGCATGATGAGATGGACGTGAAATATAGATCTTTCAACTTAACAGCTAAATAAAAAAAATAAAGTGACATTAAAATAATTTCGAGAGTAAATTTTGGTAAAAACTTTTCATGACAATCCGAAGCTGAAAGCCACTCTTATCTTTGGTTTAAGAGTTGGCGGCTTTGAGTCCCATTTTGGACATAGATATTTATAATGTTTCGGATTTCACTTCACTTTACAGATCCTAGTGTAGCTGACTCTCTTGAGCAAAAGTAATCATTGGGTGAAAACAAATCAAGTTTTTCATGACATTATTTCCTTTGCGCGGACAAATGAGGTACAGAAATTGTTTTATTCAGATAGCAAGAAAAATGTAATACAATGGAAATGCCAATCAAAATAAGTTGTAGAATATTTCCATTCATTAATAAAAATAAAAATATACGAATTCAAAAAAAAGTGCAGTATACAATAGATATTTCAACATAAATTCTAATAAAACTCTTTTATGTTTTTTTTATTTTTGCAGCTAAATATAAAAATATACTAAGTCATAAAAATAATTCCGATATTCATTTTTGGAACAACTTTTTTCTTGCCAATACTTCCATATTTTCTTGACAAATGAAGTGAGAAAAGTATTTTCTGCAGATAACAAGAACAAAAAAAAAATATATATATATATATTTTTGTTAATGTTAGCAATTATTCGTGGCAACTTCCAAACGTAGGGAAAAAATATCGAAAACTCCCCCATCTCATTCACTATCCACAGATGAAGAGATATATCCCGATACAAAACCGTCATCTACAGGCGATAATGAGACGCGTAGTTTACACGATGCCACGCTGCAGAAAGGGGAGAGGGGACAAAAAAGCAGAAAAAAAGTCTTAAAACATTGCTCACATTCCCTGTGGATATTTTTACCCCACGTTGCAATTAACTGGCATTTTAAGTTTCATTATGTGTTGATAAGCCCATGGCTTGCGCCATTTTTCATCGCCAATGCATTTATCGTTGGTTTATTATATTGATCTGGAAGCGCCAACCTGAAAAAAAATTCTTTGCGAAAGAAAAAGATAAATAGCCTGCATAAACGTTCAGTTGTCGTTTTAATAGAAGTAAGGCGGATTTTTGTATCGCCATCCTTGCGCTTCTATTGGCGTTCTATTGATTCATTTATCACCGAGGAATGGGGATGAGTTTTTGTCAACAACATATTACACTTTTGTATGTTTAAATTCTTTTAATCATTCATGGTAAATTGTAGCTTACAAAAGGGTTGTAAAAAATAGGAGGAGGAACTGTGTTCTTTTTGGCACAAAAAAAAATTGCAATTGCTGCCGGGGATTTTGGCTTTTATCGATTAAAATTTAAGTTTACCCTCGTGTTTAGGAAATAGTTTTTTTGAATTTACTTTTTTCACTTACTTTTGTGTAGCATTTAAATAATAAATTCCTCAATAATCTCTAACTTTTTAGAATGTCTTTAGAGTTTTCGTAGATTTTCTTGTTTAATCTATTTTTGATATTTGAATAATAAATTCCTCATTGAACTCTAAACTCTTAGAATGTCCTTTAAAAACAAAGATAATTTTCTGAGAAGTTAGCTATAGGAAATTTAAAATAACAAAACAGCTATACTTGAACCTGTTCATTATCATCCATTATTACCAAATAATTTTAACCAGTTTCAAATTAGCGAGTAAACTTAAAACTCTAAAAGAAATTGGACTCTGAATAAGAGAATGTTGTGCATATGGTGGGACATTTGAGGACCAATATATTATGAGCATAAACAATTAAAAGAAAAGCTCATTTCGAAAAAGTATTATCAGCAAGCAGGTAATATTAAGGGATCAGTCCAAGACAAGAGGCCGGCAGTTTTCCGATAAACAACTGTCTAAGAGAAAGGCCAAGAAAAGTCTTCCTCAAAAAATTGCAGAACGGGGGTAGGAAATTCGTCCCATAAGAGAATGTATTAACGGATTTTTCACCCTCTAATTATCACTTGGTTTTGCTCTTTAGGAATTTTTGGAAGGCAAACATTTCTCGAATGAAGTAGATAAATAAAGAAATGCGTTTCAATTTTTCGTATAAAAATTAAACATTTTTTAAAAATGTAGTATGCAAACTGGAATTACGCTAGGCAAGAAAATACTAATAATTATGTCTATTATGTATTTAAGAAGTTTACAAACGTTAAGAAAAATTTGTCATTTGTTTTATTCCAAAAATAGGCAGACCTTCCTGGTTGCTTCCGGATTCGAACATCTTTCCAGGGATGGATGTTTCCTTCTTTCTGTTTCTAAGTCTTTATCTGAGATTATGAATGAATGAGGTCCACCCTATAAAAGGTTTTGTGGTGGTTTGACGTGGGTAATGCTACTCGCTTGCGTGATTTGGTTCACAGGTGCCAACCGGCTAACGATAAACGAGTAGCAGTTTCTGACCTTGTTGTGGGGAAGCTTAGATATCCAGTGAGCACCCTTATTAAAAAAATCGTTATGACTATAAAGATATACTCTATTTCTAAACTCTACGGAAGTGCCAATATTTTTTCTAACATTTTGGTCCATTTTTGCGATTCTTTTAGGAGCAATAGGTTATTCAATTTGCAAAAAAAGTTGACATTCTCTTTCTTTATGGCTGAATAACTCCGCATTCATTGTTTGCCATTAGAATTAATCGAATTCATGGCGTCCTTTTACATTCGCAATTTTCACGTAACCGCTCATTTTCAGAAACATCGATTATTCTTCGCCGCGTACTTTCAGTTATAAAAGTAATTATCAAAGCTTTTCCTTCGATGATTTCTGCGATAATTGGATGCAGCTTCGGCCGCTGCTTTGTTCAGTCTGAATGTCGTGAGCTTGAGTTGTGAATAAGTGAGCAAACAGAGTTCTTCTTTCCCTCCATTCGTTTTCTTTTCATTAAACATGGAACTACAGAAAAGACAGTTGCCCAAAAGTAAACAGGAATTGAATTAAAAATTCAGCATATATTACGTGTATTTTCTGAATTATCTTAAGTAAGTAGACAAAAACTAATTATATTTTATGCTAATAACGAAGAAAATTTTACTTCAAAATTTGCGTACTTAAAATTATTTGACGGTATTTCAATCGAATTAAAATGTGAAATTTATGAAATGCTATAAAAAAATTTTCATCTTTGTCATGTAATTCGCTAACTTTTTCTAAGCCTAATAAACATTGTTTCAATACTTTTTTTTTGTAATGAACGCATCATAACTGGAAAAAGATGTATATTTGATGCTTTAAAACGAAATTGAGAATCAGATTATTTCGATACGTACTATTGCTATAGTTTTTATGTATGGTGTTTGATATTTTAAAATGGAGAATATCAAACTACTTTGATATTTCCTCTTGCTATAATTATTAGCGTTCAACTCGGGTTTCATGGCAGTTATAAAACTAATGTTTCGTTTTTTATCTTAAAGTGTGTTCTGAATTCTTATTGATAGAGAATAGTTAGAACAACTTACATAAAATGCCCCATTAATTTAACAAGAAGTTTCGTTTATGATTTCAAAAATAGTGCGTTTCACATCCACACGTATAATAAATGCTGGCATGAAAAACTGAAACGTCATCGGCATAATTCTATCTTAATGGATTCAAACAACAACCTTTTCCCTTGCATCATTTTTACCAAAAGAAAGAAAAAAATGTTATACATATTTCTCATATTTACATTATTATTTGTTGAAAGAATTTTTGAAATACCACACAAATTTGAGAGTTTTTTTATGTTGAACACTTGCACAATACCTATACACAAAGTGTTACTGTAAGGCTTTACGTTCGTTACTATTTGTTAATTGATTTCAGTTCAAAATAATTGCACTTGATAACAGTTATAATTAATAGAAGTTTTTGTTTAAGGAATATTTTAATGATATAAGGAAAAGAAAGGGAATATAATATCCCCATAGATATCGTGCTTGATTTTTTGTAAGCCTACATACGGTTTTGTGCTTTATTATTAGCAATGTATTCTATGTTAAATAATATAGTTTTTCATGTCCTTTATAGGCATACCAGAAGATTCGCAAAATGCAAATAATCTGAAACTATCTGTATAAACTACAAAATATGAATTGCACTCAGCAGAAGGAAAAGGAAACATTTATTGAGATATAATTAATGGAAAAATATTAAAAATCATACATTGAAATGTTAATTGCCCGCAATGCAGGTTAATTTGCTTGTAAATAGTTTTGGTATTAGTTGTTTTATGAAATATTTGAAGAATAGTCCTGATTTCAATCTTATTATTTTCTTTACAAGATTTTTTGAAGGATGCTCTTGAAAAGAAAACTATTTTAATGAAACTTTTTATTAACAACTTAAGTATCCATGTATTGAAATTTATAAAAGAAAGATTAACATAAGTATCTTGATTTAAATCGTGGATTTTCTAGACAAATTTGATAAGAAATGCTCAAGAAGTGAGAAAAAATATTTAAGAAGCATTTCTGATCAATGAATCTCTTCCCATTAGTAATTATCTAGCTCTTTATTTCATTTAAAAGCAGTTTTCCATTTTTAATGCATCAATTACGAGTAAAATGGAATATATTCTCCGAATAAATATTATTTAATTATATTTTATTATTTAATTATATCTCAAATGTAATATAATTAATTCAATTTAATATGTATGTAATATTAATTATATCTCAAATGTAATTAAATAATATTTTAAATAATAAATATTATTTAAAATATTATTTAATTACATTTGACATGAAATTTCTTCCCTATTCTTAAAATAGTATTAATTTTGTAAACTAAGTAGTTTTGAAGTATTTTCCTCATTATCTTAGCATAAATATTTATTGTGATGTGACTAGAAATTTTTGGGATTTCATCCCGTGCAACGAGCTAATTTATTTACTGTTATAATAATGCAATTATAATAAACATTATAATTGCATTATAATAACAGTAAATAAATTATAATTCAATATTTGTTTATTTTAAAGCAATGAATATGAAGATTGAAGTAAATAAATGCAGATAATACAAAGACAGTGCAACTGTTCGCAAATCATATTTTGCAAGAGACTTTGAATATTCTCTTCAAAAATAGTTTGAAAAATATATCATGTGTTACCTTTTTTCTAAAATTTGGAAGACTCCTAATATTTGTGAACAATGTGACATTACATTTTGTTTTGTTCTTTCTAAAATCCCATTTTTTCTCTTAAAATCACTTCCTTGACGGGATTTCTCTTTTGGAAATGTAAAACGAAGTGATGATCTGTTTCCTTAGAAGAAACTAGTTTTTAAATTCTTTTTTGTCTCCCTCATCCCATTCATTTTCCTTGTTTTCGGAGATTATCTCTCGAGAAATTGCTTATAAAGTGTTAGGAAAGGCTTGCAAGAAACGGATAAAGGACCGGAATTCAGAGAAGAAGGGGTAGGGGAGGTGGTGCTCATTAGCTCAACATTCTGGAGCAGGGGTATCTCAAGCGCAAAAGCCGTTGCAGCCCTTTGCTTGAGAAACGCTGAGATGCAGCAGTGAATTATGCAGCGGATTTTCTTCATTTCTATGAGGGACATGCAATAATTCTATTGCCTGCAATTTATGAGTGCTAAGGAAGCGGCGTTAGGTGCATTATCTCCCTTAGATTTAATTAGCTTCTGCTGACGCTTAAGTGAATTTAAGACGGCCTTAAGTGGCTGGATATTGTTGCTGCTCGGGATGTTTTGACAGCAGTAACATACGACACGCGATTTCCTGCATTATCATAAAAGGGTGAAAATTAACATTTGAAATATTAGGGTTATTACGATTTCACTTACGGACTTTGAGAATGACTCTGATTTAGTATAAAATGGCTGTTGTAGACGAAAATTAAAGCGGTAATGATATACTTCATAAGAAAAAATACAAAAATATCTTAAAATGAGTAAAAAAATATTATATTTTTGGAGGAAAAATATTTAAAAAATTAAACAATTCTGAACAATTCAAATTATGATCAATCTTTACGATCACTGATGGAACACTGGAAGAATTCGCGGTTCCTCGTTTAAATTATTATGACTCTTAAATTCTTATCCTAAGTTCATGCATTGTTGCATCTTTTAAAAATTAATTAATTATTTTAAGAAATTATGTACATTCTTTAAAAATTAATTAATTATTTTAAATGAGGATCACATAAATATTTTACATTAATTCTCATTAAAAACTTGTCATTTGAATACTTTTTGCGTTAAACTCATGAATGTAGATTTTCATTTCAAAATATGAATATCAATGTTTTTGTAAAATTATTGTTAATTCAATAACATCATCAACAAAAAACACTTTATGAAATTGAAAACTTAAATCCATCTGTGAGGAACTCTGTACAAACAACATGATGTTAGACTGAGGGTTTAATAGTAGTTTCTTTATTTTAGAAAAAATCGTTTGCAGAGAACACTACAAGCTGTCAGATTGTGGGAATTATAATTTTCTTTTCTTTTCTTAAGAAACTGCTGAGAAAAATAACAAAAAATTGTTCTAAGAAAAAATTTGATTGAAGTATGCTATTTTTAGTGTGCATTGTATAAAATTATCTAAAGGAAGTGAATAGTTAATGAGTAGCTTAATATGTTAAGTATAATTTGTATATATGTATATTAATTTGAAATATTATTACGTATAAGTTTTAGATTTATTTCAAAATCGTCCATAACTAAAAACTGGCTGGATAGTTTTACAAAATGAAAAAAATTAATCAAAGTCAGATTTATATATTTAATTACTTCTCAATTCTGTCTCATCTGCTTATGTATACTCATACTTTTAGAAATTAGCACATGGGGATGATATTCTACATTCTATGAACATAGTTTTGGAACAAAATTTTCTTTCTACATTCTTTCTCTGAAATATTAAGTATTTATATAAAATTGTTAATTGTATTTCAGCTCAGTTTACATATTTGAAATGTAAATATTCATTGAGTAATAGTTATTAAAGTACAATTTTTTAACAATCTTTTGCCAAGTATTCCATTAACTGAAAATTCTCGTTTATTGGGGAATTAAGATTCTGTATTTTCTTTATAATTTCCTTAAAAATTGTAATTGTTACAGAACGAAAACTGATTTCCTTATAAATTTTTTCAATTTTATAGACATGAAGAAGATATGGGGAAACTAAAAATTCTCCGAATCTTTTGTAAATTCCTTGAAATAGAAGAGACTATGGGACTACGAATATTGACAACGTGGGGTGTAGAAAATTCGGCAAAGCTGTCGTGTGAATCGCTTAGAGCTTTGCGAATCGAAAAACGATTTTCCCAAACGTTTCCGAACATTCTGCTTGCTTAACACAGATGTGATATCGTTTATAAAAAAAAAATAAATAAATAAATAAGAAGAAGAAAAAAATAAAAAAAAAATCATTTTCTTACTTTTTTATTTTTCTGCTTTTCTCTTTCAGTTTCATTTTCGTTTTTCGTTCTCATTTCACCATTTATTTCACCCATTTATGCAGGCCAACCCCAACCCTCTTACTCATCAAAATCATTAGCATCGAGTGCATTTTCAAAAGCGAAAGATTAGTCTTCAAAAGGGAAAGTAGGATTCTTCCAAAGGAGGAAAACAGATTTGCTTTCAAGGGGACAGTTGGTTGTGCTACTCTAGCGGAAAAAATACGTCTGCCTAGAAGTCTTGATTTAGCATCAAGTACGTCAGATATTGAAACTCCTTGAACAATAAAAGATCGTTCTAGAAACTAAAATACTAATTTTAGCCTTCCTCCTGGTTTATATTCGGCCAGACATTCATTTGAGATAAAAAAGTATATCAAACATTAATTGATTCTTAAAGTATCTGTAACATCTAACTATGAATAGAACGTATTGCAACATTTATTTCGAAGTTGTAAAATTAACTTTTTATACAGTCTCTTATAAGATGATGCAATTAGTGAATTAGAAGAGAATAATTTACTTCTATTTATTAGACTAGAGTTAATGAAAGGGATTACTTTTTAAAATTTATGATATTAAATTAAAAAATGACAGAATGAATTTTCATTTGCTAGTGATTATTTATTTAAATCTCTTGATTAATATAGCTGGATGATAAATTATCAGTTAGTCAAACAGAATAAACTAAAATCTATTGCGATGGTATATGTTTGCATCACTCTGGCTTATTCTATTCGGCCATCAATTAAGCCCTCGTGAGTGGCTTATTCTATTCGGCCATCAATTAAGCCCTCGTGCGCAAAACAAAAAACATCTAAAACCAAATTAAATTTTTTTAAACATAATAAATAAATAAAACTTTAATGATGCTACAGACGATACCTTATCTGCCGTGCGTGAAAGATACCAATGTCACTCTATGTGAATACATTCCTATGTGATTTCAGATGCAAATGTATGTCACTTACATAAAAGAATAGCAGTCTTTGTTAACAGGTAACAAATTGGACGTTTGTAATTATTTACTTGATACGTCATAATAACACTGTTTTTTACTTATATTATTGATGGAGAAATTTTATCTTCAGTGCACCAGATGCACTTCTGTACAGGCCTCCCCTGATCATCTCATGCACCGTGAGGGCTTTTGCACATGAGGAACTTATTACTTCACCTCTTGTTGTGCATGAATTTTCAAAGATTCATGAACTCCTCTACATGTCTAACTTGCATCTTGACCTTGGGGTATAAGACACATTAACAACAATACTGCTTATTTACAAAATGCTAAGTGGTTTGGATTTATTCGTTAATCTGTTATTATAGCCCTCACAAAAGAAATAATTCAACCATCAAATAATGGGCGACATTGTTGGGAAAAGGTTTGTTGTCACAATAGCATTCTTTTGGTAAATTATTGCCTGATTATAATTCTAAGGAAATATAGTATGATATATATATATATATATATATATATATATATATATATATCGTCACATTTTCTTAGAATTATAATCAGTTATTATTATTATTATTATATATATATATATATATATATATATATATGAGAGAGGAAAGAAATTATATGTTATTTCTGTGAAAAGTAGAATTAATTAATAATTTAATTGATTATTAAAGGACTGTCTATCTATCAAACATTCTTCTAAAAGTATTAAGAGGCGCTACATCTGAAAGTGTTTTGATTCACCACAGCTTTCATTACTTGGTGTCATAATAACGCTCACTTAAGGTTTCCATTGAATACTTTTTGATTGTGTTTCTCCATTTAATTTTTTTAATTCTTTCAGAATACCATGGACACAAAATGATTTATATTAAATAAGAATTACCAAATATTTTTACATAAATATGTTACATATTATATGATATTTTGTAAGTGAAATTCATAAGATTGTTTATGCATATAAACACAGTTAGGACAGTGCTGATAGATATATAGAAGAGAGAACTTTAATAATAATAATAATAATAATAAAGATATATCTTAGAAAATATCTCAAGAATGTGCTTTGTAAATACAATATACTGAATTCATCTGAAAAAGTCAACATTCTTATTGTAAATTTGTAATTGCATAGTATTTGCAAACATCTTTTTATTCTTACCTATTCGTTTAAGGGATGTACATGTGAATCTAGACAATATATTTTTCGGTTGAAAGAAAATTTATTTCAAAGTAAAAAATTCAGTGTAACTGTGCATACTAATTATACAGTTTTAAAAATCGTATTAAAGATTGTGAATAAAATGCTTTCTTGTGATTCATTGTTAAACTAGGATTTGTTTCCGTCAAATTCAATTCTGAACTCTGGGCAATCGATTTTATTACAAAATCTACAATTTTTATAAAATTTTGTTTTATAAAATATAACTCTTAAATAGATATTATTATATATTAATAAAATTATATATTAATATAAATATTATTGCTAATAATAATAATAATTTTGAAAGCATATGCCATCGCTTTCATGGAACGTGAATCCAAATTTGATCCTGCTTATGTCATGATATCCTAGAAGTGTGATGAATTCATCGCGTATAAGAATCCAACGTAAGCTATGAAAATTAAGAAAATATATTATTAGAAAAAAAAATACATTCGGTGAGATAATAGATTTTGAAGTGCTTTATTGTTAATTTTAGGAATAACAAGTTAAGTTAAATTTAGGAATAACAATATAATTTTTCTTTGGAGCACATCATCTTATGTTACGGACAGTATCATCATCGTGATCACTTTGGTCATGATACCCTGGTTATGTGAGTGGCGTTGTCCTCATTAAGGGAAGGGAGGGCGTTTGAAAACTGACTCAATCGAAGATCCATTGTATTCTGTGAAGGAGTCTGGGGCACGTTAAGCAGATTATGGTCGCAATGTCCTCTAAGTGAACATGGTCGCAATGTCTTCTAAGTGAAATAATTCTTTTAATACTACAAATGATGTATTGGGGGTCTTCTGCTTTGTCCTTGCTTCCAAACCACGAAGACACCCTCCACGGTTTCTTTCACCTGACTGGTACAGCTAAACTCTGGATTGAGTACAAGGAAACTTAGTGGTGCAGCAATATCATCATCAACATTATTTGTGAATAAAATATATTTTTCACTATCGATTGCATATGATTCCCATAGTAAAATAAAAAGGTACTTTTTCATGGTATTTTATTACCTCGATATACATATGGGTTGCCAATATTAGTTGCATACTTTACTGTACGAAATGCTTTGATGAAACGATTCATATTGCAATACATACATTGTTCATTACGCATTAATACCTTAAAAGTAGTTTCCTTCATGTATGGTTAAGAATGCATGTTGCATAAAATATGTAACAGTGCAATGAAACATGAAATGCTTGTAAATCAATATTATAATACGAATGCGGGAAAAGGAAATGGAATGGAATAATTAACTGTAACAATTAATTGTAATTATAAAGAATAGATTTATATTTTAAACATGCAGTTCATTTGACTCTCAAATTGGAACTGTCTTGACTGCAAAAACTTAAATTCAAGGTTTAAATCAATTTCAGTTCATATTTCATCAAAGGAAATCTACAATTTCTACATCAAGTATTAGAAATACACTTATAATCAAGCAATTTTTAAGATATATGTTGGTTACAATTTTTAAGATATATATTGCATACTTTTTACCATTAGTAAAATTCTGATTGCATAATTGCTTTCATTTCAAACACTTTGCAGTCAAAATTACTTCATGTATACTACAGTATTCGCGGGATACACTGTAATTAAAGGCATGACGACGCAATTAATGATGGCATATTAGTGAAAATGTTCGCGTTTCAAGCATTTACGCCGATGAAATTTCTCTGCAGTACAGATGATTCCAGACGGAAATGGTATCAACACAGTTAAACTTTATAACCAGGAGATCGCTTTACGCGCCACAGCCATTTAATGACGCTGTGGCCCACCCACACACACACATGAGTAACGATCATCTCGCTCACGACGCAAACTTTCCAACTAAATCGCCACTCCGTGAGTTGGATTAAAGTGTGATAGAACGGGTCACCGATGCTACAGTTGTGAAAATTTAATTAGTGTAACGCAGCGAGTCCCCCGTAATTATTCGAATTGAATTCCAGTGATTAACGGTTACTAATTTGGTCGTTAAATGTGCTGATCTTCATATCTGCAATTAGTCAAATTTCACATGAGTTTTTCTTAAAATTTATTTACTTAAAATTCAATTCCAAAAGTTTCCTTGAAGCTAGTAAAAATATTTTCATATTTAACTTTTGAAAATTATGATTAATTTAACACATAAGTTTATACGAATTAATTAGAATTGGACACCAATCAACAAATAAAAAATTCGATTAGTTGGAATTTTTTGAAAAAGGAATCCAATTTAAGTAATTATTGTGTATGGGAAATAGAAAAAAGCTGTATATACTAACAGAAAAAGAAATTAATGAAAAAGCAAAACTTTTATATGTTAAGGTACAAAGTGATTATAAAATATTTATCTCGACATTTGGGCTCCTAACTATCATACCATTCATAGAAACTGAATGAAATTTAGATATATAAGGTAAACAAAGACATGGAAAACGATGTCACTCAAACAATTACGGTAACAGTGAGAAAATCAGTCATTGCATTGGAACGCGATCTCAATATTGAAAAACATTAAATAGTGTTACAATTACGCTAGTAACACGAGAACCCCGGAGCCATGCAAGGAAAAGGTAAAAAGTACTTTCCCGTGCTCCAGACCATCAATGTTCATTTCATTTAAGTCACACGTTACACCTTTCTTCTGCTGAGATACCAGCCTGATTCTTCTGCTGAGATACCTCCACAAAACAAGAAGAAGAAACCAGGAAACGCAAATTTCGGGTGCAAGGCACGTCGTCACACTAGGTGAAAGAAAAGGCACTGCGAAATGCGAGACATGTGTTTTGCTTTCTGCGATTTTGAAGAAGATGCCGCTTTCTAAGAAAGAACATGAGAAAATTATAAAGATTTATTACATGAATGGGCAAACTTCCGCTGAGACATTACGCGTTTACCGCAGAAACTATGGATGACACCGAGGTCTGTGTACAACCAAAGCTGTATGGGATTTGATTTATACATATGAACAAACTGGTTGCACATGCTATTGACCTTAGTCTAGAAAGCCTCCAGTTCTTGTGGAAGATGTTGCAGAAGTTCATCAGATGATAAGCGCAAATCGCCAGGAAAGCGCACGCAGTATTTCACGCTTTCTGAATCTGCGGAATTCAACTGTCCTTAAACTTCTTCGCTCTGTGCTAAACAATGAATGTTTGCGCATCAATCCCAGCGTATTCAGATGCTTGAATGCTTGAAGCGAAAAAAACAATTAAGGCTGGAATTTGGGAATCAATTCCTTATGCGGTACGATAAAGATAACAGTTGGACTTTATACATTCTGTAGACAGATGAGAGAGATTACTGGTTAACTTGTAATGCAAATTCGAAACATTGTGAGCATTAGGCAGAAAATAATCCACACGATGTTCTTGCGAGTCAATTACTCGAGGAAAGAGTGACTGTGTGGAGTCATATAACGAGTACGTGCTTATCCTCAGTCCTTACTACTTAGAAAGGGTTACTGCTGGTGATTTGAAAACGTGTACAGTAACTAGTGCTTGATATCTGGACATATTAACTCGCTAAGCGATTACCGTATTGTAATGGGAAAATGCTCTGCTTGAAATTGTGTGTATGCAAGATGGCGCTTTTCACATGTAGGGTCTTTAGTCAAACGTGTCTTAAATCAACAGTTTGGTGACAGAGTTACATCCCGTCATTTTCCTTTTTCGTGCCCGCCAAGATCTTCTGATATGATATCAATGGGTTTCTGGTTGTGGCGATATCTGAAATCCAAAGTGTACCGGTTTCGACCGCAAACTGAATCCAATTTGAAACATTTCTTCAGAACTGCGATTCAAGTGTTTCGTATTGCCATGGTAAGTGCTGCAGTGATATACACACACACATCTAGTGAAACACAATAAAATGATTTATTTTATGCTGCTTCTCTGTCCTTATTGGTTGTACTCACTTTTAGCCTATCTGTCACCTGTGATGTTCATGCTGCCATTGCAGTTTGAACGCTGTTTAGATTTTTCACAATGGCAATCATATTCCAATACAAAATCTTGGTGATGTGAGTTGATATTTTCACTGTAACCGTAACTATTATAGTGGCAATTAACTATTGCTGTTTTCCGCCTAATTATTTAGCACATTCCGTTAATACACTTTACATACGTTACATAACTTAAGCTTTTTCAGGCAGCCAAGTTGCACATCCACTTCACAGTGAGAATTTGCATGTGGCGACAATCGGAATGATGATACCGGCACCTCAAAGCCGGTAAATGCTTCACTAGCTGATGATCCCTTGTCTGCTTCAACTTTAATATTCATCTTCTTATCCATGGACACTTTCAATAAGTTTACTGTTACTTGCAATTTAAAACCTAGGTCATCACTCATAATCCATTATCCTATATGATCAGTACTATCTTTTGAACAACCAGGAATTTTTAAAAGAATGCTTTGGAATTTTTTAAGCGACACGCCATTCTCCTCTTCTACCTTGTCTTATTATTCCTTTACTTGAGTTTTTTTCTTTTACTTGATTTCCTTTCTTTTCTTCATTCTAATTTATGTTCTTGAAATTCTTAAAGTGATTCAGATAATCAGAGCAAGGATAATTGGAGTTGTACTGCAAATAAATAATCGAAGGTTTATCAAAATTGAAAAGAAGTACAACTGTTTTAAATAAATAACACACTATAATGATGCTAAGAATTCGATAGCTTATTAGCTGAAGAGTGTTGTAAGGCATTCGAGCATAAAACGCATCTTTAGTTTCATAAAGAAACTTCAAGAGTTTAAAACGTTAGAAACCATGACAAATTCCACGCATTTACTGAGGTACAGGTGCATACGGAAAGAAAAAATCCAAAATGTAGCTCTCCGTACTTCAGATCGGACCATTCAAAAGAATGCATTTGTATTACCAATGTAGGTGAATCTGCACTACAAATCTTGAATCTAAATGAAAGAAACTACCCTTGTTGTAATTCTACATGAGAAGCAATGCAATGGAATTAATACTAAGGAACTTCTTTTCTATAATACAAAAAATGAGCAATTGCAATAGGGAAAAATAAGGTGATTTATAGCTTTATTTTATAACTTTGTTGAGAGGTATAGACTGCCACCGGGAAATGTACAGCATGCCATAGGTTATCAACTCTTTCTTAGACAGTTTATTTAGGTTCAAAATAGATGCCTTCGCTATGGAGTCTTACTTATTGGAATAGTTTTGCTCCTGAAGAGCACCCATATAACAATTTTGCTAATACAAGATTTTACTGGTCACTTTAAATGACACACAAATTGGGATCAAATTTTATATTCAGGAAAAAAGCTGTGAGATATGTTGTCATAAGATCTGGCATTTGAAACATACAATAATATTAAGAGCAGTTCTTGATCTACAACTCCTAGAAAAATTTTTAAGTCTTAGACAACTACCCGAAAAAAAATCACGAGCGGATCACATAGTGTCACGTTTATTGTTTGGTATTGAGATTAATTGACAGGATAGAACTATTGTTGAACATATTTAAGTTATATGAAGCTTAATCATTATATAGTTTGGTACCCTAATGCTACAAATATCTATATACCCAATATTCAACATAAAAATCAGCAGCAGATTGTCGTATACAAAAGAAAACTAAGTGTTTAAAGAATAGCCATGCCTTTACTAGGTTCAATTAATCAAAATTCAAAACAAATTATTTATTTATCAAATATAAGTCATCTTTATAAATCACATTTTTAATGTTAAATTGAAAAAGGGAAAACTTTAGGATTATATTACTGTATACGTGAATTGAGCATATTTGCATGCGTTCACAGAAAATTTTATCTTGTGTGCTTGCAAATTTAGTTCATGTTTTCAAAAGTGGATGATTATGAACATTTAAAACTGAAATTGAAGCAGAAAAATTAATTTATATTTGCATATTTTACTTTCAATGTTAAGGACCTTGTTGGAAAATCCGTTGGTTTCTCTAATGTAGAGTTTTAAACATGGTACTAATCCAACCAAAAACAACAGTTCAAAATAAACTCCGAATCGTTACGAAAATTCATACCTGAAGTGAAATTTGCATTAACCAGTTGTGTTGAAGCAAACATTGGAGTGGCTCTCCAACTCATTTGAAACACTTAAGTTTTTATTTAAGGGTGTTTATTATCCATTTATTTTACTCTATGTATTATTTTCATTAAGTTTTTGTTTCTTTAATTAAGTGTATTATATATCTATATGTATTACGTATTAAAAAGGGCCATGATCACTTAGTGGTTAGAGCTTCTGTCTTCCGTCTGGAAGGGTGGAGCTTGATTCCCAAAACCACCATAGACCCACCGAGTACATGCGATATACGCGCTCGTTAAATCTCTGGTATCAAATGTCTCGTGGTAGGTCGTTGATAAGTTACTATGGTTGTAATGGTCTTTAGAACATTTCCTCCTCCTTCAAAACAATGTCAAAATTGAGACATTAGATCCTCTGGTGGTGCTATCTATCGGAAGTGTTTACAGCAAAGTCGTACTTTCGTACGTTACAGAGTACACATTAGTGGTGCTCTGTTTAAATCAAAGACGCACCCTACTGACTTAAATTCACATAGACAACGGCTTGGCTTGTCCAAGTGTCATAAGTAACAGCAATATATAAAAAATGTGAAAGCAGTTACCAAATGCCTCAATGGTTGATTTACTATAAGAATGTGGATGCGGAAATGTAACATCGTATTATTATTATCATTCACAATGATATAATATTAACATCAAAGAAGTAAAAAGACATGCAAATACAAAGTAAAGAAACAATTTTTTTTCTACCGCAATTTAAAATAGCTTCTCAGAATTGTGTTAAGATCTCTTCGTGAGAGTATTTTTATTCATGCTAGGAGAATAAAACAATTTATGTGATTACGGTTCTCCATTCAGCGGTTTGAATACTTTTATAGTTAGATTCTTATTCAAGAATTGCTCTGCGAAATCTTTAGAACTGCCTTTTTGTTTCCTTGCTCAATTCCATACGAGAATGGTATGTCAGAATGTTAATCATGATTGTAACGGTACACGTTACTCCGAATTCATGTGGGAAATGACAATGTAAGCTAGTAAAATGTTTTCTCCTGCAGTTTTAAAAAAAACTCAATAACAGTCTCCTTAGCATTTTCACACACACATACATTCCGATAAGAAATACTCTGATATCCTTCCTATGCATTTCTGAAACATAATTTTGTACATTTCTTGTAGAACTCCAATTATCCGAATCACTTGAAACCAGATACCATTCGGATAACTTGATCTTTTCGAAGAAAGGCCCTATTTTAAGCAAATATTGTAAACTGAAAATGGAAGGAAAGATTACATATTTTTAAAGAAAAAACTTTTTATCTATTAAAGGATACATGTCAAAATACTTAAAAATCCTGTATATTAATACAGTATCTATGTGCAGTGCTGTGAAAAGAAGTCATTGTTTATTGAACATCTCGGTCGGCTTAAGCTGTTTCACTGCCTTCATCCGTTTTCGGGGTACTAAGTAGAACATCCACGCTTGACAACGACTATTTGCATGATGTCACGTTTGGGATGATTCTCTTCAGGACAGTTTTAGAGCCGCAAATGCTTCTTTAGCTGATGGTCTCATGTCTGGTTCATCTTGGTCCATAAGTAAGATTCTTAATCAATATTTTAAATAAGTTTCCCATCATTTTCCATTTGAAATCTTTTGTTTGATTCCATAATCCATTCTCGTATATGTTCAGCACTAACTTCTGAACATCCAGGAATTTTTAAAAGAACGTTTCTGAATTCTTGAAGTGACATATCTTTCTCTTTTTCTCATTTTTATCTTTGAATATTTAAGCGGAAATTGTTTTATGTTAATCTTTACAGTTTAGATGAATGTGTTTAGTAAAGACGGGCCTGAATGTCGTTAAACTGCTCAGTGTGAGTTGCTTTGATACACACGTGTTTGTCAAGTAATCTAAATTTATTACCTTTAGGTATTTTGCTTGCAACATATTTAATAGATGAAAATTATATAAATAAAGCAAATTATCTTATAAAAGTACACAGTAGCAAGGCTAATAGGGTGGCAGTCGAATAGTACCTATCACTTTATATTTAAATTTTTTATTTGTTTAAAATTAAATAGAATTTTGCATACCGTATTTGAAGAGATTTGACAAAAATGCTTCAAAGACTTTTGAGATGATAAAATAATTCTTTAGCTGTTTTATAGTTGGATATTTTAATCTATAAATTTGATTTTGCATACATACAAATTTAATCAACGAATTTGCTTCTAGAAGTGCACAGAGTAGCAGTAGATAAGCAGAAATTGAATGCTAATTTACAAAAAAGAAATTGTATGATGGACTAAAGAAAAACATCATCATAAATATTTTTACAGTATTAATAGTTATGATCTTCATTTATGGAAGAGAGTAGTGAAAATTTTATCTATATTTCATTCAATCTACTTTTCTCAATAAATTACAGTTTATTCATCACTGTGTTTTTGAAGTATTGCAGTGGCTTTCCTTCATAGTTAAAAATAGTTCCTAACATGTTATCAATGCTAAGTAATGAGCACTTTTCACATTTTTAAACGAAAAAGAATATTAAACTAAACTTTGTTCCTTTTAGTGCAGACAAATATCACAACATAAATATTTAACTGGAAAATTTAACAATATAATGGCATTATTTCACCTTTGGCGATAATTGATTACTTGCGAGATGCAGTCGACGACTCATAATAATGTTTATTAATTTATAAATTCAAAATTTGTTAATGAGATATTTTAAATAATGGAATGTAAATGCTTACTTATTTTATCCTTTAATTTATATATCCCAAATATTATTTTGTAAAAGTTTACTTTCGGGTACTCCGTATAGTTTCTTGGCTATATTTTGATGACAAGACAGACACCAAAATTTGAATAATAAAATGACGACCCTAAAACTATATTAGTTTGCACTGAAAATATCAGCGTTACGAAAAGTTAAAGTTATCACCAATATTTATCTTCAAATTTTTTGCCAACCGTATCTACACAGAACTCTATTATTTACAGTGCTATATACTCATATTATGAAAACTTTAAATTTTACAAATTTACTTTTACTTTACAATAATTTAAAATTAAAACTATTTAAATTTACAAAATTGTGATTGTAAATAAATTTTGATGTCATTCCCATTCTATATTGGAAGTCACAAATATAAACAAAATCCTGCCTCTGTGAATGTTTAATAAAATTAATAAATCGAACATTCTATCGTGAATAATGTTTGGAGAGCAATCCTGTTCACCCAAAGTGTAGTCGAAGGGTCTTCCTCACCAACACATTATTTGACCATTATATAAATATTCACTGACTACAAATACAAGATTTCTTTCTTATTTATAAATATAGTAAAATGTGATGACTTTGAGCTTTGTCTAAAATTAGGGGAGTTTTCATAACTGATCACATTTTAAGGCCATTAAATTTTAATATTAAATTTTTGATATGACCTACAATCCAATGTATGACTTTATTTTGTTTGGCATTGCTTGAAAAAAATACTAAAACAACTTTAATATGTTTTGTGGTATAAGAAGTATGGAAAGAAATCCATAATTCATAGAGAACTACATTTTAGTGTTCGAAAAACAAAAGGGGTCTTCTAATTATCAACTGCGGCATGAATTTAAATCTTATCGGAAAAACAACTTCGATTTAATGTTTTTATTCTATGCATTAATGCGCAAGAAAAAGAAGTGTCATCAAAATTTGTGTTTTAAACAAGATTGTACGTACACTTACGTATAAACTAATTTTTTTTAAAAAAAATTACCATTTCTTCGAAACTTCCAAGAAGTGTAGGAAAAAAGATTTTTGGTAAAGTGAAAGTCGCAAATTGCATTTGACAGATTAAAAAATATATTTTTCAAAGGAAAGAAAGATATTTTTTAAGAATGTGACAGTTTAATAGGAAATTCTTTTAAGATAATAATAAAATTATTCTCGAAAAATATAGAATATTATCTGATGGAAAAAAAATCTCCTAATTGTTATCGGCTTGTTATGTATGCATACGTAACTCATAGAAATGTATGAAAAATTATATGAAATTTTTTTTTACCTCGGTATTCTGTGTAAAATATACTTTATTAGAATGACGTCTAGAACGTACAATAACGTCTCGCATTCCATTATCTTTCAGACAACATGGAATCTGAAAGAAGTTGAACTGCGAACATCGAGGCTGGAAGTAAATATATTGAAATCAAATCAATCCATCAATTTTTATTCAATTTAGAAATTGACATATGATATATTCTGACTCAAAGAAAAATAAATAAAAAATAGTTATAAATGCTTTCGCAAAATGTCCCATGACAGACTTGTGCTATCACACAATCAATCAATGCAGTAAATTTATTTTATATTTCCTCATAGTTTTATTAAAAATAAACTTGTTTGTTGGTGAATGAGTAATTGATTACGTCATGTGTGAAATAAATTTGGAAAAAAAAATTATGTGTAACAAATTAAAATAAATTAGAGATTTATTAAAATTAAAAATTTGAGTACTGGCAAATATATAATTCTGAGAGAGAGAGAGAGAAGGAGGGACATAATAAATACATTCTCAAAACTGAAATGCAGAATACTGTTCTACATTATAGTATCGGTTTATGTAGCTTTAGATGGCACAGTATCATACAGTCCTTTTGAGGCGATTTTTAGTTTAGTGAATATTTAACAATTTTAAAATGTATTTTATTATTTGAATTCTTTTAAGAATAATTGAAGTGGATTTTTTAGTGAATGTTTTACCTATTCTAATATTCTTTGTCTAGGTTATGTTGCTTTTTGTTATAATTTTTATTTAATTCTTTTGTTATTACTTTGAATTACTTCTTTTGTTTTATTTTTTTTAATTATTTTGTTAAAATGAAAATGATGTCACTTTTCTTTTATACGGAATTTACATTAGATTTTTTTAATATCTTATTTTATCATAAATCTTTTTATTAAAATAAAATCAAATTAACTATATGTGTGATAATAATAATAAAAAGACATCTTTTGTATCAGCTCAATTATTAACACTTTTAACTTTTTGCTTGAAATTTCTTTTTCCAATCCTCATTTTTAATTTTTGCCCACTCATTCAAATTAAATTTTCATATTCTTTCTTTTGGTTATAAATCTTTAAGCCTTACAGTTTTTATTATTAATTTATGATTAAAAATTTGTACGTATATATATTTTATTTTCATGCGTTTATTTATATTAAAGTTTCCTAACCAGTTTTCCACATTTGCTGAAAAACTCATAATTTTAATTTATTTGCGTTTTTATTGTTAATTAGTATTGATTTACTCATTTACACTGTTACAATTTTCATTAAGGAAAGTAATTATTATTTTTTATTACATAACAAAAGTGGCATTTTTTTGGTCACCAACAAAATGGCCTAAAGAATTATATAACAGTTAGAATATGTTCTTAGTTTTGAGAAATATGTGTGACAATGACATTATAAAATGCATTTTGTAAGTGTAATATTAATCCAAATATTTCTAGAATTATTTAACTTATTGTGTTGTTTATAGGAAATTTCTTAAAAAAAAATTTTTTTTATATCGTATTTATTTAATGATCTTAGTTTCGAATGTTTTCAGTATCTATTCTAGTGAAAGTATAAAAATTGATATTTTATTTTAATTTTACCTTGATAATGTTTGAATATTTCATATATAAAATTTAATTCGAAAAGTTACATTTTATTATACTTATTTTCTTTATATTTCTCAAGAATGTATTTATAATGCTTAAGAAAAGGAAATTTGTTTCAGGGTCAATTTAGAAAAACTTCAAAACATTTTAAAAGTGGAACAACATATTTTTGAAAAAAATTAAATGTCAGTTATACTAGCGCTGCTTCTTTTTTTTATAGGTGGTTTCTTTTTAATTTTTAGTATTTCCTATTATCACACACTCATATAGGACGAGGCGCATAGCTAAATGTTTCGCACAGAATTCCTTAATGTCGAAATTACTGAATACCATTGTCAAGAATTTCCTACCAAAAGTTGCTATTTAATAATACTGTGTAAATACTTACAGTGCTATACATGGAGGCGAAATCGATTTGTAAAACAGTTCATGGAACTGAATTAGTTTCTATGATTGAAGAATGAAAAGAAAGAGAGGATTCAAATATTTCAGAGTTGAACCCGAACATTTCATCGAGTTAGTCAGTAGTTGTCATTCACAAATTATGATAAAGGATGAAATGGCGAAATAGATATAAACGCGAAAAGCTTCTAGAAATTTTTAATTGTTTCCGCAAATTTATTAAAGATCATAATTTTTAATTTAGTGACTAAAACTTGTGTTTCTTGTTTCTTAAATGTTAAATTGTTCTTGAAATATATCTCAGTTTTCGAATAAATATCGCTTACTAGGATTTAATTTTCATTTTAACATATCGTAAAAAATTTTGGTAATAAATTTTGTACTTTAAAATTTCTAAAATTATTAAAATTTTGGCAATATCGGAGAATTTAGTGAATAAAATTTGGGTGTTTCTTATTTTTTAAATGTTAATTTTTTTGGAATATTTTTGATTTATTAAAATATTGTTATCTTACTAAAAGGTTTTTTTTTTCTCATTTTAACCATATCGTTAACATTTAGGTGAAAAATTTTGAACTTCTGATTTTCCGCCAAATATTGAAGTTTTGGCATATTTGAAAATCCACCCAGTTACATAAAACTGGGTATAAAAAGTTTCTTGTCAAAAGGTTCTCTTCCTACGACGACAGTTTGGATGTCGTAATAGTACTTACAAATGATGAATGTAGTGCTATATATGCAAGTTCTCTTGACTGCACCAAGAAAAAGAGAGCAGAAAAAAGGGAGCATCGAAGGGAAAAGAGCACATAAAACACTTGATTCCTTACAGTCACCTCTGGGAGGGACAAATAATTTACGACTAGTGCACAAATCGTTCAACACATTGAAGACATCCTGGAATAATGTTCACATTTTTTACACCGTACTGATGATCTATGTAGGGAAGCAACAGAGGTTACACCAAAAGATGAAATAAATAACATCATTCAGCGATTCAGAGTTTTCCATCTGAGAGAGGGAAGGGGGAGTTGTGGACTCAGCTGCGATTCCTGGCCACCATATTATGAAACAAAGAGGGCCGCTGATGCAGGTCAGAAAGAGACGGTCATTCATCAAGCTCGGACTCGTGAGTCACAGAGCCCCTTTGCGTTCAATAGCATGAAGGTTTTCTTAGGAATTTTGTCTTTTTCATTACTTGGAGTTAAAACGCTCAAGATGAAAAAGGACTAATTTATTTGATGTTTGCACATCATTACTAAATTTATTTGATATTTGTAATTTAATATCATACTCTAGAGTAAATAACTCATTGCTTTAAGGAATGCCATGTCTAAAATTCAAGCAGCGATACCTGGAATATTTAAATAAAAATGTTCTAATTTTCTTAAACTCAAAAATTATTTAAGAGTATATCTTTATAAATTGAATATTAATAGAAATATAATTAGATTACATTGTTACTAATGAAAAAATTGAATAAGTACTTAAGATAATTGCATTACACAATTTATAAATAAATCAAATTAGTAAAAATTTACTTTTATTAATAATATTTCATAATTTGGAAAAGAAAAGCTTAGCATTTGACGAAATTAATTCTTAGAAGAAATTATAATTCACATAGAAAAACGAATACACAAATTATAAACTATGCAGAACAATTAATTTAAAAAAATAATTTCTAAAGTTCATTTTGAAGAGTTTTAAAAATGAAATTGAAATTATATTGACACAAAGATACCATTTGATAATCTCTTAAAAATGAAATTCTCAATACAGATTTTCTACACAAATATTTCTTAGATTTTTTCTTGTTCAGAAATGATTCATTTATTTTATTAAGATCAAAAACTTTCGCAAATGATTTCAAATTTCCGAAAGTAGTAATCTGTAGCCAATAACATCAAAATCAACTTGTTTTTGATGTTTTAGGTACCTTACATTTCTGTATATTATAAATGCTACAGAAGCTAGTATAAGTATATAATACATTCTTTTCTAACAATAAATGCTCCTTCTAAAGTAAAAAAAAAAATGTTGCAGAAATTTCCCTGTATAAAATTAACAAAATATCTTTAATTTAATATATGGTATTTTGTCATTATTTATATTTGTAATCAGAGTTTAAATATTAATTTATTCTCGCTGCATTTGAGAAAAGTGACTCCAAGAATTGTAAATTATTTAAAAACATTGCTTCAGCTAAATGCCGCAGTAAACTAAACTGAGAGGGTTATCGTTTTCATCATCACATAAATTATATAAAATCTTGACTAAGCTATTTTACGTTTCAAATCACTCAGTCAGAATAATACAATTCAAAAATAGATTATTGCCAAGAAATTTTGAATATATACATAAATTTATAAAATTAATTATGTTTAGCTATACTTTTTAATAGCTCGTACATTTACTCATCTTGTTAGGTTACAAACAATAACGTAACAAATGAAATTTCAAATATAATAAATGAAAATAATTAATTTGATTTCAAAAGATGAGCAAACTGCACTTTATACGAAATTGGAATTTTTTTTGTGTTCGAATTAAAAAGACTTAGGAAATCTTGATTTAAAGCAAAATTTAAATAAACGAAGTCAATTTTTCACCACATATTTATCTTTTCAGAAAATAATCTAATTAAAGACATAATATCAAAATTTTTTATCTTGATATTACTGATGATGTTTTCATTATATTTTATGTTTTCCATCGCTATTTTGAAAACCTAAGTGAGTATATTTTTGTTTTTAGAGATGCACATAGGTACTAAATGGGTGAAAATGCTACATTGGTAAAAATTTACCTTTTAAATGCTTAAATCATCTTTTATTTTATAAACTACTGTACTTAGATAAGTCCGTGCATATACAAGAATCTCAAGGTAAAGAAATTCAATATTATCAAGTCTAAAAAAATGTGCTTCCTAAGAAACTGTGGCTTGTGAAAAATTAATAGAGAAACTTAAATAAATGTTTAAAGCCAGGTAGCTTATATCATAGCGCTTTATGCTTCCAAGGACACAGGTCCGAGGTTCAATCGTCGGTCTTGGCAAGATCGACTCAACATTTCATGTCTCTCGAAACTCTCAGTGTCGGTAAGTTGAGCCCTGAGAGTTTCGCCTTTAAACATTGGCTCACATATGAGCAGTCGTTCCACAAGTTTAGCTTTTAGTTTAAACAAACATTTCTTGCACTCCTTTTGAGGCCATTCATTCAATTTGTGTTCCTCATAAAGTTTAAGAAATAAAGGTCAGTTATTCTGGAGCCCTGAGGCTGTTCTGGTTGTTGTCAACCACAAAGGATGATACACAAAAACACGAATTTTCTAAGGAATTTCTGGTGCATTGTTTTTTGGCTAAGATTTTAAATAACACTATTGTGGAGTGAATTTCGTTATTTTAATGAATTAACCCTGGGAAAACTTTGCTCTATATATCTAATTGAGATTTTTGTGAATATGCTACTTTAAAAGGACTTTTTGACTGGTCTACCTTAGGTGACTCTTTCTTAATCATTCACATGGATCCTTGCACAGTATGTTTTAGCATGAGTGTAAAATATATAAACTTATTTCTTACTTTCACACATGAATTTTCCATCACTTTGAATGAAAATCATTATTTTATCATGGTTATTTAATGGGAAATTAAATATTTTGTATTATAATGGGCATTCTCTTTTATATTTTTAATGCTGTCAATTTTTGCCTTCTGTATTTCCTGTCATTACTGATATCAAAATGGGCTCTTGTTTCACAACATTTTTCTTTACAAAGTATTTATGATTCTCTTAGTTTTTACAAAATCACTCGAAACATTAAATGAGAAGTATGCAATTTAATATTTTTCCGTTTTCTCACAAATCACATTGTATATATTCAATGAGTTTTAAAAAAATTAATACTTGTGTGTGAAACAATTTGTGAATATATATTTATATATATATATATATATATATATATATATATATATATATATATATATATATATATATATATATATATATATATATTTACTAGTGATGCCTACCACATTTGAGAACAATCAATGATGTGGTATCATGCATGGCAAGTAAGATATTTGCTTAAATATTATCTTCCACATCCCAAATAAAAAGAATTCTTAAACATGTCAAGTTATAGGTCTGGAGATTTTAAGGGTGTCCAGGAGTGTATAACACTCAAAAATATTTCTATTAGCTCATCATCCTTTTACAAGTTCCCCCAATCATTTTGCTTCATGAAGCTTCAATGATTAATGACAGGAAATATATTTTAAGACACATTCACTTCATTAGCCATTCGTGAAAACGTTAGGGATTCCTATATTTGAAGAAATATCTTATGATAACTCAAATAAATCATTTGTGACCACTGTGAATTTTATCTCGCAAAGTTTCCTTTCTGAAATCTGAACATAAATTCCAAAATTATAGAGTAAACTATCAAAAATATGTACAGTTGATTCCCGTATAACTTATTCTGATAAAATTCGCATTCTGTAGCGAGAAATTGCGACTTGTACAACATTGTTGCAACGAGTAACTGTTGGTCATTATTATGTATGCATAGAAATCTCATTTTGTACATCATATTAAATGAAAGTTTTATAAGGGCTCCTTATACGCAAGATCGCTGCTTTTTTTCCTCTCTTTTTTATGTTAGTAATGCAAGCAGAGGCATTTTTAAACCATTTATATTTAAGTAAATAAATAATAGTAATCCAAATAAACTGAAAATATTATAATGCAGTTTAAATATTGATTGCAATAACATTTCAGAAGAGAAAATTGTAACTTTTTACTCTCACTTTGAATATAGACAAAATTCTTAGATTCAGAAAAACATTATTTTTATACATTTACCATACAATTTTCTTGAAAATTATTTTCTTTTTTCAAACATTATTTTTGAATACAAAGAAAGATATTCGTTTAGGTAAATTTAGAATTTTCTTTCAGAGTATAATACAATTTTCCCCTAATGAAACGAAGACATGACTGGCTAAAATCAAGAATGGTGTTCCATAGACGTGCGTACGCATGCAGCAGTGGAGAAGAATTGCAGTTTCAGCTGCATAATTCATAAATGCCGTCTGCCCCCGAAGAATTTCCGGGTAACTTTAATATAAATTTGATTATTCCTTCCCGTGTCTCTGCGGAAATTAGTTTTTCGAGAGAGCCATCGGCAGCCATCAAGATGCTTCAACTCGCGGATCGATCCGAACGCCGATCTCAGAAGAACTTGAAATTCAAAATTGTAAACTCGATAGCAAATTAGGATAATGGTGATAAATGGAGTAGATTTTTCACGATCAAGTTTCCTCATTTTTGATCGGAAAATAAATTCGGAGTACATTTATAAATTGAGATTTATGATGTATTCAGAATAGTTTGTCATAACGAGGAATGAAAAATAAATAAAAAAAAGTTAAATGCAAGTAAGTTCATTTAAAAAGAATTTAAATTTATGTACTTACAATCCATCTGCTGGATCAATTAACTACGTTTTTCATATTTTTTACCTGAGTTTAAAATTACTTGTGACGTAATGTACATTCCTGTAAATTTTATTTAGATATTGAATATCATCAATTTAAAGAGGCCACGCGTAGTAATTCTTTATTTTAATTCTTAAAATAAGGTTTTCAATGTGTATTAAATAGATAGCATAATGACTGAAGAAATCATTCACTTATCTTACTGTGAGGTTGTGTTAGTTTATTTTTCAAATCGTATTCTTTAGTAAGCCAAAATATTTTTTTCTTCGACGAAATTGAAAATTGATGCTGGATACTAATTTTTCTGCATGTACAAATATCATATGAGTACTCTGGTCACGCGTGTTAATAAGTTCCAATGTCTTTGAAATATCCTAATAAGTTACAACTCGCTGTGATTTCACAGGAACTATTTTGGCTATTATTTAAGAGTTTTTCTACATCACTATAAATTTGTACTGTTAAAAGAAGAAAAATATTAAAGGCTTTATGATTATTCGGGAAAATTATCATTAAATTCATCACCAAATAAACTGGCGACGAATCACTCTCAGGAAGACGTGTTTAATGCATACCTCGACAAGATCATCCATTCAACGAATCACATTTCGGAAATAAATGTGAGCAATAAATCAAAAATAGTCTTTGAATTAATGCATATATAAGCTAAATGAAGGTGCTCGTATTTTACGATCATTTTATGACATCCATATTTTATGTTACAGCTACTAACGCCAAAACTTCTTCCGAATCCCTTAACAAAGTCTTCATTTTCATTACAGAGGAAATGCATCTATTCTTATTAGAAACGGAGCGCTTAGCAGACGGCCGTCCGACGTCAACGTCTGGAGCAGCAGAATTGGATTCCGAATGCATTTGAATATCAGTAAACACCCATTCCAACGCGTCTCATTTAAAACCATAGACCGAAATCACTTCGATAACCTGTGTTGTCTTGACTTAAGCCAAAAGATGGGCGTTATCTTGATTTAAAGTCAACAGACGACCATGGACCTGCGAGTCCATTGTCATTATAATCATCTTGAGATCGGAATAAATTTGAATGGCATTACACAGTGCGGGCTCCCTCCCCTTCACTCCGCCATGAATAATGATGTTAAAACATGCTCTTTTTCTAAGTTTCATCCGCTCCACGATAATCTTGACGAATATTTCCAAGAGTAGAATAGCTGTCGTTAGCAGGAAATTGTTCGGTTTCAATGGGTTAAAAAAGTGAATCAACTTCTTTAGGCTGTCACAACAATTGGATCAAATGCTTTGCACGCTGTTCATCCACATAATGGTATTAAGAACTTAAAATTCGAATTCGCTTTTCGTTTTTTTTTTCTTTCTTATGAGATTTAATGTGCAATATCTTTTGAAGGTTTGTTCATTCAATAAAGCGAAGGATTTAAAAAGGTTTCATTGTTCGTATCTTGTTTTTCGTTTATATTTTTCGATCTAATATACTTATCATTCTATTTCACGGATCACACTGACAAGAAACTGAGATTATAATATACAAAAAGAACTGTATTTTTTTATATAAAAAAATTTGTCTGAAAATTTGGTATAGAATTTGCGAATTTTGAAGTTGCATGAAGTATTTTCATCAAAATATGTGATATGTTAATATTGAACATTAAAAACAGTTTAGAATGCAAAATTTATTTAGCTTCATTTTTTTCAGTTAAGATGGTTAATATAATTTGCGTATACATTAAAACGATTTTAATTTTTTTTACCCATATTATCATATTGTTTAAAACTATTACGCCAAAATGAAAATAAAAAAACGTAAATTTTTATTGTTTGCCTGTACAAAGCATCAGTCTTAAGATTTAAAATAGTTTGTTTGCAAATATTGCAATTTTTAACTTATCATTCTATTACTGAATAAAATTTCTAAGCATTTAAATCAGCCTTGCCGATTTAAATTAACCACGAAGTGGATGTTTTGTCATTTGTTTTCATTTTGCTTTTTCTGCTGTTCTGTTGTCCGTGTGTTAATGGCTTGAATCAATAGAAAACAGCGTCTCGAACCAATGCTTTACTTCTTATATAAGAAATTCTTTTATTTACAAGATGACAATATTTTCAGACATTCGATGATTAACTTAGCTTTTTTTTCTGACGTTCGACGAATATAATTACAAGGCAGACAGCAAATTCATCGATAAATCAAGTTTACAACACCGCCTCAATACGATGTTATCTGATATCATTTTTTAAATCAATGATCGTAATAAAATGGTGCATTCAGGATGCCAATTGTAATAAAATAAACTACCACTTTATGCTTAAAAATACCTAAATAAATTAAATTGTTCTTTCCAATTTAAAGTATCCATAAAGTAGATGTACTTTTGTTCTTTTGTCAACATATTACTGAAAGAATAGATGAAAAATGGCTTCTCAAACCGATTCTTTGTTCTTTATATAAAAGAATACGTTTAATTAACTAAATGAACTTATCTAATCGACACTATTATTAATTTTGATTCCAATGAGTTGAAGTTATGGATTCGTTAGTCGATTGGGATGTCATGTCCGATTCTGTTCGGCAATTGATAGGGCACTTAGTTTAAAGAGACTCGAAACGGCTTCTGGAATCATGGTTTCATATACCCGGAAAATATTCATCAAACGTCAGCTTATGAAGACGTGATAAGCGATTTTAAAGAGAATTAAGGAAACTAACAGATTTCAACCGAACGTAAAATAACACAAGATAAATTGAAATAAGGCAAGTTGATGAGACGGAAAGTCAGGCAAGGAGATTTGAGCCGGTCAAAGACACAAATGAGAAACGATAACAATTAACAATAACGTAAAATAACACAAGATAAATTGGCATGAGGCAAGTTGATGAGACGGAAAGTCAGGCAAGGAGATTTGAACCGGTCAAAGACACAAATGAGAAACGATAACAATTTGAGGAATTTTGAAAGCAATGTTGGTAAAGATTTAAAAATTAATTATTTAGAACAGCGGGTAATTTTCTTAATTATTTAAAATCTTTAACAGTAAAATAAAGTGATTTAACGTGATCTCAACTGGAACAAAATAAACAATCAATTTATCAATAGTAAAAGAATGAGTGCTACTAAAGATTTAGCTTCTTAAAAAGAATTTCGCATGTACTGAAATTTAATTTGAAGACTGAAAAAATGTTTTTATTTATTAAGTTTTCAACTATTACAATTCTCGTTTCAATACCTATTGAACGAATTTCAATAAATAACATACATTGCAATTGATGCTGTTGGAATGGTTTGATTGTCATTAAACGTTGAAAAATGAATATTTTGAAATATGTCTTGTTTGCTAAAGACAAATCGTATTCAAAGAATTCATTCATTCATTAATTAAAATCACTAAGAAACCATTCAAACTGCTAGTTTCCTTTCACTTCAAAATATAGCTACGTAATTAATATAGGTATAAATATTGCGCATAAATATATAACTATATTAATTATTGTTGTTATGATATCGATAAAATATGAAATTATGAACAATTTCTTTCAATTATATTTTAGAAATAATCTAATTTAATGGAGAAAAATTAATTTGCTCCTGAGAAACTGTTAAACAATTTCTCTTTTCTACTTTTTAATTACATATTTTCCCCATGAACATTTATTATAAATATTCGTATTTAATACGAAAAGAAGTGACTTAAGAAAAATTATTGATGAAGTAGACTTTTTCATAAGCTTCCTGAAATGAAGTTACATTTTGCAGAAATTTCGTATTTTATGCAAAATTATCCAAGTTCTTTACGACATTAGAGAATTTTCAAGTAACTTTTCAGAAGAATAAAAAATCATTTGTCCGTAAAAATCACTTACAAATTGAATGGCTTAGTTTTTTTTTATTTTAAGCATTTCAATTTGTTAATAGCAAAAACTATTTTCATAATTATTCATTCTTCAAAATTTTACCAAACTTCTTTTATTTTGCTATACTCTAAATTCCAATATATTAACATATTCTTATATAATTTCAAAGATGCTCAAAATATCTGTTGTGATTCCAAAGTAGAAATCTTTTGTGATACCAAATTATTTATGAAATAAAAATATTTATCATTACCTGTCAAAGATTTCATGCTTCTGATTAAAATCATTTTTCACGAAAATAAAGGAATAGTTTTCTTTTTCAAACTCAACTGCATAAGTAAATTTGGCAAATTTTAAAAATTGAAATTTATCAAAAAATAAAAAATAAATGAAAGAAACCACAGAAAATACAATTAATACTGAAAAAAAAAGCATTAGTTCGTGACAGTTTGGCGAATTGAATTTTTTGATGATGAATATATCATCAGATCATTAAGAAGGCTGAATGATTAAGAAATTTAAACAAACTATTTATTAAATCTATATTAAAAAGAGGGCTAATACAATTTCAGTGTTAGGCGTTACATAATCCCTCTAGAAGTGAGTTCCTTTTACATAAGTGAGAGGAAAGTTAGACCGCTTCACTCGTTCTCTGCCTCCGCGGCGGATTGAAATAAAATAGATCACAAATTCCTTTCCTGCTAAGTGACATCAAAAGCGAATGATTTGCACAAAAAATACCAATTGCAGAAAAAATTATATACTTGTGGGAAGAAAATGTTGCAGAGTAACAAAAAGTAATGGTTAAAAAAGTTTTGTTTTCTCTGCTGAAAATTTTTTTTATTCAAGGTGTCTCAAACAGGTACTTATCAAAATAAGGAAAATACTTGAGAATAAAAGGGACATTATTAAGTGGGTTTCTTAAGAATTAAAAATGATAACTATGTAGAATAGTTGCCAGTTATTTTTCTAAATAGAAATGTACATAATGCGGCAGTTGTCAAAATAATAGGAACTCTTGTGCTTAAAAATGGTATTATTAGATGGGTTTTTTAAGAGCTGATAACTTTTAACAATAGTTACTAGTTTTTTTTATAAATAGTAAGGTATATAATACAGCAGTGTGTGCATCCACTTCAATAAAGTGCCATGGTCGCTTTATTTAAGTTCTGTAAGTGTTCCCTTTTTATTTAATGTGAAGTACAGAAGTACCTTTTAGATTTTTAAAGGAGTCAAGCTGTAGGAGTCCATCTGTCTCGAGAAAATGTGACCAAAACATCCCAACTTTTAGGCGTTTAGGTACGGTGTCTAAAACAAAGACGGAACTGAAGCAGATTACAATGCCTTAAAAGGTAACAGTTATTAGAACTGATACTACAAATTAATAACCAAAAGTGTAAGAAAGAAAAAAGTAATTCAAACCAAAATAAATATGAACATAGAAACACAAAAGTAATGTATTCAAAATTATATCATTATATCTCTTACATTGATTCAGTAAAACTGGATCTACATTTATGAAAAAGGGGCAAAGAGAATCAAGTGCAAAAGAAATTTTTAAGAATTATTAAACTAATATATAATATAACAGATTTTTTACAAATTTCTTTTTCTCCATATATTATTATCATTATCTGAACTACTCAGAATATCTGAAAGTCTGTTATTTGACTAACTAGCCTAATACAAAGGTACACTTATCTTAATTTAATTTAGAATCTGATATTTTATTAACTTCGGTTTCCTGTATAGTGTAGGAATAATTTAGTTGAAAGCATAAAGATTTCTTTTTTAATTAGCTCTCTAGGTTTATAAATCTCAAAATGTACTTCAGATTTTTTTGTCAATCAACATGGCTAAGAATAAAGGGAGAGGGACTCACCGTGGTCAACTACTCAGCTAGGATAGCTTTTCTTAGGGAGAAATTTCACGGATTCAACTCCATCCTTTGGCGAGCCACGTGAGATGGGTGGAGTCATTCTGACTTTTGCATGCATGCACTTAGCTAGGCAGTTTTAAAAGTTTGCGATGCCTACTATTAAAGTCCATTAATAGTCTTTCCGGTAGACTATTCACATGAGAGATATTTTTGCTCACCGTGACCTAGTGATAGACACTGCTCTTATAAGTGACTGGTCTCGAGTTCGACTTCAGCCACTAAGGAACAACGGAAGATGGATGTTGCAATTCTACTTTCTCTATTCATATTTGTTAGAGTGAATGCTTGAGAGTTGCCTGTCTTCTTCTCTTGCAACCCATGAGTACTACTCACTCTGCATGAAAAGTAATGTACGCATTGGACACTAAAATGCCTTACAAAAGCTATAGGTCATTAGACCTTAGGTCTATTATACGTGTCATATTACAACGATATCATAATCCCCATGTGTTATTTCCATAATTTTAAATACTAAATGATTTTTCTTATCTGGCATCCTGCAATGTTTTCTGTTTAGCTTTGTTACCTGAGAAATATAAATTTTAAACTTAAATTGCAGCATTTTAACATGAATTTCCAAACATTTAATAATCAGATGGGAATTAAGTTATGAAATGTGTCATGTTGTTACTATACTCGCATGTGTTCTATGTGTTTTGTATTCCTCTGATACTTGTTACAATAAATAATAATATTGTCACACTTTCATGTCAATAACAGCGTAATTTAATTTTTAGCTTATTGACAAAAATTAATTTTTTTCTATTTCATATTAGCAGACAACTGAAGTCATAAAAACAAACATTAAACTGCAGAAAGAATTAAAAAAACAGGAAGAGGGATAACAAAATTGAAATTACAGTAAGTCTATTAATCGTTCATATCTTTTGCGGAGTAGTCCTGTAGCTCTCTCCTGCAAGTGTCTCGAATTCAGTGCAGAGCAACGAGTCAAAGGGCATTTCCTCTCGTTTAGGAGCAGCAAGGATAAACACAGTTGCTAATATTTCTATGTATGTCTTCATTAGGCCCCGATAGCTAAATAACTTCACTCCGATTCCCATTAAAATGAGCAAAGTAAGGCATCATGTGCCCGCGGGCAGTGATTGTGTAGTTGTTACACTCTCGCTCACTGTGAGTTATTATATGAATTTGAAGGTGTATCCACGTTAATCTGTGACGTCCAAATTCTATCGCTGTTGTGACGTGGATGTAGAGATGAGGGTAACAGCCCTCAGTGAGTTGTTGGAATTATATGGGCTTGCGGACATAGCCACGTTAATCTGTGACGTCCAAATTCTATCGCTGTTGTGACGTGGATGTAGAGATGAGGGTAACAGCCCTCATTGAGTTGCTGGAGTTATATGGGCTTGCGGACATAGCCACGTTAATCTGTGACGTCCAAAGTCTTTTCATTGCTGTGACGGGAATGTAGAGAGGAGAGTGACAACTTAGGTGTAACTTCATCACATGACCATGATTCAAAATTATGAGGAGCTTGGCAATGATTAAGTATTCCAAACCCATTAACCTGTAGGTAGAATCCAGGGCTATTTTGCACCGTCATATATGTATATCGACACAGGAGTCTCTTATGTTAGTAATGTACGGTGTCATAAAAATGATGCTCAATAGATGTAGCACCCCCTGGACGTTAAAGCCTTGCAAGGTGGATTAAGCACGCTCAGCATGCTTTGGATAGGGAAGAAGAACATGATTTTTGCTAATTGCTAATCGGTTTGTAATTCCAACCATTTTCTTTCATCTACGACACACCAGCAGAAGTACTTTGGACATCATAGATCAACGTGGATATGTTCCCAGCCTACAGTAGTAAAATGTACTTAGGTTACAAATAGGAGTCAAAGCGTTGGAAAAGAAATCTCACTTGCAAAAATTTCCATTTGTGGTGCAAAGGTGACTGTGGTGCTTAGATCCAAAATGCAAACATATTGCTCTAAAGTGGATCGAATTATAAGGTATACTTTCGAACCGCAAAGAGGTAGATCTACGTTGTACCTCGCATTTTTAACAGAACTATTTTACTAAAAGTTGTGCACCCTGGGTAACGATAAATGATCTACAGCTTCGGTATTATGCGCTGCTCTCACAGAATCTTTTTCGATGTGGTTCTTAGTACAATTTGTAAAGAAAGCAATCGAAATTGTACCAGCTGCAAATATATTAACCGATTCATTTCTTGCCACCGAATGTTTAGTTAAAAAATCTTTCAGAAATGATTGATGAAAAGACATAAAAGAAGGAGACAAGAAACGGATCCATGAAATCACAAATATTCCTCTTTGACCAAGGGACAGATCTCTTGTCATTTTTCGCCTCGCTAAAGACTCCGATTGTCTCGCTAAGCATCTACATCAGATAAAAATGTTACCAAGTCTCTTGGCCAACTACGGAACACCCGAGAGGAAAGCGACATGAAATATTTGAGCTCTCACTGAGATCGAGACACTTGGGGGAGAAATATTAAACAGCTTGGCACAAGATGAACAATTTATATATTTACTGTGGTTTCAGTTTTTTTTTTAAATCTGAGTTCACATCATTTTTATTCTTTGTTGTAGTTTTAATATTTGATATTCTAACAATAATCGTATTCAAATCTACCATCACAAATATATAAACGTTTTACCCATGCAAAATTAAAAATAACAAATATGAACTAGAGATGAGCAGTGCCATTATATAAAAATCATGCATGAAGTACAAAGACGAAATACTGTTGTATAAATAGTTCACATAAGCTCTTTTACCAATAAAATCCACAAAGTGCTTATTTATAAATTCAAAGTTTGTCATTATTTTTGAACATCAATTAACATTCTACTGACGCATATTTTATGTTTATGTTTAAATATATCGTAAGTGAATATGGGAAACATTTACAAGTACTTCTTTGTATTATTTCAAGATTAATGTTGTTTGTACTGCAACAGTATTCAGAAATGTTGAATGCTCTGAAAGATCAAGAATTTTATCAACTGGTTGAAACTGAATCGAGAACACTTCTATCATTCGTCTTTTCCATTTAGAGTTTTGAAGTGGAGTCTATACAGAATGGTTCCTGAATATACAGAAATGTAACACATAATAAAATAGTGAAAAAGATCAGAATTATTTCGAATTGATATTTTTCTTTAGCTTTCTTTCAAACGAGACAAACGTGCATTACATAAGGAAAAAATCTTTATTTAGTTGTTGTTGTTATATAAAGTTAGGCTACCAGGATTTTCACTTTTAAGCATTTTAAGGTGCGGAATTCATGGCATTTTATATAAACAAGTAACTAGTGAGTTTGCCACCCTGAGCCCGAAAGTGGATGGATCTTTGTCATTTAGAAGTAAAAACCAATCAGAAGACAGCCAGACACTCTAGAAGGTATCATTTCACATGAAGGATATTGCAAACACTGCATATTCAACGTGTGATATTTGTTAGCATGTCAGATTTTCAGTGAGGTAGGGATTCAAAGTCACTGCTTTGAGCAATCCCATAATTAATCAGGTCACATCGACTCTTCATTATGGAAAATTTCATGGAACTAAAATTGTTCTTTCAAAATTTTCACATAATTTATTTAATTATATGATTATTTCAAGAGCATGGTTTTAACAAAATTAATAGTTTGAATTTAAGTTATTAAGATAGAATTTCTGTGTGCTTTAGAACGTGGTTTCAATACTCTACCCTAATGAAAAGGGATAACCTTCATTTTTAAAATCCAAACTTTCATTATTATTTTTTTATTCGTTTTTTGCATTTATTAATTTAAATATTAAAATACACGCGTTTATAAATCTGTTCCCCTTAAATTAAGGTATTATTTTATGCGAACTATAAAATAGATTGTAATATTTCATGGCTCAATTTATTGAAAAGAGAAGAGCTTCCAAGATTCGAGCAATTCTTTTTACTATAAAGCTTTTTAAGGCCATAATGGTATTCTAAATATAAATATAGTTTCGTCAACTAAGTATTGATTTTTAGCAACGTATCTCCAACGCAATTCACAGAACATCTTTAAGCAGGAAAAAAGGTAAAATGGTTTTTATCAAGCGGAAGATAAAACGTGCTTTCATGTAGAAAAGTTGTAAACTTTCTGAGTGCGTTGATAAGTCGTCGTCTGAGAAACTTTTATAACTTTTCTCTTTCTGTGACTCCAAAGAAAGTACATTAATAAAAATCTGCTCCTCATATAGACGATCAAGCGACGGCGAAGTGCGCCTCCCTCTGTGTGTGCCCGGGGGGAGAAAATTGTCCGGAAAAGTGGCTCACTAAAATCTCGCCTAAGCAATTTACTCTCCAGATGAGCTGAAATGTCTTTTAGGAGAGTTTGCAACACCAGAGGTTTCACTCTTTCCCTGTTAATGTAATAAAATTCGGCCTCCCCTTTTCATTGTAAACTTTTCTGTTTACTTGTAGCGGTTCCCGTAAAAGAAATGTTTTTCAACATTCACGCAAAAAGCTCAGAAATGGTAAATTCATTACAGCCGTTTCAAAGAATGTTCCATGCGAAAAAATGTTACCCATTATGGAATTTCATTTTCTGGAATGTTACAGTTTTCTGTTTCACGATTCATTTTTCTGTGTACAGAGACATTTAATACAGAATGTGCTTGAAAAATTTTTGAATAAAATTAACTCTTTGGGATACTTTTTGTGAAGAATTCAAATATAATTACTATTCTGACTAAAACATAAAATTAAATGAGAGTGAACTGTATAAGTTTATGCGATCTTGTAACATGTATCACTGCTTATCAATGGAAAACATTTAGGTAACATTATTAAGAAAAATGTTGTTTTTAATTTATTAATCTGCAGTGAAAATATATTTATGTATATTTGATTTCTTTGTGATTAAATAAAACAGTTTATTTATAAAATAAAATAATGTAATATTTGTGTGAATTTAAAAAATCGTCCATAATATATTTGAGTAAAATTCTTTAAACTGTGATGTTTTATTCTGCAAATATGGTTATTTATTATTTTTTTTACCTTTCCCGTTGCTTAAGTATTTTTAATAAGTAATTCATTTTTCAAAGCAATATTAATCGTCAAAAATGTGCTCTTCCAATGAAGCCACTTATGCTGTTGATTTTATTAAATACTGTAGTGTATGTGGTTATCAATTTCAATTCTTTAAGCAACATATGAAGTATAATGTAATGCTATTCTAAATCTTACAGTTTCATTTCAAATGACTCATTTGTATGAATTTTTATTCCATAATGTTTCATTGACATTAGGCATTTTTTGTTGTTCTTAGAAGCAGTTATCTAGAGCAGAAATGTGTTGTTTAGTAGGAACAATGATCTTGTCAAGAAGTTGTTTCTGGATAAAAGTTTACTTCTGAATAAAATATTATAAACTAAATGCACTCAAAAAATAACTGCTAATTATAAAAATTTCATTTTTGAATATCATTTTACTTTTAGAAATAATAAATATAAATGTAGTTAAAAGCGTGAAATTTTTGCAATAATAATAATAATAATAGTGAATCAAGTGCAAATCATTTCTTAGCAGTTAAAGTACATATGACACATTTTTCATTTTTCCTTGTCTATTTCTTTTTATTGTCTAGTTCTTTATCTTTTAATTTCCATTTTGGCAATGACTGAAATATTTTAAGATTATTATAAAACTTTGCAAGAAAAAAACTCAATCTTATTCAATGCAAACTATATGCCTATGAGCAAAAAACTCCAAAACAGTTTTTTTTGTCGTAACCCAATCTAACCTAAAACTTTACTAAACATGACCAAAACTCCTTGTTTCCTTGAAATTTTTAATTTTTCAGTAAACGTTACAATTTTACAGATCTTTTTATATAAGTGATTTATAATTATGTGTATGAAGTTTTGATTTTTTAACAGACATGACACTCTTAATATTTTTATTATAAGAATCCACAAATTTACATGTCTTTAAGCAGTATTAATCGTAATTGAATACATTTCACCAAAATTTAATATAATTTCGGTACATTTACTCTTTCAAACTTTATTTGTTTCCTATAAGTTAGTGCAGCTATGATATTTTCAAATGAAAATAATCTTTCCATGTTAATTTTTTCTGACCCGTTGAAAACTTCACTATATATCACTTCATAAAAATATGCTGAAAAATTGCGTGAAACAAATTTTCGATTTTTCTTAACTAGATTAAACTATTATTAGCAATAGCACAGCTGCAAAGTGATATAAACCAAAATATTTTCCTTGGCAATTGTATTATTTTAAAAATAAACAACTTTTTTAAAAATTATACATCGTCTTTTATTATTCAAATTAAATGTAAAGTGGATGTTTTGTCTAATCTTTTTCATTTTGCTTTTTCTTCTGTTCTATTTTCACCACGTTCAATATTGGCAACAATAACACTAAATATTTGAAAACTAACTGTTCAGAATAATAGATAATTTTCATGATTTTTAAAACTTATACAAACGTAAAAAATTACAACTTCTTTATTGCTAGTAAAAATCATGAATTAATTGTTTTTCATTGTCAACAACACTCAGATATTCGTTAGTGAACTTCGCCTTGTTTGCTGCCACTGGAGGAATATGATTTGAAAGCAGTCAGCAAATTCATCAGCATGTCTGAATACCATGTGACATAGATAAAACGTTATAGACGTCAAATATATTTTAAACCAAAGAGAATTGTAATAAAGTGAGGTAATCATGATCTCAACTGGAAAGAAAGAAACAACCACTTCATAGTTAAAAAGAAATAATGTTTTGAATCATTTTTAAAATATCTAATCAAAATTTATGCAGTAAATATATTATTTATTCATTAAATTACTTACGAGTTATTTATAACTATATTAATCAAAAATATTTTTTTTTTATAATTCTGAATTCATTTATGCCAATGACAAAATAAACCTAATTCTGAAAATTTCATTTCATTAAATTTATACTAGAGTTACTAATTGTATGTATGCTGTGTGTTACAGTTTTACATAAACTAATGGTCTTAAGAGTTGAAGAAAATTTCCAATTTGGAAAAATAATGGATTTATAAGGTTATATTAATAAGGCTTTTTTACTCCTGTACTACAACGAAATATATTATTTACTTAGTTTTATTCAAAATTCCGTTTTTCACCTCAAAACAAAGTCTCGTGTAAAATCAAATAAAAACAATCTAATGATATGCCAATGATTGAAAATTCCCTTTAATCTATTAAATGTCTGAAATTGTAGTTCCTTACACACATGTTGCAATGCATTTGCAATTGACGTCTTATTAGTAAAAACGAAAACACATTTCCTGCAGCTGGTATGAATAATGTTTCTCCAACTATCAATAGATACCGCTTTCTTTCTTAAGAATATTTTATTTGACAATGCAGAAATGGATAAATCCGATGGCTTATTTATTTACTTTACTTTTATCAATTACGCGTCGAAAACAAAAGTGTAAAGAAGCACTTACTATTATTCATAAAATGAACAAGGTTTCGAAAAGATTCTTGTACCCAGTTTTAAAATAAGCCTGAAATTCGAAAGTTTGCTTTAACGTTAATTAAGTTTTATAATAATTATAAACATTGTATTAAAAATTTTAATCTGAAACAACTTATGTTTTAAGTTAAACAAAATTAAAAAAAAATCTGATATAAGTTTTATGCTCTTTATAGCAATTATTTGAATTCAACTCTGAAATAATTATTTAATAGATTAACGTATAATTTATTAGAAATTTATTACATTTACGCAATTGAACAACTGATATGTGTGAACTAATTTATCATCATTTTTATCTAAAAAGTCAATCTACTTTAAGATAAAAATAAAGCCATACACTTCGCAAAAGCATTATTATTTAAAAAATTGTTTTGATATATATATTGCAACATTAATTTTGCTTCAAATTTAGGCTTCAAAATAATTTGAACATTTTAAAAGTGAAATGCGATAAATAAGCATCTGTTGACAGATATTAATTAACTGGAATTCATTTATTTAATGATATTTCCTTTTAGAAAAAAAATCTTTGAAATTAATTCATTTTATTCTAACAGAAATCCTGTTTTTTTCGAAATGTATATTTCAGTACAATTTTAGAAAAGGATTTTTTTTATTGAAAATAGATATTCAGTAATTAAATTGCTAATGATTTTTTTGTTTTGGAAAATGTAATTTCAAAAATTAAAGCACCGTTTTTGTAAGCGAGGAAAAACGAATAAATGTATCAGAAAGATACTTTATCAGAAATTTAAATCAACAAAACAATGATTTTTTTTTTATCGTCTGAACTTTCCCGAAGTAATTTTACATTCATCTTCCTTTCTGATTAATGAATATTTTGAAGTTTTAAGAGCATTTTATTAATTGTTGCAAGCATTCTTGAAATAATAAATTAAAAAAATTGAATAGTTTTTGCTGGAAAGATGGAAGTCATAAAAAAATTAATGGATTTTTGTTTCATATTACAATTCCATTACTAGCATTTCAAGTCCCAGACAAATTGGATTACTTTCTTATGAATACCCGACATCTTTTAACATTTGAATATGAATTATTCTGAGGAAATATGCCTGAATTTGTATCAGAACTGTAATTTTATTTAAAATAATTCAAATTATAAATTGAAAATTTCCTAGACGTATTGAAAGAAATAGTCAATTTTTTTTCCATTCATTACTCATTTACTTAAAAATTTATTTCACATAAAAAATTCCGTAATGTAAAAAAATATATCTTTTACATTTATTGTGTTAAAATTTATTATATTATATTAAAGAAAAATTAAATTTAAATATTAAATATTTCATGTTAAATAAATAATCGTTGAAATTAAGTATTAAATAATTAATATCATATATTTCCTCATCTTAAAAAATCCATGATGTACTGAAATATTTTTAAAAATTAAATGTGTAATTTAAATGCCAAATTTAAATAAAAAATATTATGAAGATATTATTTATAAAAATATTTTGAAACTTTTTATTTGTTTAAAAATATTTTTCAGTTAAATGAAAACACTTTTTTTTAATATTTACCAGGCTGTAAAACTATATAATCATAAATAATTTATAACTGATATTATAGAAATATTTTAAGTAATTTAGCTCGGATTAATCTTGAATTGAGTCACAAAGTCACTAAAAATAAACCTCTCTATTCTGAGAGCCTTTGCTCTCAAAGTATTAAACCTTTTGACCCAAATTAGAGTGGATTCGAATCTTTATCGATGTATTCTTCCGTTCTGATGGCTCTAATGCAGGTGCTGTCGTTTTCTATGAAATTTTTTTCTTTCTGCATCCCTGTGGGGCGCAGTGGGGCGTTTGACAATGAAATTCCTATGATCCGCACAGCTTTGTCTCAGTTGTTATGAAATTTGCAAAAATCTCCAAGAGCAGTGATCCTCAGTATTTCTCAAGCTGTTCCGTTGACTACCGTTTCAGATAAAGATCCAAAATTGCAGGATGTATTGGATTGTTATCATTATCTGAATAATTTGGCATTAATCGGGAAAACTCTAGCCCTCTAATGCATTCACAGTGAGAGGATTCTCGCTCACTGGGGAATTCCAGGTAATAAAAAAACCGGCTTTCTGGCTGAAAAGAATGCCTAAATATTAATCCGCGAAATTTTTCTCATCCTATGCTCTTTCATACTATTAAAAATCTTATTAAAATATCTATAAAAATACGAGCTAAGGAAGAACTCGTAAGTCCTAGAAGAATACTGTCGAATTTGTGTAGAGGCACAAGGCGTAGAGAGGTCACTGAATTCCGATTTTCCACTGGACACGACTGCCTTCGACATCATCTCTACAGATGCAAAATGTTTCCTTCTCCCGTATGCACTCTGTAGCAGCTCTGGAGATGGGATGGATTCCACGCATCTTCTCCCCTGTCCTGCTCTGCGCAAGACTTTTCTCACAGACAGCTACAGGGAGGCAAGACACCTGTTAGATTGATGAACTCTGTTGCAGCTGTTTTTGTTTGTTGCATTCTGTGTTCCTCAGTTTTATTCTGATATATTTTTTGCTGTAACTGTTCATAATGTAACTTAGCGCACTTAACAATTACTACTATAATATTCTAACGCAGTGATTGCTAAACTTTTTGACCTCTCGGAACCCTTGGAACAATAATAAGATTTTTTAAGTGTTAAATATATTTATAAAAAATTGTGTGTGTGTGATCTCCGAACACAAAAAATGTACATAATTAACAAAAGGAAATTATTAATTGTGACCAAATTATGAAAGCATTATTAATAAACCATAATAGCGAAAATTATTCCTCCCGATCAAGGACATCTTGGCTCTGTCGGTAAAGCAGCGGACTTGTGAGCCAGATGTTGTGGATTCAAAAGCAAGCGTGGCAAGTCGCATAAAAATTAAGTTTTGTTTGCTTTATTAATTTAAGTTAATCAGGCAAATTCATGTGAATTTCAGTTCCCAATTTTCTTTGGGCCTTCCAAGTCTCGAAGATCCCAAAACTGTATATAAGTAGGGATTGATTCTTCTCCTTCCTCTTCCCAAGCGCTACAGTCTATTACCGGCCAAAGCTGTCCCAGTCAGCTTATGCCATTTGATCTATCATTGACAATGACTTCAATTATTGACTCCTACGTCCCTTAGCCATTCTTCCACTCTATCTATCCATCTAGTTCTTGGTCTTCTTCTCGTAGGTATTTATTGAGAAATAATAATAATAAAAATCTTGATTTAATCTTGAGCGCTTTCGTTTCCATTGGCCTTACTACGTTCACTTCCTCTACGTGACAGATTGGTGGAGGCGCTGGGTACTACAACGGAAGAGTTACGCCAAAGTCGACGCATTCGAGGTGTCGCTCCTGAATTTGGTATCCTACCGGATTCGGCAAGACAATTAAGGATGATGGCTGAAGGAGGGGAAAGCGGAAACTTTCATATGGAGCCCGCTCTGGTCTGAGTAGCATAGCACCAGTTCCAATTTTGACCTACCAGCTACTCAGAAGCCCCTGTATTTTCTCTGGGGACAACCAAGAAGACACTAACCAGTAGTTCAAGGATTTTGATCGATTATCGAAATATAATCGCTGGGACAACCAAGTATGTCTAGCAAATGTCATCTTTTATCTCTCCGGAACAGCCCGTCAATGGTTCAATAACAATGAAGGCGCCTATACTGACTGAACTGTCTTTCTGAACTCCCTGAAAAACACCTTTTGCCATGCAGCTGATATAAAACGCCAAGCTGAAAGACTGTTACTCATCCGTGCACAATAAATTGGTGAGACATCTGAATCTCACATTCAAGATGTACTTTGCCTGTGCTGAAAAATTAATTAATTCTGCCTGAAGGCTAGAAAGTAGCTCGTCTCATGAAACATCTCATTAATCAACATCATTGCAGAGGACCTTTACCAGATTTTGTCATATCAGGAATAGGAGACCACCGACGCTCCTGTAAAACGATGCCATCATATAGAGAGCCTTCGACGAAGACTTATCGTTCGACCATGATTTCAGAGGCTACCTAATATCTCCGCAATGTCGGCCGAAACAGATGCCACTGATATAGGGTCATTAGTTCGAACAATTGTCAGAGAAGAGCTTCAAAACATTATGCCTGAAATACAGGGCTACACAAGCAATGAAGCTGGACCACCACGTGCCACTGCCTCTGTGGTGCAGGAAGAGGTCACGGAGGTTTTAGCATCACTTACAGGTTCAAGGAGAGATAAAACCATTCCTCGACGTTCGGTTCCAACCAGGTGGCAGCAAAGGCATGAAATCACCAACAGACCCACTCCTCAATGCAGAACAGACTTGCAATAATGTGACTGACAATAATGTGTCCCTCTGCTACCATTGCGGGAGACGAGGGCATGTACTAAGGTTAAAACCTTATCTTGATACAAAAGGACAATTCGATGATGAAGGGATGCCTACTTCCAGGAGAGCTGTTACAAGGAGCCATAGCAGATTGCAGTTGGACGCTGCTACCTCCTAACATGGGGGAAATTTAACAAAAATTAATCCTCTCGACCAAGAACTTCATGGCTCTGTCGGTAAAGCAACGGACTCGTGAGTTATAGGTTGTGGGTTCAAAAGCAAGCAATGCAAGTTGCATAAAAATTTATTTCTGTTTGCGCTATTAATTTAAGTTAATTATGCAAATTCATATAAATTTCAGTTTCCATTTTCTGCGGGCTTCCAAGTCTTGAAGGTTCCAGAACTGTATATAAGTAACGATTGATTGAGAAATAATAAAAATCTTGATTTATAATCTAGAGCGCTTTTGTTACCATTGGCTTTACTACGTTCACTTCATCTACGCGACTATATGTATGTATATATATACATTCGACATCAAGAAAAATGAAACATTAGAAGAGTGCGAATGAAGACGAGACAAAACATGTGGTAACAGCTGCTTTGTTTAATGCAGCTTCAACACTATGATTTATTCACTGTAGTGTTTTTCTATGAATTGATATTTCTACGAATTTTCAAATATCATTATAAATTGAATTATATATATATATATGTTGCAATGGATCTAAAAACATAACATGATAATTAAGTATATTCCACATTTTTCTCTGGACCAACGAAATTTTCTCGTCGACTCCTAATCGATCGCGAAGCTCCACTGTTCTTTCTAACACAATAAATATACACAATAAATATTACAATATCATTTAGAATGAATCGATACATCAGAGCTATTTCTTTTAAATTCATGGAAATTCAAGATATGTTTACGGATACATGAAGTTATATTTAATTTGGAAATAAAATTAAAATTTCACTCAGTATTTCCAGCTTGAATATTTTGATTCTAATAACGCAATGTCATGTGCTTGGAATCAGAACAGCATAATGTCAATATAAATAAAAAAAGTGAAAAAAATGCAGAATTTTCATGAATTTGAATTGCAAAAATTCATATTTCATAAAAGTAGTAAACGTGTGTGTGTGTGTAAAAAAAAAAAAAAAAAAAAAAACATTGATAAAAAGAGAGAGAGAGAGATTAGAGTTATTTTTAGTATAATTTCCTTTAATTTTATATCGATATCTTTATAGTTCTGATGTCAGTAAGGGGATTATGTGATTATGGAACAAACGTAATATTTTGTGATTCAATTTATTCATCCAGACTCAGATGTATCTAAATAAAAAAACTTTTTTTTTTCGTAAAAATTTATAATTTTTTTCAATAAGATATTGAAAAATAATCTGTACTTATTTTTGTAAGCCTTGTGCCATGAATTGTTGTAAAGTTTTCATTTTTTTTATTTTTGTGTTTTTTAAAGAGACACAAAAAATATTTTGAAGAAAAATATAGTGCAAGTACTACACAAGTCAAACATTTTTGGTCTTTTTTTTTTTAATAATAACCGAAAAATTCAAATTTAAAACAAATTTTAAAAAATGGACAGTCAAAACATACATACATAACCTGGCTGCTTTTTTAAAAGTATCTTTGTTGTTAAAATGTTAATTAAATATACCTTGTTTTAATGATTTCACTGTTTTTTATTGATCAAAGTATCAATATCAATTTGCATCAAATAGATTCTAAGAAACATAACTTTCTTATATTTATACTTGGAAGATTTCGTGTATTTATTCTCTCAAATTATATCAATTCTTTAAATACAATTTTGTGTACAGTTTCTTTTCTTTTTAGTATGAAAATTCATGACAAGATTTATAGATATTTTTCTGAACTATTTGTAAAATAAGATAAATTATGAAGTGGAAATTATCTTCTAAAGTAGATTTATAACTGCTCCTTGCTTTTAAATATCGATTAGTCCTGGAAGGAGGCTTCATGGAAAAACCGAGATAACTTTACAGAATAAAATACCGCATTTATTTCATCGCGTCTCGTACGAGAATGCTTTTAAATGAAATGAGATTTTCTTTTAAATAAACACAATTCAAAGGTCATGCATATCCAACGATTATGGTCCATGTTCCATACTGTGTACTTTGGGGCCCATTTCGTGACTGCCATGACTACAAAAGCGTTTGGTCTTTGCATTCACTGAGTTTCTAAAACATCCAGGTAAACACTTACCAGACAAAAGGGGTCTAATTAAGCCCAAAAACATTCTACTTGCACAAAAGACCGAAATAAAGGCGATCTCGGGCCCTTGCGTGACATCCCATAATGGAACTCGCAGCTCAGAAGTCCTGACGACGCGTGCTGCGGAGGTGCTGCCGGACATCCCTTTCCTGTTCGAATTTCCGATACTCCGACACCAAAGTAAACGTTTTTCGGAGTTAGGAACATTCATTCGTTTTTAAGATAATTGACGGGTTTTTTTTATTTTTATTTTTTTTTCTTGTTGAAGCACTGACGCTCGGATGCAGTTTATTGGATCAGTTTTTAGAGAATGCGTTTGGATCGAATACTTGTTAAGGAATCATTCATGAAATTGTAGAAAAAATTATGGAGTTATTTCTTCCCTGAAAACTAAAAACGTAGAAAAAAATAATAAATTTTCGATATAGATTAAGATTTAGATGTAGTAAAATACTTAATCGTAGTAATTTTTTCTAAATATTCATTAATTTCTAGCAGGAAGGTATGTTATATGGGGGCGCTTAACTAACTGTAAATTTATTTGCTATAAATTTATAAAGTGAGATATGTATATAAATATATAATATCATAAGCGCTAACTTCATTCATCAATAATTAAAAAATAAAAATTTTAAATTATTGGAATTTATAAATAAAGAATAAAATAACTATAATAATTTTATCTGTTTTTTGGAAAGAATATTTGAATAAATTATGTTTGTTATACTTAAGCAACTTCAAAATTGAATTATTCTAGAAGTGATTTAATGAACCAAGAGAATACTTTTATTTATTTATTTTGTTGGTTTTTTATCAACTGTAAATAAGCATTCATTTTCCATTTTTCGCGATATAGTATCTAAAATTCATTCAAGTTTCGTCAAGTTTATTTATTGCAGTTTTTTTATATTGTTCTAGATTCGAAGACATTGTGAGAAATGAGAAAATGACTCATGACCCCAACAGGTGTCTCGAGATGAGAATTCCCTGCAGCAACACAGTTCGAAGTCTGCTGTCAAATTAAATTTTTCATTTCAAAACATTATTTCCTATTCTTCAAAACTGTTCCTTTAATTCCCTTGATTTCTTTATTTTTCGGTTCATTTTTGTTTCTTTTGAGAAAGGTCTGATAGAAATTCTTTAATTTGTTATAGCTTACTGACTGAAAATGTCTTAGATAATTATTTATTAATTAGGTAATTATTATTTTTCCCAATGGCAGATTTTAGGCAGTTACAATTGCAACAGAGTCTATTAATCTACTGTTCCCTGATACCAAGGAACCGACCAGACACAGCGACCTCATAGCCTCCGAGGCGTTGCCCCGGGTGCACCACAGGGGGTGGGCCACCATCGCAACCTCGCACATGCCATAGGAACCCGTTTATGGGGTAGACATCATTCATACCTCATTCACACACACAAGGAAAGGACAAATACAGGATAGAGAGAGGGAAAGTACATTCATGCCTGAACCGGGATTGGAACCCAGGACCTCCCTATCCTTAGTCAGGCACGCTGAGCACTAGACAAGTTGGCCGGCAGGTAATTATTATTAAGCTTTTAATAATAATTATCTAATTGTTATTATTAAGCTTAACCTAATTATGTCTAATGAAATATGCGCAAATTTAGATTAATTAAATCTTACAGTAAAAATGTTTTGTAACGACATACGTAGAAACTAAAAGTCAATTTTACAATTGTAACTAATTTTATTTTATAAGCCGATAACAAACTATGATAGTTAATAATGATATTAATTTAAAGATTAAATGCATGTGGGAAAATTATATTTAAAAAGATTATTGCTATTATTAATGATAGTATGTAAGTTAAATACTTATCATTGTTAAGCACATAAATTAAAAAAATTTTTTGTCGTATTGATCTTTTTCCATTTACAACACGAACTGAGTATAAAACTTCTTCTCCAAATTTCATTTTTGTTTTAAATAAAGTGAAGATTTAGTAAGAAAATTATATAGCACAACAAACGTTTAAATATAGCTAATTAAATATATATTTCCTCCTATCTGTGTAGCCATAGGAATCAAAATTGGCTTTTTGCTTGTGCGTAAAGTTTATTATAAATAATGATGTTATATATGTTATATACATATATGTTAAATGTCAAACATAAATTGTCAAGTCAAAGACCCATAAATATTTGAACTATTTATTTTGAAAGTTTATTTATTTCACAATTAGATAATATCCCCACTCATGGTGTAAAACTTTTAAATCTCATATTGAGTTAATCTCAGGGTAGGTATGTTCCAAAGAAACAAACCGTGATTTACAAGGTCATAAACAAAAGACTTCTTAAGTAAAGAGTACTTCTTAAATCTGTACAATATATGAGTTTCAGCTTTTCTGTGTATCAGGACTTTTGACTTTTTAGTATATTGAACATGAAAAAATATATATTTGTAATAATAAAAGCAAATTTCTCAAAATTCATCAAAAAGATTAAAGTTTTGAGTTATGACACATAATGACACTGCAGAAATATGAATTTCCTGTAGTTTTTTGTTAAAACTTTTTTTTCAAATTAGAAGAAGTTTTTAAATGTTGAAATTGCTTACTGCCACAGAATTTTAATCATTACATAATGATATAAATGAAATCTTAAGCATTATGCAAACACACAATAGCAATTTGTTCTTTTTACGCTCATTATCACATGAAGTAAAATAAGAAGAAAGTTGAAGGTATTAGATGATATTTATATGATTTAAATTTGCATTTTGTTGTTTTGCTTGTACTTGAATTGAACAGTGATAATACTCAGCAAAAATTTGACCTATAAGCATAATAAATAAATCCTTATTCTGCCTACAGCAAATCAAATAAATCCCTTTCCTGTCAATTTTATTCGTGTTTTTTGTTATGTAACACGAATAAGACACGTTATTTTCTATAATCACTGCAAACACTTTGCAAAGGTACAATGGTAGGATTTGTATTCGTAAAAACATCGCTCTTCTCCTAAGATGTTGTAGAAGATTTGATTTTCCAATGTTTCATTTTATGCTTACATCATGTTTAAACGGGAGGCATTGATTGATTTAGTGGTAGGACACCATTCTTCAAAGCGAGAAGCCCTGTGTTGGATCCCAGCTTCTTTTGAACACCGGTAGATGAATGTTACATTTTTCTTTTGAATGCACAACTGCCTGAGTGGGTGCCAGAGAATATAATGGATTTTTAAAAAGTTCGATAATAGTTGTAAGAATTTGATAAACGGAAAATGTAATAGAATATAATTCTTTAAAATTAGTTTTTTTTCACTTAATCAAACGTAAATTACAATGTTCTTCTTGTATTTTAATTAGTTCTGTTAAACACAAAGAAGTTATTCGTTACACTTGATATTTTGAGCACGCCACTTCATTACGATTCTCTTAGGCTTAAAATATTCATGATGTCACATAACGCTTCCTCTACGTCATATCGTAATGAGACGTTGTTCTAAATTCGACTTGTCGAAGAGTTTGGTGCCTGCCTTCAAATCATATTCTTCGAGCGACAGCAAACAAGGTAAAATTCACAATAGTGTGTCTGAAAATAGTGTCAAACTTCATTTTGTTAATAAAAGGAGTTGTTGTATAGTGTCTCACAAAAGTGATGGGACACTTGTGCCTTACAAGAGGAAACTATAATAAAATAAATTAAAAATACATGCAAAATTTTTTGTGGGTGTGTTTTATACTTAAGTTTAGTAACAATTATTACACTACACAAATTTTGTTAAAGTATTAAAACATTAATAAAAATATAATTGCTTAGAACGAAGCAAAATATAGCTCACATAAGTGATGGAAAAAAATTAGATATGCAACAAAAATCGACTGAAATAAGCAATAAAAATATTTTTGAGTGTTTTTTATGCTTACCCAAGAGCAATTAGCAATAATTTATAAAATCATCTGCAGTGTTTATCTCCAGTTTATTTTGGAGTTTTTGTGTTTTTTACCTGTGTGCCACCATAAATGCTAAACGAAAAGAAACTTCGCCTGAAATTCGAAAATTAGTTATTAAGTTTCATATTGAAATTCGAAAATCTATTAGAGGAACTGCTGAAACAGTTAACTTGAGTTATTCAACAGTTTTCAATACCATTAAACAATATAAAAAGAATCATAAGGTTCAGAGTAAAAGTAGACATGGCCGACCATCAAAGCTATCCAATGGAATAAAGCGAATTGTCGTTCGAATTATCGAAAAAAAAATCCAAGAATGAGTGCTCCTAAAGTTGCTGCTGATTTACAAGCATTATTTGGAGTAATTGTTAATCCTGAGACTATTAGAAGAGTAATTCGATCTGCTGGATATTACGTTAGAGTAACCACGAAAATATTCTTTGTAAGTGAAAAGAATAGAAAACTCAGACAGGCGTTCACAAAATCCAACATTAAATAAAAATTCTGATTACTGGAAAAAGTTATATTTTCTGATGAGAGTGAATTTAATATATTTGGTCCTGACGGTAGAATATTGGTGTGGAGAAAACCGAGGTAAGAATATCGTAAACAGAACTTGGTGCTAACAGTAAAACGTGGTGGATAATGAGGAGTTATAATATGGGGGTGTATGTCGTCCGCTAAAGTGGTAATCTTGTTTTTATTGACAGTAAAATGGATCAGTACAAGTATATTGACATCCTAAAACAAAAATTGAAATCTTCAGCTCGAAAAATGTACTTTCATAACGATTTTAAATTCTATCAGGAAAATGACCCCAAGCAAATTGCTTTGAACATTAGATTCTGGCTGCTGAATAAGTAACTGCCTTGAAATAATAAAAACACCACCACAATCTCTAGATTTAAATCCCATAGAGAATATTTGGTAAGAATTTAAATCAAGAATTTACAAACACTCCATTTCTTCAAAATAACAAATAAATAAGTTCTTCAAGGAGAATAGAATAAAATCACTCCAGAAATCGCGAAAAAAGGTCAAATTCATCCCAAGAAATTTAAACCATGTTTTAAAAGTAAAAAGAAAGCCAAAAAATATTGAAACCTTTTGAAAAGTAAAATTTTTCATTAAATATTTGAGGAAAAAGGAAGTGTCCCATCAGTTATGTGAGCTTTTGTTGCTCCGTTCTAAGCAATTGTATTTTTGTTAAATTAATATTTTAATATTTTGACAAAATATATATTATGTAATAATTGCTACTAACTTTAAATATAAAACACTCGTTCAAAAAATTTGTCCATATATTTTTCATTCATTTTATTACAGCTTCCTTTTGTAAAGCACGAGTGTCCAATCACTTTTGTGAGACCCTGTACATGGATCAAAGTATCAGTTTGAAGAGCCGTTTCCCATGGATTCAAACATTTAAGTGTTGACAATAGAAAAGAGTAGAAAAAGCAAACTGACAAGGACGATTTAAATTTTTTAAAATTCCATTCATTAATTCCATTTATTCTATTCAACTCTAAATTAATAATTGCAATTTTTGTAAACAATCTCTTTTGAATTTTATAAGTATTGCCTAGCTTAAGCCAATTAAAAAATTTCTTTTAAATAATATTGCTGAAATAATAAAAAGCAGATTTGTAAAACATAAGGTCAAAAATTTCATTGAATTTTTAAAATTTTTACAATTCATATTCACTTATTTTAAGTTCATATTATTCATACGTGCTTTAACTGATAAAAAATTTAATATCAATATTTGTTAATTAACAAATTTTAAACTTTTTAATTCTTTTTTTAATCAGTCCAAAGTTTAATTAGATTTATAGCTAAAAATAAATAATTGCAGATTACTGCGATGAATGATCCATCAATATTACAAACAATAACATGATGATTAAATGTTAATATTTCCTTCTGTGTGACTTAAACTTTTTTTCTCAATATTTATGTCTGTGAACGGGAAAACTCATTTTTAATACATTATTTTTACTATGGTTCTTTATTAAAATCATATTTTTAAAATTACAAAAATTCATAAAATGTCAAGAAAAAAAACTTATAAGTTAAAGAAAATAAAATCTGCTAGAGTTGAATATGCAATAACTAATTATTATTTTTTTATCAAAAAATAAAAATAAAAAAGAATTAAGTATACAAAAAAAAGAATAAAATACCTTTTAAAATGTATAGAAAGAATGAATAATTTTTGCAAATTCTTCTTTTTATTTTACAGTTAAATTTCTTAATGTATGCTGAATGTCCTGGAGGTTACACTTTACAAGGGGAAAGAGTGGAATATTAAAATAGGATGTACACAACTCTTAAAATTATTTGTTAGTAAATTTTTAAGGAAACATTTTTTGATGTAAGACTTTCATTTGTATGTATGCTGCTTTACTTTTATTACATTAATTTACTCATGAAAAAAGAATTTCTATAACGTAGCTTTCTTAAAATGAATGTCTGCAGAAAAAACGGCAAATATTTTACGTCACATTTTTAAGGAATTGCTTCATTACAATTCCAGAGATAAATGCTTATTTTTTTAAAGAATAAGAACCACATTTAATATTTATGTATAACCTCTTTAATATTAATATTAATATAATATATTTTAGTAAAATATTAATATAGTAAATTTAATTAAAGACACTCTGTGATAAATAATATTACTTGAATTAAAGACACACTAATGCACGATTTTTCTTTGAATTAATAAATTTTACAAATGTTAGTTTTTAAAAGTTAATTTAAAGTCAAAAGTTTTAATACCAAAAATACTGAAATGTTAAGAATTTATATTTTTAAACACAATTATAGCAAATTATTATTATTTTTTTCAAATTGAAAATTGTCGACTTCAAATTTGTAAGGCATTTTATCATAAATAAACATACCAAATTGTTATATATATATATATATATATATATATATATATATATATATATATATATATATATATATATATATATATATATATATATATATATATATATATATATATATATATATATATATATATATATATATATATATATATATATATATATATATATATATATGAAAGAGTATCTCTTTAAAACGTATTTTTATATATAAGTATAATTTGAAATGTAAAATTTTATCAACGCTTAGGTCCTGAAAATTTTGGGACTTGATAGATTTTACTAAAACTTATGACTCATAATTTAGAAGTTTTATAAATTTAAGTACATGAAATTCAATAAAATTATCTTCATGTTTTTGTGAGTAACGTAAGAAATATTTTTGTATTATTAAAATTGAATTCTCTATTTATTAAGGCTGTAAAAAATTAAAAGGAAATTATAACGAACGACTACCATTTAAAATGATATAAAAGCATTTTTTTCTGATTTTGCTTTGTTGCACGGTTTTGTGAGCTCTTGTTTGATTTTTCTTAAACATTCTACATAGAAAATACTTGGAAGAACGAATATATAGAAAATTCCTAATGATTATGATTATAATATGTATATATATATATATATATATATATATATATATATATATATATATATATATATATATATATATATATATATATATATATATATATATATATATATATATTTATTTATTTATTTATTTATATATATATATATATATATATATGATAAGTTAACTTCTTACTTTAAACTTATAAAAAAATGTTAATAATCTTGAATATGGATTAAGCAGGAAATTCTACTTTTTTTTTTGTAAATACAACATTTCAAAATCATTTATAGATATATTGATTCATGGAGTAGAACAGCTAGAAGTTTTTCTTTGATGAATCTCCCCCAGTAGGAATTGCAGTTCAATATGTTATTGGTATTAATATACTTTTTCAATTAAAATAAACAAAAAGGCATTAAATTACTCATCAGCATACGATATTTCCGGGATTTGAACTTGTTTTTTATAAAAAGATCACATTCTGCAGAGTGAGAAAGAATCGTCATTCCTCTTAGAGTATTTCCAAGTCTGTGAGAGAAGGTTTGTGTGAAGAACCTACCAGAAAAAGCTACAAAAATCTGAACAGGGATTGCAGTATTTGAGTTATCTTCTCATTCTACATGCAGTCAACCTACTAGTTGAGAAATCAGCGATGAAGACAACACTATGGACACACAACACAAACGGCATTATTGTCCATTTATACAAAACCGAACCTAAACAACTTAATTAATGCACGTCTTACAATAAGGAATAGGACTTCATCGCTATGCGGTCATCAAATAATTTCATTTATGGATGATTAAGACATTGATATATTCTAATAAATCTGTGTCCAGATCTTGATGATAGTACACCAGAATATATGAAATTCTGGTATAAATCTATGTTTGTGTTAAATAGAGGAATGCGGGTTGATCGAACACAATTTGATTCATGTTTGAAACTCCATTTTAATCATGCATGTTAGACTTGATTGATAGAAGGAATGAAGCATGAGGTTACCAGACGAACACTTAATTAAAGTTTACCTTCTTTGTAGAATTGTGGTAAATATTGTTTCATGAATGCCCGCTGCAATCAAGGATATTCGATTCTGCTTGACTATATAAAATCATATTATTTTCTGATGAGGTACATAACCTTTGGCATCGAATATAAATCTTCTAAATAATCGTTGACTAATTTGGAAATGGAATTGTGAAATTGAAGAATGATGGAAAAAATGAGCACGATACGTAATTAAACATCCTATTTTCATGCATTTTAACAGCACTTAAAATCTTCAAGTCATTTTCAAAATTCAATAAAAATCCGATAGTTGTGAAAACAATTAAAAAAATTCCATACTTTATTTATCAGCCATTACTTATAATATTGCCCAATACTAACACCATATATAAATCACTGTTTTGAGTGATTCTAGACTCGAGGCAATGATTGGATGCACTGTAACTCATCTGCATATTTCCTTCTGTTTCTTTAATAAAAACCCCAGATTGCACAATTCAAATCGATTCCAAAATATTAGAATTACATGCTCAACTTTTAAAAGTTTCTGTTGCTGACAAATCATTAAAATAATTCTATCCAGAACTTCTGATGATTTAGAGGATAACTGGACATTTTTTAATGTTCTAAAGCAAAGTTAACTTAACATCATTTAAGAAATTTGAGTTATCTGCTTTTTTCATTTATAAAATCGTTTCTTAGATTATTATTTGTTGTACTTGTTTTTTGTATTTGTTTTGTTATTATTATAAAAATATATAAGTAAATTATAGTTTCTCAAAAAAAGGAAAGGAGAGCATTGTTTTCAAATGTGTAATTGTTAGAGATGTTCTGATTGCATTATAGATACGAATTGATAATACATAAATAATTACTTCAAGTAATGTATAGAGAATAAATTCTAATGAATTCTCAACCCTTACTCTATTCTTCATCTCCCTTCAACCATTATACACTTCTTATAAGTGAATACAATGCATTAGAAAAATATATTATCGAATGAATAGCGGAGACTTATAGATTTTTCCTTTTAATGGTCTCCCGCGCTTTCGTCTCTTATTTTATTGAAACCGGTTCCTGTAATAGATTAACAGTTATCAAGTGAAGAGGAAAGCGTTACATCTGCTCTATATATTTAGAACTTCTGAAACACATTCAATTATTTTAATTTTTTTTATCCTGATTTATGCAACTTTCTTACTTTCAAAAGAAGCGAAGAAAGTTTGTAATAAGATGCAGCCGAACGAAAAGGAGAAATCATTTTGATCACTTCCCCGCGGATCTTTCGCATTAACTGCGTAACTTTCCTCATTAAAGCTTCTTCTGGAGCAGAGGCTACGTTATGGCATCACAAATGAGACGACTTTTATCACATACGGCACGTGTCTGATAGCATCTAGTTTTTAATAAAAAAATTTTTCAGAGTTCTTCCCTTTGGGCTACCTTATCAAACATTTACATGCATATCTCTTACGCTATCACTCAGCGCTTATTTACAATTCGCCAAAAAATATAGAAGAAATATCAGACATTTCTTTTCATTTAATACTTTAGAAGAACTTACTTAGTTTTTTTGCATTAAAATGAGCAAATTTCTTGAAAATGTAGTGTATCACAAATATTTATGCTACGAATTTCTAAATATAATATCAAACTAATTAAATTCAACTTTTATAAAATATGTTGCTTTTGGATAAAAAAAATGGCGTTAAATTATTTAGTATTCATTCATTGGTTAATTGCGATAAATTTATGTCAATAAAACTCATATTCATTTTTTATCAAAACTAGAAGTTCATTTAAGTAATAAGTTGTTGCTGCATACTCCCTTTGCCCAGATGTGCTGCACCACGTCCGTGACGTTGAACATCCCCCCAAAAAAATCATCAAGCCCCATTACAGGATCGTTATATTAATAGCTGCAGGCACTCAAGGATGTATTCTGGCGTAGCTTGTTCATCGGAACAATTGTTACGAGTTTCGAAAATTTTGGTGCCCTCAGAAAATTTTAATGTTCTGAGGTGACCACTTCAAAAACGGATTTAAAAAATATAATCAATGTAAATAAAATCTCTTATTTTAAAGGTCCACTCGATCAAGATCAATAATTCGATGATTAATTGAGAGTGGTTATATGGAATGCATAGTGAAAGTTTTACAAAGATGTTGGCTTATACTATCTTAAGCATAGGTTGCGTTTCAATTGGAAATTGTGATTAGAATGGTTACAATTAATTAAAATTAATAATAACACAAATATGAACTCATTTTAGAATTCATTACGTTATATCATTTAGAAATTTTACTTCAAAGTGTTCCTCCACTTTTGAAAATTGCCATTTGCGTGAAGAACTTTGGATGAAAAATGAATATCTTCAACGGTGGATCCTAAACCTTATTATATTACCACAGTGTTTTTCTTTTTTTTTTAAGAAGAGATATTTATTTTTTAATTTTGAAAAATACTGTTTTTATATATTGCACACACACAAGAAATGTAGTTTCACTTTTTCCCAATACATCAATGGTTGTGAATATCTTGGAAATCGGATGAAATGAACTTCGAAATCAGTATTTAATAACTTGGTAACTAGATGGAATTTTCAAACATTCTATAGCTCATTCGATTTGTTTTTATGTGATCGATAGGTGAAACCTCAAGCAGTGGTGCAGAACAGTATTTTGAATTAGTATATCAGGAAAATTTACAAGCTGAAATTTTTTCTAACAGCTAGTTAAACCTTCTTCACAAGAAGCCATGACTCGTGAAAGTTAATAGACTTAGCATGTTAGTTATGTATGACATCAATAATAAAATATAATTCAAATGCTTTGTACTGTTAGACTTTTAGGTTCACATCAGGTTTCAGAGCATATCTTGACTCATTCATGAGCATAAATTTATTAACAACCTAATGCAGTGCATGTACGATATTAGTACCATCACTCTGATCGTGAACCTATGGAATGGAATGACTGATGAATAAAATTTTACAATAAAAGAACATATGTGTGTGTGCATCGGTGTACTTTCCAGATCCTAATTCAAAGAGCTTTAAAAATTAAATTGAATCAGCTGGTGGATGTCCTCATAATTAAGAAGCAAATATATAGCAGAAGCCTCTTAGTACATGATTTCACACCCCCAGACGTATCATTTCTAAAGAGGATATTATGACCAGGATCTATTTAACCTCTCGTATCTCCTTTTAGTGAACACGACAAATCTTCGGTTAAGCCGAGATTTGAATTCACCACTTTCCAATAAAAAAGAACGGCTTTCTAACAAGCAGTCTACCATGACTTCTGTTGCAGGAGCGTAAAATCCCTTATTATGTAGCATTCTGGTCATCAAAATGACAGAAATATATTCTTAACTGTGATTGTGATGACCATAGATACCTTATGTGCTGATGAGTTTCTTCGATCGTTCTTGATTACAGCAGCAATGCATTGCTCTTCCAGGAAGACATGAACCACTCAGAGACTTGGATATATCTCTTAACTCTTCGGCTGGTTTGCAATTATTTCCAGAATCATGAAACGATAAACACTAAAGGTCGAAAAATCGGGCAAAATCTGTAATTTAATTTCTTGGCTCAATGCTTCCAATGGTACACTAGCTTTTAGAATTTATCCTTCTCCATATGAAAAATTATCAGACATACTATTGTGTGTCTTAAAAGTAATATGCTAGTAATTGACCTATCAACCAAGGTCTTTATTTCCCTTGAAGGATAATGCGATCAAGTCCTTTTTCATGTACCCAAGCGAAAATAAAAGAACACGATGATGTTCGTCTTCTACAAGTTTGGAAGCCAGAGCCTTTAAGCTCCGAGCTCAGTGCTTTCGGTTCCCCAAGCCTCTCAGACCTGGTGAGCGAATTATTATGGTTGAGTTACATAAACTCTGTATTCTCATTTCATTTTGATAAATTTATGAGGTAAATCATATGATTATGAAGCATGTTCCTGTGTACACAAATTATACTTTGCTAATCCACTGACACATTAACAATGATGTAAATAATAAAATAATAGCAATGGAGCATAAAAGTAAAAATGATAATAATTTGGTGTAAGCAATGCATTAATATTAAGATTTAAAAAAAACTGTTAACAAATATTGCAATTATTAATTTAGAATTTTATTAATTATTAAAAGGTTTGAAAGTTTAAATCTTCCATGCCGATTTAAACTAATTATAAAGTGGGCATTGTCTTTTCCACTTTGCTATTTCCTTCTGTTCTATTGCCACCGTGCTAATGGAAAACGACTTTTCAAACCGATGGTTTGGTCTTTATGTACGAAATCATTTTATTAACAACAAAATAAATTTTGACACTATTCTCAGACATTCAATGGTGAACTTAATTGATGTCACTAGAAGAATGCGATTTGAAAACAAGCAACAAATTCATCTACTATTTGGATTTAAGACGCCGTCTCAATACGATGTCGTAATTAATCATGTTTGACGTAAATGAAACGTTATCTGACGTGAAGGATAGTTTAAATCGATGAGAACTGTAATAATGTGATGTAGTCCTGGTGTCAATTGGAACAAAAGATACAGCCACTTCATGGTTATTAAATATAAAAAAGGTAAAAATTTACCGTATGGTCACTCTTGGCGAAATTTTCAGAAAGTTGCCAAGAGTGACCGCATGTTGAATTTACGATCTTGAAAAATGGCGGGAGGAAAACGGCTGAAACAGTCACAAATATCTCATACATTGTTGTTATCTAGCAATATGCTAAACAAATTTTACAAAATTATCAAAAAACGCAGATTTATTGATTTCAAACAGAAATATTAAAATAATAAAGTTGATATGTTAAATTATCCATATAATTTTTTGATTAAATTTTAAATTAATGAATTTAAATAGGTAAATATTCATGAGAAATTAATGAGAAATAGGGTTGCCAAAATACTAATTTGCCGTAAAAATGTTTTCCAAATTTGGCACCAAAAAAATACGAGCCAAGAGTGACCGTACAGTAAATTTGATCCTAAAAAAACATAAGCATATATTAACTTACAAGTTATTATTATTTTTTTTATTATTATTACACAGGGTATTATTTCTAAGTTTCTAACAGACTATTTAAAACTAAACTTTCAAGAAATAGATAAAGGTGAGGAATAGATTTCACAAATTGAAATAAATATTATAGATGGAAGGAAACATGATAAAATTAGCTCGTATGATGGCATTTAGAAAATGACAATCATTGTAAAATGTTTTGCAATTGATAACAAAGAAAAGAAGTAATCAATACATTACTGCTACAAGACGCTATAAAATACAAGGAATGGGCATAGAAATTTAATAGACAAAATGCATTTCCAGCTTTTGGCGTCAGAGAGCAAATGTCATGGCAAAGGCTTTTTATGATTCCCTCGTCAGAAAATGAAGCTATTCGGAGAATGCCGACAGCCCAGTATATATGTTTCTAATGACATTCAATCATCTGTTTTATTCATTTAGTTCTACCCTCCTTTCTGCTATGCTTTCCATTGGGCGACATATTCAATAATGATGGTTGTCACGATACTTGATGCGTCGACGCCCCCAGAACGCGACTTTTAGAGAGACATTCTTCCAGATATACTTACTTATCGCCTTTCTTTAATTATAAATGGCTGGTTTTTCCCTCCATTATCTCAGATGTTATAAATATTCATTGATAAAGTATAGTTGTTAGTTAAATTTAAGAAATTAATTTTTAATGTTACTTCCGAAATTACATTTAAAATGTATTACTTATTTATTTAAATGACTAAGATATTTCTTTAAAAATTTTACATGAATTAATTTATTAAGATATGATACTATACCTATTTTAAAAGATAAAATTTTTCTAGAGAATTATAATATTTATTAAGGTTAATAATTTATCTCGTAGAATTTTAATAATAAGTTATTAATCGTAATTTTGACAACTGACTTTGAGCGAAAAATATTAAAAACAAAAAATGCACCATGGTGTATTGAAAGGGTAATAGCAAATATTGCTTTTAAAAATAACTTAATCATTAGAAAGTGCTTAATTTTCATACAATAAAATATTTTCATTCCTTAATCACACTCAACCTTACATATTAAATTTTAATATTTGAAACAAAGGTATAATAATGATTGGCTATGCGTAGTATCAGTTGGGAATATGATTTTCAAATTAAAGAGTGATTATAATATTAAAATATGTTTAAGATTATATAGATTTTTAAAGATTAAATCTAAAGAATGCTTATTTGTTACTTCAAAGAAATTTAAATCATTCTAATTTCAGTGCCTGTCACAAAAACTATGTGCGTTATATTCTGGTAGAGTGAATTTGTGCGATAGAGAAACTTGTGATATTCCTTTTAATGCAAAAATTAACTTAAAAACTACAACTTTAGAATTGAAGAACTTAGAACAACTTTGAGTAAAATTAGGTACGCAGCTTATAAATGTATATGCTAATGAAGTTTTGCACAAGTTTACTTATAAAGTTTTAATTTAAATGTAATTATAGAAAGTATTTTATTTCTTCAATAATTTATTTTGTTTGGATTAAAAAAACATGAAAGAGATTAAATGTTATGATCAAAATAATTGGAATTGTATAAAAAAAATTGTTCACTTTGCAATATAAGAGGAAATATTGATGTCCATTTTTAAAAGTTTTAGGAAATTTAATTGAAAATATTGCGGTCAAGAATATTGAATAATGTATAAGAAAAAACTTCAAAATTTTATCAAATAACTAATATCCTCGATGCGAAATTAAATTAAATAATTAAAGTATAATTCATATTTTTTGTAACGCAGTTACATATATAATTTATATAAAGTGGTTTTATCGGCTTTATTTTTGAATAGGCCATCAGCACTAACCTCGTTAAAGTTTAAAATTAATTTTAAGAATACAGAAACATGGATGTTTGACTTTTTCTTTATTTCTTTTAACAAATTAATTATAAATTTAAAATCTTGAACTAATGTAACTTATTTCAATGTTTCTCTTAAAAATATCTCATCTTGAAATTTTTCTTAACGTTCTAGTACATCATATATTTGTTTCATATGTGATTCTTTCACGATGTCTTTAAATTATACATTTATTCTTTTATCACTCTTAAAGCATCAAAAAATTTACTCTTGCCGCCAAATAAAAACAATAAGTACATTTGGCGCAACTTTGATTCAAAAGAACTGCAACCATTTTTTTGCGTGTCAACACAAGTACATAGGAATGAGCTGAGACTTAAAGAGCGGCCATGTGACATAGCGTGTAGTTTGGGTTTGTAAATATATTTATAGAAGTCTTTTTGTTCGTTTTATTTCGTATCAGAGAGTACGGTGGCAAGTAGAGGAGCTGAAATTGGAGAAAAAATGCTGACATTAAACATGAAAATGCTTTTATTTCTTCTTAGAGTGGAAGTTTTTATTTGCGAACGTCAGTTTGCTGTGCTATTTACTGATCGAGGAAAGAAACGATCGCATGGCCACACTGCACACATGCACCGTGCTATTTATTTTAAAGAAAAAATGTAATATATAAGAACGCTTTTTTTTATCAGTAGCAATTTACTACGGTATTGCTAAAGTTTATGTCTAATTATATATGGATTCCTGCCTTAGTGCGGTATTACTTTGCAATGCTTTTAATGATTTTCATTGACATCTTAACAAATGTAGAAAAATATAGCTTATTTATTTGCAATGATTAAGCTAATATTTAATGTGACTATGATAAGATATGTATGTGGATTAGTTTAATACACTAATAATACAACGATTTTGTATTTTAACTAGAGTACATTAAACATTATTCATAATTATTTACAATTATAATTACAAAAAAGGATTATGAATTATATATTTTAGAACTGTTAAGGTTCAAAATACGTCTTAACTTAACCATCTTCTGTTATCATCTCTAGTTCTTTTTCTAAACATTGACACCAGGATCGCTGTTGCAGCAGCAAGCACTTGATGATATCATGATGTTGAGGTGCGTCATCAGGTATTCCATATCTCACATATATGACTATAAAATAAAGAAATCATAATAAAATACAATATGTATTTTCATTTGGAAAGAATGCGCATGTTTTTGATCGACAGACATGCATTCATTGTGTGAACTAAGAGAAAATATTAATCATTATTATGATTTTCCTATTTACTTGAACATCAAGCTAATTAAATTCTATTCGAAACTGATGAAGAACTATTTTTTTCACAAATTTTAACGTGCTTCTTATGAAATGCACACAGCGGACTATTTTTTGTGTAATTCAATTAAATTATAAATGTTCACATACCTTATATTGGTCAAAGCAATCCGAGTTCAAAACGGAGTCCTGTGCCTTCAGCACAGTTCTGATAGGAAATGACGATCAATCAATCATACCAAAATTCATTAGTAAAGTTTGGTAAGAATTTGTTACATCTGGAGACGCCTATTTAGCATGAAGATACGGAAGAAAAATCTATTTAAATTACTTTTGCTGGGAAACGACAAGGAATTCTGATAGTTGTTTCTTATGTGAAAGTAGACACATGAGTATCTATATAAGCGTCTATACACGAAGTAGCAACAGTATGAAAAATATGTCTTATTACATACTGTTGCTACTTCGTTGAATTAAAGTATCAGTGAAAGGATTTATAAAGCTTTTAGAAAAAAAATTAAAAAATTTTGCAAAGAATGATTTGATAATTCAAAAAAAAATATTTTATTGGGTAAAATGCAAATTCATTCATAAAGAGATTGTGATCATATTCTGTACGCATTACAAATAAATAAGGAGAACAATCTATCTAAATACTTTTAAATAACAACTTTTTGAATAGTAAATAACACATTCTTTATGGTATGCTGGAGGATTCTTTTTTCATAAATCGTGACTTTTATAAATGTCAGTTTTCTTGTAGTCAGTACAAAAATGCATTTCAATTTTCAGTTCGTATGTAGGTAACTAGAGATTTTCCGAATTTACATTCCCGATCGATTCACTTCTTTTCACTGGAAGATTTTAAGAAAATATAAGAAATTGAACGTAAATAATTCTTAAGTCATCTAGATTTGTCAGCCAGAACGATACAGTTTTAGTACAGACAAATACAATGTAGATAAACAAAGACGTATCATATAAGATACAAATTTAGTGAAAAACTTCCATTGTTTCTTTTGTTGCAAAACAAAAATGTCGAACTTCAAAGTGTTTTTTTTAAAAAAATAAGTAAATAAATGCAAAGTATTCAAGTAACTAATATTCTGCACCTATTTTTTATTTTACTTTCTGAAGTGCGCCAAATTACCAAGTTCATGAAATTCTTTTCGCCACCTTTTGTCCATCCATTAGAGCTCCGTGATTCCGAAAGCAGTGAATAATGCACTCATTCAAAAAAATGATTTATTCAGATGATAAAAACAGGAAGCGCAGGATTCATTTAACACGAAAGATTTAGAGAACAACAAAAAACATTTTTTCACTCGATCTCTTTTAACGAGGAGCACCGGGGGAAGAAGAGAGAAAACAAATCCCAAAGAAAGAAGCCAAGTGCATAAAAAAAAAAGAAAAGATGCACCAATTAAGATGTGCTTCTTTGTTACCATTCGCCGTAACTTTTTTTCCCAGCAAACTTAAATCTATGAAATGGTGTGTAAATAGCCAAGTGTAAGGAGCAGAGCACAAGGGAGGATTTCTTTGACTTTCCCTTTCAGGAACTGGAACTGTTTTTTTTTTTTTTCTCAGTTTTCATTAGACTCCCAGTTTCTTTTTTCAGTTCCATGTTTTCTTACTTTAGAGTTACACTGAAATAAATAAAAACAAAATAAATTGAGTTTAGGACTCTCTCAGTATCGTTTCTCTTTTAAAGGAAATAGAGGAAGCGCATTATTTATTTGTTCATAATAAGTTAAATCTTATATAACCTAAAAGGAGATAGATTTTGAAATTTCATAAAAAATTAAATGCATTTGACTATCAAATCAAAATTTTTAAAAAAATTTTAAAAAATGAGTAGCTTTTTTTTACGATGTACATATTTATATATATACATTGTTTGCATCACACATGCCAATAATCTAACATATTGGCTTACGATTTTACTTACATTTTACTTTTGGGGAATATTATGTATGTGTATAAATAATACCTTATACTAATTTTTAAATTTGTTTACAGGTTAGATAATGAGAAGTACGATCCCCGTATAAAGTAACAAATACAAATTATTTGAAATTACTTCTGTAATTTTCAGAAGCAAATATAATCGGGGGAAGATAACAAAATACCAAAATTAAATTCTAATCAACAATTCTATGAAGTGTGTATTCGCATCTAAACTATGTGCGATTTTTGTAATAGTGCTAGCCGTAGTTGTTCCAAAGTTGTGAAGAATTATGCAAAGAACTTTGAAAAAATCACCTTTCGTTATGATTTGGAGAATGCATAGATGAATTCCTATCACAAGTGTATAATTTTGAAGAACTTTTATTTCCTTTCGAAGATGATTCATACTTGTGTTTCATCATGTTATATCGTTGCTAAAATAAAATAAATATAGAAATAATTAAAAAATTTAAATCATATTTCCGTTTACAAGATCCTAGAAAATTTTTGTTCCTTATTCTTAACTTATATATCTCCAGTTATTGTCTTAAAAATGTTGAAACATAGAACATGAACTGTAAGAATCAAAGAGTAAGGATTGGAGTTCCAACTAGCTAAAGATAGCGCCCTATCTCGGCAAGGGAATATTAACGAGGTCATCTAAGTCAATTGAAAAATTATTGAAGCGCGCCAAATGATTTCTTTCAGACTTCTGAAGTAAAAAAATCCCTGTGCTCATTTGTTTCATGCATGAGATCCAACGTGTCGCTCAGCATGTCACACTTACATTAGAGTTCTGATGTGAATTAAATCGTCAGCCATTAAATAAAGATGCCATGTGTCAATAAATAGTTGAATAGCGGATGTAATGTTTGTGGAAATGTTGGCTGTTTCAGGCAGAGTGTAACATGGATCAATTTCCCTTATGATCTTCAATATTATCAAGTTACAGATATGGATAGATCATCATGGGTTTCAATTTTGAAATCAACATTAGGCATTTGAGATATTAACAGTAGTTGTTAATTATGAGTTGTAGCAGAAAGAGAAAGTTGTTACTTGTGCGTTGTGGAAAGTCCGAAGTTTGATAATAATCTCTCATGAACAATATAATATAAATCTATCGATTCAGCTTCTGTTGGAAGAAGGTATTTCAGGAATTTTTTCCAGGTTATTCTATCAATATATCCTTTAGTCATTATATATAATACTAGAATGAGCACATAGCCCCCCCCCTATATAGGATAAATTCTACAATACAAGGAAATAGTTGAATACTCAAATTTTTTAATGTTTTTATGTGTTTAGCGTTTCTGAAAGGGAGTTGAAGCCTGAAACGTCTCTTGTTTGCTATTTTCAGAGCCCTTAGTTACTGGTTCGCCTGTAAAATCTAACTTAAAATATCACAAGTAAAGTAATTTATTTGCTGAACTTCCTTAATTAACTTACTGGAGGTAAAGATTATGTTTAACTGTTATCCACTATTTCCAGTTTCACAAGTGTCATTTCCCTGATATGTAATACAAACATTTGAACTTTAGTGTTATAACTACAAAGTTTAGTTGAGCGGACATCATGTAAGAGAAGACTTATGGTAGCAACAATTTCATTTGCAGCATCTCAATTTAAAAAATATATTCGTAAAGGCTGTAAAAAAAGCATGAGAGCTGACCTACTAATCATTTTGCTTTTGAACAAATGTAACTAGATACTATCTAATTAGATATGATGGATTGATTTTGTTTGTAAATTAGTAATTACCATTTTGTTAAATTCCTTGTTTTACATAACTGCATAAAAATTGATTGGTGATAAATTCTTTACACTTAAGAAGACATTAATAAATATCACCGTCATATTTATGGTTAAAAGTGACTGCATGCCATAGTAAATTAATTTCAAATCACAGTACATTTAGTATTAGGAGAAAAAAGGATAATCTGTTAGCAAAGAGTGGACGAAAACGGAAACTATAAGTTCGATTTCATGACCTTGCAATCGGTAAATACCATTCAAAGTTGGTATCAACAGAGTTTTCCTAATGAATTTTTAAATGAAAATAATTATAAGTGCTTTAAAATTTGGATTATCAGTATCATGCCGTAGAAAGAGATTATGATGACTTGGTCTATATAAAGAATAAAAGAGTGTCGATGAGACGGGTCTAAAAAATTCAAGTAAGAAGTTCAAATATACAGATCAATCAAAAGACTAAACTTGAATAGTTTTAATTCTTTATTGTTACAGTTAAAACCAGGCTCAATGAATTAAGTTAATCAGTTGAATCAGTTAAAATGAGGCTCAATGAATCAGAGCACTCAATAAAAATTTGTAATTTTCTTGTGCGGCTTTATAATATTAGTTTGAAAATTGTTGAACGATTCTAATGTATACATATAAACACTCATATGTAAATAGCAGGACAAAATGATTTGCACAAGAAAACTCATTTCAAAATCAAAAGATATTATTAGAATGTAGTAAAAATGCGTAGCATTAAAATTTTATAATAGGAATTATTCAGTACTTAATGAGTTGAATACATAAGTATTATCATTCAGTATAAATCCGTAGCACAACAAGCAATGAATAACCCAAATATATGTATAAGCTCCTCTCTCTTCCTTATAAAGTCCAATGAAACTCTATACCAGGGACACATATTAATATACTTCAGTTACCGGTTCCAATTTTAAAGTTAAATTTACAACAAAAAAATTCATCTTTCTTGAAAATCTTACTTGCTTCAATTTTGAAACCTAGTCGAAACATTTTCTTTATTATAAGGAGAATTTTTATCACTCCATTGATGATCAATTGGAAGAATTTTTTACAAGAAAATTCATGATAAATAAATTAAATATGAAAACATTTAAGAGTAAAATTATTATTTACGTTATGTTTTTAACTTGAAAGTGCGTCATTTCATTAAATTATTTAACACAATTTTATTAATATAATTTTATATATATTCCAAATTTATTATGATTTCAAATTACTTAATCAATCGATTAAAAAAGATATTTCTTTAAATTACAAATACATTTTTAATTGAGATTTTAAGTTTAATAAGTTAAGATTTTAAGTTTAATAAATTTTAAATTTCAATAAAAAATAAAAAATAATTTAGCATTTATAATTATATAATACTAGTATATAATACCAATCAAAATATAAAATTAAATTAAAAAACGGAAATTGCAAATTATACTTTAAGTCTAGTTAAGTCTAGTCTGAAAAATTTATTTATTTTTATTAAAAATCTAGGTAGCAAAAATTTAAGAATTTTTACAACAATTTTTCATGAAACGTTAAGTTTGTAACGGATAGAAACCACGTTATCACTCATTTTATCCCATCCATTCTTGCCGAGCTGGCAGCCGAGTGGTTAGCGGTCTTGCTTTCGTTTCAACGGTTCGTGGGTTCCACCTTGGGCATGGATGTTCGTAGTGATTCGGAACCCATTTTAAACCGTAGGTCCCGGTCTAATTTGTCCTCGTGAAAAAATTGACCGTTGAACGACAAGCCAACCCAACCAACGATCCATTCTTGAGAATTGCTGCACATTTCCAAAAAGAAATTGAATTTTACTGAAAGAAAAAAATAAAGAAACATTGTAACAAGTCTTCTGGTTGTTTTTATAAATGTTTAATGAAAGTATGATTGTGTTTTGATCTCTTTGATGGTAGAAATATTTTTCAAAATTGTTTCTTTATAATTTTCTTATAAGTTCCTTTATTGGAAAATTGCCAAAGACAATTGAAGGATAGGTAATGTGGTTAAATGAATTATGCCGCACCTTTATTTTCAAGAATGAAAGACGCTGAATTTTGAGGGAACTCCTAAAGTAATGAATTCGACTTCCTTTATTCACTATATATCCCATAAGGTTCCGTTTCTGATTCTATATGGTGAAGCATTAGTACAACAGATCCACCAGCTCTTCAATCTCCACAAATTCAAGAAGCAGAACAGGATTCGCAAGAAAACCCTCGTTAGTTAATCCCAGGCACGAAAGAATTGGAAGGGGTCTAGCCTGGTCGACACCACATTTACAACGGGTAGATAAAACTTAAACTTACCATCAAATTTAAAAAAACAAAAATGGCCACTTGTAAACTTACAGTTATGTATTTTAGTAGACTCAAGAATCTTTGAAGGTAATGAAACCATCAGGACTACCACCAGATTACTAACCATGAGCTGGTGGAATGTTCCAGAAGGCACGAACACATAGTGCAATATTCTGATGAAAGAAGCATAATTTGGAGCATGCTCTGCTGACATTGAAATTGTGTGCTGGTGTCTCTCTCAAGTGAGTAAACAGCCTTGAGACACCTACACATACTGGAAATCGAATGCACACTTCAATATTGAATTCGAATCCTGATAATTTTTCATAGACGATAATACAACTATTATTCATGTCAGAAGGGCTTAGAATAGATCTGCTTCACATCTGTTTGTCTCTGAACACATTTTTCAGCCCTTCAGGGATTGGATTTCAACACGATTGAAAATGACTAGAATATGTTAACGAAACGCATTCAATAATAATCTCTTGTTCCGTTTAATTTGCATCATCTAAGAAATCTGCACACTGTATTCTCGGCAGATAAATGCTCTGCGGAAGAACATAAATTCGATACTGATAAGAATTATTGATGCAAAAGGTGGTTCGGTGAAATATTAACCGGCACTTCCTAAATAATGGAATTGTATGTAGCGTATTTCACATTTCTGGATATCCGATATTGCTATACCAATTTAAGTATTTGCTTTAAATTAAATATTTTTGTAGAAAATAAAAAAAATATTATTTTAAGAATGAAATAAAAAAACATGTTTAATGTTTCAATGTTACATTATTTTTTGCTCCTCTCTGTAATATTATTAAAAAGGGGAATTATCATAAAAAAGGATTTGAATTTTGATGACCTGACAACTGATGATCTTTATCACTCAAACGAAATATATCTCGCAAATTCATCTTGGAAAATCCGAGGATACATTCACGGAGAATCATATTTGGCGATTAATCACTTTTGATGAATTTTTGGCGAATAAATTTGGCGATGTAAACAAGCCATATTTATTTAGCAACTTTTCACGCCTCACGACATAGGACATTGGCGAGATTTCGCGCTCCGCAAGGTGAGACCGTAATACTCAGTTTAGCCATTATAGTTGTTATATCTAGTGGAATTTTTGCGAATAAAAATCTTGTGTTCATTGAGTCGCTGTTTTATTCAACTCTCAATCGACACGAACCCCGAAATGTCTGAGAATAGTGTTAAAATTCATTTTATTAATGAAACGAATTTTTATATAAGAAACAAAACATCTGTTAAAGAAACTGTTTTCCATTTATTATAAAGATTAACGCATGGACAATAGAACATTAGAAAAAGCAAAATGAAAAAGACATGATGAAATGTTCCCTTTATGGTTAGTTTAAATGGATAAAGGGGATTCAAATTTTAAAAAATTTCATTAATGAATAGAATTCTAAGTTAATAATTGCAATATTTGTAAACAATGCCTTTTAAATCTCAGGACTATTTCCTTGCTTACGACAACATTATAAATTTTCTTTTTGTTTATTTTTTTATATAAAATTGCCATAGTTCTCATTTATCACATACACATATTTGTATTAAAGATAACATTTACACTCGTGTCCATAAATTAAGGACAATGCAAGTTTAGGAAAAGAAAGAGACAAGCAAAAAAAAATGTGACTTATTTGCAAAGTCAATTTATTAAACAAAAGATAAAAAGAAAAACGGCCATTTTTACTCCTTGGATCAAAGTAATATTTCAAAGTAATATTCTAAGCGGAGTTCCGAAGAACATATTTTAACAAAAGTATTTCCTATATTCGGTATAATATTTCTTATATCCTATATTTAGTTCACAAAATTAAATTACCTAGTTTTTAACCAGAATTTATTTTTGTTCCTTTCTATACCCAAAGAAAACCCCTTTATCATATCAGGTTTCATTACAAAAATTTACTCTAAGAAAATATATACCTAAACAGTATATATTTTATAAAAGCTTTATATATATACATATATATATATATATATATATATATATATATATATATATATATATATATATATATATATATATATATATATATGTATATATATATATATATATATATTCATAAAAACATCTTGGAACTAATTTTTTTATATCTCATCGTTAAACAATTCGAATATACATCTGCAATCATTTGTACCACAACAGGAATATTAATTATCATTTCAAATATTCTAAGAAAAACTTATGATAGTTAAATGAAAATTAAAAAAACATTATTCTAAATTTAATTTTTTTTAAATTTTCATTTAACTATCATAAGTTTTTCTTATGATAACATTTTTTATGAAACACATTATATCAAATATGTTTCCAAGAATAAATTTAGAATAAATTTTGTTTCACAGAGTTAAACTAGACGAATTTTAACCTGCATCTATTTGTTCCTTTCTCAGCCAAGGTAAGCACATCAAATTCTGATTGCATGCCTCTGACACTTCGAAAGAGTTTGAGCACTCATTGGTGCAGACGGGGTATTTTATGCCACTATCTGCACTTTGCGATAGGGAAGCATTCTAAAACTAAGGAACATCGTTGTCTAACGTTTCGGAAAATGGCCGGACGTGGCGCCATTTGGAAAATGTTAATCAAGCGGCATGCTTCGCCGTTGCCGCGCCAACGTGATCTGCGTGCTTAAGGGCTGGAGAAAGTGGTCGTAGATCTGAATTCAGCTGACGCTGCGGCCGCCGCAGAGCAGCAGATAAAAGGTCAAACAAGAACAATTCCGTCCGGCCACCAGCGCTCCCTGATCATCCATTTAAAGTCGCCAGATAACAGAGTCCGGCCATGAGTGTCAACAGGGGATGTCGGTAGGCGTCTCAACGTCTCCGGCGTGCCCTGCTGAATGAGCGCATACTGAATCACTCCCTCACTAAGGCAAGTAATTCAAGAATAACTTTTAAGCAAAAGAAAATAAGATCAGTTTGACATCGATGAAATAATATGAAAAAATGTTTAATATTATTACAGGATTAATAAAGCGAACAATTAAAATTTAGTTGAATATTCTCTAGAAATTTAAATAATCTATAAAATAAAAAATCTTTATTTTCAGGTTGAGTTTGCAGAGGAATGGGTCGAATTCAGGTTTTTGGTTCATGGGCTCGAAACCTACACAGGGCTTTGATATTTGCAGGGACTCAGAGAATCTAATTTGAGCTACAAGAAATAGAAATTTTTGTACCAGGATTGTAAGTGTCCAGTTTAATTAAAAAACAATCTGCTTCTTTTCCAAATTTTGACTGCAGAATTTGTGGTTTAAGTGAAGCTGTCACACTGTTTTGTAACCACTGAAAAACTGTTTACGCCTTCCGGAAATTTGTGAGCACCAAAAAGAGACGTATAATTATTTCCCTTTTTTTAAAAATTGTGATTATATGCACCCTTTCATTAGATTTTTAAATTTGTAATCAAAGTTTCATATTGTATGCCCATGAAAGCAAATTAAAAATCTAATGAGAAAAAAATGGGTGGAATGAGAAGAGGGACAATTTCTATGAATAAGAATTGTCTCGAAGGAAGAACTGATACATATCAAGGAACTGATATTGAGAAAACAACATCGCAAACAACAAAGCAATTTTTATGAATTACAATATTTTTTCTAACTCAGCATTTTGCTTGTGAGTGGATGAAAAATTTAATACAAGTCCTCTTAAACTTACCTGCAGATTATATTTCTAAGGTCAACTGCATAACATACTCTAAGTTACGACAATTAGTAATGATACAATTTGCAGGTATTATGATATTTTGACAAACGTAATTTTTGTCGTTGAAATGGAAATTAAACATCAAAGTGTTACAGAAATTTTACTGGAGAAATAGTCATGTGTATATGTCCAAGAAATGTGAAATTTATTTAAAAAATATTTTGACTTGTAATTTTTTACGATTAATTTGATTGAATAATTTAAAAATACTTTAATTTACTTTGAAAACATTTTGTTCCCATAAATTTAAAGTATTTTTTTAAAAAAGCCTCGTAATTATTTTGAATGAAAATTGAATAATAATAGCATAACTTTTTGAAAGAGGTAAGATACTTTTAATTCTTAATTTTCTTGAATGTGGGAAAATACCCAGATGAAAGACATTGTTTTTAGTTGTTTAGAAATTCAACAAATCTCTCTCAAATTTTTTGTTTAAGTATTTAATTCTTTTCTTCAATGCAATATCTTTCCTTGTGTTTGGAAAATAATATCCTATTTATTTCAAAAAATATAATATTCGTGCAGCACTTTTGATTAGTTTGAAATCTATGGGCCTTAGACTCAAAGTAGCAGAATTGTAGGGTCGTTTTATTTGGGCTGGAAGTTATTAAGTTTGATCTTAATTACTAAATAAGAAAAAAATAGATGTCGCTTTTCTTCTTTCTGCATGCACTTCCCTCGATTGATTTGAGCTGAGAATTTTCCGGGTTTCATTTCTTGCAGCTTGTGAGTTTGGCCTACTATCGATTAAAATTCATCTCTGAAGTCAAATATTCCTATTCAGTTGAATGAAAAATAAAAATACACATTTTGCAAAAGGAATATGAATTACAGAAGACTTGTTTCACGGGAAATCCCATTTTGTTCTAATCTATGGTAAGCAAACAAAGGTTGTATATTATCAATATTATTTTTCTCTTACCGATAACTTTTATCATGAAAACTTAGCCTTTTTCAATTAAATATAATTCCTTTTAAGCTTAACATCTTGTAATTAAGCTTGTTATCTTATAATATTCATATTATTTTATGCTTCCGTTCTTGAATTTTGCCTGGAATTTGCATGTTTTTTTTTCAATCAAATATAAACAATATAATCTGAAATAGAAAATGTTTACTATATTTTAGAATTTATATCCAGCATTCATGAGCTTTGATAGCGCTCAGCAAGTACTTTCGACATGAGCAAATTTAACAACAGCAGATTTGACATGAGCAGATTTAACAACAGAAGATACAAACAAATCGCTAATAATAAATCCAGTTGTATAATGCTCTTGAGTACACTTCTCATAAGGCCCTAATTGGGTCTAATAAATTAGGAACCAGGGCGAAAACTTCTTTGAGAGCTTCCCTCCGCTTCGCCACAAAGAACTTTCTATTCGAGTTGGCATATGATTCTATTCTATTGACAACGTAAAATAAACTTTCTATTCGATTTAAGAACCTCACCGATGTGGAGGCCCTTAAAATGTTTCGTATGTCTAAGTCTGCTTCTGTCATCGCGTATACACTTTCTGGAATGATTTTTTTTTCTAATAGAGAATTTTATTTACTTGTTACAAATGAAAAAAACATGAAAATTACCTTAGGGCAAACCCCAACAAACCTGCATGCGGAAGATAAGTGTTAGAGTTCCATATCCATCTACCATTGTTTTATAGATTTTTAATAAATTTGAATATTTTTAATAAATTTCAAACTACTTTACAAATGACTTTCCATAGAACGTGCGTAGTGCGCGTTTTTTCCAGTTGAGAATACTCAGAAAACTTCCATGGACAAATGGGCTTACAGAATGTACATGTGCACCATCGACTACTGTTAAATAATTTTTAGAATCAAACATGAATATTTACACCCGAGAGAAAGATACTATCACTAGGCCACAGTAAGCCTATATAATCAAAATTATTTGGTTACATATTAAAAACAATGTATTGAAGAATATGCAATAGCAATAGCAAGTCACTTCGATATATTATTGTAGCCTGAGAATCTAGGAATTATTAGTAAGAATCATTGATATAATACATGCTCCAATATAAATCAATATAGTTAAGACCAGAAAAGTAAAGCATCATTAGCCACGGGCAGTGATTGGGAGGGTGAACACGTTAGCTCCCTCCTTGGGTTGCTGGAGCTCCATGGGTTGGGAGTCCTTTCCGCGTTAATATGTTATGTTCAAAATATTTCCAATGTTGTAGCGTGTATGTGGAAAAAAGGGTGCCGGCTCAAGTGTGATCTCGTCACCTGACAGTGGTTCAAAATGATGAGGAACTTAGTGAGATGGACGAGTATTCCAAACCCATTAACCTAACGATACAGTCCGGGACTCGCCTGCATCACTATGTGTGTATAAATCAATAGAATCTATTATTTATTTTACTATAAATAGTACTTACATTCTGCGGCAAATAAGCAGAAGATATCACATTTTCAAAATGTTTTCAATAATATTATGTGTTTATTTCTATGCAATATCCATCAGCAGTCGGTAATTCTTTAGATATCGTTTGTAATTTAAAATTCGTTGCCAGATAGAATGCGGAAAATTATTCCAAGTTGAAGCATTCTCTATCGTCGTCGAAATCGCCCACGAGGGAGGAAATCGTATCTATATCTGTGAAACACAAGAAAGGAGAAAGAAAATCTTGAAGTGAAAATAAATGACCCTTTGTTCATCCTAGCAGCTCCATTAGGGCATAGAGGGGTAGCCGAGGGTAGAGGAGGTACAACCCATTATGCCCATCCGTTTTCTGATTGCTGTAGCTGCTCTACTTCCAAGACTTCGGAAGGCAGCTACATTGTTTATCCTCTAGGAACATTGCGATTAAGGAAACAAGATTGTTTTGGTGACTATATATTCTTACGGGTTTCTTTTTGAAGGAGAGTATCAGAAAAAGTTGCTCTATGTCTGATTTGGCGAAAGAATTGTAAGTTGAGCAGTTTATAGAAAACGTTCTTTTAGATCTTTTTTCACTTCATCCTCAGCAAATTAAAATATACATTAGGTATTACCCAGATATACTAAAGTGGTACTTTTCTTGCCAAGTAGTTGAACCACATTCCAAATAATAATATTGGAGAAATTCGTTAATATTATTATCATTCTTAATTGCTATTCACTATCATTGTTAAAGGAAGCTAACATAGTATGATATTATTATAAGAATATTTTTTGGTCGAATATATTTACTTATCCTATCAAAGTATGGTCTCACATACACATCTACGGGACAAGGAGGGTATTATATATATAGATGTACTTAGTTTTTTCCACAAAAGGAGGCTTATTTTGTCCATTTAACGAAATGTAACATTTTTGTATCTTATTCCTTTTTCTGAAATTTGATATCAATGATTAAACGTTGTTTTATAAATAGGCGCTTCATTTTCTGAGTGGAACATTGAGTTCTGTTATTTTTATTTTGGGTTATGAATTAAGACTCTCTGTATAAAATATATTCTCAAGAGTGACATTGAAAGTTATATTCTCTCTTGATTATTCAAACAACTGAATTACAGTAAAATTCCAACTATCCGAACTTTGTCAATCCGAATCAGTGATTATCTGAATTTCTTTCGGATTTCAAAATTCAGTAAAACAAATTGGACTGAAAGACGGAAAATTAAGAAAAGGAAAAGACTCAAGAAAAATAAAGGTAAAAAAAAGAGATAATATGATAAATATGTGTCACTTGAGGAATTCAGAAACATTGTTTTGAAAATTCTTGGATGTTCAGAAATTAATGCCGAAAAAAGTAGTAAAACAGATTATGAGTCAGATACTGGATTTTAAAAGGCAAATGATGATTTACTTATCGAAAATGTCTAGAAAAGAAATGACCTTGATGTCCAAGCTGAAGCACACATGGGACCATCTGGTAATAAAGCCTTTTCCACCTTATTTCTTTCTAAACTGTAGATGGAAAGTCAGTCCGAGTGTGATCCTGTGCAAGTTTTTACTGCCTAGGGTATGCGCAACTTGATTCCCCCCCCTCCCAAAAAAATGAGGGCATTGAAACAGCTTACTCTGACAGAGATTTTCTGCAAACAATTTCTTTCATTCATATTTAACGTACCCTAACCACCATTCGCATACGACTGATATTATATTCAGTCTACTCCGATAGTGAGAATGGTGTCCAAACCAACAAAGTCACCCCGGCCTCTAGGGATGCGGGTACATGAACACGAACATTTTTCGTTTTTATCAATGATAACATGAATGGTAATCAGAACATATCTCTTCTCTTAAGGCCAAAGTTGTACTCTATCTTTGAGGCTAGCCAAATGCCCTTTTTTCAAAGCGATAATGCTACAGACATGTTATGGATCGTGTCCTGACTGCTCGATGCAGAGGGCGATCAGTCCTCATGGCCTCCGTGTTTTTTTAACCCCTTAACAAGTGAGTGCATCTTATCACAGTTTGCTTAGACATTAAATCACACACACACATTCTTCATCTCCAACCCAATATCGTTTATGCATCTCAATAGAAAATTTTCTGTAAAACTCAGGGCAACTCCAGAAAGGTAAATAAACTAAAACCGGAATCGCAACAACTATTTCCTAGCGTTACATCTATTTTTCAAAAGTACGGGGAGGGATCGAACGTGGGATTTTTCTTTCCGAAGAGTTTTATACTACACTAGACCATTATATATATAATCCTTAAAAACTACCAAAAGTGATTACTTTTATGTATAAAGATATTAATTCATGCTTTCAAAAATCTGGACTGCAATAAAGGGTTGATGTATCTACAAATAATTTATCACTGTACAATTTTTGTATTAATAAGGATTTTAAAATTAAAGGATTTTAATAAATTCTAAAATTTAAAATTAAAGTTTTTAAAATTCCTCTTCATGTTAAGGGAATTTTAAAAACTTTAATTTTAAATTTTAGTAACAAATTAAATTAATTTTTAAATATACACATTAATTCCTTATTTAATTTCTTCAAGAAATTTAGATATTAGTTAGATTAATTTAGACCAGTTAGAATTTAGATTAATTTAGAATACCTAATGTCTAAAATTTCTATAAAGTTATTTCTTGCGATTCTTTTCTAAAAATGATAAATTATCCTCTCAAGATTACAAGAATCTTAATTGTAATCAGTGATAAATATTTCAATAAACTTCATATAATATTTTTGAGTAGAATTTCACAATTCCATAACATAGTAATACATTATTTGTTATTAAAAATCAACAAAAAAAAAGACGAGCATGTTAATTTAGTATGTTTCCGGATTCACTGATTGGCAAAGTGAGCAATCATCCATTCACGAGACGATGTTCTGGGTGTCTGTAATGCGATCGCGTGGAGACGCAGTGGCCTGTGCAACATGGGAATACTAATATGGGTTACAGTTTTTCTCTTTGCGATGCAGTAACTCGGTTATAGATGAGTTCAGTATCCCGCCCATTATATGCCATTGTGCCACGAGGTAGAGGTAACATTACTTTTCTTCAGCACCATGTGTTAGAGCTAATGCTCTGCTTCTCTTCCTTTCATGTGCAAAATTTCATTGATTTTACAGTACATAGGATTTTGATAAGTTTTATATCAACATAGAAATATGCATGTTCTATTGTTTCCCAATTTCTCAAAAACCATATCCTTCTAAAAATCAAATGATTTTTTGATTAAAATTGATATAATTATGCGATGATTAGAATTGGTTGTGGGTGAATCTTTTATTGCAATTCGTGATAAAATAATTCGTATTCCATTTATTACATGGAGAACTCACACATATATGCAATACAAAGAGCTCACTCATACGTAGGAAATACATATTGTGTTATACAAAGGCGTATGTAGAGTATGCAAACAAACATATACGTAATGCAAAGTATATATGCCATATTTTATAAGTGTTCGTTAATACGCACTCATATATAACAACCATATCGATAATATTAACTCATTTTTTGAAACATCTAAATTCAAAAAAGAGTTTATAGGATATTTCAAAATACCTTGCTCGAAAAAAAATGCCTGTGCGACAATTGCCATATACAGATAAACTCTCAAAAGAATGAAACTGCTTGTAGTGACGAATGTGAAGTCTGTTTAAACTCTTAGGATTTCAATGATATCTTATACATGGTGTGAATTCTCTTTCACGTGTTGCATTATAATCTTCCAAGAAACAGTCAGGTTCGACCCATGAGTCTTCGATCATGTCCAGGTCAACCTTTTCAAACACAGCAGCAGCCGTATGATGCTTGAGCAGAATCGCAGCAATGAGCCAGGTGGTTCCTAAATTAACTCCTACGAGAACCTTGTCTATCACGTTTTCACAAAGAAAAATATCACAAATTGACAAATCAGATTTATTGAAACTACTGAATTAAAAAGTCGCTAACAGCATCATGTATGTGTTAGGATATCAGTTATTTTCCTTTTAGCTACCCGAAAAGGGCAAGGAATTTTTTTTAAATTAGTTATCATTTTCTAAACCGAAATCATCTACCAGTTGAATGAAGCAACAAAGACAAACAAAATTACTGTGTAAGGTATGTTCTATACATGAGTTAACATTATTAACGTTTGGACATTGAAAACTGAGATTGAACTACCAGTTATTAAAAACTAAGGTTGATCTATAAGGAAAATTATAAGGCGTCAAAATAAATCATTTAATATTATACTGTGTTATACTCGTGTTTTAAGAGATTAATACATTTTGTATAAAACGTTTTACCCTTTAATATTCAAATGCTTTTTTTTTATAAGAAATTTATCATAGGACTGTGAAAATTAATTTTTTTCTTTTTTCGATAAAAGTGTTCAGATAACTGTATGGAAACAAATTCATTTTATCATTTTTAAAAAAATCAGTGCAGTAAGCAATAATGAATAAAAAAAAGTGAAAATTATTTTAATTCTGCAATAATGTCTTAAAATATTCACTTCTTTGCAAAAATTTTCTAATTTATTCTACGAGAAAACAAGAACATTAATAAATTTATTAATTTTAATCATTTCCTGACGTTTTCTTTCCAAGTTTTTATTCAATGTTAAATTGAATAAAAATACAAAATATTTCAATAGAAACCATTACTCAAGAGACACCACGCGAAATGATATATACATTCCAAGAAAATGAAAAATAACAAAATTATTGATTAATTTATGTATTTTTAGTTCCAAATATTCTTAAAAGAGAGAGAAATGCTGAATTTGTTTTTCTTTTACTAAGAATTTGGCTTCAAGTTTTATTTTTTTTCCCACGAAAGAACTATATTCAACACTTTAACTTTCTAATTTATAATTTTTAAGTCGGATGGAAGTGGATGAGAAAAATGAAATCTCGATACTGTCGTCACCTGAGAAAAGTAATTAAGGTTAAAAACGAAGAGCGTTGCAGAGAAAACGTCTCACTCTCTCTGAGAAGATGAGTTATGACGCTCCTTCGACATCATCAAGCGTAAAAATTAGATGGAATGTTTTTTACTTTCATCGGAGCCAGGAGCGTCGCCAGGGAGCCCCTAATGAAGGCATAGCGTGCGAAGGAATTTTCTTCCCTTTTCGGCACACTGTGATCAAAACCTAATTTGCATAATATGGATTCCTTATGTGGCAACAGAGAGTGCGTTCTCTAGCACCTTGTCATCGAACCATCAGAGTCATTTGATGCCGTCTGTTCCTTCTTTGCACAGTTTGTTCGCTTCGTTACCCCTTTGTGTCTTACAGCTTCCAAATGAGCTTCTTTGACTGATTCTTAAGACTGCGAGGAAAAACAAAATAAAATTTTTTTATTCAAAACATCCAAAAAAATACAAAGCGAAACAGACTAAGTTTAAGTGGTAAATTATATGCTCACAAATCATGTTCCACAAAAAGTGTGGGCTAAAATCATGAAACGACACGAAGTGATGATAAATATCCAACTAAAGGTCAAATAGCTTCTGTGGTATATGATTTCCTATCAAAAGCACGCTCCTGGTTTTCATAGTTTAATAGTTTTCAGAAATTCTGTGCTAAAATCGATGAGGTTAAAAATTAATAAAATGAAAGTGATGATTAATGCAGTGTGTCAAGGACCACAAAAATGATTTTCTGTAAAGCTTTGCCTTCGACTGCATTCATAACTTCTTTCCCCATATAGAACTAAAAATTACACAAACAATGGATTATGTGGTGAATATACAATATTAAAATAAGGATACACATGAAAAGTTATGCAAAAAATATAAACGAAAGTTTATATATATATATATATATATATATATATATATATATATATATATATATATATATATATATATATATATATATATATATATATATATATATATATATATATATATATATATATATATATATATATATATATATATATATATATATGTATACATATATATATATATATATATATATATATATATATATATATATATATTAAGACTTTCTTGTGGTAAAATGCAACCACAGAAATTTTCAGTTCACAATTACCACGAGACGGTAATGGTATCCTTTCTTTAACAATTTTATAGAGTGCATTTACTGAGCAAATATTCCATCTGTGGATTTACTTACTTCACACAACCTACATCCACTGTTTTATTAATTACATTTAAATAAATATTCCCCAAAAATGCTTCTTGAAATGAAAATGAGAAAAACACTTTTAATTTTCAAATAAACTTGAAATACTCCAAACAAAAAATAATTTCTTGTACTACATTTGGTTAGGGTGACGTTTTTATAATCGGAAAATGGTGAGTTCGAATCCAGGTTTAACTAATGTCTCATTCATTTATTCACTAAAGGTGTACCTGAGCATCTTAAATAGATCAAAGTCGTAGTGCCCTTTAAGTGAAATAATGCCTCAGTGAGTGGTTGGTCAATTATTAAAGAGGTCATCTGCTTGCTTTTGGCTTCTAAGGTACGAAGACTCAGTAGCTCACACTGGCAGAGCTAAGCAGCTGAGCCATGTGCAGCGAAGTGTAGCGGTGCATGAACATCTGCATTTTGCTCACTTTCATCAAGTAGTCGTTCTAATTGCTCTGCAGGGCATCAGGCGCTGTTTCAATCTCAGCCTCTATAGACAACTTCGGGGAGATATCTGTCTTCATTATGCATATTTCGTATTTTTCTGGGATTCCTCCCTTGATATTCTTGAAGACAACCCGCTGCTTATGAAAAGTCTTCCCTGAAGAAAATTTATGCAGTAGATGCTAAGACACCTTACAGTGCCTCTCGACCATCAGGCTACTTGGTATCCATTGTACTACAATTTTCCGAACCAAACATTTCGTTAATTGGATTTTTTCAAAAAAAGGGTTTCGTTTTAATAAATTGTATGTTGAAAATTATACTGTATATTGAAATATTGTATAAATTGATATGTATGTTGAAAATTTAAGAAAAAACTAAACATATAATTAAAGATTTATAAACATATATTGAGGTATTTTTAAAGAAAACAAACTTTTAATCAATTTAAAGAGAAGGCAACACTTTCACACATTGAGATGCTTACAAGTATCGTAAATTTGTATAGGTATAATAAAAAACATTGCATGCTGAACATCTTGGTCTGAATAAACTGTTTCACTGTCTTTATACATTTTCGACCAGCCTAGTAACGCATTCGCTTGCTTGTGAGAATTAGCAGGTGGTCTCTCTCGGTCTGAGGCTCTATACATTTCAAAGCAGCTTCAAAACCAACAAATGCTTCGCTAGCTCATGGTCCTATGAACTTAGAGATTAAGATCATCTTCTTTTTCAAAATAAGTTGACCATCATTTGCAATGTGCATGTGACTCATAATATATTTTCCGATATTTTCGACACCAACATCTGAACCCTCAAGAATTTAAAAAAAAAAAACGTTTCTGAAGTCCTTAAGCTACAAGCTATTTTTATTTTCTCCATTAATTTACCTTTCCTCTATTTGAACTTTTCTTTTTATCATTTTCCTCCTCTTCTTTGGTCTGATTTTTTTCCCTCAATTCTGAAAGCAATGGAGATAAACGGAATTGGCTTAAATGGAATATTACTGTGAGTAACATTCCCACTATTGCCAAGTTAGAGTTTTTGCATAGTCTGCGGTTTTACGTATTTCCGCAATTATTATGAATATGGTATAAAAAATCAAATCTTTCCAATAGGATTTTTGCCTTATGAATTACACAGGATACAATTCTATATAATGTATGGAAAACTTTCCTTTCCTTTCAGCATATTCACGTTTCCTCTTTTTGCATTTTACAATGTTTCTCTTTATTCTCATTACTTAATTACCAAGCAATGCATTTTTTTTAAGAAAATGTAATAGCTTTTTCATTACTTCTGAAGAAATTAAAAATTGTTAAGAGTTTCCTTACAATAATTAAATTGGGAAAATATTATTACAATGTAAGGTAATTTGTCATATTCAACACATAGAAATTGAAATTCTAATTATGTATGGTTTTCCTTTATTTGGATACTTTTGGTTGTTCCTTTGGAATGATTAGGAAATTTATTGAAAGTATGCTACCAGAAATCCAGTAGCATCAAATATCATCATGGCCATCAGTTTTCATATAATTTAACGTATGTTACTGAATGGCGGTGCCGCTGGATTAAGTACTGAGAGACAAATACATTTCCATCTAAGCAAATAGCATTTCAGGGAAAACAAAAGTAAAATATCTATTTCTAGATCAAGCTAGATGATGTTAAAAAGATCTACAAGTTAGTGCCAATCGAGGGAAAATTTTTGCATCTACTAGATGGTGAAAACTTGAGAAGGTTGCCTTTGTTTTCAGCAGACTGTAGTGCTCAAGAAGAAAATGACGAATTGTTTTTTTAAGAATAACTGAAAAGGAAATCAAAGTTGGTAGAGTTAAACTTATGAAATTTTAAAGCTATATGTCATATATATTAGTAAGTTTTAAATTATATTAAATATGGTGTACACTAACTAGAATATTATTCGTTACTGACTGTGCACTGTTTAATCATCCTTGATCTTAGTGAGATATGTTGTAACATCTTGTTCTCAGATTTTTAAATTTTCATCCATTTTATGCGTTTAAAAAATGAGCGAAAACAAGTCTTTTAGTTTTATATCCGATTCCAAAATATTGTTCTCATTTTAGGAGAACAAATTACAAATCTGCGAAATTAGTTTGATAACCTTCACCTTGGTTTCTTAACACTAATTGAGTTGAATAAAGTGATCATACATACAGTTCTTATCGCAATAGAAAAATTGAGATATTTGCTTTAAGTTATGAATCAGTATTGCTATGGATTTCACGTGTACACAGAGAAATGTAATAGTTAGGAAAAAAACTAGTAAGGGTTTTAGTTAGCGTTATTCCAAAGTAACCAATGTTCTATTGATTCCTTTTAATCACAATGCATCTAGATTCTTGTCCATAAAAATGAACTGTTTTATAGAGACAGCCTATTGTAACACAAATTTCAAGCTCCTGCAATATGGAAAGTAAAATATTTTTCCGCTACTGGGAAGTAGCGCCATTTTCATAAATGTATCTGTGACCGATTCGGAGCGAAGATATTGGAGACTATAAGCAATCACTGTACAAAATCTAAAAATTGTTGTATTAGAAGTTTCATGCGTACACTTTAAATTTTCATTTTTAATTTATTTTTCATTTTGAACAATACCAATTCTAACACAGCCTTATTTTAGTGATATAATTAGAATTTTTGAAATGTTTCAATGTCTTAAGTAAACTACATTCAATGTAATAGAAATTTTATTGATAATAAAAAATATTTTTCTAGTTGCTATTCCAACCATTTTTTATTTTGGGTTATGATAACTCATCTACTGCTCATATTGAGGGACATATATTTTGAGCTGTTTTAATATTTTAAATAAACTATATTTTTATAACTACTAGAAAAAAAAAACTATACTGATAAAGATCAATATTTTGTAAATTTCTTTTAAAAACTAAAATACATTAAAATTATTCCAAATAGTTAAATTACGAGGAAATAATTTTAAAGTAATTTGCTGACACGTAAAAACAAGTCCTTTGACATATTTGTCAAAAGATATTTTATGACACCTAGCTCATTTAAAAAGGTGGCACAAAAATATAAAATATTTCTGGTATCACATATTTTTTAAGAAAATCTTACGTATACATTGTCTTCACATTTTTGCTTGAAACTTCTTGAAGAGGAAACAAAGATATAGCTCCACTCTATTTTTCGTTTCTTATTCTCCAACTAATGCTTAAATAGAAGTCAAGTCGACGTCTGGCTGAAAATGCGCAGAAAAACCTTATTCCTATTGAAATTTCTAGAGCCAGAAACGAGGTGGAAAAAGAGTAAAAAAGTAATAGAAAAAGGCGAAGAAGAACACTAAGCCAAATCGCCATTGTGCTTGCTCCTAGAACGATTTATACAAGATCAGAATAATAAGATTTCTTGCGAAGAAACATTCGAGAGGGAGCCGGCTGGTGGAAAAAGAAGCAAAAATAATCCGCCAAAGTAAAAAAGAAAACGTGCCAAGAAAAAGATTATAGAACAATAGGTGACTGCAAGCTGCTGGTAGCAGACGATAAATGGGTGGATGCCTAAAAAATGGCCGCAAATGTTCTTTTTGGCTCCATCGATTATTTTCACTCGGATGCATTAAAGAAATGGCAGAAACGTTACACGTGCGTATGATCTATCACAAGAATTCTTCTAAGCCAATCTAAATAATGTGAATTCAGATTCGCTGTTATGACTTTAGATGTAGGATTTTCAATTTTTGCCAGAAATATTCAATACGATGTGTTTAGATATTCAGCAACCGTCTCAGTTTTATTAAAATAAAAAATTTTCACCCGTGGAGCGCGACTGCTGAATTGGCAAATATCTAATTTTTTGTGAGTTGTTTTGGGTATATATATACATGTACGCAATGTTTAAAAAATAGTAAACACCCGAAAATTGAAGACATATACCATCGCTCTGCAGTCACACATGAGAAAAAAATTAGAAGCATACTGTGTGTGTGTGTGTACCAAAACGTAACCGAGGGGAAAAATTTAAATATATGGTAACTTTAATTTTGTGAAACAATGGGAAATTAGAGAAAATATGCTTTAAGAGGAAGAGCAGTTTGGTCATTTATAAATCACAAAGAAGTTACTGTCTTTGAAAGAATTGCATTAAACGAGTCATACGATTTAAAAAGTACCCCTCTTTTCACAGCAACAGACTTCAGAGTATTTTCGAAGCATGCTTGTGATTGGCTTTAAATTAGGTCAATATGATCATTTTATATTCGGTATTCTTTTTGTTTCAAGCATGTCTTCCAGATGACGAGCTATTTGTAGTAAGGCATAATCATTCATTACTGGAAAAATGTTTTCAATTCCTTCATGAGGTCTTATTACTTTATCTGCATTTTTTTTTTGGATCATGAAATTGTTATTCCTAATGTTATTCTAATTTAGCATTTTACAATGATTCAAGATTTTAATACAGTTTCTTATATATGTTATAATGTAGAATCATATCCTTTTCTCGTCTGTAATAAGAATTTTCTCAAATAATTGTGGGATTATACGTAACTTTTCCTTTCATTATCAAAATACGTCAAGTGCCACATTTCAAGCGAAATCAGGCTTAGTCATAAGAAAGTACTAGACTAATTATTTAGTACGACTCAATACTGACCCCACCATCTATGTCACACGATATCTTGAGACTGCACAGTAGTGTCAAACTGGCTTCGACACCATTCAGCAGTCGAGTAAAAGGATCAGCATGGGTTACTGGTAGGATATTGCATTTCAGAACGAAAGGTACTAGCTTCCATCCGAGTTCTCAGTGAACAATGAAAAGATGAATGTTGCGTTTCTGCCTTTTGTTGGAGTAGATTGTTTTAAGTTTTTTACTGCCAAAACTCATCTAATGTCGCATTCTCTCTCGCAATATGCGGATATGGCCTAATATTTTCGAAAATACCATTGAGAGGGCAATTTATATGGTAGAATCTAAAATTCCTTCCAGTAGCCTTAGTCAATATTTGTACAAAGGGTGTCAAATGTGATTATGAAGCAGATGTTTCTTTTTCCTGTTGAGGTAGGAAGCTACTTTGTAGCCGGATTGCGTCTCAACGAGCTGTTAACCTTACATACCCGCCATCATTTCTGTGTTAGAATATGAATGACTACAGCCTGCCAGTCATCTGCTATCTTCTATTTATTTGAATCCATTACTCAATCCTTAAATAAATCTAAAATAATCCAGATGCATATCTCTTTGTTTGTTCGATAAATGCATCATGATATTTTCAAGTCAACTCTCTTTATTTCTAGAAATAAAAATTAAATATATGAAATTCTGATTTTTAATGCTAAAGAAAAAGATTTTTTTCTTGCATTTCATGCTACTTTTTTAAGGTATAGGCGTATTATTTGCCGTTAGCTGTTATTGAAAGTATTTAAATAGTTTGGTTAAAATTGTGTGCTAACTAATTTGTTTTTAGCTCAAAATATAATAAAACTGTAATTCACATGCCCGCTCTTCTTTGAATGGGGAACTACAGGAAGCCAATTTATGTAAAAAGTACAAAATAAAATCAATAAAACTCAATAAATAAGAAAACAATAAAAAATATTTTCTTCCAATTTTTATCCCAGCAACATTTTATTCAAAATTTAACAAATGTTAACTAGGATCTTCTTAAAATTACACAGAATAACTAACCTGATCCTTAATATTCTTTTTTCAGCATGTTGTTCACATACATACATAATGGTTCAGGTGAGTTTACTGTACCTTTAGAATATTGGGTTTGGAATATTCACCCATCACCAAGTACCTTGTAATATTGAACCACGGTCAAGATTACAAGCCACTTGATGAGGCCTGAATTGGCAATCTCCTCTCCCAACCTGCACTACATGAATGGAAGGACTTAGTCCATATTGTTTACAGCAACAGATTTTTATAAATAGTGAGAAATATACCCTTACCGAGGGAGAAAAAACCTGGAAAATTCTTAAGTATCTACTCTGACAGACATGCATGCAGAAATCAAAAAAGCGCTCTCCATTTTTCATTATTTAACAAAATCTGAGAATGAACTCACCATATTTAATTTTAGAATTTGTCCTGATACTACTAACTCACGGTAAAGCCTCAAATATAAAATTTTAATATCTTTTTCAAAATTTTGTTGAAATATCAAGAGTGATTAATAAATTTTAAGTAAAACCACATGAAAAAAATCTGTTAAAATGAAGTCCAATGATGGTGGATTCCCTTAATCTTATTATGTAATAATCAGCTTTCAGAGAATAAAAATAATTAATACACTAGAGTTTGCAAAAGATGGAGGTAATTTTATTTCAGGTAATATACTTTTACTTAAGGAACAACATACTTGTGCAAAAGAATGAGAGACAAATCTGAAGTTTTCCAGTTGTGTACACATCAAAAGATTTTCGAAAAAGAAAGGACTGCGAAAGCATTGTAGCTGCCACATGAGGAGAATCTAGTGCCTTCGCTATTCAAGGACAGTGATTTATTGTGTATGAATAAGATTGCTTCAGAAATTAACGTGACTATTACATGAAAAATGAACTTACTGCATCCTGGAAATACACTCATCTCCATAAACTAAGGATAATTCAAAATCACACAGGAATTGAACTCTAAAATAAAAATTTTACACGTAAAATTTTCACACACATTTTGAAGAATAATACGCAAATTACAAGAAACTACCAGATGGCGCAAATAATGCGTCTCAAGGACGAGAGTATAAGAGAGGGGTATATAAGGAATGGTTGCATAGAAGTACAATTGTTCACATGCGGTTTAAAAGCCTTAACGTGCAATAACTGCATAGTTATGGAACAAAGGAATCATTTGTATAATGTTTTACGTGGTAGAATTATCGGCCATCTGGAATGTGGACGTACCCACCTGGAAGTATCCGAGGAACTTGAAATCACCCAGAGTGTCATCTCCAAGCTTTGACAATTGTTCTAATATGTTGGTAATGTGAATTGACATTACAGCACAGGTTGCCCCCGTGTTACAACACCGAATGAGAACTGGTATTTGGTAGTTACTGCCAAAAGAAACAGATGGAGCTCAGCATTAAATCTATATCGTCGGCTCTCTTCAGTTAACGGTATGACAGTTTCAAGCAGACCGTGTAAAGTCTCTCAGGCTTATTGGTCTATATGCTCGTAGGCCTGTTTGATGTGTTTCACTTACCACAACTCACTGTCGTCTGCGATTAGCCTGTAGTTGGGACCATGCATTGTGGACACCTCAACAGTTGTCTTGTGTGATGTTTTCAGACGAGTCAAAGTTTATATATTTTTTTTAAAAAAAGAGTCTTATTCCCACCGGACTTTCATATGGAGAGGTCTAAGCACTCGTTACCACCAAGATAATACCATTGAACGATATCGTTACGGTGGTGCACGATTGTTTGTTTGGGAAGAAATAATTCTTGGTTCCAGAACTAACCTGCTTGTTCAAAATGTAACCATTACGGGCCAAATCTATCGGGATGTCATTCTGGAACAATATGAGCGTTTGTTTCGGAGCGCCATCGGTGCAGAACTTCTGTTTGTGGATGACAACGCCCGTCTTCATTGTGCAAAAATTCGGCGAATGCCGTCAATCGGAGGATATCACCCGTATGGACTGGCTAGCATACTCACCGGACTTAACCGGCATGCTTAGTCGAACAGCACTTTCAGAACAGAACAGCAATTGCAGCACGTCAACCCCCTCCCACATGTCTGTCGGAACTTTGGAGAGCATTTCTTGATGAGTGGTGCAATATTCCTCAAAATTATATCGATAATTCGATATTTAACATCCCTAGGCTTTGTACGGCGTCTATTGAATCGTCTGAGGGGCATACTATGCATTAACCATCATAACGACCATGTTATATATTTTTTTGAACATAGGTTCTTTTTTTTAATTTGCTTCAGGGAGTAAAAATCGCAATTTTTATTAATCATATCAAACATATGGCATCTTTTTTTCCCTTTACCTTTTATTTAATAAATAGACTTTTAAAATAACTCACATTTGTTTTGCTTCTGTCTCTTTCTTTGCCTGACTTTGCGTTATCTTTTATTTATGGTCACGAGTGTATTAGTTGACCATTTCTAACCTCACTCAAAATTTCCCACAATTCATATAGGACATGATTCTTTCTATTATGTATTTGTAAGATAAAGAAAATTATGTAGTGATATGTTAGAAAGACATGTCAATCCCATGAACTAAGCAGTTCCAAAATCGTGATTACATTTGAAATTATATAGAGGTATGAATTAAACTTCTGACAAACTAACCTCCTCCCTGTGTACTACTTTTAAAGTGATGTGCACATTCCATATACTTCACCAGTTTCCCAAGTGGCGGAAGACCAGAACATCGGGCACATTGGAGGATATTTACTATGTCGTTTATTTTATTACAGAAAAAATTCAGACCAGTTTATCATTCACTTAAAATAACATGCAATGTATATAGAATTTAAATCTTATAAGATGAACAGGTTCACAAACAAATTCATTTAAAATAGTTGAAGCATTGGAGCACATAATAGTTGAAACCCAGTCATCAACACCTAATTGGGCGTATTCGTGATTGGTGGGATCTGAAGTGGATATGCATGCAGTTTCTTGACATTTTCACCTCTTCCAAACTTAATTAAAATGTTTTTTATAATAAACAGAGAAAAATAATGATTGTTTCATTTGTGAAACTTATTTTTCATTTGGTGTGCTCATGAAATCCATATTATCACATAGCTTTATTCAAACGCAAGAAGATGAAAAATTTATTGAGATATTCCAGCTCCTGAATATCTAAAACTCTAAACATCTGAATTCTGAATTACATCTGAATAATATCTAAATAAATGGAAAATATCGCGTATATTCTATAATATCTAATCTTAATATAATATTCCATACATAATATAAAAAATTCTGATATTACAGGTATCCAAATATGCATTTGGAGGCAATAGCTTTAAATAAATAATGCTCGCTTTGATACCTTTTGGTCTTCTTTGATTTGTTTTAGTCCTTATAAAAGATTTCCGTTTATTGTTTAGTTTTACCAGCGCTGTACCAATTCTAGATGATATTAAACATCTATAAATTATTCTGTTAAGTTTAAAATACTTAAAATAATTGTGGGTTTATGTGAACATATATATATATATATATATATATATATATATATATATATATATATATATATATATATATATATATATATATATATATATATATATATATATATATATATATATATATATATATATAATCACACACTTGGATTTTAAGTGGAAGAGAATAACCCACCGAACATCCAGATAAGACAAAGCTTATTTACTTGGACGTTATCTGGTTGCCATAGATACTCTTACAGTAGGATTAAAACGGCACTCGACTTTATTTTGCTATCGGAAAGCGTTGCTAAGCTCTTAAAAGGGTATTATCTCAGCGGAGGGAGAGAAATTGGTCTCAAAACTTCCAAAACTGCGGTGAAAATTTATTATGAGTGCTGTCGGAAAAGACTACGATGGCTGGAAATTCGATTTAATGCGATAAAATTTGACACAATTTTCCTAAGTGAATAATAATGCTTTCAATATGTATTTTTAACTTTGTGGAATAATTATCGCGTCGTTGTTTATTCTCCAATAAACTTTCAAGAAAAATAAATTACACGCGTCGTGTTTTCAAAATTTCTTTACCTAGTGAAGATAATAAATAATCCAATTTATTTATTGATTACGCCTAACGCAAACATTTTATTTTACTTTAATTTTGTTATACATGCTATGCAGAGAAATTTCATCGGGAAGAGTATAAAGAGATAATGTAGCTTGATTTAAATTATACATCATAAATATTACAAGCACACACAAATATATATGTATGCACAATACATAATAATAATATATATGGTTTTTTGTGTAATGTTTAATATTTCTATATTTGTATAATATATTTACGAATTTAGCATAGGGAGCACGTGTTTCATGCATGTGTGAAAAAAAGAAAAGGACAACGTCAGAAAATAATAGCAATCAGGAACATAGGCACGGATAGAAAGGGAAACGCGGGTCATTAGGGAAGACCCTCACCGAAAACATTTATTTAGGAATATGAATATGCAAGCATACAAAAAAATAACAATTTTATCTAAGCGTAAGAAAAATGTTTATGTAAACGTATGAAAAGAAAAAGTTTTTCAATTAATAATTGAAATTGATGGAAAGTTCAATTATTTAATAACAATAAAAAGAAAGATTTTTTTTTATATTTTAAACGCTAATATAAAATTTGTAAATTTATGAAAAAAATTCCGTTTTTAAACTTAAAATAAAAAATTTTAAGGGACAAGTTATAGCCATAGGATTTGTTGTTTATCGTACTTGAATTTATAGAGTTTACTTGCGGTGAAGTGCTTCGATGTATTTAAAGCTGAAATATTTTTGTGTTTGCTGGAATATTTTCTGTCATCAATGCTCAAAGATACTTCTGATCGGCAACATTATTAGCAAAAGTGAAAATGCAATGAGACTCAGTACTTTTTCAAAATTCCTTTTTTTAGCTAGACTATACTTTAAGCATATAAGAAGAATAAAAAAATAGAGGATTCGATATATTTCCTCTCCTTTGACGATTCATCATAGATGGAAATTTTAAAATTGATGCAAATATCACTTGCTGCCTTCTTGAAGAGAACAGAGCTCCGGAATGGAACGCACGGCTGCAATAAGGGAGAATAGAATGAGTTCAAATCACTGTTGTTTAAGGTTTAAAATAATTACAAACGCTGTAATAAAAATTTCGAAATGGAACTATGTTTAGAATTACGTATTCCGATATATAAGTTTCATTTAATTTAATTCAACACCGTGCGGAATTTGGTGATCAAACAGAATAAAGATTTCATTTATATAAATGCATTCAGCTACATATTTGACAACAATTAGGATGAAATTAAAATTTGTGTGGAGTCATAAATAATATTATATTATCTAAAATCATCATACTCAGAAAAAATTGAAAAAATTATCATAAGGAATATTTTCTTTTATACTCTATGATTTTAACTCCAAATTCTTGAAATATTTCTATCACATGTCCATAATTATTCTTTTTACTACCAAAACTATCTAAAGTCTTAAGAGTTTGAAGGATTTTTTCTTAGAAACGTTTCATTTTATTTTTCATATTGATGATTCTATTTCCATTTTTTTCTCTTACTTCAAGTCCATTTCCTTTTGATTTTTATTGTATGATTATAATAATAATTCAATTAATACTGCTTTCCGCACGTTGCTTCCGTTTAATCTTTTTTTATTTATTTAATGTTTTTTTTTTTTTTAGTTTCACTATAATTGATTTGTGCATTTCTTTCATTTTCTTTTCTTGATGATTCATTTTTTAACTATTAAGATCAGAAAAATACAGAAATTACTCCAGGAAATTGTTTTATTCACCATTTATTTTCTTTAATCCTGGAAGACTCCCATTCTCCTTACTCTATATTACTTTTGTTACTTTTTATCTTTATTTTATCATGATCTTTCATCCTTTATTTTGCGAAGTTATAAAGGCATTTAAAAAATTATCCTCCTAGATGAACAATTATTCCCTCTATTTTCCAAATTAAAATCTATATATAAAACATCTTATTCCTATAAAGACAACTAGAAATATGCACTTATAACCAGACCTTTCTTGCACATTTTTTATAAGAGAATGGGTAGTTCAAATAAAATAAAATGGAAAGTATTAAAGATTTTCAAAGTAAAATGTGTGGTTGCCTTTATTATATATTTATATCATTATAACAGCATATTTTCATTATATTTCTTTTTCTTCATCCAAGGCACTACAACCTGTTCAAGTCGACTCCTATCAGACGTTGTCCTGTGGTCTATTATGAGGCTCCTACAATTTCCTTCATTTATCTGTTTAAGCACCTTTTCCACCGAGTCAAGCCACATAGGTGCCCCTATTCAGTTTTCTCTTTGGAACCCCAAGAGCTCCAGCATGTTGTTCAGAAACTGATCTACTCAAAGGTACCTGGCAATGTTGACCTAGATAATGTAATTGTTAAGTTGGTTTTTCGATGCAACCACTCATTCTTGCTTGATTTTTACAACACTTGCTTAGAACATGCTCATTTCCCTACACCATTTAAAGAAGGGCGGGAGATTTTTTTCGGAAAGAAAAACAAAGACCCACAACTAGCTACCTCATACTGGCCGATTTGTCTTCTGCCCATATTTAGTAAAGTGCTAGAGAAGCTTTTGATTGACCGCATCAAGCACTCCTTCTTACAGACAAATTTTCTTCATGACAGGCAATTTGGCTTCCGGTCAAATAGATCAACAGACCAAGCAATCTCCAAAGCAATAGACCTTAACAAACTGAATCAGGACAATGAATTATATACCGCTCTTGTCAGTCTGGACATATAGCAGGCATTTGACTCTTTGTGGTGGCCTGGCCTCATGCATGCCCTTACCAAAAATGAACCCCACCTAACATAATAAACTGTCTTTTCTTGAAACAACGTAAACTTCAGGCACTTTTCGACTCAGGATTAGTCAGAATAGAGCAAACAAGAGGAGATCCATTAGTGGTCCGATTCTTTAGAACATCTATTACAACGAAATCCTTACTAAAAATTGCCTCCCCCCACACCGAAATTGTTGCTTTCGCTGATGACACCCTGCTTGTCATTAATGGCAAATAAAAAGAATTAATTGAAAAGAATTGTAATATTGCAATTGTTCTCTTCAATGTGTGAATAGCTTAAACTTACTGTTTCTTCACCCAAATCTAGCGTTATGATCATCGGCACAAAGAATAAAAAACTTAAATCCAATGACTGTTAATGGTGAAAGCCTGAAGCATACCAGCTGTCTCAAATACCTCAGTGTGGACATTGATACTAAGCTCTCGTTCCTTCCGCATCTGCAAGCTATTAAAACTAAAATTATTTTGATCTCACAAAGGCTAAAAGCGATGATTAGACTGCATTGGGGACATAAAAGTAGAATCAATAAGATAATTTACCTCGCCATAGTAGAAAAAATGATTACTTATGGTTGCTCCAACTGGCCGTTTCCAATGACTAGTAGGAAAATCAAGCTCCTCAACAACATCCAAAGATTCTTCCGTCTTATCACCAGGGATTTTAAGATTACCTCGACAGCAGCCTTAGCTACCATCGCAGGTCTCCTACCACTTCACTTGGTAGTTGAAAAAGAAGCATCCAAAGCTCAGATTCTGCAGCTTCTCAAGAATGTTGCAATTGACGGCCAGTGTTTTACACCCACCAGTTTTGAAATGCCTGTTCACAAAGACATGGTTCACCCAATTAATAGGCTAAAAAATACTCGAATTATCTACTTGCCGAACATCCCCTCATGCCAGCATCCTATCGTTCACCTAGCTGAAGAATGCATTACTACACTGATGGTTCCAAGAATGAAGCTGTAGTGGGAGCGGCCTTTGTGGTTCTCCAGGGAGACATAGAGGTACACTCAACACAGTTAAAATTGCGAACAGACAACTCGGTCTTTCAGGCTGAAGCACTGGCCTTATTATCGGTCTTAAACCATGCACTGGATGCCTCTCCTTCACCAGCCATCATTTGGGCAGACAGCTTGTCTGTTTTAATGTTACTCCTCAACCCAATTCATACATCCCCTCTTATCAATGCCACACAATGCAAACTCCACCAACAATCATCTACTCAAATCCGTCTCACCTGGATAAAAGCACATGATGGAAATGTGGGAAATGAGCTGGCAGATCAAAGATCAAAGGAAACAGTGGTGAATGAGAATATATTACAAATTGACCTATGACTTCCACGAACCCACCTTCTGCAGTTTCTTAAGCAGAGACTCAAACAGCAACGGCAAACCAGCTGGGAAGTCTCTTCAACTGTGGGCACTTCACATACAGTATTATATCCCATGTTACAACGGACAGGCTAATCTCCAATCCAATGATCATGTTTCTTATAACAAATCATGGACTCTTCCAAGTATACTTCCACCGATTCGGTAAAGCCTCTACCCCACATTGCAGATACGCGAACGGCAGTGAAGACAATGCTTTGCATTATGTGCTAGACTGCATCTATACGGAGGGCCTCCACCTAATTCGCCATTCCTCACAATCAGACGCCGCATTCATCACGTTTATTATTGGTGATAAATTTAGAGCTAAAAGAGTGATGAAAATTATGTCCATGACTGGACTTATGCGCCACGCCAGTACAAACCACATCACAAATACAAAATGACTCTGAACTTAACCTCTCAGATGTTGATTAAAGCAAGGATAAATGCAGCACAGTTCCTTAATTTTGCAAATTTTTGCTTTATTTTTCATTTTCTCTGTTACACATCTCGTGTATTTAGCGTAGAATTTTCTTTTTCATGTTTTTTCTCTAATAAGTAAGATTCATTATATTCTTTCTAAACTGTGGGTTTCTCAAATGAAGGAGACTAGTTATGTCAATTCTGTACTTTTTGAACTTTTATGAATGATTCACTATCTGATATACATAATTATTTCTTCGCTTACTCTATCTTTTTTATTTAATGTTTACCTTTGCCGATTTCATTTTTCATGGAATTACTGTATCATTTTCCTGTAATATGTGATCAAATGTTTTTTTTAAGAATTTTACTTCAATGCAAATTTGTAATCCCAAATTTAAACTAAAATAGATGCAGGGGTTAATAGTAATCTCAACCACATTTTATACTTAAATAATCTCTTCTGCTTTAATTTACATTACTTAACTCTTCATTTTTAAATTTCAATTTTTCCTCTCTTCTTATGCACCTAAATGTAATTTGTTCAAATGAACCTCTTTCTTTGACATGTGATACAGCTATAGGCTTGAGAGTCCAACATTGTATTCATTTTTAGTTAGCAACTAATTAGTCGAGTTCCGGATTTCAGCGGGTGCCTGGCACTTTGTGCGAGGTGTTTATTCCACTAGTTTGAAGAGGGGGTGGAACCTGATAACCGATAGGTACAGACCAAGGACTCCTCTTTCGTTGTTGGTGTTTTCTCTTTGGATTAGTAAAAGTGAGCTTTTTTACATGGTTTGCCTTATCGGATCGGAACAAATGCCGGAGCCGTTGTAGTCAGTTCCATTTTATGACTTTAAAGTATTCAGTTGCTTGTTCTTTTGATAGATTTCAAAATTAAACAAGGATCTCTAGCTATTATTGTCATGGATTACTCCAAAAGTCTTTCAAAAGATTTTAAGTTCAAAATTTAATAGTTTATTTTCACGTCATTCACCAACACTCACTCCCATAAGGCAGGATTCGTTAAATTAGTGTTTATATATATAATAGATGTAAGGATCATTATATTTACACAATTCCTGTTGAAATGAATCGCACATTGTTTCTGTGCAATTTTTGCTAGAGGTTGCAGTGAATCAGGCTGCGGGGAAGAAAGTGAAAGGATATCTGAGTATTTCTGTTTATTTTAAAATGGTTGTTATCTTACAAATTGTGGCTATACTGTGTTTGTATTTAAGATAAATAGCAATTAATGCTGATTTAATCTCTCAGAAAAGTTGCTTATGCGAAGATACGCATAGCTCTAGAGCTATGCTCGCTTTGAGAACAATGACTGATGATTCTTTCACCCCTTATAAAATTTCCCTCGATTTGTGAATTAATCTCAAATTACGCATGTAGTGGTAATGTGTCATTGAACTGATAAATTCTCATCTATTTGAAACAAAAGTAATATGTTCGACGGCACCATTTTAACTGTGTATTATTTTGAAAATAACCATTATTGCTTTGTGTTAATTTAAAAAAATAATTGTTTTTAAAAGTAAAGTAGTGTTTTTTTTCTCAATATGCTTCATTATAAAATGGCTTTGCAATGTGGATAAATAGAATCTTAACTATAATATTAATTGAACTTGTAAAGTGACATTTTAAACATTTAAGTCCCATTTAAATTATTTTTAGCCAATGCATAAGTAAGACTTGATTTTATTGTGCAAAACAACCTCAGGAACAAAGGTAAGTGAATAATAAGTATAGTTATAATGATATATAACTATACATCCGAATCACATAATTTATTTTGAAGAAGATCTGTGCACGATTTCTACAGGACTTCACTGCACCTCATATATGGCCGCTCAGTATTCACAACTAGACGCAATGCCATCTGCATACAAGTATTCAAAATAAAATCATTTTATCTCTGTTTGTACCTCCTTAATATAATTATGTGTAAGTGGGTATAATTTTAATAGGGAAATAATGTCTAATTATATATAGGATATTCACTAAATTATTAGTGGTGATGCATCTATAATATCCATTTATTTTAATAGTAAAATATTTTTTATCACTTCCACATGTATATTTAGACAAAACGTAATACTTAATACTTTAAATAACTTGTATTATTTAGAGCATTTATTATTGATAATTTTAAATAATAGTTTCTTACACGTTAAATTTAACGGTTAATAAACAACGTTTACCACCAAATGGAAATTTGACATGTATTTATGATTGAACATTTATACATGAGGTGAGACTTGAACTCACAAATTGTTGAATAAAGAATCGTATCAATGTTAATTTAAGAATTAGCTTGATGTCTTTTTAATGATTTATATTCTTAAGCATATCACTAAAAGAGCATTCCTTCTTGGATATTACTATAACATTTAGAACACTTGAAGAGGTAAAGAAATAGTTTCCAAAAATTCATTGAATAGTTTTCTGCAAATAGATTCCACGAAATAATCATCCTGGCCATTTACATGATTATATATAAGGACATCTGTTGAAATTATTTCATTTTTAAGGAGTTGTCATAATTGATGAGAACTTATATGTTAGTGAAAACATTTAAATATACCATGAAACATTTTATTAACGAATTATATACATTTTTTTACAGTTTTCACTTAATGTTCTTCACATTAAATATAAAAATAATTTCTATAAAATAAATTTGAGAACACTTTAAGGCAACCAAAAGTAAAGCAATAATTAATAATGGTCTTCTTTTACAAAAGCAGTACAATTTTACAAATCTCCTTGTATTGTAGTTTCAGTTTCTTGTAATAACCATCTAAGTAAAAAAAAGTTATCTCAAAGGAATACTCAGCTTACAGTTTCATGAAAGACTTCTCGTATTAATCTAAATAGAAGATAAGTAAATCAGACGGAAAACTAACGTCTACAGAAATTAGTTGATGTATTTGGAATCATTTTATCCCATCATCTAGTACTCGGGTATTGGTGGAGACTTCTAGGGTGGGTAATCATCGAGGTCGCCATGCTCAGTTGTCTTATATATAAATCAACATTGCTGATAGGAATTACTCCATCTCAGCTCCCTCGAAACAGCTACTGAGGTTTTAAATTTTAATTCAATTTGTTGCACGTATTTGGTTGTCGGGTCCCGCCGCATTTTATGGACTATTGAATTGCAGCTGTCCACAGAGGAGGTGCAGCCATCGACCCCCGCGGCCTGAGTTCAGGAGCTGGGCAAACAAAGGCAACTCCCATTCATGTTTATGCAAATGTGTAATTAAAGAGGGATTTCTCATCAGACCAAAACTTACTCCGCAGACCTCATTCGCTACAACGAGGAAATGAGTCCACGACTGCGGAACAAAACTGCTTTTAGAGCAATGATTGTCACAAAGGATTCGCTGAGGAGCTTGACTTAGCATGCTGGGACGGTTTCCTCTGCTCCGCTCGCGAACAATGGGCACAATGAAGACGTTTCTGAAATTCCCTAAAAAAACAGAAATTTTTATATTTCAATGACGTTTTTCTTGTTGTAATGAAGTTATTTTTCAAAAATAATATACTTTCCTGTAATAATTTTCAAAAAATTGCAGTGTAAATTATTTAATTTGATGCATTAAAATGGTTAAAGTCATTGCTATTTGTACGGATATCTAGAGAAAATTATCTATTTAAAATACTTAGTTAATTAATTGTTTAAGAAATATGTCATTGATATGTTTATATCAGCTAAATAATAGTAATTTGCACGATAATGCAAATTTTGTATATATATATATATATATATATATATATATATATATATATATATATATATATATATATATATATATATATATATATATATATATATATATATATATATATATATATATATATATGAAGTGTTCTACTTGTTGTCGATGTTTTCTAAAAATATTTATAATAAAAAGAGGCAGTGAAAAAAATATGAATTTTTGATGTTTGTATATAATGTTTGAATATTTAACTGGTTTTAAAAGCAAAAAAATTGCAAACTTGTCCAGAATCTGCAATTATTTTAAATCAGAAATAAGTTTGTGATACAAAAAGAATCTTAATTAAAAAAAATTTAAATCGTCTTTGAAGATTTAAACTAACAATTAAGAGGATGTTGTGTCTTGTCTTTTTCATTTTGCTTTTATTTGTTCTACTGTCAACGTGTAAATAGTTTAAATCAATGGAAAACATGCGCGTGGCTTCTCAAACCATTGTTTGGACCTTATTTAAGAAATCGTTTTATTAAAAAAATGAGCTTCGACAAAATTTTTAATTTTGATTCCAGCGAGTTGAAGTCATAAAGTCTTTACTATATGGTTATCATGTCCAAATCAATTCAATTTTGTTAAAGGCATTCGGTTGAAAACAATTCAAAACAACTTCTGGAATCATGGTTTTGTGTGAATACACATAACAATCAACTTTTTACGCACATATTGAACAGCATACCAAAAAATCAAAAAAAAAAAAAAAAGAAAGAAATAGAAAATCTTTAACAAATTTCAAAAAAACTTGAAATGACATATGAGATGTTGGTGATCCGGAAACCAAAGCAAGAAAGCATGAATCGGTGAAAGACTCAAATTAGAGAAAATAATAATTTTAGAAAACTTAAGAAGCAATACCGTTAAAGATTTGAAAATTTGAAGAATAATTACATGTAGAACAACAGGTAATTTCCATAATCATAAACACTTTTTCAAATGTAAAAAATTATAATAAAAAATATTTTTTTACAGGTAAATATCATAAATAGATTTTTTCTCATCGCCGACTACACTCAGACATTTGATGGTGAACTTCACCTTATTTGCTTCCACTCTAAGAATGAGATTTGAAGCAACGAAGCAAATTCTTCAACAATTCGGATTTACTAAACCGTCTCAATACCATGTAGTAATTTAATATGTGCTAAATCATAAATATTATTGCTAAAACATATTATTTAAGCCAATGAGAGCTGTAATAAAGTGATTTAGCCTTGATCTTAACTGGAACGGAAGAAACAATCCCTTTATGGTTTATAAATTTAAAGGCTAAATTTTAAACTGAATTTTATTTTACATATTAAGGTAACATTTTCCTTGCATTACTATTTTTTATCATTAATTATAACCTTAAAATTAAAACTCAATTCATTCACAGAAATAACTATTGTTATTGTGTCAATTGCTCAAACACTGTATATAAATCGAGATACAGCCTTAATAAAGAAGCAGTGGTAGGATGCATGTTTTCAATAGAAACCTCTTCTTAATTTTAAGCAGAGCAATCAATGTGTATGAGTCTGGTAATGAACTGATGACAGTTCCAATCTACCAGCAATGAAAGATCATCACTCTGCCAAGTGACACTGAGACATCATAGCTTGGGGAGACTACAGATCTCCACTTGTTCACATTATTTGTATTATGATGGTTGAACGATAAGTAGATAACGTCCGGCAAGAGATTTTCTTCAAGGGATTCTAAATGCCGTTCATTAACAGGATAATGCGAAGCTTCACAAAGTCTGCATTAGTCGACATGGTTTGCTTGGTGTCCGGATTTTCCCTTGGAGACCTTTATCTTCATTTCTTTCAGTAAACAAAAATGATTGTGGTCTAATTGGTCATATGGAACATAATTGTATGTATGTTCCACCTTCATGCTCAGTATAATTTAATTATGACAAAGGTTTAAGAGAGAAAAAAATATCCACAAGATCGCAATTTGCATCGTTGTTTATGAGTTCCATCATCTTTGAATGGTTAGTGTCATGTTTGAATAATTTAGGCTATCTACTTGTTTTGGATATTCAAACTTCTCGCAATCTTCTTGAACGCACAACAGACTTATTAAAATAAAAGATAACTAACCACTTTTCCAAAAAGATTATTAGTCTTTAAACTTCTCTTATACAATTTCTTATAGAAGAAATAATTTCTGGATTTATATCATTTGATTCCTTATATGCTGTTTCCAATTTTATTTTCATTATTAAAGCTGGAAAACTTCCATTTTTTGAGTTTTCCAATATTACTGATTATCCAAATGCCATTTATTCGTAATTTCTCAGTTTATTTTTGTAAATTAGTTTTAAGAAATTAATGTTTAGTTCCAGTTTTTGTATTGCAAGTTAATTTGCAACTCATCTACCCACACGAGGTGTGAACAATTGCAGACCAATCGTTCACTTTAGGAACGAAATTTTCTTCCATCCGAAAAGAAAGTAAACATTCTTTTTGTAACCAAACAAGAGTAGACAGGTTATATAAAAAGAAGTTGGGAAACATTGTATCTCTCATTACCATTGGCCTAATCATATTCTATTCACCTGATCCACTCCTCTTATTTCATGACTCATCTAAGGCTCGATAGTACTGGTTGAAGTGCCTTTTACAAAAAGAATCAGGATTACGAATTATTTCTTTTACCAAGGAAGATTTGAATTTGATTATTTGATTTCATTCTTACATAGAAAAGAGATTTGGCAACACAGTATACGGTAAACTTAAAAAGTCTTATAATAATTGAAAGGATTTTAATATCTATTTTTCATGGAACAAAGTTTACTAATGGCGAGAAGAATGGATTCGCAACTAGAGGGAAATTAATTATTTGCCTTGACACTAGCCACTTTAGAAGGACGAAAGAGGTGTGCTGTACTTCTTCCTTCCGCGTTTGCTTTGTATTCCAGCTTAACCGAAGATCCATCGTATTCACTGAGGGAGGTTGGGTCACGACCAATAGGTCGTGCTCGCAATGCCCTTCAAGTGAAATGATGTCTTATGGTGGCAGATCAAGTATTTGGGTGTCTTCTGCTTGATCTCTGTTTCTAAATTACGAAGATTCTGACCCACTATGCCATGATGTCATGCAAATGGATATCCCATTATATGTAAAGCCATCATTTCTACCATTTGTAGTCAACTCTCTGGGTTAAATGTAGAGTGATATGATAGTCTAACAACAACAACAACATTCTGTTTTTACTTCAATCGGTGTGGGTGCTTAAAGGATTTTTAAGAAAATCACCCATGAGACGTGTGTATGATCCACTATCTGTAAATATACCACCTGGAAAATAATATACGTACGCAATAGTCATTAAAATATTCACATTACCTTTAGGAGATTAAATTGCCTTTTAACGTGGACTTAATAGAACTACAGACTAAAAAACTGTGGAGTAATTTAGGTCCTTCTCTTATTCCTAATTTACCAAGGTGAAATGCAGTTCTCATGTTTCATCTAACAACAGGGCATGACTGCCTAGCCTCTCATTTTAAGCTCTTGGGCATTTTTACTGTGCTTACTAATCTACTCTGTTGCTTGGGAGAAGTAAAGGACATGTACCACCTGTTTTTTTGTGTGGCTCTTTACTGCTCAACGGAGGTAGTGAGATATTAAGAAGCAGGATTACTCCTTAGACAAATAACTTCAGTCTGTTTTCTGAAGTTTATTGATTTATTTTTATTTTATTTATTTATTTATTTATTTATTGTAAATTTTAGTTTTTTGTATTTTGCCTGGCGATTGGAGATAAAAAAAAACGTGGAATTAAAGCATTTTTCTTATTTGATATGCATGAAAAATGTTTACATTGAACAATAGGAATTCAGAACACTGATGATGAAAAGGAATTCAGAACACTTCTATTTTAAACAGATGGTTTCACTACTGGTCTACAGTGAGGTTATACAAGGGAGATATAACATGAAAATTAAACAGTAAAACTTTGCCCAAAACTTTGTATCAGTCACACTGCTCAATACAATAATTGTTGTATTCAAACGAATCAGTTCTACCATTTGTCAAGTATTATTTTTCGTGATTTTAGTTCCCACCGATAGAACACTTTTAAGCGGATTGAGGATACTAAATGTACCAGAGTTGTACCAATAACATTAAACAAGAGTCGTTCATTATATAAATGTTCCCAGACAGGATTCAACAAAAGTATTTGGTTTTGAATAAACATGAGATTATTTTATTCATTTCAAAAATATTTCAAATATGTCCATCACAGAAATAAAAATTTTGTCAGAGAAATTTAAAATGCATCCGTTGTCATGCAAAAAATATTTTCTTCTTCTGAGAAGTGTTCACACCTAATAAGATGCAAGGAAAAAAAATCAATTCAAGAAAGCGTTAAACCATATTAAGCATTTAATACCGGCGTTGATGACGGCCATATCTCAGGACGTGTTGAAATTCCAATGGAATAAAAAAGAAAATGCTCTGTTTGCACAAGTTTTATGATAATGAGGCCCATTTCTGACAGCTCGGTGTGCTTCGACGATGTTCTAAAAACACGCCATTCCCTCATTAAGGTTTCGGGCTTTTCATTCGGTGATTGTTATGGGTAGATTCTTATAACAGTCTGAAGAATAAATAAATGAGAACGCTCACCTTATTGTACAGCATTCATTATATTTGCTCGCACCAGCGTTGAGTTCAAAATTTGTATTCCGACGTAAAGTTTCAAAAAGTTTGAAAACACAAACTTTTTTCTTCCACTCGCAATGTATTCGAAATTATCTTTCTATCCAGTTTTGCTCTTTTTATATTTTATAAGATAAATTTAATTAAAAATATAAGTCATTATCTAATGTTAAGCAATGGTCGAAAGTTGTTCAACCTTTTCAAAAGAAGTTAGTTTACATTAAACAAAAACATTATATTTGATTTATAAATTTTCATTTTTTAAATCGAATTTGTATTTTAAAATATATATTTGTAAACTAGAATCATTTTAAGTAAATCTTAGAAACAAAAGAAAATGAAAATAAAATTGTATAATTAATTTTGTATAGTTAGAATAACAGTTTCCAAGATATTCATAACTGTTTTATAGTTAAAAAAACAAAAATTCTTTATACGATAAAAGGACAAGGAAGGTTTATAATCAGACAAAATTCTAAAACTTCACTACTTTTATTTGTATTTCATTTATCAAAATTAATAACAAATTTACATGAATTTTTTTTTCTCAAGCGTTATAAAGTATTCTACATGAACAATAATTGAGACGATTTGAAGACTTCCAATCATTGGTAATTTTTGCTTTAAAAATGCTTATTTCTAGATAAAAGTCTCACAAATTCATCTCTAATTATGGTATATTTATTTGATAGTTGACTGCGACAAGTTAAATAATTTCCTCTATTGTAGAGCAGATATGAAAGCAATATGCTTATACAAGGAATTTTAATAATAGATTTTAAAAATTGAATCAATAATGAATCAACATTTTTGGTAATCCTAGAGGTCACTCTACCAAGTTTAATATTCCTTCTTTATTAACCACCACGTAATTCGAAATCAACCTTAAATAACCAATTACAAAATGTTGATAACTGTACAGTGGAATTGAGCTCATATAAAGGTTGAGTGAGAACTTCGGAAAGCATTAAAATCGTTGGCAAAATTCAGAAATGGAGCAATTTATCCGACATCCAAAATCACATGATCATTGTCTTTTGGGCCCAGGGTGGAAACATTTCAGTTGTAAAAATGTGGCAAAGTAGGACTGTCCAAAATCAGCGACGTGGCAAATGTGTTTCACAGTATAGCTAGACGATACAAGTGAACGACGACTACAGAAATATGTTGGGCTACAACCTGAGAAAACCGTATACCAAGCTGTAATTTATGCTCTTCGAAAAGCCATTCAAGTAGCTGCTTCACAACCTCTTCCAACAAAACTCTGGTCAGATTGTCAAGCATGCTTTAAATCTTTATAAAATCCTCTGAACAAATGTCCTATGGTACGAGAAATGCAAGATCCCCTAACAACAGCAGATAACATCAGGATTGGTTGGGTAAAAGTCCCACTAAGGTACAGAAGGAAATGAGGCAGCGGACAGACTTGCAAAAGTGGATGCGCTATCAAGTAGTTCTTCTCAGGTCCTACCACTATCAAGTTGTCATACCAAATCTTTACTTAATAATTGGATGATGGATCATGGGCAGGAAGATTGGGATAATGGAATAACTGGAAAAAATGTTACCGAAATCATACTTAAAGTTAGCAGAAAAACCCTTAACTGGACTAGGAATGGGGTACGTTTCCTTACGGGCCATTTTCATCTTACTTCCACGGGTTCCACATTTCTGATTCCAAAGATTGTACTTGTGGAAAGGAAGGCAACCCACTTCACTTCTTGACAACCTGCTGTTTAACATTACCCTGGCATTTAGCCACACCCAACGAAAATTTGAAGATCATATGGAAGAAGAGAATACTGAGAAATTATACTGCAAGAGCAAAATTAAATAAAACCATTGAATTCCTAATAAACAATGAAAACTTAATTTGTTGAATTGGGAACTCTTCTACAATTATCTAAAAACATATTTTTAACCAAATTAACGCTGTCTTTGTAAATATCAAAAATGTTTTGGAATATGATTTATAAATTTTAACTTAATTAAGATCAAGAACTTTGCAAAATTATAATTATTTTTTTAACAGTATATAATTTATCATAGATCCCATTATATTATCATCTTGTTTTCATCTTAACAATTAACCGGAATTTGATTGTATGTTTTAAAGCATGTTGTAAAATAATCATGTTCAACTGTTGTAAAAATTTTTATAATGTCATTTTTAAAATTATTTTTAAATAAAAGTCCCAGCAGCTCACAGTAAACTGATAAAGATCCTTGGAGTTAAATACAGTAGAGTTTTTGGTGTCAACTGTCAACAGAAATATGTTCAAAGAATGCTAGAATTGAATCAAGGGGTTAATAACAGCGACTACCAACCTACTGTTCAGAGAATGTTACTGCATCAGGACCTCTGAAGAAGACGCCTGGTTAAGGCATCTGTGTTGACTGCTTTTCATCGGTGACGAAGGCTGATATTTGTATGCGATACCTCAACTGAAATTCTGTTGGGTGGCGACAGTTAGGATTTTACAGTGAATCACGTTTTATGCTCAGTGATTGTCAAATATGACATGAAACCTCTGAAAGCAAACACTCTGCTTCTATTGTCTGAACGATTCACATTAGAGGCGAAAACATTTTAGTATGAGAATTTTTTTTCTGGCGTTCTCTGGGTTCATTCAACATTGTGGAAAGTGAATGATCAATGGAATGGATCAGTAGCCAGCACTCATCTGTCTCATATGTGTCTTAGTGATACAATTGAGTATTTCCACAAGCAAGGAACGCACGCAAGCGTAATCTCACTAGATAACAGGATGTTTTCAACAGCATATGTAGATCAGAAGTATTGTTCCTCCTTAGTCAAGCATGATGTGACCACAACATTTATATGTTGGTGAAGTCCTACTTTCAAAATAGAATGATCTTTCATAATGGCTCGAGTGGAAAACTTGCATTCAAATCCAGAAGAGGCGTACCGCAGGGGCCATGTAGTAAACCACTATTTTAGAACTTAGTTGGAGACTGCGCATAGTAACTAGGCATATCGGATGATACTAGCCTACACTGACGACATGATGCTGGTCGCAGCTGGTGATTTAAGAGCAAAGTAACAGATAAATGCGGACACCGCCCTCAATACACTGTGAAAATGGGGAAAATCTATGAGCTGGTATTCAACCCAACCAAAATGGTTGCCTTCATGGTTACCAGAAGCCGCAAATTAAATCGACCTTCAGTCTTCAGATGCGATGGGACATCCTTAAAGTGAGTGCCGGGACTCAAACATACACGCACACCTAATGTCTTCATACACGCACACCTAATGGAAAGCAAGCCTCCATTAGGTGTGCGTGTATGAAGACACAGGCTGGAATGTAAACCTTCTGAGGCAACCGGCACTTGTAGCAATCACCAGATGTTGCTGAACAATTTCCCCAGCTGCAGTGCAAGTTTTAGCAGGAGTCCTATCGCCTGACATAAAAGCAGGCAAAGAGTATGCAAAGCTCATGGTATTGGTAGAACGCAGGCCACATCACTTCCACCAGTTGAATCTGCGACGATGTTGAGCAATGGATGGACACCTGGAAGTGTCATTCAGCTTCAAGGAGCAGTATACTTTTCAATAGTGAAAGACAGACTGGTGAGGATCTGGAAATTTATACTGTTGGATCAGGCATTGATGGTAAAATTGGCTTAGGGTTCACCATCTTTTACTTTGGGTCTGAGATTTATAGAAATAGTGTTAGACTTTGTGATAGAACTCAGTCTTTCAGGCAGGTATATCGGCACTGGGTATGGCACTAGAGTGGCTCAAAGTAAGACCAGGTAACGACACTTATTTATACACTGTTATTTATACACTGATTCATTGTCTTGCGTTTACTCACCGTTCGATCTAAATAACCAGAATATTTTGGTTAACAAGGTGAAGGAATCTTATCGGGAACCTTCTGACGACAAAGAGGTGCGCTTGCACTATATATGTGCTCATGCTGAAGCTTTCGGTAGCGACAGATCCAATGAACTGGCCAAAGAGACGGTGAATTTACCAGAGCCAACGCTGAACCTGTTACATCCAAGGTCACACCTATTAAAGGTGTTGTACAAAGAAGCACTACGTGTATGGCAGAAGAGATGGGAAAACTATGAGGTTGCCTGGCAGACTTTAAATTCTGAAGACCCATTTCCGCAAAAAGATCATTCGGTAACGCTATCATTGCCCAAATAGTGACTAGTCACGGACGTGTTCCGGAATACGTACATGAAAGAGGGTATCCGATAAGTGAGTAATGCAATGTAGTGAGGGTTTACCTCCACTTTGTGCTGCCTTGTGCCAGGACTGTTGATGAAAGGAGCAAGCTGGTGTATTAGAGTGAAAACTTGAGTTACATCCTGGACACTGGCAACTGGTTGATCCTAAAAAGAATCATGTAATTTTTTCGGATGACATTCCAATAACAGATTACTAGTGGACTTCCGAAGATGGTCCTGTCGAGGACTGGGATATAGAGGAATAGAATAGGTATCGGGAAAACATTGAAGTACTGTAATTGATGGTCAGGTAACAACCAAATCTTTCGCAAGGGGTACCGTTTTTGCCAATCATAGGAGTCTGTGTCGGCGATACTTCTCGCCTCATCAAGGTTTGATTCTGTTGCTCTTCTACAGAAGTAGGTAGTGTCTACGGTGTGGTAGATTTGCTTTTTCTATCTATCGAGTGCTAGTATTAAATTAGTAATAGAAGCCTCGGCTTCTGGCCCTAAACATAGACTCGATCCCCTTCTGTCTCTGCCGCCCATGTCTATCTCTCTATGCACATTGTTTTTCCTCGGGATGAGAGCATCTAACAGACAGACAACGAAAAGTAGGAGCCTTGCACTATACCTATTGGTTATCAGATGTGCTCTTACATCAATCTAGAGAAAGGCGCACCTTTCACTGAGTGTCAGGTGTCCGTCAAGAGCCGTAACCCTGGCCATTTATTAGAACTAAAAAGTGATATGTACAAAGGTGGGGCACAAAATGCCTACTGCGTAGGCCACTGCATTACAGTTCAAGTTACAAAGCATTCTGAAAGTCAAACAGATGTTATTATTATAAAATGTTTGGACATACCTATTGTTTCTATATAGACTGGTATATCAGTTGCATTACAGTTCAGTTTCATTTAGCTGTTTCTATGCGTCACAGTTCAAGTCATTCTGGAGGACTAACAGATGTTGTTGAGAGAGAATATCTGGACATAATTATTGTCTCAATGAAGATCGGTATTTGTGTGGGTGCTTGAATGAGGGGACTGGAAGATGACTCCGAGGTGTTTGTTGAGCCGTCCAATGCTGCAGTGGAGTACTATGGTTATTCGGACTTGGAGAGGTTGTTGATTCATGCGTCCTCATCACTGTCTGAGCCTGTTGCGTTATCGTTTAGACCCACTGGCGTTCGGGTTAGTGGATCTTTGCAGTGTTCAAGGCCTTTGTCTTGGAGGTAGGTCATAAGCTGGATTAATCTATGCTTCCTGAAAGTTTCCGAAATAGAGAATTTTATAAATTGGTAGAAGTTTTAGTTTGGGAAAAATTTGAGGTGATAGGATTTCGTGATTGGTCATTCCGTTATATATGTAGTGCTCCAGATTTACTATTCTTCCACAGGCGCAGAGTTGGGATCTTGCCTTGCCGAATCTGTGGAAGTAGTTGGGGCACGGTGCGTGGTTTGTGAGGTAGAAGTTGAGAAGTGGGTTAGAATGGATTACATAGGTGTCTACATTGGGGATAATTTCCCGTGTGTAGGTGCCTGTGGTTGAGTTGGCCCAGAGCGATTACCATTTATTAATGAGATTTCGGTGGATTTTGCATTTTGCTTTGGCTCTGGACCACTTGAGAGAGGTTGTCTGTATTGTTGGGTGTTGGTGCTTCTTTTGTTGCCACGTCCGCTGCTTCATTACCTGCATTTCCGGCATGTGCTTTAATCCAGCTGAGTTGGAAGAGGTGGTTTCGGTTTTTGAAAAGAATATCTTGGGTTGCTTTTATAAGTGGTGATTTATGGAAAGGATTGATTAAAGCTAGAAGAAAGGAAAGGCTATCTGTCCAGATGTTAACGTTAATAAGATTATGGTGAATGCAGTAATGAATTGATTTATTTATGGCAAGGGCCTCTGCTTGGAACATAGAGTTTTCTTCGTGTAGTTTAATTAAATCTTTATGAATTAGTTCAGCGTCTTCATAGATGATAAAGGCTGATCCTGTTTAGTTGTTGTATTGGGAGCCATCGGTGTAAATGTTGTATTTCGTTAGGAGTGGTTGTTGCTGGGAAGGAAAGGTCGGTATATTGTAGATTTTGTGCTGGTGGCTTCTGATCGCAGGATGCATCTTGTCCTTGTTAAAGGGAGGTTCATAGTGTGTGGCATTGAGCTTGATATTGTTGGCTATTGTGACATTTTGGTTCAGCTGCAGTACGAGTGTCTTGTATGAATTTGCCTCTATGGTAAGGTGCAGAGGTGGTAGGCCTGCCGGAACATTTGCCAGTGCTGTTGAAGTAGTTTTGAAAGATCTTGTGATTAGGATGGCGAAGCGCCTTTGCAGCGTTGAGCATTGGGCGATTTTTCCAGCCGTGAGGGGAAGGGCCCAAGCCGACGATCCATAGGTGATGATTTTTTCAATTATTGTACTGTAAATTGTTTTAATGAAGTTGCCTTTTAGTCCCCAGCTACTTCCGATCATGGAGAGTAGCCGCTGAGCGATTGGCAAGACTTTTGGCTTTAGTGAACGAATATGTGCCAGGAAGTTCAGTTTATGATCAATATTGATGCCTAGGAAGGTGAGAACTTTGGTATGAGAGAGGCTCTTGCCTTGGAGGGTGAGCTTTGGGTTGTATTTGAGGCATTTGTTCTGTTTGCCAATAATCATTGCTTCGCTTTTTGAGGTGGATATTTTAAATTTCAGGGATTCCCATGGGTCGGAGAAGATTTTGAGGGATTCGCTGCAGTTTCTTTTGAGGTTTTCTTTTGGTGTTTCTATTGACGATGAGAAGTGAGTCACCCACAAATACAATTGCAATTGTATGTTGGGGCCATTTGTGTTCCAGTATCGCATTAAAGTACATGTTTCAAAGTACTGGGCCGCCGAGAGACCCTTGTGGACAGCCTTGGGTTTGAATTTTCGTAATTGCGCCGCCATCATAGGTGGTGAGGACATCGCGGCTTTTAAGCAAGCTGAGAATGGTGTTGATTAAATTTCCTGGGACATCTATTTTGGCAAGTATGACTTTTAGTTACGGGTACCATAAGGAGTCGAACGCTTGCTTAATATCTAGACTGAGGAGGGCCATATGGAGGTCCTTTTCTCTGTTGTTGTTTATAGTGGTGATTGATTTTTGGATTGCGTGTTCTGTGGACTTGTTGGGGGAGAATTCGAATTGGATGGGGTAAATTAATTTTTTGATGTTAATGTGGTGTTTAAGCCTGTCTAAAAGCAATCTTTCGTAGATTTTGTTCAATGCTGGAAGGAGACAAATTGCTCTATATGAGGTGGGATCTGCTGGGTTTTTGTTTTTCTTGAGAAAGAAGATTACGTTGGCTACTTTGAAATGTTTAGGGAAATATTCCATGTCTAGGCATTTGTTAAGGTAGTCAAGAAGGAAGCTATATGCTGTGGAGTAGAAATAATTCATGATTAAGTTATATAAGCTGTCAATGCCCGGGGCCTTGGTGTTGTTTTGGTTTTTTATTGTATGGTGCAGTTCTAGAAGCGTGAATGGAGGGTCTTTACTGCTTGTGATGGAGATGAGTGTGGCTCTTATATTTGCGTGAAGTGGGGAAACTGATGCTGGATCATCTTCTGGGAATGCAGTTTGGAGAAGACTATGGAGGACTGTTGGATGGTCGTTCTGCTTGGGTTGGAGAGTATTGAGTGCTTGATATTTTGTAGGATGAAAAATTTTGTCTGTTGCTATTTTCTGGAGGTCTCTAAATGTTTCGGTGTTGTTCGTGCGAAACTTTTTGTTTCTTGAGAAAGTAGATTATGTTGGCTATTTTGAAATGCTTAGGGAAATATTCCATATCTAGGCATTTGTTAAAGTAGTCAAGAAAGGCGCTATGTGCTGTGGAGTAGAAATATTTCATGATTAAGTTATCTAAGCTGTCAATGCCCGTGGCCTTGGTGTTCTTTAGGTTTTTTATTGTATGGTACAGTTCTGGAACCGTGAATGGAGGGTCTTTACTGCTTGAAATGGAGATGAGTGTGGCTCTTATATTTGCGTGAAATGTGGAATCTGATGCTGGATCGTCTTCTGGGAATGCAGCTTGGAGAGAAGACTATGGAGGACTGTCAGATGGTCAATTTTGTCTGTTGCTATTTTCTGTCTTTGGGTTGGAGAGTATTGAGTGCTTGTGATATTTTGTAGGATGAAAAATTTTGTCTGTTGCTATTTTCTTGAGGACTCCAAATGTTTGGGTTTTGTTCGTGCAAAACTTGTTCCAGCTGTTGGTTTTTGCCTTAATAATCTCCTTTTTATAGATGGCATGGAAAACTTGTATTTTACACTTAGTTTTTTCCTCTCGTCGTCGTCTCTGCTGGTCTTGATGAGTCTTCTGATTGCTTTAGTTTTCTTTTTTAGGATAATGAGGGACTTGTTCCACCAATTTAGTGAGGAGATGTGTTTGGGTGTTGAGATGCGTTAGTGAGGAGATGCATTTTAAAACATTCGATTGCTGTTGTGTGGAGAGTTGAAATGATAGAGTTAGTTAAGATATTCAGGTCTATGGTTGTGGAGCATGAAGAGAGATATGGGATTAACGCTGGTAATTAGTTTTTAAAGTGTTCTTGAATTTTCTATGGTAATTGATGGTTTTGTATATTTTATTGAAGAAGACTGTCGCGACATGTCTAACTGTTGTCAGGGTAGTTATGTGGTTTAAAAAGCATCAGGATGAGTTTACCATTCAGCCCTGGCTAGCAATCTTACTTGACTTAAACCCAAATTAGACTTATTGAGACCATCTCGATCGGGTTGTTCGCGGGACCCGTGAAATCTAATGGTGTTGGTGGTCAAATCTAATGGCGTGAAATCTAATGGAGTGAATGGACTGACTCCCTGTACGACTCGTAGCAATCCACTCAGAGAAAGGTAGTTATTATGGCTTTTGACTGGTGGTCCCATTAGCGAGACTGAACTGCATAAGCATATACATATACCCACATTCATTATTCCATTCCCATCTTCTTATTTTCTGGTAATAATGCAAAAAAAATCGAAATTTACTCACTATAGAAATTAGACTTTTATCAGCATTGGCCAGAAATCTAAGCATTGAGTGAGAAACATTAAAATACACTCTATGATGCTCAGTGTAAATTCACTATGCTGCATTTTTTTTCAAAATGTTTTCTCGTAAGAAATACGATTTTTTTCTAACTACCGTTATTAAAAATCTTGTGTTCCCGCTATAATAGAAATTCATTTATTAAATTTCCAAAATAATAAAATTTATTATATTTAGATAATGCAAGCATAATCTTCAGTGGCAAAATTCTTAATCTTAATAATTTTATATAGGAAATTTAAAATATTTATTTTGTTTTCGAAAACATTTGAATGATTTTGATGAGTTTAAAAAGTATATAAGCACATCAGTATGTTCTATTTCTGTTTTCACAAAATTAATTGTAGCAACTTTGGAATAAATTTGTATTAAAATTACTGACAAAATAATAAGTATTTTCAAATACTAAATCCATTATACTTATTAATTAATTTCTCAAAAAATATTCTCTGATTTTTCCAAGTTTAATAAACAGAAATTCCACGTACTCAAGGTAATTTTTTTATACAAAATTAATTATTTTAATGATTTTTATGTGTAAAATTACTTTTTATTTTTCTATCTTTCATAAATACATGTCATAATTTTCACATAAATTTCATTTTATTTGTCCTGTTTCATTCGTTTATCTGCATAAGAAAATTAAGGGTAAAAGGTCCAGTATTAAAAACACAAAAATTTATTTGTTCTATAAATTTAATAACCTGAATATGTTTGAAGAAATCAGCTATATGCCTTTAGAGGAATACTGAAATTGAAAATATGTATTAATTACTTTTATTTCGGTTTCTATTTGTAATTAATTAGATAAAATTCGGATCAAGAATGATTCAATAAAAATTTCATGCTAATTACATTGCAATTTTATTTTAATCATTTAAGTATCTGTTTATTTGATTTATATTCTATTTAAGCTTCTTTACACTTTTATCTAGAAATTGTTCTCCGCCATCTTAAGAAACAATACTTATTGAGGCGCAAGCTTTTCTGCAGGATAAAAAGCGAATCTTTAAGGAACAAAATCTTCTCCACCCCTCTTCCCCGCAAACCTCTTCCCTTCCCACTCTTGCAAACGATTGTTAAATGTCATTGCCAGATCCCGAGATATAAACGATCTGAAGGGAGGGTTCGCTAAATCCCTTTGAACAATCATTTTGGGCTGAGGGATTCATTCTTTTACAGTATTTATTTCTTCCACTTTTTATGGGTCGCCCAATCCTTATTCCATGATGGATATCGCTGTGGCTGTCTGACCCATTATTTGGCCATCCCTGCGAGTTTATAAAGCTATGAACCGTGGATGCCTCGTCTTTAAATACCCACACGTCCGCTGCTAAGGATATAAGTTTGTTTTGGGATGATGGTCTAAGCTGCACGTTCGATCCGAGGGGTTGCTGAATGGATGGTCGCCGAGACATGGTGTTTGTAATTATTTGGGTAGAAGAGGCATTAAGCGGTAAGTAAGTGCTGGGTAATGCCGATTGGCTTCTTACGTGGTTCATCCTCTTCCTTCCTCACAATGGTGTTTTATGGAAAAACGCTAAATAAACAGTGAACTCATGTGAAGGAATATATATTAAGAAATGTATTTATATATTATTTTATATAATAAATAAAATAAAAATGAAATATTTTGCCGTAATTATTAACTTTGAAAACATGTCGACAAATATACATGTGTGTGTGTGTATTATACGCAATTTTGAACGACAGTAAAATAATTGTCTACCAGATTAACGAGAATCTCTTGACAAATTCACAAAATCAACAGCTGTTTTCTCAAGCTCTCCATGCATTTCTGTGCGCTTCTAAAGTAGGGCATCGTACTTGCTTGGATCCATTATTGGACGATGTATATAGAACCTATCAATAGATGGTATTCAGTAAGATCTAGATAAGATATATCACTTCAGATTGAAGGGAATGGTGGAGATATTAAACGTTAGTTCGAATACAAAAGTTTATTCTATACTTTGTCCTTTTTGATGGCACTGTACATTTTATTTAAATATATGATCCTAAATGCTTCAACTAAAATATTTTAAAGCAATCACAATATATTAGTTAAAAATTATTACATATAAAGTAAATTTTGGGATAAAGTATTGTTGCTTTTGCATCAGCATACATCCCAGTATTTAGTCCATAGTAGGGCTCTACCAGTTAGATGGAAGTATCCGGGTAGGAGTCTTCCTATTTAGGAAGCTAGGACCAAGCACAAGATTTCCCAATACTTAATCTACAATCCTTATAAGTATTATTTCTCTTAGAGAACATTGCAAATACAAATTATTTAACTAGCTTCAGTCGCATCAAGGAAATATAGCTAATATCCGATTACGTCTAGATTCCAACTCATTAAGTCTTGTCAGTAAGAATGTCTCCCTTACCAACCAGAACACAAATGCCTCACTTTAAATATTGTAGTTTCATATAAACTATACTTCTACGCTGCAATAATTCCTCTAAAAATTATCTTAAAACCATATTAAATTAAAGGAAAACATGCCGACAAATTGCTTTTAAAAATGGAAAATTTAAATTGATATTTTACATTTAATACATATATTCAAATGATTATAGAGAGTGAGAAAAACTATCATGAACCGATAAAATATATTGAATTTCTCTTAACACTTATGCATTTCAATACGGACCCGTTTAATTTCTTACAATGTGTTTCTGAATTCTTGTAAGAAATAGAATAAATTGCAAAAATGTTATTCAGAAAATGGAAATTAAATTATTAAACAGAAACATAATTAATTTTCTTTTTTAATGAAAACAAAACAGAATAATCAAATGCGAAATCAATCATTTATGCAAATTACATTACAAACAGCGTTTATTTTATATAAACTTTTAAAATAATACAAGTTTATAAACATATCAATTTTCCAAAAAATAAATCTAATGCAAAACTGAAGGAGTTTTGTGTGTGTTTATTTACATACCATTAATTTCATCAACACGCCTTATTGCATTTCGTGTAAAGTGTAGAACACGTATTATGCTATTAAACTATTTTTAATTTTTAGCTCTCACCCGAAATATATATATATATATATATATATATATATATATATATATATATATATATATATATATATATATATATATATATATATATATATATATATATATATATATATATATATATATATATATACACAATTTTTTTTTTCAAAATTATCATAATATTTAAATAATTATTTACATAATTATTACTTGCTTTCACACAGAATTGGAAGCTATTATTATTATTATATCATTTTAATTTTATGGTAATGACTTTCAATTTTCAAAATTCCTCTATTTTTTATCAAAACACTGTCGTAAACGCCATTTTCAATTACCATTGTTTACTTGTTAGAATGTTCCAAAGTTATAGGCTATGACTTTTATACTAATAACCTAATAATGTTTATTAAATTATAGCGTTTACTTGCTACATTTTCGGCGATTTTTTCGATATTCACATACGTGTATATTAAAGTAGTAATGAGATGAAACAACCAAAGTAATTGAATTCAGTTCTATCACTAGACTTTGTTTAATTATTGAATTTATATGTAACTTTGCCAATTTCACTTCAGAAGTGAATGGAAATATGTTCGCCTTGTATTAATTTAAGTGCACGCATCAACACAAAACTTTTCTTGTGTACATCATCTACAGCCCTACTTTCATTATTTGATTCTAGTAATTTGTACCCCTCATTAGGCTTGATTCAACATTCTTGCCTACATTAAAAACTAAGGGAAATATCATTAATTGTTTTTCCTTTTAAAGTAAGCAATTTTATTTACAAAATGCATTATTTACAAAATGCAAAATGCAAATTTAAAGGTTATATTTCACATATTTAAATCACCTTAAAATTAGAAAATAAAACTGCAGATAATTTCTTCAAACAATAACTTAAAATTTGTAATTATTCCAAATGAAGCAGACGAGAGTTTTTTCAAAGTTCCATGCTAATTTATAATAATTTTTATATTTTTAACAAATGTTTTAGTATAATATATATATTATAGTAACACATTTGTTATATATATATATATATTTGTCGCGGAGAATATTTGTGAGAGAGAGAGAGAGAGAAAATCGTAAAACAAAGCTTTTTATTTCACACTTAGTATTCTTTCACAAAGGTAAGAATTAAATTACATACTGAGCTACTTGTTCTTTTATACAATAACAGAAAGTTCTGGAACACCAAAGAATTTTCCAGAATATTCGCACTTGAAATTAAACTCAAAAAATTTTCACAGCACTCATGCGGAATTCGAACGCTGGCTGATTCGATGGAAATCCGCTGCCTTGACCACTGAACAACGGCGACCGTGGCAATGAATCGTTTTTAGTGGCATTGCTCCCTGTTTTGAAGGACAGCGTTCTTATATTTACCCAGTCTTTGTCCTTGATCTGAATGAATCAGTAGGCCGGTGTACTGGATCTTCCCAGAAAAAGTTGTGTCCTCCTCGTCTACCTGTTCTCCGATGTTGTAGGATCACTATCTGAACCAGGTGCTTGTTGTTCTGGGTCGAAATAAAGTTTACTTCTGAATACATGGACGGTGTCTCTCAGTTTTCGGCGTCTGGATATGGAGTCATGATCTTGTACCTCGTAGATGACATCGGATAATCATCGCAACATTTTGTATGGTACAAAGTATTTCTTAAACAGCTTTTCGGACAGGCCTACATTCCGAACAGGTGTGAAAATCCACACCAAATATCCCGGTGAATAGGATACCACTCGATGCTTAGAGTCATAACTCTGGCGGTCCCTTTCTTGTGCTTCTAACGTACGTAATCTGGCTAACTGTCTGGCTACTTCGGTTTTTACTAAAAAGTGCTTAGTATAGTCATTTTCAATGTCAGAACAAAATGGAAAAAGAGTTACAAGGGTGGTTTCAGTTTCTCAACCATGCACCAAATAAAAAAGCGTGAATCCGGTTACATCTTGCTTAGCAGTGTTATAAGCGAAGGTCACGAACGGTAGAATATCATCCCAGTTTTTCTATTCTACGTCTACGTACATGGATAACATGTCGCCTAATGTCTTGTTGAATCGCCCGGTAAGGTAATTCGTCTGAGGATGGTAAGCTGTCGTCATACAATGACTGATGCTGCACAGTCGAATGATTTCCGAAACAAGTTTTGATTGAAAGACTTGTCTTCTCTCAGTAATAATAACTCGCGGCGCTCCATGTTTCAGCAGTATGTCTTCGACGAAGAACCTTGCTACTTCTGAAATTTCGTCAGTTTTCAGAGCTTTAGCCTGCCGAGCTGGCAGCCGAATGGTTAGTGCTCTTGCCTTCGGTTCTACAGTTCGTGGGTTCGAATCCCACCTTGGGCATGGATGATTGTAGTGGTTCGGAATCTGCTTTAAATCGTATCTACCGGTCTAATTAGCCCTCGTGTGCAAAAAATGACTGTTGAGTGATAAACAAACCAACCAACAACCAGAGCTCTTATCAACGCATAGTGACTTAAATAATCGGCACATACTATGATCCATTTGTTTCGAGTGACTGAACTCGGAAATCATCCAAGGAGATCTATCCCAATACGATGGAACGGTATTACAGCAATTGGTATAGACATGAGATTTCCTGGTGGCTTTTGTGGAACAGATTTCCTACGATGACATTCCCAACAGTGCGTAAAATGTTGTCGCACACTTCGGTAAAGACCTGGCTGGTAAAATCGCTTCCTAATCCGATCGTATGTTTTGATACACCCTAAATGTCCGGCCATAGGTGCATCATGGAATTGTTGCAGAATGTCTTGACGTAAATGTTTAGGAATTACAGGAAGCCACTTTTTATCTGATGGATCGAAGTTCTTTTTGCAGAGTATGGCGTCAATCAGTTGAAAGCCTCCCTTCACTAATTCGGTTTTCGATTCAAGAGCACGTATTACTTAAATAAATTGTGGATCTTTCCTTTTTGTTCATCGGTTATATTACCAACACATATTGTCGATATGATTCCCAAAGATATAGGCTCATCTTCTACTGGATTTCTAGATAAACTGTCAGCGCCCTTATATTTTTTTCCACTTTTATAGATGATCGAAATATTGTATTCTTGTAGTCACAGGGCCAATCGCGCAAGTCTTCCAGAAGGATCCTTTAGACTGGTTAGCCAGCACAAAGAATGATGGTCTGTCAATATGCTAAAGTGTTTACCATAGAGATAGGGTCTAAGTTTGTGCCCAGCCTATACGGCGGTAAGGCACTATTTTTCAGTCTAGAATAGTTTTTCCCAGTACTGGGTTCGATATCAATGTCTCCTTTATTCGGTTGAAAGCATCCATCCACCTATTCACGACCCCAACAAAATTTGGATTCCTCTTTCAACAAAATTTTCAAAGGCCTCACTTGATGACAAAAATCTTTGATAAAACGTCGGTAATAAGGACAGAGTCCTAGAAAACATATGACATCATTTTTGGGAGTCGCGAAACAATTCACAGCTTTCACTTTTTCTGGGTCCGGTTGAATACTTCCTTTTGATACTAAGTGTCCTAGAATCTTAATTTGTTGATTCCCAAAGAGGCATTTTTTGGATTCACAACAAAGCCAGCTTCTTTAATACAATTAAGTTCGACATTCAGGTGCATCAGATGTTCTTCGAAATTATCAGAGAACACTACAATGTCGTTGAGATAGCAGAGACACTTGGTCCATTTTAGGTGTCATAGTAGATTGTCTAAGATTCTTGCAAAGGTTGCCGGTGTATTACACATTACACAGACCTAAGGGCATTAACTTGAACTTGTAAAGTCCCTCTGGTATGATAAAAGCCGTCTTTTTACGATCTGTCTCGTCAACTTCTATTTGCCAATAAACAGAATAAAGATCTATGGATGAAAAGAAATTTGATCTTTTTAAACTGTCTAAAGTGTTGTCAATACATGGGAGTGGGTAAGCGTCTTTCTTAGTGATTTTGTTAAGACTGCGATAGTCTACGCAAAACCGCCAACTGCCATTCTTTTTCCTCACAGGGACAACTGGTGATGACCATGGACTCTCTGATAGTTGAATAAAGCCTATGTTTAGCATCTTTTCTACTGCTTGTATAATTCGGCGTTTAGCTGGGGATACTCTGTATACCCGTTGGCTAATCGGTAAGTGGTAACCAGTGGTAATCCAATGCTTAACATTTATTTTTGCTCCGGTTTTCCACTCGATTGGTCAAAAATTGCAGGAAATTCAGACAATAATTTGAGAAGTTGCTGTTTTCGTTAGTCTGTGAGATCTGGTGACAACATTTGAGAATAATCAACCATAGGTGGGTTATCTTTCGCCTTGGTGGCTGAGCAGCTTCGCGTATTGGATATGACATTCACATAATTTTCATCCAGGGCCTCTGCATATCCAACACACATACCTTTTGAAATAAATTTCACTTCTGCTTGAGTATTTGTTACCCACATCTCAGCTTTACCATCACAAAACGTTAGTATTGTAGAGGGAACAGCCACTTTGTGTTTAGCAGTAGCAGTCTACTTCCTTCCACTATTACATCTGTAGCGGTGTTAATCTCTGAACTTGCAGAAAATATTTTAGTTATAGAGCGTGGAGGTACGATACAATCTTGTATGGTCTTCACTCGCCAAATTCCAGAAGATGAAGAGTCTTCCACAACAACATCAAGCGTGAGCTCTGATCGGCCACAATCGGCTACTGCTCAAGAGTTTTCTAGAAAGTCCCAACCAAGTTTTGTATCGTGACTGCATTGTGGCAAAGATGTAATTTCAAAGAGACGTATGAGACCATTAATGTGTAATCGGCGGATGCATTTTCCCTTTGGTCGCACATGACAGCCTTTGGCTACTTTGAGAATTACATTTTTGTCAGTTGGGAGCATAACTTTTCGTAATTGACGTCAATATTGATCTGAAATAACAGAAAATGATGCACCGGAATCCACGAGTGCACGTACTGTTTGTTCTACAATGTTTAGTTCTAAATAATTTTTCTTCATCTTTGCGGCAGCGGGTTGATCTTGCTTTTCAGTGGCCTCAACTCCGAGAAAGGACGCGGTATTTAGTATAAATCGTTTCTTCGGCCAGGGGAGATACTGGAACATTTATAATGAGATAGAGATCTGAAGCAGCGAGTAGGCGATCGACATAGGACAGGGCTAGGTGACGGACTCATTGCATAGTTTTTGTTGAAATCATTGGCGACAGTCCCAGAAGTCACATATTGCTGAGCGGTGTTTCTTCTCTCCGCTCTGTAATTGCTAAAAATATCTCTTTTTTCACGGCAATATCAAACAACATGGCACGGTCTTCCGCAATGGAAACAGACATGCCGGTTATCCACCGTCCTCCATACGTCGGTCTTTCTCTCTGGCTGAATAGTGGTTGTCTGGGTCGTATCTCATCGGCGTCAGACTTTAGCTGGCGTCAAGGTCGAACATCAATCCATTCTCTCTTTGTAATAATAGGGGCTAACGAATTTTCCATTTCGTCTCTTATAATATGTTGAACTGGGGTCATGTGTTTTTCAGGATTTGGCACTTGTGAGGCGACTAATCGTTGGAAGAGGTGCTTCCCTCATAATCTGTTTTACAAGGGAGACTAGATCTGGTTCCTCGTCTAGAGCAGCCATTGGAATGACGTTAGGCAAGCGATTAAATTTTCGTCCTCCAATTGTCTTTTGTCTTATGTCTTCGATGTGTTGACACCACTTACTAAAATCCTCAGTGGATTTGATTTCTTTCGTCAGGAGTGCTTGATAAATGTCCTCGGCAACTCCCTTCATGAAGTGTGACACTTTATCGTCCTTTGTCATATTTGGATTTACTTGATGACAAAGTCCGAGTACATTTTTTTTATAGGATTGAGTGCTTTCTCCAGGCTTTTGTGCCTTAATTTTCAGCTCTTTTTGCTAATAGCGATGGGAATACCCAAAAGTCTTTTTTAACTGATTGCTAAATTTTTCCCTACATTCAAGTTTGTCTTCAATGTTTTTGTACCATTGTCTAGCGGTACCACCGACGAAGAAGTATTCGTTGGCCAGACAAATAATATCCTTCCATTTGTTAAACTTTGCCACTTACTCATATTCCTTTAGACACTTGCTTGAGCCTTGACTAGGTTCTCTGCTGAAGATGGACGGATTTCGCAATTGTTGTGAAGATTGCATTACAACCAAAGGTTTGACCTCAGAGTCAGTCATACTTTTCCTTCTAGGAGTAGGAACGTAGAGACCGTAACGAGGAGGAAGTTCTTGCAACCGATGGCTTCTTCGTAACTCAGGAATTTCTTTCACGGTAGCTTCTAGGGATCTACCAGGCGCTTCAACCAAAGATTTCGCGTAGAATAATAAGGATACTCATAAGACAAAGCTTTTTATTTCACAGAAATAGTATTCTTTCACAAAGGTGAGAATTAAATTACATACTGAGTTACTTGCTCTTTTATACGATAACAGAAAGTTCTGGAACACCAAAGAATTTTCTAAAATATTCGCATTTTAAATTCAAAAAATTTCCACACCGCTCGTGCGGGATTCAAACGGTGGCCGATTCTATGGAATCCGCTGCTTTGACCGCTGAGCTACGGCCATCACGGCAGTTAAACGTTTTAAGCGGCAATACATTATATATATATATATATATATATATATATATATATATATATATATATATATATATATATATATATATATATATATATATATATATATATATATATATATATATATATATATATATATAATATGAAATTCTTTTCCAAACATCTGAATGAATTATTTAATTAGTACATGTCTAAACTATAATTTTAACTACATTTTTTGCGGAGAGCAACCGTATCTTTTCTATAACAAAGTCAATCATTTTCAACTGTCTGTGAGTGTATTTAATTTGCATGATTTATGAACTAAGCCTAGAACTTGAAATATTGCTTGAGTAAATGATTCAGATCTCTTTTTCGATGTCTTTGCATAGAATCTTTCCTATATTTCAATTTGCTTAAAAAATAAGGATCAGCACTGAGCATACTAGAGGGTAATTTCCAAGAAAATCTACATATACATTTCATAGGAATGCATCCCAATCAACTGATCAGCATTTCCTACACTTTCTCAAAAATGTGTACCATCAACTTCCCGGCAAATATATATTGGACAATAGAAATGGTTGAAAAAATGTCATTCATTTATGTGTCTGTAAAGCAGAGTGTTAAAAACATATGCTGGGAGTGGACGGATAGTGTTCTTCAGAACAAATAGTCCCTGGTTCAATTCCAACTACCACTGAACAACCAGAAATTAATGTTACGGTTTCCACTTTTCCATACCTGTCTATTGATGCGCGTGCTTAGGAAAATTCAGTTCGCCTCGTCAATGTGACCCACAATTCATTGAAATCTCTTTTGGAAAGAAATATGAGCGTAGCATTGTAAAATAATTTAAATATATTTTTAAGCTATTTCCGGCGATGGTTAAAGTGGTAATAATAACAGGTTTATAAAATTAGTAGGACACCTCCCTCTAATTGACGATTTTTGTGACTTTTTTCATCGCTGATCTGAACGTATGTTTTTGGAAAGAGAAATTTACCATAGTGTGACGAGTTGAAAAGCTGAACAAAAAATTCAAACATAAAACTAAATCTGACAATAAAAATTCAGAAAATCAACAAAATCTCAAATTGGTAACACTATAAACAAAACTAATGACACTATATTTGGTGAAAAATCCCTTGGGGTACTATCATACCTATACCAGGCTTATATATTAATGAATGTCAATTTTTTTGCATACCAAATGCAATATCTAAAATTCACTAATACTTAAGTATGTATGTTAAATATATCTATACATCAATATCAGAGCAGTACATAATTTTTATGGTTACTACATAATTTTTATAGTTACAATGTTTGAATACAACCTACGCGAGGGATTGCATGCTGTAAGAATATTTTTGTTGACAATTTTTTTTTGTAGAACATATATCCTTAAAAATTTTTCAGGTTCAAACTTTGTACCATTAAAATTGATGAAAAAATTTTGAAATCTAAGTTGTAGAAAAGAACTAAATATAGTGCTGTATGTGTGTGTGTGTGTGTGTGTGTGTGAAGTATTAAATCTCTATTTTTGTTATTATATTAACTCCTATTACAAGGAACAAAAATGAACCTTCAAATTTTGTGCGCTTCTGTAAGATTATTTTTAATCCCATCCACAATGAGTTATATATATATATATATATATATATATATATATATATATATATATATATATATATATATATATAGTTTTGTATTTTATATTCAATATTAAAACTTATAATGTTTGGCTAATTTATTTCTGTTTTATGAGCATCTCACAAAGTTTGATTTCTTCACTTGGGTCTTTTTAACTCAATTTAAGAGTAAATCTGATTTCACTTGAACACTTCCCTTAAAGCAATTTTCGCGCTAACTTAGACTCAAAATCGACTTAAGAAATAATATTTTTGTTCACAACCTTATTTATTATTTGTTGATATTATAAATTTTGTGTATGTGTTTTTGAAATTTTCACACTTGAGCACGTTTGCTAAACTTGTACAGGTCAACTGACATTAATTTAGAATAGGATATTTCAAATCATGAGACCAAAGAGTGCAGTAGACATATGTGTAATTCATCTCAAATATATTATAATTTTGGATATTTAGTTAATACTTTAATAAATAGCTGTTTTATCACTTCTGAAATTTTTCTTCTTTTGAATTAAATTTGATTGTTTCAATATTTCCACAAACACGAACTACAATATGGCGGAAAATGTTGTGGTGCCACATCAATATCAATGCGCTTCAATCAGCTCGCCAAAGTAACTCAAGAGCTCCACACACCTGCACTGCCAAAATTTCCGCCGCAACAAACTTCAGTTAAGGGTCAAACGCGTTTGAAAGTGCAACTTTCGAACGCGGCATCATTATGTTCCATAGAATTTCTCAGGCATCCAACATCCTTAAATTTCTAAACTAATGTACGGAATTATAAAAAAAATATGTATGTGAAACTGAAAAGACTTGAAGAAGTAAGAAGAACACTTTTTTAATTCAAAATCATAAAGACAAATAACCTTTCATGTTTCGGAATAACAAAAGAGTGTGAAAAAAGTCAATATGTGATTTTAGAAGGATTTCAAGAGAAATTATAATACTTTAATAGGACACCAGTTTACATCCTAAATCCCATTTTCCATTAGCATTTTTTATTTTTTTGTTATGAGCACATATTAATGCACCTCTAATTGATCGTTGCATTACGTCTGCGGTTGTTTTTGCGCTCGGCAGTCTGAGCAATTCATCATCCATGCAAATGAGGACCAAGAAAAAGAGCTTTAAAAAGCTTAAAAGAGCGTGAAGCTATGCATTCCTATTGAAGAACTTTTTATGCTCTTGCCCTGGCTTTTAATACTTTCATCTCGGAATTTATTAAGAGTATAAATTATTCTTTTTTAATTCAACGATCTGCTTTTTTTTAACTTCTTTTTTCTTGTAAGCCATCACTGTTGAAAATTGAAATAAAAAGATAGTATCTCAGATTCGTTTAGATTATGTTTATTTATTTTTTTTTTGGACTAAAATGTGGGGAAAAAATTTATTGTTAATCATAAAAAGTGTAATTAGTAATATTTATTAAGTCCTTAAAGTAATTGCTTTGAACATATTTTCCGAAAAGTAATTAATGTGGCACTCATTTTGGTTTTTATTTGAAAAATATGTTTAATGTGTATCTTTTTTTATTTATTTATTTTTTTGGAATAATTTAAAACACTTTCCTCTTGGAAATAATGAACATATTTTTAATTTCAGGAATGTTTTTTTAATGAATGTTTCATTAATGTTTGCTTATTTTACTGTGAAATATTGCTCATTTTAAGTGTGAGAAAGAGATTTGTAACAATGCAAGTTCACATTATAGAGACTTTCAAGCACATATATTTAATGCGCCCAGCCATTTAAATCCAAATACGGACATTATCGGCTTGCCTTACGCTGGAATACAAAATATATTGTTTGACGAAATTTTTTTTTCTATTATTGATTTGACATTAGACAAGCTATTTAAATAGCACGTGGCATGCGTATTCACATTCGAATTCGCAAAAAAATGAAATTTTTATAATTTGTCAATCTTTATTTATTTTTGAAATCACATAATGTATGTAATTTATCTTTTCATATATTTTAAGAATAAAATTCTTTTTTTAACCCTATTATGCAATCAAAATACTAATAATATTTTGCTCTTGATCATCTTGCAGGACATAATATTGCACGTTTTGTGAATCAAAGCATTCGATAAATGCATTTTGAAAATTATCCATAAAGAGTACTTTATTGATTTCAGTAATTAAAAATGTATTCAAGAAAATACTGCACATGAAAAGTTTTAAATAGAATTTCGTATTAAAAAAGAGAGTTTAGAATTTTCGTGGAATAAATGAGACGTCTGACACAAAATACGAATTTTGAACCTGAAAATATATTCATTGCTCTTGAGTATCAACGCATGCTAAGTAATAAATTTGGCATTTCGAATTAAAGTAATTAAGGTTGTATGTGTGACTGGCTCGCAATTTTATCTCATTTAGCTGCAATTATGCTTTGCTTATTAACAATGTTGAAGGAAAAATCCTTTATTTAAAAATTGCACGTGTCAATAAAATTTCTTAACAAGTTATTTAATGTTGAATGTAAACATTAACAGATGATTTAAATCTTGATGTGCAAATTGCGAAGCAACTAATTTTTAAAAGGGTTTAATTCAATTTACAAAAAGTATATTAGAACTCAGAAACAATATAAATATAATTTTTCAGTTAGATATTGATAAATGGTTTGACTATTTCTTTTTAATAAATGTTATTTTCTGATCAAAGGCCCTAGCCTGTGAAGCATGTTTCATTTAAGTGGTCAACCCAACGCGAAACCCCCAGATTTTAGTCCCCAAGTACGCTTAGTACTCAATTTTATCGACTCAATGAGGAGACCAAAGGCTGAGACGACCTTGAGCAGCCCGATATACATACATACATACATACATATATATATATGTGTGTGTGTATGTGTGTGTGTACAGTCTTGTATTTATCATTTTAAAAGTTATTATCTAATATTTACAATGATGGTAAATAGTGAAGATGGATACTTATCCCCAATACATCAATAATGTTAGTAGTATCCATGGAAAATTTGTCTAAAGCGCATTCGATTGATGAAGCATGGTGCAGTTCAAATGCATAAATAGCCTGTCACTTTCAAAATGATTTCGGATTAAATGAAAGCATAATTAAACCTGATTGATTATGTTTCAAAATACTAGTATCAAAAGTGTTAATAAAAAATTATAAGATATTTCAAAGCGAATCTTCGTTAAATATTGTCGAAATGTGGATTGTGATAAATATCAGTAATTTAAATAATAGTCGCACTATTTTTAATTTAAATATATATACGATGAATAGCAGCAAGTTAAAATAAAGAGATCAGACTTTTGATTTGAAAAACGTTTGGTGGATATTTGAATGTATTTTCTTTCTTATTTTTTTCAATTAACTCTTAATTTATCAATTTAAGAGAAAAAATGCTTAAAAAAGAGTGCAAGAATTTCATTTATAATTAATATAACACAAATAATAATACAATATTGTAATGATGGAAACAATAATACAATATTGTAATGATGGAAACAATAATACAATATTGTAATGATGGAAACAATAATACAATACTTTTATAGGGTTATTATTTGAAATGTATTTACTAATTAATTTCTTTTATACGACTAGTAACTTTAACTAAGTTATGTATTAAACCTGCAATAATTCATTAAATAAATGTTAAACTTGTGTTAAATAAAATGTTTTAGAGATTTATGAGAAGTTAAGAATTTGCGAGCAATGTAGAAAATATTTTTGAAATAATAGAAAAATCATTTTAATATTGTAGTTTGCTTCAAGCAATTAAGAAGAAATTGTACTTTGTTTTAAATTATATTTTTATACACTGTTTCATGCAAATAACATGTAATTTACAGCTCTCATTAGCGGAGTTAAGATCTGCAAATGAGTAGAATTTCAGAACAGGTGCACGCGATGTGCGCCTGTGCTGAAATTCTGGAGAGGAAGGTGCCAGCTCAGGTGTGACCTCGTCACCTGACCGTGGTTCAAAATTACGAGGCATTTGGTTTAGGGGGTGAGTATTCCAAACCCGTTAACCTAATGGTACAGTGCAGGGCTCGCGTGCACCGCTATGTATGAATGAACCCCAAAAATGCATTCAAAGTCTCTTTGAATCAATGCCAAAGCGTGTGGGAGTGGTGATCTTCAACAATGGGGTCTACTCTGACTACTGATTATAGAAAGAACCATAATTCGCAGAAGTCTATAAATTTAATTGTTTGATATTTAGTCAACATGTATCTACAAAAAAAAAAAAAAAAAGTTGTGACATGTTTTATATTTCTTGGTGTTGTAATTTGCGTGGCCAGCAGTGTATGTGTAAACTATATGTGTTTAAAACTACAGTTTGTTATAAACTACGTTTTAAACTATAAAACAAATGAGCACATTTAAAATTTAGAAGTGACTGAATATTTAAATAGTATTTTAACCTCTTAAAAATATTGTTATAATAATACTATCTTATAAGACAATAACTACTATTATAAAACATATTAAGTTGTATTATTAATAGTTTGCTTTAAATTATTTTAACTCTTTATTACAAACTATTAAAATAATAATGAATTTTTTTTTACATTTTATAAAATTTATTCTCTTTTATCCATAAGCATTTTGTATAATGTAAATAATCTTGAACATAAAACTATGCATTCTTTTTTAACACTTTATATATATATATATATATATATATATATATATATATATATATATATATATATATATCAAAATAATGAATATGTTTTAATTATTTGCATTGCAATGTATTTCTATCCGATGATAAATGTAGATTTCCATGTAATTGGGCTTGAGCATACAAATGGTGGCCTCCTTAAAAAATGTATATTCGAACTCGACAAAAGTTCTTCTTATATCTTCAACTATTGGTACGCCATCTGTAGAAAAGGCAACACAGCTTGGACTAGCCCGGTTTATTTTCTTATTTATGTATCTATTTACTCTTCCCCTTCCAGAGAGTCGATGCCTTCTAATTGTATGATCCATCATATCCGGAGCATTACAGTTTGACAAGCCGGCGTCCCCTGAATAAGCCCCGGATCTTAAAGTTGGTTACGTCATAAATATTAAATTCCTTATACTCAAGACTGAATGCTGTTTCTGCTTCCGGCGCTAAGGGAAAGATTATTGACTTTCTTCAGATGAGATACAAGTCACGAAAAAAGAAAGTTTTATTAAGATTGATTTTAATATAATCAAACCCCTATTTTCTTCTTTTCTTAAAATTTCTCTTCTTTTTTTGCTGATGGAAAATTTTGTCAGGTTCCTTCCATATGCAACACGGAATTGACGTGCTAAAATTTTAATGAAACAGTTTACAGTAGGAGAAAATATTAATAATGCTTTCAAAATGGATGGATCTTCACAGCAAAAATGTTAACCATTACTCAGCAAACGTTTGAGTGAAATAACAAATACTTTGATACATTACTTTAATACATACAGACCTACTATATATATATATATATATATATATATATATATATATATATATATATATATATATATATATATATATATATATATATATATTCATTCATTCATCTATCCATCCAATACCACAAAAATAGACAAGTGGCTGCAATTTAGAAGAAATAACATAATTATTAGAAGTAAAAGCAATTCATCTTCAGATAGTACATTCGCCGTTGTTTCAAACGCATCATTTCAATATTCTGTTATTTTGACATACATCACATGATATAGAACTCGAATAGGTAGCCACAAATAATCTTGATATTCTTACATACTAAAACATGGTGGAGACAGAAGTCGTAATTTTTTAATCTCTTGATTTAGCTTTTGTTAGAAAGCTTAGTGTTGATATACTTACTTATACAGATGTATCATCGGATGTCTAAAGTTCTCTTCCCAATCTGATCCACATATATTATATTGGAGCAACATCAAATGGTCGAAAGAATTCATTTACGAGAATTGCAGTCGTGATAAAGCAATCCTTGGTGAACAAAATTTTGCCATCAAATTTGGCAGAAGTACTACCAATCTCTGAAATTCAGGGTACCTGAGGGGCATCAGAGAGTATGATTTCTAAAGCATAAAAGTTATTTCTGAAGCAATGTTATGCTTTTATGCTTTAGCAAAAATGATTTCTAAAGCATAAAAGTTCATTCTTAAAGCAGATTACAATTTATATTGTCAAGCCAAGTTTTCTGTTCCTTAAAGACGAATTTCAAGTTGGTTCAATCCCTCTTTTGGTTCAACATTCAAATTTTTTTAACTTTAGTTGTGTGAAATATAATAGTAAATTTCGTTATTGATGATCACATCTTCCAATTAAAAACTGTCTTGTTTAATCAAAATTAATTGCTATTCATGAAACTGCTTTTGTTGAAGGATTTAAGGCAACCACCTTAAAGTAAGTCTGGAAATGTTTGCAAAATAGCTAAATAAGTGTACACCAGTAATACCATTTGGATTCATGCCAACTAATAATCACGTTATATTAATGATAGTTTCATTGTTAATGTAGGCTAGGTTATGTTGACATTGATAAGAAAATGAGTCACATATTAAAATAAGTTAAATTCTGCAAGTATAAACAAAGCTCATATTTTTTTATTCTCATTTTTCTTGCAAAGTTCTTAACACATGTTTTTTTACAAAGTCAAATTAATTGCTTTGAATCACTTTTCCCCTCAAAAGACGAGGGCACTACACGAGGGGTGAGCTAAAAATAATCCAAAATTTCCTAAATTCTTCTAACATCTCGATAGTTAAAATTCGCACTTTAACTCTCTTTATCATAATCTTCATTGTTAATAGATCAAAAGTATCATTTATCATCTGTCATAATGGCATCTCTTGAATAAATTATGCATTATCATAAATGTAAAATAATCAAGAATTCGTCGTTAAATCAAAAGAAAAGAAATTGAATAAACTGATTATTAAAAGAATCAAAATCCTATTCTGAATGGGAATAATCACTGAAATTTTTCGTAAAATTTTCGGAGCAATTTTTCCTGGTACGAAATCATCTTAAATTGCATGAGTCGCTCTTCACTGTTTATTCCTGTATTAACCGAGTAGAGAGAGTCAAGGAAATAAGTTGTTTCACATCGTTTTACCTTACGGAAAAATTCTATTGTAAAAATGCTTCCATTCTTGGATTGAAAAAAATATTTGAATACATAAAATGAAATTAAAATTTCTGAAATAAAAATTATTTTCATTAAGCAATTCATTATTAACTCTACATATTTGTATTGTTTTTATGATATTAAGATTTGCAAAAAGAAAACTCAATTTCTTTTAATCATATACCTTTTTCAATTTTTTTTCATTACAAGTATCTTTAAAAAACGTATATTACGATTGGAATTATCGAAATAAGCAATTCCCTCATGTAGTCAAATATTATAATTTCAAAAATATGATTATCCTTCCTCTTTATGTTTGGGAATACATCTGTTCTCTTAACAAGGAAACAAAAAAATGATAAATTCCAGTTTTATTTAAAAATATAACTTCTTTCCCACATCCAATGACCTGTGTTCTTGGAATATTATTCCAGCTCCAGTTGTTAAAGCCATTCTGTTAAATTCTTAAGATAAACAAAAAAGTTCATTTTATTCTATTAAAGGAAAAATTCGTCCAATAAAGAAAATTAAATTGGAAGACTATTTTTTCCACCCCATGAAACTTCTTTTAATTAGTGTTTCATTTTTCTCGAGGGCGAAATGCCCCTGGAACATTTTCATGCATTGGCATTCAATTTGATTTCTTGAAATTCATTACATCAGATTCACATTTAAATAGTGCTACTTAAAATGTTTTCTTTCTTTTGCTTTGTGAATTGATTTTAACGAAAACGTACTATCATTGTGTGTGTGTGTATGAGAATCATTATTTGTTTGCATGCATCAATTTTTTTTTCCGTAATGATGCAGCTTATTTAAATATTGAAATAGAAATATTTATTTTATCCAAAAGAAAAGTAATATATCAAATTCACGCTTCTCAATCTGTAAATTTATTTTGCATGTTAAAAAAAGTTTATTTTTATAATGTTCTTAAAATTTCTTTAATTTTCTTTAATAGAATCATTAAAAAAGCAATCAATAATAATAATCATTATTCAAAAAGAAATCAAATGCGAATGTATATTTAAATGCACTTTTATTTCATTGTAAGAAATACAAGCTTCTAAACTGTATTTTTCTTCTCTTTAGATCATCTGTGTTATTATAAAACTTCATTATATATGTGGTGCCTGAATATTTAAAACCATGATTTTTCTATGATCTTGGTTCAAATATAAATTTTTTTTTGGCTCGAGAAATTATTGGATGAAAATATTTGATTCTATTATTAATTTTTTTATAGGTTGAAGGACGTAGGAATTCTACGTGTGATTCGCTAGAAAATGAGTGTAAAATTAAGAACGTAATTTCATTCATAATTTTGCGTGTAAGATTTTATGTATATTTCCTCGACGTTAATGATGCCCAGACTAGGTTATGATTAGTTTTTTTTTTACAAATACAGTTGTAGTTTTATCTCTTAAATGAAATATTTAAAAGTAAAAAATGTAATCTGTATTTTTCTTCAAGCGCAAAATAGTAAAGTAAAAAATTAAACTATTTTTGCGGTCCTTGTTTTTATGGAAATATTTATTGCCAACTAATGCAAACTTTCGTTAATTTAAATAACTCTGATATCATTCATTTTCATAATCATCAGTTCAAGGGTGAAATATTCCATTGATTAAAGGAGAAGCAGTAATACCGTAAGCAATGAAGCTTGACGCCTGCCGAAATCTCACATCTAAGTTTAGAGAGTTCAGGCGGCAAAAATGTTTCGAAGAAAAATGACAGTGACAAAAGTTGCATGAGAATAATGTATTCAATATGTAAGACAAATTAGCAATGGATATTGTCTTTTCAGAAATACAGCCAAGAATAATTAATCTGAATAAAACTATTATCTGAACACCAATTTTTAGATCACAAAACACTCGATTTTTAACAAATATCAATGTTATAAAAGATAACATAGCATAAGATAAGTAACATTTTTGCAAAGCTTGATTTTATACCTCAAAAGAGTTTTGAAAATTAGTTTTGGTTAAAGCATACTTTTCGGTAGTGTTCCTTTTGGTTAACACATACTTTTCGTTTGTTTTCGTTCAAAAATTCGTTTGTGCTAAAACATACTTTACCCCAATCTCTCACTTTTTAAAGTCCAATTTCTGTGAGAGAATATTTTTAAAAATTTTAATGTGATATTTGAGTGAATAGCACTTTCTACTCATTCTTTGATAAAAAAAAATGGTGGGAGGAACAAAATTCTGAACTTAAGATGTATGCTTTGGAAGAATATTTGAGAAAAAATTGCTGTTAATGGTACGGGACACAGGCTAATTCACACTTTTCTCTTTTCTTCAATTCTAAACGGCTTAGAGAAATCAAATTTCACGTGTCAGTTTAACTTCTAAATTAAAGATGCGCAGCAGAGTTTTATAAAAATTTTAGTTTTTTTTCTATGTAACAGTCATTTTTTAATGTTATAAAACCGATCTTAACAAAGACATTCTACGTACAAACCTTTTAAAAATTAATGCGAACAATTGCTTCTTATATAATGCACATAGGGTTTTCTTAAATAATTTAAAATACACACAACTAGCTTTATTATTATTACTCTAACACGCAGTAGTATTTAAATGCAAATTATGAAATCTTGTTAGTAAATTAAACCGAAATTACTTTTTCATTTAACTATAACTAATATTCTCTTAGATTGAAAACATTAATGATTTCATTTTCATACACACGAAATAATATCACACAAATTCTTTCTACAGATTTATCCGTCAATTGCTTAAATTGTTTCGAACTTATTTTGAATACTTGGAGATATTAGATTTCTAAGGATTCTATTTATTTTGATTTATATAATATAAGCAAATTGCTCCTTTCTGGTGTGTGGAATCGAGAATATATATATATATATATATATATATATATATATATATATATATATATATATATATATATATATATATATATATATATATATATATATATATATTTGTGCCGCTCGATTCTACGAGTAAGAAGCAGTCTGTTATCTTAAATCAAAATAAGTATAATCCTTATAAATATGATCTGATATCACCAAATATTCAAAATAAGTCCAAAATAATCAAAGCAATCTGTAGATAAATCAGGAGTAAGAATTCGGGAATATATCTCGTGTTTATAAGCAATTCATAATTTTTCATAAAAAAAATATATTCAGAACAGTTAAGAGTACATTAATTTAATAATTTCGTCTCCTCAAAAGAAAACAATCATGAAAACGGACTTACTTTCTTTGTGAGTTAGATATAATTGTTAGATAAAAAAAAAAGTTATCTCTCTCTTCTAACACTTTAGAAATGATTGAAAAGGGAAGAACTGTATACTTTCCTCCTAAGATTGATAAAATGTTAGTTAATAGGTTAGATAGACAGATGATAAAAACACTGAATATTATAAATAAAAAATATGTTGTGTCATACACCTTCATTTTAAAATCAATCCATATGAATAAGACAGCTCACCGCATCACAAGAGTGCATGAAATACAATAGAAAAGAAAAGAATCAATTAAAAACAATGATCAATTTGAAAGTTGCACATACGAGTTCTTGTTCCCCAGTTAGGTGCGAAGTCTCCACTTTTCTGGGATTCTGTATTTAAGCATTTCAACATTAGGAGATGGTCAGAAATCCCTGAATTAAAAATTGCCCACACTTGAGAAAACAGTGTTTCGATGTTGTACAGATGTTTCACCAAGCAGTCATGTTTGGTGAGGGAAGCCATGCTCTTCGTGCCTGAGAAGTTGCTGAATTCATACGTGCCTTCTGCATAGTGCGCAATGAGTAACAATTTTAGATCACGCTTTTGCAACGAAGAAGAATATTGAAAATAGAACTGCCATTTAAATATAATCCCATGAAGCTAGAAACAAATTTATGTGTATAACAGAACAAAAAGGTTTCTTATTCCCTGATTTGATTCATACTGTTATGCTAAATGAACTTTGGTGTATAAACCTTCTTAACGTATTTCCTATTTTAATATTGAGGAATATGCAGATAAAACCATGTATGAAAAAAATGTAAGCGAATTTAATGAATACCTCAAAAAATGATATTTTTCAATATACAATTTTTTAAGCGTTACTTTACTATAGAAGTCTTAACGGTGACTAGAAGTAATACTTTTAAAAAGAAAGTTTTTCTTAAAAAAAGACAAGACTAAAAAGAAATACAAGAACAGGGATAAAATTCAGACACGCAAGACATGAAAACCATTTTCATAAAGCTGATACAAATCGGAAGGGACTTCTGCAACCAGGATCACGACCATTAGACACATTTTTTGAAAAGTTCTATCCCTCTGCGCAGTTTCTAGATCGTTAGAAGAGGCAGCAGCATCCTCCCCAACCTATTGAAAAGATCTCAGAGTGATATATTTGCGCCATATACTTCTCCAACACATCCTTGAGATTTCACTCACTCTCAACACCTTTTCTTGAGAAAGGCGATAAAAAAACACCCTCTTGTAATAATTCTCCTCATTTATTATTTCCTCAATTGAAATTTATATTTCCATTTACTTTTCGTTTCTTTAGGTAATTTCTATTGTTATGTACTTCTTTTCCATGTAGAATGATAAATGCATTAAAACAAATTAAATCAGACAGTTGAAAGTGTTAATTAGTTTATAGCTACTTAACTTTATTAAATTAAAATATCTGAACTAATACTAAAATATTATCTACAGCTTTATTTAAAAAATCTTTGGTACAAAATATTAACTAAAAAGTTGTATCGTTTTAAAATAACTGCAGATTTATAACCAGCTTTGTTAAGAATCATAAATGATATTTAAAACATAATGAAACATGAGCTATTTTTTGAGACACTAAGAAATATGTATTTAATAAGTAAAATTATTATATAATCAACAAATACTAACAAAAGTACTTTAGGTTAAACACACAACTCCTTAATATTAGTGGGACCGGAAAAGATGGTCGTTTCTGCTCATGCCGACGTTTAATTGTCATTTGTGAGTTCATATCTGTTTCATGATATCGTCTGCTTTCATTTTTTGTGAAAGTGCAACTCACCTTTTCAGTTTCTGATGTAATCTATTTTCTATTTGTCGTATGCTGATTCACTTAAATATAACTTAATATTAAGCTTTTCTTTTTCTAAATTTGAGATATTATAGCCAGCAAAATATCAAAAGAGCATATCCGGCATTGTATGTTTTCAGAATTTCGTAAAGGTAGTAACGCAAAATTTTCGACCAGAAACATTTGAGCTCCGTATTTGTGATGTTATCCAATTCGTGAAATGTTACGATGTTAATCCAAGTGCATTAGACGCTCGAAAATGAAAATTATCATTACTTTCCAAGATCCGATTATTTACTTTTCTTGATATTTTTGAGAATATATCTGACTCCTGATATATATATATATATGTGTGTGTGTGTGTGTGTTTGTGTGTGTGTGTGTGTGTTTGTGTGTGTGTGTGTGTGTTTGTGTGTGTGTGTGTTTGTGTGTTTGTGTGTTTGTGTGTGTGTGTGTTTGTGTGTTTGTGTGTTTGTGTGTTTGTGTGTGTGTTGTGTGTGTGTGTGTGTTTGTGTGTGTGTGTGTGTGTGTGTGTGTGTGTGTTTGTGTGTGTGTGTGTTTGTGTGTGTGTGTTTGTGTGTGTGTGTGTTTGTGTGTGTGTGTGTTTGTGTGTGTGTGTGTGTGTTTGTGTGTGTGTTTGTGTTTGTGTGTGTGTTTGTGTGTGTATGTGTGTTTGTGTGTGTGTGTGTGTTTGTGTGTGTGTAATCCAAAATTATCCTTGAAAGATCAATAAAATTAGACAATGACAAGATAAGGAAAGAAGTTTAAAAAAAATACGTAGCAAATATTCGAGGAACTGTCAGACACCTTTAACCAACCTTGATGGATCATCCAAAAACAACTACAGAAAACTGGAAAAATAAGCAGAGTAGGAATTTGAATTCGCCGTAATCTGTCAGAAGAGAACGAAGCCAACCGATGGCATTGCATGCAATATATTGCTTCAACGGCACTATACAGAACTATATTTCGATCGTTTGATCTCTGTGAACAAAAAAAAATGAGTCCTATATGATAATTCAGAAGGCAGAGGCTCGCTCTTAATGAATCATCACGAAGTACTGAGAAGCCAGGTTTCATACCAAAAGGGCGTTTTGGTGTCTCTGGTGGAGTATGCACATAATTTTACTGAAAGTACTGAAACTTGGTCAAACTGTTATAGTGCAGATTTTGATTGTGAAAAATTGGATCGAGTTAACGAAATTTTAATCGAAATTATCCGGTGATTGTCAACAGAAAGGGCGTCATTCTTCAACACGTCAATTCAAGACGGTAAGAGAATTATGGAAACAAAAATTATGAATTCAAATGAGAGGTACTTTCTCACTCACCTAACTCATCCGATATTAAACAGTTGGATTTCTAAGCTTCGAGATCAGTGAGTACGTTTCCATTTATTGCAATGCTTACAACGTTTTCTAGTGATAAAAAACTTGAAAATTTGGATGATGTCCAAAATGCTTTCTCGAGGATTTTGCGGAAGAAATCGACGTGATTTTTATTGATACGGGCTTTAAACTTTGCATAATAGGTGGAACTTCTTGTTGATAACGAGAGTGATTATATTATTGATTAAAATTAAAGAGAGAGAGACAGAGACTGGGATTAATGAGATATGATAGTAATGTTGCATTTATGCAATAAATTCAAACTAAAAAATTTATTCCTTTCAATTTGTTGTAAGAATGCGACATTAATTTTCTGTACCCCTAACATTTTGAGAATAATTAAGGCTAAATATAGCATTATTAACGATAAACATATAGTAACTGAAACTGTTATTAATTTATCAAAAATGTTATCATTTTCTCTCACCGATTCCATTAAATTCTAATGCACAATAATTGAAAACTAATTTGTCGCTGTTGATTTCACGTTTTAAAAGATCGATGAGTCAAAAAATTTTCAACCAGAACAATGAGGTCCTTGCTTCAACGGATGGCATTGCATGCAATATATTGCTTCAACAACAATTCAATGTCTAATGTATAAACAAAATAAATTGTTTTTTTTTTAAAAATTTATTTTCCCTTTTGTTGTTGAGTGTGTTAATTAATTAATGTTTTATTTTAAAAATCACTGTCATTATTTATGATTTAATTTTGCTCAACTTATTTCCATGTTTCTATAGTTAAATTGGCAACATATTATTGATGACATAAATTTCCTTTTACAAATAACAACCCATAAGTAATTATATATTTTTAGCTGCATACTCATGCCATAATTTGCGTCTGCATTTTGTATAAATATAGATTGAAAAGTATCTGCTTCTAGCACAAATAATAAGAATTTCATTGCGATAATTTTGTCGGCATTTTCTTTCGAATTTATTTCCTTTTGACGGATCCACGCGTTTTCAGATAGATCTAGCTTTAACATTTTTTATGGAGTCCAATTTTATTATCATCTAACAATTCATGACTTTTCTTATCACCTTAGTTAAAGTTTCTAAATCATTTCTTGTCTTCTAACAATCTGCTTGTTTTTCATTTTGCAAGCAATTATACTCCTGGCTGGAATATCCTTTTGTAAAATTATAGTTCATTTGTAAAAGGAAAGTTATCAACTTTCCTCTACAAAAGGGAAAGTTTTTCCTTTTTGTTATTACAAATCATAAAATCGTGTAATTGCTGAATCACTAAATAACAATATTTTACAAAAAGGAACGTTTAACAAATTACAAAATTTGCTTTTATCACATTTCAAGCTAAATTAGAAGAATAGGAAGGTTATTCTCCTTCTAATCCCTTTTTGATGCGAATTTGTTCAAGAAAAACAACTATCGATCTTTCTGCGTGTCAGAAGATACGCTTTTACTCTGGAAAAGGAATTAGAAAATTTTTACATAGCATTTAAAACTGCACTAGTTGCCTGGGATATTCTTCGTATTTTTAAATTTGATGATTTTTTACCATTTCTATATTGAATAAAGCTCCAATTGTTGATGACACATTTTGTGCACCTTAATTATGGCCATAATTGTTGCTCCAATATTTGTATATCACATTTAAATTTTTTTCATTCTAGGAATAAATCATCTTTGAAGACCTATACTTCACTTTCTTGCCCTATTTGAAATTAAAAGAAATTATATATTTCTTAACTAACTATGGTAAATTACAAGGATAACTCAACTAATTTCGACATTCTTCTGATTTTAGAGTTGCCCTAAAATGATCACCATCTACCTTGAGATTTTTGAAAAATTATAAGGAAATGAAAATCATGCTTAAAAAATTCTCATTTACAAATTAAAGGAACAAAAATAATAGTGCAAGCTCGAAAATTTCTTCTGATAACAGCACTATTCACTTATTTTTCTAAATATTTTGATTTAGAATTTTGGAGAAAGATGAATAGAATGGACGAATAAAAAAGTGAGATAATGGGATGCTTAAGATTATTCTGACTTGAAGGTTCTTATCTATCCAAGGCAACAAAAGAAAATTGAAGAGGACCGGCTTCTCTCGGGAGAAAACGAAGCGTTTTCCTGTTTACGGGAGCATTTTCCAAGTAGCTGTCAAGATCTCCTCCTCCACAGATGAGTGATTTCCAACAGAATTCCGGGGGTCTGAGAAAGGGGAATAAACCGATCACCGGCCATAAAGGTAAGAATGAAAAATAGGGGATCTTCTCCAAGAGGCTCGAGCCGGAGTTACGACCGGTGCTTCCTTCCACTCCAGTTTGAAGACGGAAGTAAGAGGAAAAAACACGATTCAATATTTTATTCAAATCATTCTTCCAACACTCCTCGCGAGCACCCTTACCAGTTTCCATATCTTACTCGCAGACACTGCTTGCCCATCCCAGTCACGAAAATGTCTCCCCTGCCTTCCTTGACTATGGGAATGCATCAGTCAAATGTGTCCTTGTCCATTCCCCTTTGCCTTCAAGGAGAAGAGACCTCCCCCGCACGGGATAAACCTAATCCTTTTCTTTTTTAGGCCCTAACGTGAAATGTTTCCTCAGTGTCGAAGGCATTCGATGGGGGCGCCTGGTATCGATCAGGCTAACAGTCGGGGTTCTTTCCTTCCAGTAGTAGCAGTAATCTTTCCATGGTTAGAGAGGTAGATAAAAATCACTGCTGGCATCGCCTCCCCTTCCGATGCTTTCCACATTTGTGGCATTTCTGCAGGAGGTGCTAAGTGTGAGCGGAATACTCAAGAACAAGGGGGAATCCATTAAGGTGAATGTTTTATCAGCACAGCCTGATTATTAGACGCAATTACAAGGAGTGCAGACACTACTGCACACAGTGACGGATGAAGTTAGAAGTTTGATAAAACATAACTCTTAAGACTATATGCCGCAAGATCTGTCTTAATGGAACATTTTTTACTGTTTAAACACCAAACATTTGTCAGAGCTTAAATTACGATTGTGCGCAAGGAATGGAAGGAAACAGACATCAAGATTTTACTCTCTATTTAGCTGACAGTGTGTATTATTTCCAAAACTCGATTACAACATTTGCATAAAATTAAACTATAATTAACCTTGGTTTGGACATATTCAAAGTGATTGTTAAGTCCGGTTTTCCCCTTTAACTCTTTAACCATTTAAACTGACCATTTTAAATGGTCAGTTTCGTATAACCACTATTGAGTTAGAGGAAATTAAACATGGTATCAGAACTCCTTTAATTTTACATTCTCAAAATTTAATTTATTTAAAAAATGTTTTTAATTTTGTAAAGGTATTGCTTTTGCCTAGTAAAGTGATTACGTTTTTGGTTTTGCCAATAAGCCAGCTATCTGAAATAGATCGTTCCAAAGTGTGCAAAATTACAATCGATTTGTTTTCAGCTGATCCATACGTGATGCCACGTTTCATAATGTTATCAGCGTTTTGAATTAAGTTAAGTAAATGGTAAGTATAATTAACAATAGCATTAGAAGAATTTTTCCAAATTGAAATATTTCTTATTAAAGTATACGTATACTTTCCTATAGCAGCCAGATCACGAAAGTCCGAATATTTCATTAAAATAGGAATTTAAGAGTTAATATTAAACTATAATAAGAATATAAGGAAGTGATACAAAATAAATGCCTATTTTTCACATGATATAATTTTATTTTGTGAGCTTGAGGAATGCAAGTACTAATATAGAAAGCAATAAATATGTATGTGTAAATGCCTCATATGTCCGAGTTTTGCAAATCAATAGAATTACATTTTTATTTTTGTGCTACATTTTATTACAACTGAATCCTAAGCACCTTGTTGCTCGAACCGAAACTAATAGCTTCACTAATCATAACTCCAAAATTAATTTATTTCTAAATACTTTGATTTGTTAATGCCAAATGAAATTTTACTAACTTACGGTGTTTATTCATTTGAAATATTGAATTACCTATAAAAACAAGAGTTTATATACCTATATATATATATATATATATATATATATATATATATATATATATACAATTTTCTTACTTTTCCAATGTCTTTACCAATTGAATTTTAAGAATGTAATTAGTCAGTTGAGTGTCAACCAGTTATTTAAATTCTGATCATATATACTGAATGAATGTACATTATTTATTGTAATATGTTTTTAAAGCGGAATAAATGCGAATTAACAAATTTAATGCATTAATTTATTTTTCAACCCGTACGTGAAATGGGATACATATTGTATATTAAGCTATTGACCCTTAAATGTAAGATCAAAATTCTTACATTTAAGAGTCTTATGTTTAATCACTTAACATTTAATTTTAAATTCTTACATTCAGTCTATAGCTTAATACACTATATGTAATGCATCGGAATAACTTGCAACAGTTTCCATAGATTGCAACAGATAGAATAAAGTTGGAACGAAGTCATTGACGTTTGTGTAAATTACTAAAGTTACATTGTTAGCATGAAATACTGGAGATCAAATCATCTCTTTTTGGAGGCTTTGAGATGAATGGTTTATTTTTGCTTTGAACATTTCAGGAGACATGTGGGTAAGCTTTTTGGATAAGGCTTGTGAATACAATAATTGCTATTGAAAATCCGAACATATAGGTATATCAATTCTTAATGCTTGGGAAAACTTTCTATATTCATATATAATGATGCAGGCAAGCTTTGATCGTTCCAGAAGTTAATAATGTTATTGCTATCAACGATTTTCATATTGAGAAGAACACCCATGTTGAAAATTCAATTATAATGTAATGTTCCTTCGCTTGTGTGGCATTGTAGGAAATGTGATAGAACAGGTGTTAAATATATTATTTCAACATGGTTGAGAAATATATTTGCGTTGTCTACGTTCAGCAGCTTTAGGGACTGAATTAGGCTTTTTTTACCGCAATTATTTAAGGTACCTGAATCATAAGTGTTTGCTGTAATCAAAGGTATAGACAGTTTTCACTGGTTTTGTTTTTGCAAAAGGAAAAAAAAAACTGTCTTGAAAATAATTTTTCTGCACCCGAAGGTATACAGTAATGCATTCTTGACTCTTAACTTCTGGCGATTTCCCCTATTGCGATACTTCGGGGAGATTATGTCCCTTCCACGCTTTTCGATAGAAAAAAGAAGTTTCTTGAAGGACAATAACTTCCGCTCACAGAAATGAAAAGAAAACAAGAAGCTCCTAAACTTTCAGTCACCAATCCACCCCCAAGGGCGTCAAGATTCTGAAATCCCTACTTTCACGGGTTCTTTGTATATCCAATCTCTTGGATTGTTTGCGGGGTTGGCTTACTGTGTGATATCGAAATGGCATTATCCGTCGCCAAACGTTGAGTATCTTTGACCACCGAGGCGTGATCCAGCCCCATGCTTTTTTTTTTCTCTCTTTATCACTTGATCAAAAAATGTTTTTTTCTGCTCTGGTGGTGGGGAAGGCAACGAAATAAAAGATACCAGGGCCTTTTTTGTGTTCCAGGGCTTCAAGTACAAGCTCAATATTTCGTGTATCATACTTTTTTGCACCAAGTTGTTACTCGCTGTTCTTTTGTTGGAAGACGATTAGGAGACTGAAAAGATTTATTTCCCTTTTGGTAACTTTACAAACATAGAACATTCAGTTTCGCTTGTTTAGAAGGAAAAAGTTAATTTTCTTTTTAAAATCAACAATGATATAAAAGCATCTTAATTTAAAATTTGATTTAAGATTCATATTCAATACCATACTTAAAACATGTTACTTGATTTATAATAGCACAAAATAATTGCTAATATGCTTAAATATAAAGTTAAACAAGCATAAAAAAATTTACTGAATGTAGTTATAATGAAAAATAATCACAAAATATTGAAATAAAAATATACATAAAAATAACTTTTTGAAAGGAAAATCTAATTACATGTGATATAGATTTTATGAAATTAAATCATTAGTGTAATTTTGTACATTATTATTAATGTAAATTTAGCAGTTCGAAATAGAGTTAATCCTTCAAAATTTGGTCCTTATATTTTTGAATTCTTAACATCTTTAAAAATTTCAGAACGATTTTATTTATAAAGTCAAACATACATTGCTTATTGGAGAAGAATAAGCATGTAAAGGGAGACTCACATTACGAAATTTCCCATATTATTATGCAGGCAATTCTCCTTCTTACTATTTCGTTAAACTGCATATTTTATATCAGAACTACATACTATCAAAAAAAATTTAAATATTCACAAATGGCTCCCTATCCAATTGCATTGTTACCATAAGAAATTATCGTAAAATATTGTTAACTCACAATTGCTAATAAAAACGGATGTGGTAGCCTAGTGGTTAGGGTATCGGCTTCCCGTCCGGAAGAGCGGGGTTCGATTCCCCATACCATCAAAGAGACCCACAGAATAAAGTACGGGCTCATTAAATCTGTAGAATTGAAAATCCTGTGGTCGGTCGTTGAGCTGTTACCGTATGATAATGATCAGGAGGAAAGCTTTTTTTGCATTTCAGATCAAAGTCAAAACTGAGGGAGTGCATTCTCCGCTAGTGCCATCTATCAGAAGAGTTTAGAGAGGGGAGAGAGGTGCCATCTATCGAGTAGTATCAAAGTAAGATTTTTACTTTCACATTCGTAGTGCTTTGGTTAAACGAAAGGCGACCCTACTGACTTAAATTCACATAGCCAATGGCATAGCGAGCTTGGCTTGTCCAATATCATAAATAACAATAATACGAATTAATGTACATGAATAAAAGCTTAATAAATTATGGGAAGGATTCCCTCACACGTCATGCTTAATGTATTGTTAACAAATAAAAACTTCTTGATTGTAAGGTGAAAAAATTGTGTGATATATCATACAGTTTTATTGCATTGCTAATACACTCTACAGAAAATTGTAAAACATGAATAAAACTTAATATATTAGGATGGTAATATTCTCGCATGACATAATTAATGCATTGTAAATAAATTCAAATAAATTAAGAATCATGTAATATTATACAGATATACTGTATTGCTACTTGAGTGCTGTCATTTAAAATGCTCATATAAAAGGTTGGTAAATGACGAAGGTGATATCATAATTTCCTTGTAGTCAACGTATTGTTAACAAATTTGTCCAAGTTAGAATGTTGTGATGTCATCCAACTACATTGCTATACCCTATAAACAATAGAAGTTTAGTAAATTATGAAAGAGATATCCTCACACACGACTTGGTCAAATGTAATTCATACGTATTGTTGACAAATTCAAGTAAATTACTGTTGCCCTCACTTTCTTGGATATTTCAGGACAGCTTTTGTATAGTACCAATTTAGTGATATCTAGCGGTTGTACTGTATTGCTAACGCACTATTGCTAATTGAACAACATTGAAACAGAGCTTTAAAGTATACAAGTCAAATTACGTACTCAATTAAAATCCATATGTTTTGTTGGAAGATTTGAGAATATTAATGATGTTGTGCCCCTAAAAACTCATAAAGTATCTGTTAGGCACAGATACCATATGAATTCCATGAATGGATTCAAATGTTTCTAACGAAAACATCATTATATATGTGTTTCAGGTATGAAGATATTATACACATCATATATTCTAATAAGAAGGCATAAGTCAGAAGTCATCTTGACTGAATGATTAACTTTGTTAGTTGGAAAAGTAAGATATTACTTGATAAATTGCAATGCTTTTAGTTATAACGGTAATGGCAAGGCATTTTTCTTGATAATATAATTCCTACAGTAGAGATCCAATTATCAGAATCACTTTCAAGTTTTCGAAAAATAAATTACATTGGAGAAGAAACGGAAAATGAGAAAAAGAAAAATGTTTCAAAAGGAGGAAATATTAAAGAAGAGAGAAAATGAAAATAACGTGTCACTTGAATATTCTTTTAAAAATTCCTAAATGTTCAAAAGTTAGTGCTGAAGATACAGTGAATGGTTATGAGTGAGACTCATCATTTCAAATGATGGTAAACATCATTTAAAGTTGTAGGATATGAAGATTAGCTTAATGTCCATATTGAAGCAGATATGAGACATCTGTTACTACCGGCATTTGCCGACTTTAAAGAGGATGGTGTATCAGCCCGAGTTTGGTCACATGGAAATTCTCACTGTCAAGTGGATTCTCCACTTGATTTCTTGAAAACTTAGGAAGCCAATGAAACAGCTTAATCTGACTGAGATGTTACACTAGCAATGACTTTCATTTGCAATGCTGTGTACATATACTGTATTAAAGCATCGTTCTCTTATCATCAGAAAGTGCTGAATTCGTATTAGTCTCAGTCCAAGATCTAATGTTAGGTAACTGGGCCTATTAAATAAAACATGGTTTCATTATCCATCAAGTGAAATGATGCATCTGGAAATGACATGTCAGCATTGAGGACTTTTGATTGGTCTCTGCTTCTAAATGACAAAGATTCCCACTCGAATTTTTTAACCTACCCCTTGGTGCCCAACTCAGGGATAAGTTCAGGGATAGCTTTTGATGAGTTGTTGCAACAATATAACACCGGTGAAATAACTCCTCAAAGCTGAATTTCCTTATTGGGTACACTGTTGAACAAGGTTGTGTTCGCTTGCGGGGCTCAAGTCAGCTAGATGCCGAAATAGGTTTTCTGAACAAGTGGAAATGTGATTGACATCTTTTTTAATTTCTATTTGTATTCTTGCTTTCATTAATGTTTTAATCGTGGTAAACTTTATTTTATCAAAACATTCATCATGTTATTAAATAAAATTATTAATATGATGCACGTAAAAAATTTGGCATAAATTCTTTATTTAAAAATGATGTCAATGTACACAATTTGCATTTGGATTAAGAAATTGAAGAATATCAGTTGTTGAAAGTTACCGTTTTAATATGCAAAGTTATATATATATATATATATATATATATATATATATATATATATATATATGTATGTATATATGTATATATATATATATGTATGTATATATTTATATATATATATATGTATATATATATATATATACCAAAATTAATTAAAGTAAATCTTTACATAATCAACACAAATAACAGATATGCTTTATGATAATTTTTTTTTGTTTTTTTCTTTTCAAATCACAAATTGTAGACATGATGCATTTTATATTCGGTATGTTGCAAACAACACAGATAGAAGCAATTTTGTTTGTAAACAAACATGAAAAAAAATTTTTTTTTACGGTTGCTTGCCTGGGTTTGATCTTTCTTTTCTGCATTTGCAAAAAATCATAGAAAAGCTTCTTATTTCCTTTGAGGTTATGCTATAAGCATATTATCGCTTGAGAAAATTTCATATCTCGGAAAGTGATATTGGTTTTCGACTTTATTTTGTTTAAAACGTAAATTTTGCCTTAAGAAACTGTTGTATGAATTCCTCTTTTGTTTCCACAAATTTGCTAACTTCGTCTTTGTAACTTCTTACAAAATACTAACATCGGGGAAATAAACGTTAATTCATTTTCTTAAAAACTCCGAGTAGTAATCAATTTGTTTTTTCTTTCACAAATTAATTGAGCAACAATCATTGATTTAGATGACAATTTTCGCATAAACATTTAAAAATTTTAATTATTTATTTGCACCAAATAAATCAATCATTTTAAGTTAAGCAAAACTTTCTGGAAAGGGATTGAGGCTTTGGTATATTATGTAAGACATCTGGTGAAAGAATGGAAATTGCAGATTTGAGAGATAACACCGTTTCCTTGACATTCAAATAAATTTAATTATCTAATGAATAAATTTTATGGCTTCTTAAAACAGCTTTCATCAAAATAAAACGAAAATGCCCTAATCAATTTTTTTCTGGCTCTACTCGAGAAAAGATTAATTAGTTAGTTTAATCTGTGAACAAAGAACTTGATAAGATAAAAATTCCTTAGTTTTGACTTTAATTTAAAGCTTATCTTTAATCTTAATTAATTGTTTCTCCCGAAATACTGTTAGTATAATGGCGGCGGATGGGCAGAATTTTCTGGGTCAGGTGCCACTTTTAATATTTGTCTTAATTAACATTTGCGATACTTCCACTATTGTCTCGGCAATCCATCGGTGTATTGCCGTATTCTTAATGTCTAACAACCCTGATATAATTCCTATCTCAAGTACAGTATAGTGGTTAACATTTTCTCTGACTGTCTGATCTAGATTAAATCACTGAAAAAGACATTATCGCTAACACATACATATTGCTGCTTCTCGTTGGTTTTTAAAATTGTGGCCATATATTTTCATGGCTTATAATCACTGTGTTGATGAAAAAATATATTCAAATTGCTATATAATGGTATCTGACTAAATATTCTTATATTAAATTGAAATTAAGTAGCTAAAAGAGTGTTTTCCACTGTACTGTTATATATAAAAATAATTAGCAAAAGATAATTACTTTATGTGATTTAGTTAATAATCATATATTTATCCTTAACCTCAAATTATCTTATGTTTGAAAATTGTATCTATTTTGTAATAAAAGTAAGTATTTCAAGTTTACTACAAATGTTTAAATTGAAAACTGAATTAATATCACTGTAATTGCTTAAAATATTTGACAATTTTTAGAAAAAGATTATGCATCGATTTCTGATTCCCTATCAAAATCAAACATTTTGAAATAAATGAAGATGTATTTCGTTTCTGATATTAAACTAAGATATAAGTTTACTTAAATTTCCTAAAACTGTAGGTAGATCATGGAAGACCACTGAAATATAAGAAAAACTTTTTTATAACTCTTTAAAAAATATATAAATTCTTTAACACAAGAATAAAAAAATATTTAAATTTTTTATTCCTTTACACATGAATTGATTTATAAAATACTTTTTAAACTACCTTCTGAATTATAAGGAAATGATTCTCTTGAAGAGCAAATAATTAAAAAAATATTTATACCTGTATGTATATTGAAAATGGATAAATGTTTTCAAAACCAAATAATGAGGGAAGAAAGTAAACATTTAATTATTATCTAACATCTTATTTTTATTTATTTTACTCAAATTTAATATATGTAGGGAGAAAGTTACATCCTTATTGCTGTAATATCAAATTCTGATTTTAATTTCTATGAAGAATACGTTGATTTTAAGTTATATCAATTTTCAAAATCATGAAAACTTAGCAATAAATTTTAAATTTGAAAAAAAAAAATTTTTTTTTTGGTACTAAAGTTTAAGTTTTAACGACAGCATTATTTCTCTCTTCCATTTTTATGTTTTCAAGACGTAGTGTTTTCTGTTTTAATTACAGATTCCTGCAGAACAAATTTTTGTTATCTCTTTCCTCTTTAAAGAAGAATTCAAAAGTGATATTTCTTAAATAAACACGTCAAAATTCAAGATTTCGCAATGGAGACAACCAAAAACGCTAAATATTTATAAAAAATTGCTTTAGCATCACTACATTAGTGATCTACCTCTAATTTACCGAATTCGCTAATTATTTATGATAAGATATATTTATGACAGAATTCAACTATAAGTATTAAAAGTTTCTACAGAAACTAATGTTGCATACATACCATGTTTACTTTCAGAGCTTATGATCCGTAGATGTTAGTCGCTACATGTATTATCTTATAATTTATTTAATTAATATTAGGTCATTAACAAGACTTTCGTTTCATTAATAACCACATACTCATGTACGAATTGTATCAAAAGCAAGAAGTAATTAGAACATCTGAGAATAAATTAAAATATAATTGCTATAATTTTTTCATATAAATCATTCCTTTAAAAAATAACCAAAAAATAGATAGTTAATGATCTGTAAATGAATAAACAATAAGCAACTGAAAGTGATCGAAATAGAATCCAAATTTTCAAAAGCAAAGCTCTAACCTTAGAACTTGAAACAGAATCCAAGAACAAAACGTGATAACGAAGAAAGCCAAAATTAATTGTGCTATTCACCGCAAAAGCTTGTGAGTTACATCTTCCTATGCAGTATGCGTAACTTTCGATAGGTTTTCTTGTTCAATATAACAAGTTTGGCTGGAAAAATGATGCAAGTTTTTCTTAAAACAACAGGCGAAGATTATATGTAAAAGTAAATGAGCAATATGTGAACAAAAATATACAAGAAATCAGCTATCTTCAAATATTATTCAATTCTATTCTATTCAGCTAATTTGATATGTTTAACATCAGATGTTAAAAATCGTCTGATGTTATAAAACACAACTTTATTCTTTTTTTTGTTTGTAACAAAAAAAGAATGAGTAGAATTTCTCACAAGATTAATTAGAGATAAAATGTGAAACACAATTGCTGTCCACAAAATTGGAATTTTGAAAGACTAGGAGATAAATATGGAAAGCTATAAAAGTGCTGGGGACCATTTAGATAGATGCAGTTTGTGAATCCACTGAATTGGACAGGAGGAGGAGATGCCCTTGTAGTGCAACCTATCTTACAGGATGAAGTGGCTGAAAAGAAAGGAAAATGAATGCCTGTCACTTTTGGCTTCTACAGACTTATGAAAAGCTTCTTTTAACAAGCAACATGACACATTTTGCATAACATTTAATAATTATTCCTGCAATCAAATTCCTGATGAACCAACAGTTTTAATAACAAATTAAAAGACTTTCATGGCTTCTTTCTAAATTTTCCCTTAAACTCGTTATCATTTCGTACCATGTTTGCAGAAAATTCGCAGAAATGCTTTATCATGTGCTTAATAAGCAACAATAATATACAACTGATAAAATTTTATCAGAGCATGTGAATACCTGAAAAGCATTTAATTGCTTTTAATTGAATTTGTTTCGTTTAGAATTGTTTGGATATGTCATTATTGTTTAATAAATTAAGTATACTAACACACACTTAATAAAGTTAGAATATTAAAGTAGATGTTTAGTGTGATGGGATTGTACAGTTTATTCTCCAAACTGTCCTTACATCATAGGGTAAATGTAAGCCACCTAACCCCTGTAAATGCAACTCTTAATAGTTTAAGTATTATTGAATGTATGTATTATTATGATAATGTCCAAAACATTGTTTCATCAAGAAAATCTTACGTAGAGCAATGTTTACTTTTTTTTATATTTTTGATGTTTGTGCAAAATGGAATATTCTTCTTTTGCTTCACATATTTAAATTTAGTGTGTTTCAAAACATGATCTGTGATCTACAATATTATCTATTTCTAAAGTGCAATTCAGAAGAAAAACTACAAATATATCATAATGCTCTATCTTTTTTAAAATTTGAAATATTTAATATATTTTCTTTGAAACATTTTGTAATTTCTCTTCCTTTTTATACATCGCATTTGTAATGTTTTATTTTAAATCACTTTTCTTTATTCAAAGCAATACTAAAATGAAGTGAATATTAGATATTTAAAGGATTTCAGTTTTTCATTGGAATGAAAATTATTTACAAACAAATAAGAAAAAACATGCCGAGCATCAATGTTTCAGCAACGCGCATGAACCAAGGCAGCAAGAAGATTTTTACCAAAAATAAATTATCTACCATTGTCTTTAAGAAGTAAAAAAAATAATAAAATACTATTTGCTGTAAAGCTAGAAATAAAAAATAAGCTGTCAAAATAGAAGAGAGAATTGTATCCTAACTTCAACTTTAATTTGACCTCTTTACGTCTGACACGAGTCTTTAAAATAAGAAAACTTCATAGAGAAATTCCAAATTTTCTTAAACTATTCGATACCAGGAAGAAATCCATAGATTTCTATATGTCTTTTAAAACATTGGGCGACTTCATCTTAAATACTTCTGAAAAGAGTTACATCAATTTTAAATTTCGGCATTTCAACATTTGTAAAAGAAATATTGATACAATAACTGAGAAAAAAAGTTCAGATCACATCAGGGAATATTTTTCTGGGGATTACTCAATTTAATCATAGAATTATAATTTTCTCTTGCAGCAATGTTTGTAATACAATTTTTTATTGATTGTTCTTCAGACATTACTCAATGTTTTGGCAAATATATTGGTTCCTAATTTAAAATCTTAGACAATACACTTTATTAAATTCAATTTAAATTGAATTTAATATTATTTAATTATTAATAATGGGAATATATTAATTAACATTATACTTAATTTTAATATCAGTTAAATTATGCTAGAAAAATTTGATTAACTAAAACTATTAATAAAATTAAGTTGCCAAAATAGAAAAAAAATAATAAAGTTAGAAAATACATATTATCAATGGCAAAATACTTTCTCTGTAGTCCATATTTGCTATAATAATAAAGAATACTGAATATTTAAAACAAATCACAATATTTTTCTTGATTCAACTTAATGGACTAGTTGAAGTTTATTTAATTTGCTGAACTAAATTGTCAGTTGGATCTATTGAATATCATATACTGAACCCAAAATCAATTTTCTTCCATGGTACTAAGATGTTTTAATTATTTAACAAATTTAATTTAAGAAAATAATTTTTAACATTTTATTTTACGATATTCTAATTATCCTATTACAAAGTGTAATAAATCTCATAATTATGAAAAATGCATACAAAATAAACACTAAGATAATTTTCAATTAGGATCTTAAGTCCATTCTTCCAATTAAGAAGGAAGTAGTATATATCAAGGGCAAATATATAAGCACAGAGAAATTCTAGTTTCGTGAGGGAAAAAATATGAAGCATTGTGCAAGATCTGAAACTCAATTCATGAAAAGAAAATGTGGATTATTTTAGGATGGAACCTTTTCATTGCAGTCATAGCAGCACGAATAATGACATTATAATGGCGGAGGGGATCGGAAATCCATTTCGTTTCACATATCTAAGCGCGAATGAATGCTAAGCGGTGATTTCGAAAGATTATTCACTCTCAGAAATCACTTGAAGAACTAAGAAACGCGATTGTCATGGTAGAACAGAAGCTTGAGAGCCGTTGTTTTAAATGTTTTTATTTCAATAATGCCATATTGAAGATTTATTTATATTTACATTTCTTGCTGATATGAAGTCTATTGTGTAAAAATATTTGTAAATGTTTACAATAAAAACACAGACTTTCCCATCTGGGTTACATATAATATAATCGATAGGAAAATTCATTATTTTATTTTATGCAAACAATTCATTCACTTATCAATGATGGATTTATGAATCCAAATACATGAATATCTTATTCAATGTGCGATGGAATTAATTCCCTTTATAGTTAATACATTCAACATACAAGGATTTTGAGTATTTTCTTTGCAATTTTGGGTTTTTCAATCTTAATTGATATGAATTTCACCTAAAATTAATTATAATACGTTAAAATTAATTTGGAAGCACTATAATAAAATCAGGCAATTTTTTAACTGAACAATGGAGAATGTTGTCTGATATCAAATATCGATTACTTTTATTAAATATTAAAAAAAAAAAAAAAAAAAAAAAAAAAACGGAAGTCTTTCTTATGTCTAAAATATTGACTTCATTACAACTTATTCAAATTTAGATTTAACATTTAATAATATAAAGCAAAAGTACTTTTGCTCATTGTATAATAATGAAGAAGATAATAAAATACCCATATTTATGTCTCTAGCGATTGAAAAATACTACTTTGGGAGAAAAAAAAATCTTTTGCATATATTTGCGATGAGTAACATAAATATTTTATTATTTATTTTGGACGAATAACACGAATATTTCCTTCTACGCAGTTTCAACTTTGTGCCAAACTTCATTAACCCTTTTGTTTGAATAACGGAGTCTCTCACATTGTTGGTAGAACAACATAAGGGTAACATACTAAGAGAAAAAGATTACTACAAGAATGCAGAATAGCTGAAAGAGTCGTAGACATAATGTCCCGCAAGTGAAACGATACATTTGGAGATAGCAAACCAGGAGTCTTCTGCTTGGTCCTTGCTTCAAAATCCCGAAGACTCCCTCCGGCTGCTTCTATCTAACTGCTAGAGCTCAACTCAGGGCTGGTGAAACAACAAGGAAGCATTCTGGTGGAACAACAACAATTTTATTGACTAGGAGTATATTTGAAAAATACCCGTTTCACACATTTGCAGAGTTAAATTTAAATATTCGAAGATAAAAAATATCAAGCATAAGCAACTTAAATAAATAATGCTAAAATTAATTGCACACACAAAGTACATACGTATATATTCATACAATGATATAAATCTCTTAAAATACTCTTTTTTATTTAAATGTATCATATTTGGTTACTTTTAATATAAATTCATTGATATGAAAGTTTGCTCAGTTAAATCAATTATTAATTATTTATATTGTTATTTCTTCATATTTTATGTTCAAATGCTATTCATAAATATGTTTTTTATATTATGTACTTAATTTAGATTTATCTTTCCTTTGTTAGAAATAATGGTATTATAGATCATTTTTATCCTGGGCTATTTCATTTAAATATTTATATCCTTATCTTGTAAGTTTCATTTATTTATAAATTTGCTGATCACATAGAAGAAAAGCCAAAAATTTGTGATACCACGCGTTAACTCTATATGCATGTATAGTTTTAAAAATGCGCTTTTGTAATTTCAGAAATGTTGCGGAATTTACTTCAATTATGCATGAACAAATTGTGCGCAAGATGAATATTTTAGATTAGCATTTATAGCCATTAAATTTTGTAAGCTTTCATCGAAAATCAAAGTTCCTTAACATTTGAAATTTATGTTTTCCTGTAAAAATAGAGAGTCTATTTTCTGTAAATGATTTTTAAATAAGTGAGTATATATATATATTTAAAAACTGTAAATTGAAGTCATGCAATTGTTTTATATAATATTTTGATTTCACGCATTCTCATTTTATTATGATCAAGGAAATCTATAGTAATTTTCAAAATCTGCTTTTCTTTACTTAGAGAATTTAATGCTTTTTTCATTCTCATTATATCACTCTTTCTATCACGTCAAATCGCCTCCTTTGTTGACAACTTAAGGCCGGATTTCCGTTATCTCATCCGATGTGTTTGGGATTGGCCACCCTTCAAGTAAGTGCAAAACTTTCGACAGAAGAAAAAAACTTGTACAGGAAAAGAATTTCGGTCAGAATAATGGCCATTCCACTGAAAAAGAATCCAGCATCTCAGAAGTTTCCGATACAATCTTTCTTGGAGTTACAGCCTCGTAAGGAGAAGCCTTCTAGGACGCTTTTAATAGGGCTTTCTACGGGAATTCTATTTTTCTTCCGACGAAGAGGAATCCGGAGCATCTTCCCTCCCCCGCATTTCTTGGATCGTAAGAGACAGGAAAGAGCAATAAAATGCTGTCTGAGATGGCTTCCTGAAGTCCCCTTCCTCTGGACCGCCGTAAAACACACTTAGGGTCGACAGGGTCTGTCATGGCGTGTTAGCAAACGGTCTTTGCCCCACGCGGTTGAACGAGCTCGCTCTTAAAAGATCCTTCGGCGAGGGATGCTAATGACTTTCCTCGCCACCCACTGCGGTAGGTCTACACTTAATGGAATCTCAGCTTAATTCGTTTTATCTTAATACTTAGAAATTCTCATAATCAGAAAGTGGGAATCTTCAGTTATTAAATAGTGACAAGACAAGTAACGGAGCGGTTGCATTTAAAGTTGCTTTGTGTGCGTGTGCATGTGTGTGCGTGTGCATGTGTGTGCGTGTGTGTGTGCAAGTTTATTTTCTCAAAGATAATAGCAGCATAAACTGTGAGGAAATTTTGGAAATTCTTTTATAATTTCCAATGAATGAATTGCAAGTAAAATTCTAAAAAAGTGATTTAACTAAGCATTAAATTTTTTTCAATTTATTTTTTCTGAAAGAATGCTATAAGTACCATTTAAAGATTTTACAAGTATTTATAAGAAGTGAGAAATACACTCTTTTAAACCTATTTAAGTTACATTTATGCAATGAAATATTTGTATTGTGTAAAACGGAATTTAAATTATCATGGAAAAGAAAGAAATATTAATTTATTTAATTAATTTTACAAATCAATTGAAGATATTTTTTTCGTTTCCTATAAAATCGGAATATATAATTGAGCATTTTTTTTTAAATATAAAATATAAATATTGGACTTTATTATATAAAATGCTGTTCACACACATCAAATGTTTTGTTAGAATGATAGATCTAAACCTTTTAAGTTTTAGCTTGTTTTGGTATTTATGAGCTTTTTATGAAACAAAAAAATTTAATTTATTTATATCTTACACTATTGTCAACTAGATAAAATTTAAAATACATTTTAAAACAGACTATAGCAATTCTTCTTTATTTTTGGTTCATTTAGAGATCACCGCTAGAAATGAATTATCTTTCTTTTAATACTAGTATTGTATGTTAGGAGACCATTAGCTGGCTCAGATTGCACAAAAGTATCAAATTTTAATATTGAATTTCTTATAAAAATAAGTGTTTATAGAATTTTTAGTGAGTGAGTAAAAATAATCCATTTCCAAAAGTAGGGAAAAATGAGTAAACATTGTTATTTCCTTAAAAAAAATTATACAGCCAGGATGGAGAAAGACAACTGAAGAAGAACCCTAAAACATAGATATGGGGGAAAGAATCCCATGCCTCCGATCTTGAAACGAGCAATTTTCCGATTTAATTTAGAAAAAACGATATAATTAACTTTACGGTGCTTAAGTCAGAATTAATTCAAATTTAGAACAATTGAAACTCGGTTTTACGAACTCTTAGAAACCATTAAAATAGTTCGTAAAATCAAAATTTCGTAAAGTAGAATAATAAGTGTACTAAGCTAATTTTCTTTTATCAAATTATATGAGTTTAGTGCAATTAGAAAAATTTACTTGGCTGCACTATTTGAGAAATACATGAAATACAAATTTCATATTTAAAAAAAATTCTAGCTTTTATATTTTACGTATTAAAAATCACATTTATTCTATTTTTAATATAATGAAGCATTTCACTGTGGATTTTCACCAATAATTGCTGTAATCTTGTCAATCACTCATGTTCCTGTTTCTCAAATGGTCGCGGCAACAAGTCAGTTTCTGTTTGTTTGATATCTGAAAGTTTTCATCGTTCTTACTCATTATGAGTCCAACTATGTAACCATCCGATGATTCTTGCGTCTGAGTGGAATTTCGAATATTCCCAGGATGCCAGGTCGAGCAGCTCCGAAGTTTATGGATGAGATTTCTCTCAAATCTTCCGGCATGTGCTTCTGGTGTTTTTGACTTAAGGCTTTCTCTTTATTGACGGTGGTGATGAAGCTTACATTTGAAAATGATGCGGATATCATTTTTACTGCAGCCGCCTTACAAGCATAGATTGACAAGTGTCCGGTACATTTACTACTTCAGGCGCCTTTTTAAGACTCAGTGATAACGTTTTAAAACACGGTCAATTACTGTAAAAATACCCGAACAAGATATTTGAAGCACTGTACTCTGATGCATAAGCTCTAAGAAAGAAGTTAGATGAAGTGAGAAAAGTTCGACATTATTTGCTTGAAATAATCCGGAATTAATTATTCAGAAGTCAGAGAATTCAGGATTCTCCAATGAAAAAACATAAAATAAAAAATATTCTCTAACAAATAAATAAATATAAAAAGCTATAAAACACATAGTATAATATATAAGCAGACATGGAAAAGGCGTAAAAATAAGTTCGTGAAACAGATATTTCTTAAAACTTCGTGAATGAGAATTTAAATTATCATTGTGTGTTTAAGATCATGTGAGAAACCTGCCATTAGTTCGTTGAAACGGGAGTTTTCGTAAACCAGAGGTTTGTAAAAACAACCGTTTACTCAACCAATGCTATAATCAAAATTCCAAGATTATATACATATAGCCTCTATATTTTATGAACTATACGGTAGAGTCCAACTTGATTTAAATTTCATTTTGTTCTCTAAAACTAATTTTAATTTAACTAAACAAGGACAACAAGCAAATTGAATAAAAATTTGTTTTACATAGATGCACTTTTAACTTTTTAAATTTGTGAAATAAAAAATCCATCACATAGATATTAGCGCATTGAATATATTTTAACTTACTTTATAATGTTTAGATGCATCATAAATTTTGATGCTCTTCTCCTTCTATACACTTTAAGAAATATTTATGGTTTACTGTAAGGGATCACAAGCCAGCCAAATAGGCTGCGGAGGAAGCTGTAGGGTCGGAGGGATTAAGGGACCGAAATGGTTTTTGTGATCCAAGATTATGAGCACCGCAGGGCAGACCATGCTTCTTCCCTTCGTAAACCGCTTTATTTTCGAACTATCTTGCTCAATAACAACGGATTAGACCTCTGCAAAAATTCTTCAAAAAATATAAAAAATATTTATTTATATCTTTTTTGTTGCATTCAGAATTATCTCCTTATCGAAAACCAACTCCATTTATTTTTAGCATAACTATTTACTATGGAAACTATCCTTTAAAAATAATTGTCAATAAATAAATTATTGGAAAATTCAATAATGAAAATGTGTCTCAATATATTCATTAATTTTCATAATATTTTATATTTATTAATATTATATTTTTATAAATAATAAAATTAATTCACAGTACATAATAATTTCTTATAAATTTATCATAGATTCTATTAATCTTGCATAGATATGATCTTTTTAATAATCCTATATTTAAAGTATTTTTTCTAGACTCATCAAAAATATTTAAATATATAATTCATTTTAAAAGAAATTATATTATTGAAATATGACAGGTGTTGAAACAACACAGCACTATATTGATAAAAATTTAAACGCTCAATATATATATATATATATATATATATATATATATATATATATATATATATATATATATATATATATATATATATATATATATGAACAATTATTATTTAATTCTTTGAATTACTTAAATAAATCATACATTTTTACAAATTTTTAATAGAAGTTATGTGGTTGAAGAAAACATCTAATGAACACAATATACTTTTAAAGTAGTATTTTCATTTTGGACACATAATATATATTTCAATGATTTTTCTATCAGCATCTCGATAAAGAGTTTCTAAAACAATTTATAAATTAACTGATGTAGTATACAAGTAATTTACGTCATGAAGTAATTTACGTCATGTTACCGGAAAAAATTCTTTCAGTAATATTATAGATTCTTTCAAAATCTCTCTCAAGAAAATATTTTCAAACGAACAAATTAATTATACAATACTCTTAATATTAGTATTACCTACATGAGTGAAAAAACTAAGTATAAATTAATGATGGTAGTTTAAAAATGTATTAAAGATTAATGACAAAACATATAAAGTGAAATATTCTGTTTTATTTTGTCAAAGTTTTATATTTGAATTACATGATGTCAATAATGTCAGAATGAATGTTAGATATTCATGTACCAACATTTTATACACTTTCTGAAATTAAAATCTCTATGTTTTGTTATTAGATTTTGTACTGTATGCGTTTCCTAGTTTAATAGGTATAAGAAATGGATTTCAATTTGAAGGAATATATTAATATAAGTATACTTTTTTTAGGAAAAAGAAATAATAAAGATACATAATATATATAACAAAATAAATTATTTTAACTTCAAGTAGAGTAAAAATTAGAGAATTTTACAAAGTTTAAAAAAGTCAATGAAAACACATGTTTCAGACACATACGCACTCATGTGTTTGTGTGTGTGTTTTGAAAGTAAATATTACAGCACCACTCAATCAAAATGTATAACTATCACTTCAGCCCATTATATCTTTAATATTCATTTCTCCAGTTTACATTGTCATGCTCAAAACTTTTCATTTTCTATGTAAAAAATTATTTCTGCTATACTCAATATATTAATCCACTGATCATAATAAAACATTTTCTGCGAAATCAACATTCCATAAAGATTGAACACTGAAAATTGATATTAAAACAGAAAAAAATACTTACAATTTAAGCTTATTAAAATGAAATGCACAAAAATGCTCACACTCACTTCTAAAAACTTTTGCTGTGTCTGTTAAAGAACTTAATTTTAAACATTTAATTTTGAAGAATTTTAAAATTTCTCTTATTGAGCCTATTCAACATTATTGCCAATATACGAATGTAAGAAAAAAACCAAATAACACAAAAACATATGGTTTTGTACTTTCTGAAATTTTTCACTTTGTTTTTGATCACGAAAACAAAAAATATAGTCTTCGATTGAATCGTGATACATTCTTGCGAAAATACCCCAAATTGTGTGTGTAGGAGCCTTAACATGTTACCAATGGGAACTGGTGCTATTCAGATTTCCATTGTCCCATTTCGAAGCGCTTTCAGGAATAGAAGAGCGTTGGTGGAATGCTGCAAAGTAATACATATGAAAACGAAATAAATAGGTTTTTCGATCATTCAAAATAAAAAAATACTCAACAATTAGAAAGAAAAACAGATATTTAATACTAACATCGTCCAGAAACAATACAAATGAAGTATTTTTTTTATTCCAGTCTCTTTATCATATTCCCTCCTGTACATGAACGCAAACATTCTAGAAGAAACATTTAATTGTAGAGTGTAAAGATGCTACATTTCAACTTATTTAGAAATAAAGATGACGCCGCATTTTACTAGAAAGAATCGACGATTTTCAAACTTTCTCTTATTGCCCAGCTGTGTCTCTTACTAACTGAAGCAAATTCAATCTAATAAACACTGTTAAGGATCAATCCGTCAAGCACAAATATTACGAGATATTTTCCTCAATTCAAAGTTTAAAATGGCAATAACCTCGAAGTCAAACTGACTTTAAGTAAAAAGTCTGTATTTTAGTCTTTCAACATCAAGTCACAATAAAGAGCTTTTCTTTCTTATGTAGTCTTGTTTCAATAATTATACGCTAGTTGAAGAAAAATCCAAGGAAATAATTCCCACACATCTATACCAATAAATGGAGCACTCAATCGAATTCGCCTCAACAGAAAGGTAATCAATATCAGAATAGAAGTGAGTCAATTAAAGCTTTATAACTTTCATATGCTCTGCCATTTAAATGCTTAACAAACACGCATAGCTCAACTATAAAAAACGATCTTTTGAAGATATTTCAATAATAGCAATTGTATTTTTAAAATCTTTAATTTCCAAATCATTCTCTACAAGATACACATAGAATAACAGCAGAGGTACTCAATTTGAATAGTTAATTAGATTCAACTGATCGATTTCATTAATGAAGCAAATAGATTATCTTTACAAGAGCTAAGGGATAGCAAGATTAACCCTCGTAATTGAATTAGCTACCAATTTACTAAGGACCAATTTACATACTTACTCGGCCCGAAGATTTAACTATTTTTAAAAAGTTCAAAGTTTCAAGGGGATGAGCAACTATTGGTTTTAGAATATTGAATTAAAAAATTTTTGATTAAAAAACCAATGACTAAAAGTAAAACAATATATATGTATATATATAATGAAATTCTGAAATGAGATTTAATGGTAAAAACCTCAACTCTATAACAGATTCATTAAAATGAAAAAAATAAAAGATAGTTGATTAGTAAATTTGAGTTACTATCAAATTTACTAATCAACGTTTCATTTCCAAAAATGGAATTTTGAAAGATTCAACTGCAAAATGTAATTGTTTCTTGCTTAAGCAACAAAAACTTGTCATCTTTAAGAAAATAGTGATAAATATAAATTATATTCAAAACTTAAATTATCTTTTACAAGTCAACCAATTAATTCTTACAGAAGATATTTTGCAACGTTTCCGTAATCTATTCTAATATTCTGTTACCTTTTATAAATGTTGTTTATAATGTCACTTTAGATTTGAACATCCATATGTTGTGTCAAACGAAAATCCTTTGCATGATAGAAATCAAAAACCCATCATCAAATCTATAGATAAGTATCGATGATCTTGAAAATGGCGTTGTTAATTAATGCATAAAGTGAATCAAAGACTTATCACAAAAGTATAATCTCCTAAATTTCTGTTATTTTTGAAGTCATTTTTATAACGAAAACAAAAGGAGTAAGGATTGAAAACATTATGTACGTCTCTGATTTTTGTCATCAATGAACAAATATTTGATAAATTAATAAATGGCATTTTCAAAAACCATTTCATAAATCTTTTCATAATATTTCATAATTTTCAAGCATTTCATAATATTCATGTATTAACGATACATAACACATGAATATCACGGTAATTCAACATTGCACCGGTTAAATTCACCAGGGCAATAATATTTAAAGTCAAGCAAATAATAAAAACATATGAACAAGGTAATATGTAACGAGCATCCGTATAGAATCTCAATTATATTCAACTCAATATCGCAACATAGTTTAAGAGAATTATTTAACAAAACTAAGGCTTAACAAAACGCCATATACTATTCAGCTTTTAATTGGAAGGTAATTTCATTTTGATGGGAAAGGAATTAAAATTTCTTGAAAAGGAGAATGTTCTCAATATTTTACGTGCTTAAGGAGTGAGAAATTTATATACGTAGATGTCATATTTACAAACAGCTAATGTCCATAAAAATTATAGATACTACTGATAACACTTCATTCAATGTTAGAGACAGAATGGAAGAATTGTTGAAACAAATAAGTCATCTATCAAGTTTATATTGGGATCTAAGTCCTTGACTGAGCTTTAAATATCGACATCCTTAGATCATTGTCAGTTTCAAAATCATGAGTTCCTAGAAGCAACGCAAATTTTTAATATCCAAGTTAAAGTCACAACTCGTGAAAATGTCTGAAATAAAAATTAAAAAGTTAATTAACAAATTTTTATTTTAGTTTATTCACAACTCATTAAAAAGTTTTAATTCATTACTGTATTTGCAATAAAAGAGAAACACTTGTTTGTAATATTGCCTAATTTCTAAAACAAGTTATATATTGACTAGAAAGTACCGTCTGAATTATCAATCTCTGGCTCAAAAATTGTTTAAAAAGGCGTTGAATCGCTAAAATTTTCAAAATATTAGTTGTAAAAGAACCAGAACATTCCATTCCCGTCTCATTACTTACTCTGCAAGCGATGAATATTCAGAATATAGAACATATTTACAACATGTAATCGTTCATGGATAAAAAAAAAAGTATCCGCCTCTGGAAATCATCGCAGGAACAGAGCATAAAACATACAAAAATAAATAAAAAAGGTCAGAATACAATTAACATTAAATTGGAAGGCTCAATATTCTAACAGTTCACATCAGGGCAACTGGAGGATCAACTATTTATTCTCTGATTTGTTTCTCATTGGAAAACAACCAAATACCAAGTGCCACTGTATCTGATAAAACACTTCAGTAAATATTTTATGTTTCTTCAGTGAACAATATAATTTGAATTAAAGTATTTATTAGATGTGTTTTTATATGGTTGCATTCTCCATTTGCTTACCTTTTACATAAAAATGCTAATTTTTATATCAGAGTCATCAAAATAAGCTTTTAGAAGTTATAAAGTTTCAAAAATTATTACTAACAATTATAATAATTAGTAATAGTTTATATTTTCTTGTAGATTTACCATTACATGATGTTAGGATACAATGTTTCAATATTTGTGTTCATACGAGGGTTACTCTGAAATTTTTGAAATACGAGCAGACGAAAATTTACAAAATAAAAATAATTACAGTTTTAAAATACAAAGTATTTTAACACAGAAGACGATTTTTTACTGACTTACTTCAACTTGTTTAACGTAGAATTAATTTTAAACAGAAGAGAAAATAGAGTTGATGTGAGAATATTTTCGCGCTATGATTTTCTAAGATTTTAAAGCAGGATTCAATCAAGAAGAATGTGTTCAACGGTTGTAATTAGCATTTGGTGATGAATCTCCAGCTCATGCTACTTTATTCAGATAGCTTAGAGAATTAAGAAGAGGTGGCAATTTTTTTCAGGATGAAGAGCAGACAAGAAGGCCACCGTCGGCAGTAATCCCGGATAATGAGTCTGCCATACGAAAAATGTTAATGGATGATAATCGCTGTACCTATCAAATGATACAGAAGGAACTTAATTTTGGATCCGCAGCCATACACAAAATCATTCATGAAGAATTACATATGAAAAAAGTAGTTTGCCGTTGGGTTCTCCATAATCTAACTGATCACCAAAAAGAGGAGCGTATAAGAATCAGTAAAGAAACTCTTAAATTGCTAAATGATGGTGGCCACAGCATCATTTCTAAAATTGTAACAGGTGATGAAACGTACATACCGTTTTTTGATGTTCCGACACGTCAAGAAAGCAAAGTATGGGTCTTTGAAGATGATCCCATGCCGACAATGGTGAAAAAAACGCGCACTGAGAAAGTGATGTATGCCGTTTTCTTCAGAAATACGGGATTGGTCAAAGCCATCAAGTTGGAAGGACAGAGGACAGTAACAGCAAACTCGTATACCACTATATGTCTTCCAGAAATTCTACAAGAACTGAATGTTAGGGGACTAATGCTTCACAATGACAATGCATCTTCACATACAGCCGGATTAACAGTTGTGTTTCTTAAGCAAAAACGAACTAAAGTGATCGAACATCCGCCGTCTTTGCCTAATCTAGATATGTAAGGATTTTGGTTATTCCTCAATCTAAAAAAGAATTTACGTGGACGTTATTTTCATTCAGAAAAAGAGATTTATGTGGCTATAAATGCATTTTTTCATCTATTCCAAGAAATGAATGGTTTGAGGCATTTAATCTGTGGAAAATTCGTCTACAAAAGTGCTTTGATGCTGGAGGAGACTACTTTGAACACTCTTAAAATTTTGTAAGTATAACTTTACAAGCCTAGTTGTATCTCAAAAATTTCAGAGTGACCCTCGTATGTACGTTAAAAATTCATTAAGATTAATGTTCCTCCACCAATGTCATGTGGGATGGAAAGGAAAAGGAAAATTTAGATGTCTATTTGGTCATTTAAAAAGGAGTCAAATTTTGAAACAGTTGACTTTGATGAGGTTTATTCAAATAATAAAATGGTACAAACCTTGATCTCTTTCTTTTTGTATTATTATTGTTGTTATTTAAATTTTAGAAAATGTAACAAATATTAGTAATATTTATTATAGAGTGAACATTTTTGATAAAAAACAGTTTTAAATCATAATTTCTTACTATTGTATAATTTAATATAAAACATTCTAATTAATAATAATGATCTTGTTTTTCTTTATGTTGTAATGTTTTATTTTTCCTCGTTTCCAAAAGAAATCACTAATTTCAAAAATAAGAATACTTTTCTTACAATTTAATTGAAATATATGTCTCATTATGTATTTAATTTAAATTTCTTACATTTATTTCTTGAGAATATTTTTCCTAAGAAAATATGTTAATATTCTCAGATGTATATTTCTATTTAAGTGTTATAATAAAACACTACGCAGGTGATGAATACACAACAATACAAATTAGTTTGTAGCATCAAACATAATAATTTACAACATTATAACAAAAAAGTTCCTAACTAAATAAAAATACCCTTCGCATTCATTTACTATTTTCTTACGCAGACAGCCATGGTATTTATTTTTTCTGTGAGATCAAGGAGCTTGTTTGATTTCCATTTAACAAATTTAGATCGGACAAAAATCATCAAAATGTAATAAAACTTTGATTAAAATTTATTTATTGAATTACTTTGTGAAACTGAACTTTATAAGCTAAGCAATTCTACACAGTTAGCATAAGAGATCATATTATTTGAAAGGGTGGAAATTATTCTAAAGTTTTTCCATGAAGTTAATTCAGAATGATCCAATTAAATTCCGAGAAAGTCTGAAGCAACATAAAATGCCTTCCTTTTGTATTGTTCAAAGTTTCGATTACAGAATTTAAAAATAGTCAAATAATTGAAATTACTTTGGCTACTCGTATAGTTGAAGTTAGTTTTAAACTTATTTACATTCAAGGAATTCATGTTGCTTATGACTACAGAATTAAGTTATTCAGAAATTATCAAAAATTTTCTATTAATTTGACGAGTGAGTCATAAATAATAGGCACTTGCATTAAACACATCATTGTTTTAAATTCTAAATTTTCTACATCATTAAATTGGAATTCTAGATATCAGCAAAGGATTTTATATCTATTTGTTTCATTATAAGAAGGGGTTGCTCATGCATTCCTTACACTCACGTTTCTCATCATGTGAAATGGAAACTGCTTGTTTCGGCTTCAAAACAATGTCATCATGAAAACAAAAGACATTGTCCATTCAATGAATAACTCAATAGTTACTAGAAATCACCACGTCGCATCGGACAATGATTTTGGACATTCACTGCCCTCATCAATGGCCTTTACATCCGCTAGCTTTTAGATACAAACTATCAATATTCAATACAGGCTTTAATGCCTTTTCATTAACAAGATGCGCCAAATCATTACGTACTTTCATTCCTACTCTATTAACTTTGAACTATGCAGCCTTAAATTATTTCCTTTGTCTTTAGTTTTTACATTGATTCCTCTTCTAATATGTTGTGTATTTATTTCTAAACTTGATATTTAAGCCTAAAACGTCGCTTTTCTTGAATTCAGAGCATGAATCAGCAGATGCTCGCGATATTAAAACTAATGAGTTCGGTGATAGCTTGCCGTTGAGCGATATTGATTGCATGCATGCTCCAATGTTAAGCCAGAATTATTGCTTTATCATAAGCTAAGCATGCCATTTAATGGCAAACTAAGTTTTTATGATGCTATATGCTTATATTTGGCTTCGCTTTTGACAGCAGAGCGAACAGCTAAGGGCCGTTGTAAACCATTAATCCTCCTCTTTACACATTGCCTTCCTAGGGAGTGCTTTCCATGAATTGTGGGCCGTACTTTCATATTGCAAAGGAAAAAACCAAACAAACTCCCATTTGTCCACCTCAAGCAAAGGGCAAAAGTCTCGTTGCTCAAAAGTGGCTGGGATCGAACCTGATACCTTATTCTCTGAAGACAGTTCTCCTATGCTAGTCACGGTGAACCTTAATTCAGTCAGATTGCCAGAGGGGCATATATCTCGTTATTTCATATTCTTTATGCGTATGTGCTTATTTCTCATAAATGAATTTTTCAGGCTTAATTTGCGGCCACAATGATAAAGAACCTTTAATAATTCATACAACAAGAGCAATGTGAAAGGTGAAATCCTTTCACATTGCTAGCACCTTGCACATTGGAAATTATAAAAGGAAAAATTATAAAAATTTCTCCTTTTATAATTTTCCTCTTTTCCTCATTTATAGTAAGTTTCGCTTATGATCATTTGCTGAAAGAAGAAGAAAGGTTTTTGAACAAGAAATATATCAACAACATGCATCTGTTATTACATGAGTCATCAATCATTAAATGAACTATCTTACTGTATGAAGAACAAATATACGTTAGCCCATTTTCATGTACCATATATATATATATATGTTTGTAATTGAATTTCTTTCTCCAAAATAATTAGTGTGAACTTTAATTGTTCAGTTTAACTTCCGGTCTACACCCTTTCAGCTAATGAGTGTTCCAGCCACACAGCATTACGAGAAGCGATGTTTATAGCAAACATCTAGGCACAATAGTAATCAGCTTCAGTTTCACGACAGGCATTAGTGATGTTTGTTGGTAGCGGTGAGTATGATGAAGGTTTTAATGACCTCTCCCCCGATCCTTAATAGCCTCCATTTCCTCGTTCCTCAACCTGATCCCAAAAGTCAGGCGTTTTCCTCTTTCGATGGCAGCTTTTCTCAATGTTCTCTCTCCCGGCGCAACAGTCTGGGCTCACTTCAGTAAAGGCTATTTATCAGGTATCGAGGCTCATCACTATAAAAGGGTTTTTCATTTCTTTTCACGATATTGAAGAAGAGATTAACTTCCAATCATCACGAATCAAGGTAGTCAGGAACTGTTCAACTAGTTCTATAAAGAAAAATTGAAGAAAATTATTTTCTCCTGATGAGAATAAAGCTATAAAATATGGATAATTAATACTTCTTTAATATGAAACAAAATTCAATTCTTTCATGTGAACACACTCATTTCAATGCCATCTTGTTTTCGGTATTGATTAATTTCAATGAATTACTAAAATGAATTGATCCGTAAATCCTTCTCTTCGAATACTTTGTGGATATGCTATGGCTTATCTGAGTGAATAATAATTCACATAAGAAGATAAAATAACGTGCTCCTTCAATTTCAACGGATAATCTGAGAAATTTTGTTTCAATTAAATGCCCTTTAATACATTCACTTCCATAATATCTTGTTTTCAAAATCTCTATGTTTAATGAAATTTTAAAAACGCGGTTAAGCCAAATTGGGAAGAACTTAAATATATATGATAACTTATTTAAAAAATGATTTAAGCCCGGTGGCTCAGTGGAGACACTTCGCACTTCCAAATTATGTTTTAACTTTGATCCTCGTGCTTGGAAACGTCGACTTAAACTTTCATTCCTTTAGTAGATCGATAAACTGAGTACCAAGCATGCTTCGGAAGTAAGCATTGAAGATTACACGTTAGGCTGATCACCTAACAAATGATTTGCTTTCCAGGACCTTTGGTCAGAAAACAGATATGAGCACTATAAGCCTTTGCTCGCGTAATCTGTCGTTCTACAGGTTTAATTTTTTTAAACAATTAACTATATTTAAAGCAATATTTTTAAATGTGATTATATATATATATATATATATATATATATATATATATATATATATATATATATATATATATATATATATATATATATATATATATATATATATATATATGTATATATATATATATATATGTATGTATGTATGTATATACAGGTTTTAAATACTCCATTGTTTTAAGAGATTATTTAGAATATTAATAAACTATACCCTCCCCTATTTATAATTATTTTAAATTTTATTTAAATATCATTTTACCATCATTTTATGCTAACTTTATAAAGTATTGTATTCATCAAGAGAATATAAAAGAGCAAAAGCTGTAAGACATTTCGCAAAATAAAAACGAAATCTGTTAACTTTTACAGAAAAAGAACAACATCTCCATTGCTCAGTTTTAAAAATATTAAATTCTTTTTTTACCCAACCAAAAATTGATAATTAAAGTTTCAAAAATATTTTTTAATTCTAGTTTGTTCATTGGATTCTTTCATTAATTCATAAATATTATCAGAGAAAAATTTTACCGTTTTATTTTTCATTTGAAAATTCTTACTTTATTTAACAGTTATCTCAATATCTATTATTATTAAATATTAAAGAATTTACTGTAATTTGTGATAGTTTAATCATATAATGAATTTACCAATGAATATCATTTGGCAGAACTTTAAATTCACGAAACATACAGTTTCTCTTTAAAAATACGCAAGAGGAATTCAGAAATTAAACAAGGATTCACTAGTCCAATAAAAGGAACTCTCGTTCAATGGATTTCAATTTTGAATTTAAAAAGGTATTTAACTCACACAAACATATCATAAATAATATATTATAGGACCAAATATGGAAGCATTTCCATAACCCTTCATTGAGTATAACATTAAACCATTTGCACAGAGATGAGAATATGAAAAATTACCATTTCGTAACTATCCTCATGTTTTAAAATGATATTGTTGCTACTTATGACTCTTGGACAAGCCAAACTCAGTCGCCAATGGCTATGTGATATTAAGGCTGAAGGGATTTTGTTTAATTAGAGCATCACGAAGGTGAAAATACGATCCTATAGATGACCCCACTAAGGGATCCACTCATTCAGTTTAGATTTTGATCTGTAGAAGAGGAAACACACCCGTGATAATTGCTCAACGACAAATCACAGGGCTTTCGATTCCACAGATTTAATATCGAATACACTCGGGGGGGGGTTTCGTGACATTAGGAATAACCCACCACTTCCGGACGAAAATCCAAAGCTCTAACCACTAAAGCCCTCACTTTAAAATGTCTTTGACATTTTTTAGTGATAAGTATGATTTATTTCAAATATTGATGCGTATACCCGTGGGGAAGACTTTTCATAGATGATGAGTCGTGTCAGTGGGTCGCAAAGGAGGAAGTCCCGACAGACATGCCAACAGACAAGCAATAGCCATGTTCTTGCATTAACGGCGACTTGTCAAAAGATGTAACGAAAAAAGATAGTCAAGCAAATCGCTACTTGGGAATAGAAATTAATGTCTGAAGTGCCCGACATTCAAAATGCAATACCATAAAAGAGTGGCCAGAAAATTATGTAAATTTCAGGGTAGGCGTAACAGTTACGCAAATAATGTAAAATACGCAGCTCTACAATACACGCATGATAAAATATAAGATGTAGAACCGTGAAAGAGTGAGCAGTTGTCGCACTGTTATTACTGTTTTTGTAAATAATTGTTGAAAGTTTGTTCTGGTCGCAAATAAGGACTGCTGTCTCTTTCTGTTTGCCGAGTTTTGTCACTTTCTGGTAACTCCTTTTTTGTGTTGCATTTTCAATGCCAGGCTGTGTATATTTGAACTTATATTACTTTAAATATTGGTATAGTTTCAATATAAAAAGGTGTACATATACTCAAAGTAATAGACCACTGATTTTACAAATTCTAGTCTAAATAAAACCAAATTTCTTACAGATATCACTATATATATATATATATATATATATATATATATATATATATATATATATATATATATATATATATATATATATATATATATATATATATATATATATTATATATATATATATATATATATATATATATATATATATATATATATATATATATATATATATATATATATATATATATATATATATATTATATATATATATATATATATATATATTTAATGTTTTTATATTACAGATATAGGAATGGGACAAAGATTAATGAAATTATTTCAATTTTAATTTGTTTTATATATATTAAAAATTTTTAACTGTATTATGAAATTAAATATCACTTTTATTAGCAATACAAAAATGAAAGAAATATTTTAATTTAAGCATAATTTTTGCAAAACTGTTAAAATTTCATTTTGTGCATTCATCTATTTTATAACTTTGTAATTACAGGAGATTCAATGTGATAGAAATTTTTTCTGTGTTTTATATTTTTCATAAAGTACTATCAAATAGATATATATTTATGAAAATTGATTTTGAAAGTAAAAAATGGTTTTATATGAAAATATTAAAGTTTAAATTGAAGCCAATTTATTGGAAGTATCATCAATTTGTATAAATTGTTTTGATTTATTGATGGTATTGATTTATTGTATTGATTTCATATTCAATATAATAACAAAAGTGGTTTGGTCTTGAAACGTTAGTTTTTATAATATGATGTGTTTATCATACATAGTTTTTATCAGATATGATAAAAAGCATCGTTGTGAGTTCCAGATTATCATTGCAAGACATATTTCGTTTAAAATTATTTTCCTTACAATCATTTTTTAATAGAATGCGGAAATTTTTTCAGATGCTTTATTCTTATAGATTTGGCAATTATAACAGAAATATGAACACATATTGCATAATTCTGGTCTTATTTTTCAAAAATTAAAGAATATTACAATATATAAATTTAAAAATTTAAAAATTAAACTTTAACTAAGAAAAGTATAAGAGTTCTTTATTCGTTATTTTTGAAAAAGGAAAACTCAGGCAAAAAAACAAATTTTTTTATAAATTTAACATAGGAAAAAAAGCTAATATATGCTGTCATATACAATAAAAGAACGTTTAAAAATTAAAAAGAGGAAAGGTAATATATATATATACTATAAAAGGGCTTGTATTGTTAGGTAATATAAATGTATTGACAAGCGAAAAAGAGCTAAAACTATTTCAAAAATTTAGATTATAACCGATTTTTATACGTTTTTCATTTTTTGTTTATCTAAAATGCATCATTATTTTCATGAAGCTGAAATTTATTATCAAATTAAAAACGTGTCGAAAATCAGTTCCTCTTCGTTATTAATCTTATATATAACAAGGAAATTAATTATCATTTATTTTTAAATCACGTTCTGAATAATTCCAGCACCTGTTCTAATTGCCTAAATGGGAGTCTGATACCTCAAAATATCACGAAATATCTGGATGCAAGAAAACAACCAGAAGCCAATTTCATTGCAACGTGCCCATCCTTCCATTTTAATTTGGCAACTTCATCCAAGATGCATCTCCTAAAATCATGAATTAAAGGAACGAAGCAAAAAGTAATGGATCCGTTGTCACGCGGCTGGGTAATGCAACCCATTCTCTGAAGTTAATAGGAAAAAAAACTTGGAAAATGTAAACACTGATCGATTTGCAAATTCTGGTGCATTTTTTCTAAAATGTTTTTCTTGGTAAATGAAAAAAAATTAGTTAGCTTAATTTCTGAGGAGATAAATATTAGGGTAAAATGAGATGATTAGAATATAATTTTTTAAATAAAAAACGCTTTTTTTATTTCCTCATATGTGTCTTTAACGTTAATTAATTGTTTCCACGCAAGCCTCTTTTTTTAAAACATGCCATTTTGCTACAAAAACTGGTGCTAGTGTAATTACTCAAACTGCTTCCAAAAAAAAAATAAATAAATAAAATAAAAAAGTAATAAATAAATAAGAAAAACATATCCGAGAAATTAATGATGGTAACCTTAAAGTTGTGAAAGAAAAAATACTATTCCAAAATTGACAAATATTTTCTATTACGTGTGAAACTCAGAGAATAAAAATCCTAATTAATTTACCTCACATACCATAATTCATGGTATTCAACTTCTGCGAATATATCTATACATATACATGTGTATAAACAGTGGTAGCCAACTTATCTGTTTATGCTTTTAGGTGACTCAATTAAAATAAAAAATGTAAAAAATTATTTCCCAAACATGCCTTTAGTCTTGTAAAAAATTATCCTTTCATTTATAAACAGTAAATGTATTTCTAAAGAAACAAAGTTTAAAATCTTACCCTTTATGCAACCATTGAATTCTGCACTCTTCAGAATTTCTGTAGCAAAAATTTTTCAGGATCTTCTATCAGGTAGAAAAAAGCATCAAATTAACATCGATCTTTGGAAAAAATATACTTTAAGTTGCTGTTTGGCAAAAAATGGCCATGTTTTTTCGCCAAGCTTTTTTTCTTGTATGTTTTAAGTAAAAAGATAGTACATAAAACACGACAGACCAACTAGAATCAAACTAACAGCGATAACAATATAACACCAAATTGCCATATTGCCAAAACTGAGGGGTGCCTTGAAGTATACACTACCCCTATCTTTACCATAAAGAGTATATTTTAACCATTTCCATTAAAATATGCATTTTATTTCAAAATGAATATGTTATAAAATATCAGCTTTATATTATAAAAAAAATTTCATTTCAATTTGTTTCAACAATACATACATGAAATTAAGCAAGTGCTTTTTGCAGTATGATTCTTGGGAACATAGCTCTGGTAGCGAAATTACGTGTTCTTTAGAACATAATTTAGAAACTGCTAAATGCTGCTTACCCTATTATAAGAGTTTCTAAGGGGATAGGAGAGAAAGTTGATTCATTTTTGTAATTGAAGTTGTGAAATTCAAGATTTGCATAAGTATAATCCATGAGAACTTGGCGTCAACTTCATTGACACTGTTAAGATATTTAGTATCACAATTTGGCAACCCTCCTAAGAATGGTGTCACCTGAAACAAATGAATTGTGAGTTACTCAACTATTCAGTAAAACAATATTCAATGTTTGCCAGCATTGAAAATGATTTACAATTAAGAGTTATTGATCAGCTTTTAATCCTACGTAAATAAGTAAGAGAATAGAGTTATTGTCTAATCTGATAATATTTGAGCTAGAAATCTGGAACAACAGTTCTACTTTTAATTATATCGTTACTGTTATCGTTGATTGTCAGTTATCTGCTATTCATGGAAGTAATCCAGCTTGCAGCGAATGAATAGCTCACTGACTTTGTATCAACAGTTCGAGGATTCAAACCCCCTTTGGCCGAGCTGGCGGCTGATTGGTTAGCGCTCTTGCCTTCGATTCAATAGTTCGTAGGTTCCAATCCCACCTTGGGCAAGGATGTTTGTAGTGGTTCGGAATCCCCTTTAAACAGTAGACCCCGGTCTAATTAGCCCTCTTGTGCAAAAAATGACCGTTGAGCGACAAACCAATCAAACCCCCTTTGAGCTAGAATGTATGTCCTGGTTTTGAATTCTTTTAAACTGTAACACCCAACCAAATAATCCATTATGTGCAAAAAATGACCGTCGAGCAACGAACAAACTGAAATCATAGAAGTAATGGGGAAATGCTTAGTAAGATGACTACTCGAAAATTGCTCCATTTTGAATCTTTCCATTTGAAATACGAACACTTCAGCACCCCAACAATAATTGATGAAAATATTAAAGATTATTATTACTTCTTCCGCAATCGGACCCCGACAACTGAGATACGAAAAGAAAAAATAAATAAATAAAATATAAAATAAATTAAAGAACGTCCTTATCAAGAGGCTGGTTCTGAAATTTCAAAAACTATAAGAACATTTTCATTACATAACTGAACATATTATTTTTATGCGCCAGCATAACCATGATAATCCTAGGAAAATATGAATCAAATTTACTAGATTTTCTAAATATTGTCTGTGAAAATCTTGTTGATGAAGAGTATAGTTGGTTCTCATTAAATACAAGCTCTAACCTGATTCAAATTTATTTTACTGAAAGAAGAAAAGCCAAAGATATTCTAATACGGAAAACGTTTTCTATCATACAAATGAAAGGAGGTTTTGCAAACAAAAATTTTATAAAACAAAGGATTTAAGCGTTTTGTGAACAAGCTCTTAGTACAAAAATAAATAAATGAGAAACATTGAACAGACAGTTGATTCCTGTAGCCACTGAAAGCATCATTTATTTAATAATATCATTAGAAAAATGTGTGAGATGAGTATTCCAAGTTTCTATTTTAAAGCCTTTAACCTTTTTACTTTCCTACAAAACTACTTTTTCATTATTAGGTGAGTACGTTTAGGCAATAAGTTATTTAAATTATTTAAAAACGTCTGTATATATAGATATATATATATATATAGATATATATATATAATAGTTTAATGATAGTTTTTTGCGTGTAAATTTTCACTATCCAATGTTTATTTTTGCATTAATTAAAAACAATCAGCAACACTAAGAGGCGCATGCGTGGTATGTTTCAATCTCTCCATTATATCAAAAGCAAGCATTTAAGGGCAGAAAATTTTATTTCCTTGCTAACGAAGCGGTCGCCCATTCCTGGGAGAATTTAATTAGGCGCGTCCAGAGGAAAGGAAGTGGGGGTGCTCGACTGCACGCTTTATAATCGAATCATCGTCATAATTGGCGTTCACGACTTTCATCGCCAGTGGAGGACTTCTTGCGCGAAACAGGGGTGAAGTTTGGTATAGAAATATTTTTAGCCTGCTAAAACTGCCATATTTCATTTTCGAAATGGGAGCTAATTCTATTCAGAGACGAAAGCCATGCCATAAGCAGGGACCTTTTGCTTTATCAAACAAATGTACGCTTGCGTCTGCTGTCTAAGGAAGTAGTTTTATTAATGAGAAAATTAGTTTATTATAATAGTTTTCAAACTTTCTTCTCTCTCTGTAGTTGAATATCTGGGCTTATGACGACAATGTGTAAATGAGAGAGAGATCTATGTAAGTTATATATATATATATATATATATATATATATATATATATATATATATATATATATATATATATATATATATATATATATATATATATATATATATATATATTCAGGGAAGAATCTGTATCATAATTGTATTACATAGTGATCTCTTTTTTATATGAAAATAAAGTATAGTGACAAGTAAACAAGAACCGTCGAATCCCATGAGCATATGTGTGTGCGTGTGCATTTGTGTAGGCTGACCTTATAACTCCCTTATATTGTTAAATTTCTCAATGATATGCTGATGATGTTGCCTTTCTAAGCCCTTATAGTCTCTCTAAATTCTCTGACTGACAGGTGAGTTGGTGGAGAAAGGAAGGTTCCATCAAAATTGGTAAATTAGCTAAGAAAGTTTAAGCAAAGTAAAAATTTAAAGGAAGAGACATATACGCGTCATTTGATCACTGTCTATGTTAATGACATTGCGTTTTCAATACGTAATGTGTGTGTGTGCGTGCGTGCGTGTGTGCGTGTACGTGTGCGTGTGCGTGTGCGTGTACGTGTGCGTGTACGTGTGCGTGTGCGTGTACGTGTGCGTGTGCGTGTACGTGTGCGTGTACGTGTGCGTGTACGTGTGCGTGTACGTGTGCGTGTACGTGTGCGTGTGTGTGTGTTTGTGTGTGTGTGTAAAAGTAGGAGGTCAAGATTAAGCCTATATATTTTAAAGCAGTAAACGAAAAACGTGAAATTTCAATTAAAAAATATTGAATTTAAATTAAAATTACTTTCATATATACACTAGAAAGCAATGTATACTAATAGTTATATTAAGTATACACTCACACATGTACCGTTTTAAACAAATAAATATAATAAGTAAAAAAACATGTGTAGTTGAAGTGTTTCTCTATTAAGGTGATTGTTAAGTTAATAAAAATAACAAAATTGAATTACTAAACTGAGAGATTGATTATGATGAATTCAATTTAATTGATTAAAATGAAATAAAATATGTATTGTGTATGTAAATATAAATAAATTATTTAATTGCAATATGTATATACATTAGCATTAATTATTTAATGAAATTAATGTATCTTTTTTATATTAAATTTAGGAAAGTAAAATTTAATTATTTAAGCAGTATAAAAGAAGAATTATCATGTATGTTTTATAAGCAAAGTTGAATATGTAAACAATAAACCATTTCATATATTTATAAAGTTCTTCATTAAAAATTTCTTGAAAGTTTGATTGCATTAAAAAATAATGAAATGTCAACAGTATTTTTTATCTTTTATTAATCTAGCAGTTTAATTTAAATTTACATTTTAGCATTTGTATTGTGTTGAAAATCTAGCAAGTACATAAATATTATATAGAGATAAGTAACAGTTCGTAGCCTGATAAAGGAAAATATAAAATGCGTCACACAGTAAATAAATTAATGGGAATCTCATCAAAACAATATAAATTTAAACATGTGTATGAAAAACATTTTATCTGTTGAAACTATCGTAACAAAAATGTGTACTGCTTATATTTTATCAAGAAATGAATCCTATGGAATGAAAATGCCTTTCATATTTAAAAAAATATTAAGATAAAAATTTTAAAAAATTAATATATTTATTACTAACAATTCCCTATAAAAACAAAATTAAAATTAATTTAGTACTAAAGGTTAAATATCAGTACTGAGTACATGGTAATTTTAATATATAAATGTTAATTTTCTCAGGCGTGAAATGATTATTAATTTTCTTATATGATAACTATTATTGAATTTTAATTTTTTAAAAGTTTCATGCAAGTTGAATTTATAAGAAAACTTTATGAATTATGATATCAGTTACACTTTATATTGAATTGGCTTCGACTGTACAGATACTAAATTGGAATGATGATGAGAAAACTAGCATAGTTCCAACGCAAGAATGGCAGGCAGCCAAAATCATAAAGTGTTCCACATTTTTGAGACCGCCAAAACCTGGGTGGTTAGAGTTTTCTTTCTCCATCGTCGTGAGTTCGAATCCCGATACAATCGAAAACCCGTCATGTTCGCTAATGGAGACCAGGGTATATTAAAAAGGTAGTAGCTATAGTGTCTTCGAAGTAAAATGATACTCTTAGGGTAGCAGACAAAGTCTAGGAGTGTTCTGCTTGGTCCCTGATTCTAAATCATACTCATCCACTTTCGAAGATTTGGTTGCATATTTGCTCTGTGCCCTGCCCCACTTTATAGGGGGCTTTCTTTTCCGCAACTTGTAGTGATGAAATTTTGAAATCTTGGAAGCCGGGTATTATGTAACAACAACAGCTTGTAGATCATTTATAAAAATATTATAATTAGTGTAATGTGTTGAGTCACATAAGGATTGTCAGGTAAATATTTAAATGTCGGGTAATAATTAAAAATTTTTAAGGATGTTTGAATTCGATTTGGAAGACTGTTGGGTTTTCTATTTTAAAAGTATTACCTTCTTATTGAAACATTCATAAGATAGAATATTATTATGAATTTTAAACTTTAAAGGAAACATAATTTTCGCGTCAATAATGGGGTTGAATTAAGCGTTCTGCGATGCCGCCAGAAAAAGATATCCTCGGACATCGATATCAACGGACAGAATTTTTCGGTGGAACTAATATTATTCGTTGTGACAATTCATATCATGATTAATGTTAATCTTAGTTGGTTCACTGTGGTTTAATGGTAAAGTAACTGTCTTCAGAGCAGAATCTGGGAGGCTTAATCTCAGCCACTCTTTTAAGAAAGGCTTCTGCTCGCACGTCTTTCACAATAGGTTATTCAGAGTTTCTCTCCTTACATCACGTTAATATGGCCTACTCCCCTTGAAAACTCGGGAGACAATTTCCCACGCAGTAGTTACTTCAAGAAGCATACAACAGCTTCTAACTATTAGGATGTCTAAAGAGTTAATCGTAATATAGTTTGCTCTTATAGAGATTTATTATTTTATCTCAAATTCCTGGCTATGGCGCCATAAGTTGCTCCATGTGACTCAAGGAGTGGAATTGATGTTCCCTTGCATAGCCAGTCACCCAGAGTGTGTGCCATCACAACGCCAAGTATGGATGCATCCACATAATATAGAAGCAAGAAACAAACAGAAAACCTCATACTTTGCCTTCTACTCAAAGAGGTTCACTTGGAGGAAATCGCAACAACGCCGACATTATCGAACTAGATAGATCTGCAACTGGATATGGTGTACAACGATACGATAACACGTTTTCAAATCAGAACACAACGACCCTATTCACAGATATTTCTCTTTCTGACCATAAATTATTTTTGAAATCGATCGCATAATTATGTTGTGTTTCAAGTTATTTAAGCAATTTGTCCTTGAATATAATACTTAATATATACTTAAATAAAAATGTTAAGTTAATTACTCCTTTTCATCAAAAAAGTGCTACGTGTATAATTTTATAACAAAAATTCTAAGGCGATCTAATTTAGAGTAACTTATAGTGATTACACTTAGTCACACACACAGTATTTATAATACAAAATTATTTAATGAACAACTCTAGAACTAAGGCATTTTGTATTAAAAATAGTAAGCATTTTTGTCATAAGAGTTATCAAATAGTTTAAATTATAATGATTATCGAAATAACAACAAATAAATATAATTTTCCAATTAAACAGTATTTGGTAGAATATCTATTAGCATTTGCAAGTTTTCAAGGGATCAAGTACTGAGTTCATTAGAATTTTTCTTCTGGTTTCAGGTCTATAATTTCTTTCGATTCTTCAACTAATTTTGTTTCTACTTCAAATTTTTGAACAAGTTTAAAATTTTTAAACTAGAAAAACTCTAGATTTCAATAAGTTTGTTCTATTTGGTTTAAATATGAAGATTGAAATAATTTTTAAATGATTGAAAAAATAATCGACATGTTATGAGCCATATGTGTTGAAGTCATTATTTCCATAAAAATAAAAATTCTTAATAAGTTACACCTCAACTATTCAAATCTTGAGGTGATACTTTTAAATTGTCCTTTAAAATATTCAAATTAGGAATATGATGCATTACATCATCCATCAAAATCAAACTTCTGTGTCCTGATGCATTCACAAGGTCACCTTGATCATCTTACTTAACTCTGTTATAATTAAGTTGTTTGGATACAGTTCTATTCTTATCAATGTACGTTTATCAGAATCTAATTTGCTTAATTTAATTCACAATTTTAATTACTTCATACAATATGCTTCAAAATTAGTTAGCAATGTTTTTACAAAACATTTTCTTTGGGCGGAATGTAATTTAGCCAATTTAAACACTCGCCGCATAGAAAGAGAGAGAATTTCATATTGTACTGGATTACAATATGTTTCATTCAATTGTGTGGAAATATTTGCACCATTCAAACGAAAACTTTTTACTTGATAACTTTATTATTTCTGTTATTATTTTCAATTATCATTTTAAAAATCTATTTGCTGTTGCTATTCTCAGGGCCCATCCTATGCTAGATGAGATCTGCGAGTTTATTCACCCTCAAGAAGTCAGCTAGCATTGGATAATATAATGGGTCTTCGTCGAATAAACCTGAACACCTAAAAATTATGTGCTTTTGATTGCATTTCGCACGAATCGGGAGGATTTTTCAACTACCCTAAAAACAAAGCTTCTTAGATTGCCTCTAAGAAAGCAACTATCTTTCTTAGAGGTTGTTTTAAAAGGCCATCATGTCACCAGATGTCTGAACGCATCTGGCACCAAGAGTCTGATGACCTTAAATTGATCACTCTGATCACTCTCACTCTCTCTTTACTGATTGATTTTTCCAGAATAATTTTTATTACAATGTCTTTATTAAATTATTTTATTGTATGCATTAATGTAGAATTTAATAAATTCATAACAAATTATTTATTTTGAATACAATTTCGCTTGTTTAAATATTATTTTGTTTCTTTTTGTAGCATTAATTTAAGAATTGTTACATAAGTTATTCTTACAAAAATAGAAGCACAGAGGATGAATAAAAAGTCTGAATTGAATATTCTGGACAGCAACAAAGTAAAAGTATGATTAATAAAATCATCCATCAAAATTATTTATGAAGCTCTCAGATTTCCATGGCACAAGCTACTGTGAGTTTCCTTACTGAAGACTATTATTTCAGAAAACAATATCAAACAATGGAACTTTTTCAACAATTAAATACCACAAGAGAAAATATGTAGAAAATATCATAAGAGTGAGGAAATGGCTCATCACATATTGTATATGAATGAAAGGCCTTTACCCTTACTCGATTGACCACTTCGGGTACTCTCGATACTAAAGAATTACATCTGAGTTTCATAATGGACCCATCTGAATTCATAAGCAAAGTGGAGGACCTTGAATTGCTGGCACTAGGTTATTTTGCAATGTTAAAATTGTTTCTCACTGTCTACGAGCCAGCCAAAAAAGTGAATTGAAGTTACATTGTCTGTTATAAAAAGCAAATGAATTTTTAAATGTTACCTAAGAATGAAAGCAAAAAAAATTGACATGTGATTATCTGACTATCGCAACTTTCGTGATATTATTTTTTCTCTCTGATGACTTGCATTTTCATTATAAAAAATTAACTCTATTTTAATATATGATCTTTTTAATTTTACTCAAAAATATGTTAACACAAATATTATTATTAACAGAATTTTTTTTAATTTTCAAGCTACAATGGTAATTCTATACATTTCAAAAGTTTAAGAACGTTTTTGAAAACTTGTTTTTAATATCATATACATGCACATGAATATTAAAATAAATGAAAGATTAAATCAAGAATAAATAAATAATGGTATATAAATTAAACATGAATGCTGTAGGATATTTTCAAAAATATGTAAGAATAATTCTAAAAATAAAGAGCAGATTGGAAATGAGAATATGTGTTCACGTATTTGCAATTGCAGATTGTTTGCGGTATGCAGAATAAAACTGGTTCATTAGATTTAGCGGAAGGGATCATAATTCCCTTTTACCCTTTAATTTGGGGTTCCACAATCGCATCTTGAGGGGTCAAGCACACCGTCATCCATCTCTCTGCAGATCCTTGCGTGAAGACACAGTGTCCATCGCTTTGGGTTGATGTCATCTGAGGCAGCCCACGCCCTCGCAGAGTCCCCTGGCTGTGTGTGTGTCATGACCTCATCGTCGTAAAACATTGTGTGTCACTGCAATATGTGGATGGGGAGGGATAAAAAACTCATTTGTTTTGCCGCACATTGATCATGGCTGGGGGATGCATTGCTTCCCTCCCTCGCCTTTTGTCCCAAATGGGTTTTGATAGAAAAATGCTACAAGCCTTCCAGGGGGATATTTTTTCTTTCATAAAAGAGGAAGAGTAAACATGAAAAGGTATGCATACACCTTTATTCAAATATTCCATTTAAGTATTATATTTCTAAAATGCCCTTTATGCAAATTAAAAAAAACTAATGCTTTCACAACATAAAAAATTTCAGGATTTACAAACTGTTGTACTACGACACATTTATTCTGTAAATGAGAATATGTTGGTTTTACTGTACTGCCTTGTCTCAGGAGATATTGAACTTACTTTTACATATTTTTCGTGGTTTCCAATCTAACTGTTTAGCGATTTGTTGGTTGACAATCTGTTCAGCAGTCGTGGATTTGATTTCTAGAGTAAGTGTTTGAGGTATTTTTAATATTAATCAGATCGATTTAAGCAGTTTTATTAAAAACGACAAATATAATGTTAGAAATTATTTAAAATTTTATCTTTATTAAGCTGTATGCCAGTACTTCAGATTGCTTAATGTTTTCAACGTGACATTTCTCTATAAAACATAGAGTACTATCATAATTATTTATTCTTTAAAACTCGCGTGCGCTGTTCTCATCTAATTTCCTTTAAACACTCAACATTTAAATTTTTTGTGACGGCCAAGTTTATTGTTGAGGGATTAGCCAAGTTCATGGTTTTCGGTTTTCTGCTTAACGTTTTGTATTTTCAACTCTTAACTTTATTTAGACCTCAGTTTCATAAGCTCTGGTGTCCAAAAAATGACCACTGAACGATAAAAAAATAAACAAATTAAATTAACTTTTCGGAAGAATGTAGATGCTTATATCAGTTTGGAATTTTCTCTTACTTTAATCTGTGTTGAATTAGTTCTTGAATACAAAATGTAATCGTGGGGCACAAGTAAACCAAGTATTCTTTTTTATTCCCTTAAATTAAAAAAAAAAATACAAACTGACAAAATTTTAATTTCGAAATGAACCATGTGTGAATCAAGTTGAATTTAGTTATGATATAAATCATGTATAATCAAGGAAATTTTAGTGTAATTTTTTATTGCTTTATTTTGTGTGTATTATACTTAAACTTTGTTATCATTGATTATTAATAATAGTTTATACATTAACTATTTTCTAGGTATCTTAAAAGCAGCAAAGATAGAAGTTTTTATTTAGAATTTGTCGTTACATTTGGAATAAGAAACTCATTTCGGTAATAGATTCTGATAAATAACACTTTTCTTCTCTGACACCCACCACATATTGATACCGCACTCGGAAAACTTTAAAAACAATCTTAAAACAATGCTCATTACAAATGTACTTAGCATGTTACCAAAGTTCTATACGACGTAAAAACTTGTGCTTTAATAAGATAAAAATCTTAACCGTGTTCAACAGATCGAAATCAGGTTCTATCAGAAAACTGATAACAGGTTAGAACAGCACCAAAAAAACCACTTAGAGATTCGGTATGCCAGCGAAGATAAAGTAAAATAATTAGTATATTTATAAAGAGATAGTTTCTCGAACAGTATTTGACAGTATTCTTAATAAAGTTGCCACAACGTATCTACTGGAGTTATTAGGAGTCCACAAAAGTTGCAGTGAGTACATAGTGATATAGTATATCCTCTCAGTGTTATTATAGAGGATTGATTTGATCCATGATACCAGTACTGAATTTCAATAGATCCATAAATTATCTTTAGACATTCTAAGATCAGTATAGCAAAAGAACAAGAGAGTAGAGAGAGAAAGTCTCATAAAAAATCAAAGGTCTTCTTCATGGTGGAAAACAACACAACATGTAATATCACTTGAGTTGATGGACACTCAAAATAGCTGCTTTCAAAGATTTTTATCTTCTTGATACTGTGTGTTTTTCATGTAAACGCGGAGCGCCCCCTACTACGAAATTCAAGAAGGTAACTAAGCACACATAATGATGTGATTATTTAATAAACTTTCATCACCTATCCTTGTTTTTGAACCTGAATCTAGTAAGCGGAATTGTATTTTTGATCCATCCGACACATAATTTATCTAGTCGGGTAGATATAGTTTTAATGTCAAACGATCTAGGTTTTTGGAGTAAGTAATTGGTCTCTATACAAATATTATCACCAAAAGGATAGTTCTGTTCTGATTTCGTGGCTAGATCAAACGTGTTTTGTCTTCAGCTGAGTTTGTTCTTGTGGTCTCGTTGGTGAAGTTTATCATACGCAACGGAAGCTAAAAGTTTATGAATGTTTTAATGAATGTTTTTTTTTATTTCAAAATTCAATGTGTTGGTTGGAATAAATTCCTTATGAATTGCTTTAAAAAATACTAAAAAATAAATTACAATGTTAAATATTGTTCTTTTGCTTTATAAATTATGAAAATATTATTTTGAGAAATTTTTATATTTCTGTATTCGTTATTATTTTATTTGTTTCTTTTTTATGACTTACTTCACCACAGAGGCCTTTGCCAATATTTCTTAATAGATAGAGGTTATTTGATATAAAAAGACATTTATCGCCTCATACCATAATTTTGATAGAAAATAAAAATAAAAAAATCAATTATTATGAAAAAATCTTTAATGAGAATTTTTTAATATTTTGTATTCTATAAAAATTATTAAGCAAAACGGTGTCTTCATTATTCCCATGACGCGAAACATTTCCTCATTATGAAAAGAAAAAGTAAAGTAAAATAAAATCATTAATTAATTGGAAAGTTGTAGAAGTGGCACATTTCTGCAACAAAGTAACTAAGATGAAGAAACAGATATGAAATCTTACTTCAACGGGTTTTTCTGCCAGCCATTTTGTCTTCGGCCAACATCATTAAAGTGATAAATTAATTTGCGCTCAACACAATTCACTGGTTTCTAGTGAATTTACTTTTTTGTACATTCACATACACGTAGGTAGCGGTTTTACGTTACGCCGACCAAGCGTAGAAAGTAAATGTATGCCCGAAGATGTGGCCTTTGGAAATTGTTCTCCAAATTACCGAGGAGAACTCACTTCTTCTGGCTTGAAAGGCACTATTATCGCCCTTTTATTCAGTTTTTGTCAATTAAAAAATGTTTAATTTCTACTTTATTGACCTAGCTAATCATTTTCTTTTTATTCAACATAAGTTCTTTGCCCTTTCGATCCTTAGTGTTTCCAAGCAGATGGTGCTTAAAAGGGAAGTGCTTACATAATTAAACCAAACATCAATAAAATTCTTAAAAGCAGTTGATGCACTTTTGTATTTACAGTTTGAAACAAAGTTCCCAAGGAAGAGTAACATTAAGTAAATCCTGATAAGGAGAAAATGACAAAATATACAACCCTCATTTTTCCTACGTTATTTAAATTTTAAAAATTATTTATTAAATATAGCATTTTTTTAGTTATTTTTATTATTTTTATGATTTATTATACTAGGTATTGTTTATATATATATTATATTCATTCGCTAAATATCTTTTATTTACGCATTAATTAATATCACTGTAAAAAAATCAAACTTTTAAAATTAAACACAACTTGTGTGTTAAATTAGATAATTAATTTCCTCACCAGAGAAAGACAAGCAATTCTATTCCACTTCATGAAGCCATTCACAATTTAAACATCCGATGAGGAAACTGAATAAGTGTTTCATTTATACCGATAGTTATTTTTAACTCATGGCTTTTAGGAATATAGTGTGGAAAGTGGGGCCGCTTTCCCTGGGGGTCCAGCATTTAAATGACTGCTTTTGCCCAAGAAATAAGCTGCTAATCACCAAAATCTTGAATTCCTAAATGTCCTTTTAGTAGTTGATCTGCTTAAGAAACCTCATTTGATCCAATGGCCCGTATGTCAAATGAGCTATTAGTTACAATAATGTTCATTTTAAGCTTATAGCAGTGTATATATAAGCAAAAAGTATTAAGTATACGTGAAGCTATTTTCCACTGTACCGTAAACGTTACAGAAACTGTATATTTTTATCTGTTGGTCATTTGAAACAATTCTTAAATCTATTTTCTTCGATTGAAATAGGAAGTGTTGAACTTAAATGTATTCAATTCCTTCCTCTAAATGGGTAATTCACGAAGTTGATTGTCAACAGTTCAGATTATTAAAAAGAAGAGACGACGGACCAGTTCAGCAACGATATATATTTAACAAATAACACAAATGGAAAACATTTAAACATTAATACAGGAATTTTAATATGATATTGGGGGTGTCGCTTTACCAGAGTTATTTACCCACGTATTTTCTGTATGCCATTTGAACGGCGAGCTCAAACGCAGTTGACGTGCATGTGCCAACATTGGTGGATACAAAAATCGGCCATTCACCCGATGAAGAGTGCTTAAAATTTAAATTCAAAAATTCAAATATTTACATATGAGTATTTGACTTTCATTGACATAAAAAACAAGATACGTACAAATGTAATCAAGCATATAGTACATATTTTTGCTTGTCAGCTGTGTCAGGGAGAGTTGGCAGTGATATCACAAATGTGTGATTTCTCTAGAAGGACACAAGTTTCCAAAGGTAATAAGTATCTTGACGCCGAAATATTTGTTTAATAAGTATCTAAATATAAGTATTTGTTTAATAAGTAGTACCGAAATATTTGTTTAATAAGTAGGTAATAAGCATCTTGAAATATAAATTTTTGTTTGATCACCCCGAAATCAAACAAAAATTACGAATGGAAGTTGGAAAAAATAAACAAATAAAGGCGTACATACACCAATACGATTAACAAAGATGAAGCTAATAAGAAATATCACTATTACCAATAAATGCACACACACTATGGGCTTCTTCTATTTTGTAGTTCCTAATACAAAGAAAAAAGGTTTTTGCATGGATTATCTTTCGATCGCAAGACATACACTATTCATAAGTTATAACTTATGGAAGAATATCTTCATTTTGTTTCTGAACATAACATTCTTTTTTTATGTCAACCGAATTTGCTCCCTTTATTATCACTTTCACTCAAAAGAAAAATCGATCTAAGTGTACAGTAACCCTTTCAAGAACTCTTTTTTTATTTGCAATCAATTTTCTACCCAATGTTCTAATACGTGTCACTTTTTCAAATACACTCTGTAGTGTGACATTTCTTTGTGATTGAACTTTTTTCATTAATGGGATGGAGGAAAATTATCGATTAAGTTGTCATTTCGTTTAATATGTATCCGTTAGTTACTTCGGTCTAACCAAACTTTCCTCAAACTGATGTTGAGAAATATCCCTTTTAACAAATATATTTATTATTTTCATTGCTTTGAAGAAATGAATTTCCTTTCACAAATTTTTTAACTGCAAATTCAAGTGAAATAATAAAATATACTGCAGTCTTTTTACTTTTTATTTAGCTTATTTATGTATATAAAAATAATTTATAAAATCACCAAATGCATTTAAACTCTCTAATATTTTAAAATAAAAATTCATAATGACTATATTGTGAATATATTTGAAAAACTTAAATATAGTCCGAAATCATAATTTACGTTTTATTACGTTTGGACATGTTACATTGATATTTATTTACTGTACATAACTTTAAAACATTAATTTATGGACGAGAGGAAATATAAATGTTTATTAAAACAATCTCATGAAAAAATTGAGTGAAGTCAATATACAATTTTTATTAAAAAGAAGAAATAGCACATATGTAAAAAGAAACCAAATACATATACTCTTGGTATATATATATATATATTTTTCTTCACTGAACACCTTTGTTAAGCCATCCCCATTTTTTAACCCTATTTTTTTCTTCTTAACTATGCTTATAATTTTTTTTCCGACATACGCTAGGTTAATTAACGAGTTTGTACTTTTTATTAGAGAAGTTGGGATCAAAAATAACCTCCTAAGATTAAACTTTTTCTGAAAACAGAGAAAAAAATAAGGTGAGATGTAACATTAACATTAAATATACTTGAAGAAAATGAAAATTAAGAAGTTATTGGATTTGAATTATATCAACTGTACATGTGGATTTCTCCTTTGAGTATCGTGAATTTTGTATAAGTAGGCCAGAAGCTTGTGGCATCCAAATCATCACCTGAGTACCAAAAGGATTTTCTTCAGAATTTGAAAAAAAAAATTAATCGAAAATATATTCATTTGATTTTCAATCACAATTTTCTTCAAATTCTACGCATAAAATTCCCCAAAATTCTTTATATAAAATGTTAATTTCTTAATCTCATTCTTTCTGAGAATTTTGGATGTCGAGAGAATCATTTTGAAATTTGGCTGTGTTCTATATCTGGATTCCTTGATATTATGGTTACAGTTTTTGTTTCTTGAAAGAATAGATTAGAACTATTCTATTATGGGGGCCTTTAATTTTCACTTTTCTTTCCTTCTAAAATTTTGATATTCCTTAGATTTTTTATATCTACATTGAACTTGTTATAAATCATTTAATTTCTTAATTGTTGGCTATTAAGCTGATCGCATTATAATAGTTTAATATTTAATTATAGTGTGCAACAATTTTTATTAATATTGTAATTAAAATGATTGAATTTAAATTAATTAAGAGCTTAGAACAATAAATATATTGTATTAATATCATCTATATGCCCGAGTTAAAGTCAAGATTTTTATGTTGCTAAAGATCTTAAATTTTATATTTTCTCATATTTGTCTAATATTACGAAATTTTATTAAAAATCTGTAACTAAGCTAAAACTTACATATCTTTCACCCTCTAATTTTTAACCCTTTATTTTTGAAACACCTTAACATAATATATATCATTAAAATATTTTGTAAAAATGAAATTTGTCTAATTCATTTGTCAAAAAAAAAATAAATAAAATAAAATAAAATAAAATCACATATCTCTGAAATCATTGTCTTTTTGGGGCTTCCATTAAGTATATTAATTACAGACCTCGGTTGCCACTCTCTGAAGACTGGTACTTCTAAGACTATACAGGAAAAAAGAGAATAGTTGGGGCGGAGAAAGAAATAATGGCATCATTTCAAAAAGAGCCTTCTGTGAATAATGAAGTCTGCTGTGATTAAAACCTCACGACATGTTTAGACAAATCAGATTAAGATAAGACGAACAAGAACTCCTTTCAGGGGAGACAGCCCAGGATGGATAGCCCTCCCCTGTGTGGAGAAGGGGGGCTGACTCGACAAGGCCCGCAATCCAAGACAAATGAAACTTTTGACGGATGGGACTTGGGAGGAACTGATTATATTGAACAGCTCAGCTCCCTGTCACGACTCCCAAGTTGACAACTGGGAATTTGTCGTCCAGGAAACGGCTGAAGGTAACATCCATATCTGCAACAAAAGCAATGATTCCCAACAATACACCACGAACCGAAAACAGAAGCTTTGTAAGTTGATATGGAAGCAACAAAGTTTGAGAAGAATCGGTCACTAATAAGGTTTAATTCCCTAATTATTATATAAAAATACTCCAATTATAGCTTACAAATAATTTCAGTAATAATCTCTTTAAATATTGATTTTTATTTTATATTCTTATATGATACATCCACACACATGCATGCAACGTGTGTGTGGGTGTGCATGTGTATTTTTATTTCATAAATAGTCTTTTTTATTATTTAAATGTTACTTGATAATCAAACTGTGAAACACAAAGAAGTTGGCTGCAGAAATTCGCGTGCATGTTATTTATATATCATATACTTAATTTATGCATTTGATTTATATTCCATTCGAAACAAATAAAATTGAAATACATTACATTAATGAATCATGGTAATGAATATTTCTTAATTATTAGAGAAGTTAATAAAAGTTCTTAATTATTATTTAATCAATAGAGTAAAAAATAAACGAAATCAAAAATAAAATTTATCACCAAAAAATGCATGCATTAATATTTTACCAAAAAAAAAATATAATAATAACATGAGAAGAACATATTAATTGAATAAAATGCCTTGGTAAGAGTTTTTGGAATTCTATGAAATCCATTGATTTTTAACTGGTGTAGGAAATATTTGTTGGTCACATGTTAAATGAGTAATATATATTATTCTATTAAAATGAGAAAGACTTCATGATTTGATATGAGCTTGCCACACGTCAAAATTACAAAAAATCGATGATAAAGCCTCCAAAAAGCGATGTCTGAAGCTTTTAATCAGCTATATAATATAATACCGTTATGCGATCATGAACTAAATTATAGAATACGAGATATTACTTTTATCAGTACAGTTAGAGCCCCAGCATGATTCCCTTTACTAGGTGGAAGTTTTCGTTTGGCAGAAGACTTGACAAGCAGAAATATTTAAATTACGATTCCCACATAGAAATATCATTTCACATGGAGGATATTGGGACCACAGCTCACGTTAGTTAGCCAGCTTCCTATAGTGAGCACAAAGGAGCTTGGTTGGAAATTGAACTAATGTTTTCAGATAAAGAGAATAGCGCTGTAAGCAACCATGTCCCTGCAGCCCTGTCAGTATACATTCTAGGCATATAGAGAGGTGAGGACTTTAAAAATAAACAATCAAATAACGATAAATTTTTGTATGGTAATTGATCTTTATACCTTCTAGAAAGGCCTTTCAAACAACGTGAACAATCAAGATGATGTAAAGGATATGTATTATTATTATTATTATGATAAGCATAAGTTTCTTAGGATAATTTTTATTAATAAAAGGTAACAGTTAGAGTTATCTTAGTGCTCTTTGTCCATACCGAATATCATGAACGAAAAGAATGTTCATTCAATTCTTATTTCTTGATTTTTCTTAAAATGGAGCGTTTGTGGTCTTTCTCAAGAAACTGATGAGATTCTTGATTCTTTCCGAGAATTTCAGATGAACAGAATATCTTAAATACCTGTTTTTGGGAAGCATATGAAAAATTATTAACTAACAAATACTAAAGGTCTAGAAAGTTGCAGCATTAGTCGAGAAATAACTTATGTATATTGCATTTCTGGACATAAATGAGTTTAAAAATCTTGTTAAACTTGTTCGATATTTTCTAATTCCGTTAGTTAAAATGTATGATTCTTAAAAGCAAATTTAAGGACAGAAGCCTTTCTGTCTTCAAATTACTCAAATTAAACAAAATTGTATTTCAAATTAAAAAATGAGTTAAATTTGACAGATATTTATATTTGATTCAATAATTCCGATAAAAAAAAAAGGCGAAATATATCTGAAGTATCTGAAAACATGAAAAATCACCATTGATTTCAATGCATCCAGAAAATGGTCACAAATTATGAAATGGTGCCAAACGTAAAATTTCTTCCATGCCATTCGATGGAAACCACTATTATCTATGCTTTGGATTATCATGAAAATACAAAAATGGTCTGAAATATAAGTTACGCCCTTTTTCTCGAACTGTCTTGAAAGCATATGCGTTATTTACTCTTATATGCTTGTTTTCTTCTTTCGAAGAAGAATATAATGGTACTATTATTATGTCTGCCATTGTTAGCGATTACCACCAAAGATTTTGGAACAACAACATTTCTGTTGTTGTTCCAAAATCTTTGGTGGTCATTTGTTCTCCTTATTCATAACTAACAGCACCATAATTTTGAAATCTTCTAACGCTAACACCGGTGTAAAAATGTGAATAGCAAAGTGGATATCCTAAAACAACATTAAAGAGCTGAAAATATCAAGGTTACCAAAAATTTAATTTTATCTCCAATATTTATTATTATTATTATTATTATTATTATTATTTTTTTTTTTTTGCTAAACCAAGGGGTGCACGTTTCTGAATTGAACCGGTTATTTGTAGTAGGTAACGAACGATCATACAAAGTAGATCTCTAATGTCACAGTAATGTAAACACTACGTGCATAAAAAAATAAATCCTTAGTGACGATAAAATTCAAATAATAGGATAATTTTCTACTGTTGATTGTTTTAGGAAGAAAAAAAACCGAAACTCTCTTCTCCTTATAGTACAGAAAATAAAAAAAAGGTGAGACATATTATTGAATAACCATTTGTTGTAACCACCTACCATAACAAGAGATTCCGATTTCTGGTAAGTTGTGATATTGTTTTCAATTCTGAAGTTTTATTTTAAATAAAAAAAAAGCACAGAGGGGTCATTCAATTCAAACGATATTATCTGTCCTGCTTTGTCATTAGCATTAATGATAAGGCCCCACCCTATGCTTAAGAATCGTAAAATAATCAGAATTTTTTATGGTCTTTTTCCTCAAAATCCTCGCTTACTTAATAAGGAAAAATTTATTCTACTGTTTGTAATATTTTCCTTTTTGGTTCGTGTAATTTATTTAGAACTAATTTATACAATAATAATTGAATTTAAATTATATGTAAATTAAAATCACTCTGATTTATTATTGAATACTAGCACGATGCTCAAATTGCACAGAAATGGAAAAAATACACAGGCTTATAGTTTTCATTTATTACTCAAGAAGTGAAATAGCCATATGTTATAAAAAATGAATCTAAGTGCAATTAATCAAGTTAAAGACGATAACATGTTCATTTGAGAAGAGCTTAGGAGTCACACACTATTCAAAATTCGGTACATTTTTCAAAATGAGAGAGTTTTAGAAAAATAATAATTTTTACTATCTCTGAACAATCTCAGCATGTAAAATTTATTGTTATCCTTAACATAAATTAAAAAAATAGATCATGGGGAAGTTTTTCAGTTTAAAATACGATTGTTTCAAATTTACTTTAATTTAGCACTTTCTTTATATTTATTTACAGAAAGCAATAAAAATATTTATTTGTCACGATCTTTCATCATCACTTATTAAAGAAACAGAAAAAAATTACTCTCATTTTACAAGAATCTACTGAAAAGCATTTTAAGAAAATACCAAAATGTTTGTCTAAAATATCCACATTCATCTGATAACACTCGAGAATATAATTTATGAAATGTACATTTTTTTACTATAAAATTATTTTCTTCCACAACTTGAAAAAAGAAACTAATAATATTAAGGATTTCTATTTATATTGACAACAAACTTATTTTCGAAAGATGAATAAGACATTTTCATGCAATTTTCCCATTAAGCATTTTAAAACTTTGTTCCATTCGGAATCCTTAGTATCACAAATTAAATGCCCATTTATATATTCCCATTCTATTCTAAAGTTCTCATCTATTTAAATTCGATACTTTGAGAGAATACTTTTGAAAATTATTTTCATGGGCATTACATTTTTCAAAACTTGAGTATTCACAGTTTTCTGGATCAAGTTAGATAATTTCCATTTTACTCACATTCTGTTCTTAAAATTCCGTCAGTTCAAATTTAAGAGGTACTTTTGAAAGTTACTTTCTTGCACTTTCACCATTTATATATTTTTCAAATTTTGTTATATTCAGAATTTTTAAATCGAGTTATATAAAGTCCACATATTCACAATCAAATTGAAATTTAACAAGTATTTTTAAATATTGTTTTCACATATGCTATTTACCCCTATCCATATATTTTTAAAACTTTTATACATTCCCAACTTTAAATATTGTATTCAATAACTTCTATTTATATTCACAATCTGTTCTGAAAAGCTGAACCAAACTCGATCAGTAGTTATAAAAGTTTTTTTTTTCTTATTTACACATTTTTTTAAAATTTATTCCATTCAAATCTTCCGATATTAAGTTTAAAAAGTCTCCCTCAGGTGAATATGGATCTAAAAAATTCGAGTAATACTTTTGAAAGGTGTTTTCCTGAATTCCATTTATCATTTTTCAAACATTGTTATTTTGAAACTTTCAATACCAAGTTAACTTTGTATTATTTAATATTCTTTTGATTTTTTAATGATGTACCAATGTTCCGGAATTCAAGAATCTTGATCAAGTTTGAGAAATTTTGAACTTACCCCCCCCCCCCCATCCAATAGTTTTTATCGACTCGGGTTTTATTTCAGGATAGCCCCTGCATTTCGATTTTTCTCTCCTTTGGCGGCGTTTCACAAATATAATACTGGCAGTACGAAATATCGCACCAACTGTCTCCCTCCTTTTGATGTGCCTCTTACGAGCCCTCTCCAGTTACCCGTCCTCGTCGTCAAAGACACGACCCCCCCCCCTACAAAGAGAGACGTAATTGGCCTGGAGAAAGCTAATAGACAACCAGAGAGAAATGCCGATGCCGAGAGAGGGGCAGATGCCATGTCAAGTGGGGGCGAGGAATCTTCTTTTTCAGTTTTATCATCTGAAGGATTGTCCAGAGAAGAGCACAAACATTTCGACAGCGTGTCTCAAAGAGAAAAATGTCCTAACGGTTATCGAAATGCAATGCTGTCCTTTCTTATGGGAAATGAAATGATAACGAGAATTCTTTCGGCTGACCATATTTTTGCTGCAGTTTTAATATTCCCATTTGTGGCCACTTAATGGAAGCAAAGAAATTTCCACATCTTTCCTTTGTAAAAAATATTGTTTTTGTTTCAAACTATGCAAACTAGAAAAAATAAAGACAGAGATTTTAAAAAAGAACTGAATAATATATTGTTTCATACAAAAAGTTAGTAGTTTTGACTATAAAATATTCAATACAAAAAAATAATTATTCATTCTTGACGTGTTAAACAGTTAATAAAAAATTCCTTTTAAAATAATTGACACTGAAAATTCCAGACTCAGAATAATTCTAGTATTGTCTTTCTAATAATTATCTTCATTTTGCAAAGCAGAGAATTCATTTGACACTTGCGAAGAACAAAGTTACATTTCACTTGAAATTTTTCATGTCTAATTAGAAGACAGTTTTACGAAAAACTATTAAAATTTAAATTTTTAAAGGAGTGATAGAAAAATAAACTGTGCCGATCACAATAATTTAATACCACGTAAAATTTGCAAAAAACTAATTGTGTTTCCAAATTATTTAACTTTTTTGAAAAATGCACTGCTTATATCATATTATATTTTTATGATACATATATTGAACTGAAATTGCCATATTGCGGGAAAATAATTTCATGATTAGTCAAAAGTTTGTAGGAAATATTGCTTGATAATTAAGGAGCTACTTTCTAAGAAACAAACATCTAAAGAAACAGAAATGATTTCTTTGACATTGCTAAGCTCTAACACTCGAATTTTTCAATTGCATTACAAAGTACCTGAGCCAAATCTACAAGCATTTAATCCAGCTTAACGTCAGTAAATGGATGATCCTAGGGGGAGGGTGTTGTTAATTTTCCAACTGGCTTGTTTGTCGTTGTAGGAATAACGAGCGGTTAGCTCTATATATGTTAGAAGTATTGTTCCATCTCATTCTCTGATTTGAAGCTGTCGCATTTTAGGGTATAAGGGAAATATCTTTGATTTGGTTAGAATCAATGGGGATGGCTTAGCGGTGAATTTTTTAAAATCAATTATGCATTTCAATTATAATTTAGGTCAACATTGTAGTATTCGTGCAGCAAACAATGTTTGGTAAACTGAGTATGACAGTTGTAGTTTTTTTACGAGTGCTCCTTCACTACTTCCGAAATAAAGATTAATGTAAAAGGGTATGGAAGTAACATAGTCATCGTGAGAAATACCTTACCAATTTTAAAATGTCAAACAAGACTGCAGTCATGAGTGTGTGTGTGCTTAGGTATTTTGAGATATCGAATATCCCAAGCAGTAATATCGTCAGCTTTCATGAGGCCAAGTCAACGCGAAAAATTATAAGAGTTCCAATACCAAACTTAAGCACGCGCAACTAAAAAATGCTTCCCTCTTTTTTTATCCTCGTTTTTTATATAAATAATCCAAGTTTAATTAATAATTTTTTAATTACTCTGTAACAAAAATTAACTTTTCTCAAGGAAACTCAACTAAGCCCAGCTCACTTAAAAATTCTACTTGTTATGCCAATCAGATCAAGATATAGCTTCCTAGTTTCATTTTCAGACAGCCAATGAGGGTAGAGGTTCACCAGAATCAGTCACCTTAGCAAACAGCTAGCAAGCAAACGTATTTCCGCTATATATACATTATAAAAGTACACATTACATCCATTGTATTTTTAAATATAAATATAAAAATAGATTATGAAAAATTTCGTTAGGAGGTCAGTTTAATAATATCTAGAAAATTAATGATAATGAGTTTCATATTTAAATAATATTTGTAATCTTACAGTGAAAACAGTATTTAACTATGAATTAACACTGTATTATGAATCAAAAACTCTTAAGTATCTAGTCAAAACAGTAAAACTTATAGAAGGCAAATATTATTTTTGATACCAAATGATAAGCCATAAGGAAACCAACTTTTTTCTTTAAAATGAATATTTTGAGATGGAAACTTATGCTTAAGCTCAGAACGACTTGATATTATACACCACTGGCCATTAAAATTGCTACCCCAAGAAGGCGACATGCTACAGACGTGAAATTTATACGAAAGGAAGAAGGTGCTGTGATAGGCAAATGATAAGCTTTTCAGCGCATTTAGAAGAAGCAGGCGCCAGTAGCGACACCTACATTGTGCTTAAATGAGGAAATTGTTCAGCCGGTTCCTCATACACAAATTGCATTTGAACGTTGTTGCCTGGTTAAAAGTTGTTGTGATGCCTCATGTAAGAAGGAGAAATGCGTACGTCCACGTTTCTGACTTTGATAAAGGTCGAATTGCAGCGTACCGGGATTGCGGTTTATCTTATCGCAGTATTGCTGCTCGTGTCGGTCGAGATCCAATGAATGTTAGCAGAATATGGAATCGATGGGTTCAGGACGGTAATATGGAACGCCATGCGGGATCTCAACGGCCACCTATCACTAGCAGCCGAGAAGACAGGCATATTATCCGCATGGCCGCAATGGATCGTGCAACCACGTCACGAGCCGTGTGTCAAGAAACGGGATCGTTTGGAAGACAACAAGTGTCTGCACGAACAGTTCGACGACGTTTGCAGCAGCATGGACTCTCAGCTCGGAGACCATGGCTGCGGCTTCCCTTGACGCTGCGTCATAGACAAGAGCGCCTTCAATGGTGTGATCAACGACGAACCTGGGCGCACGAATGGCGAGACGTTATCTTTTCAGATGAATTCAGGTTCTGAGTACAGCATCATGATGGTCGCATCCCTGTTTGGCGGCATTGTGGTGAACGCACACTGGCAGCGTGCATTCGTCATCGTCATACTGGCCCATCACCTGGCGTGATGGTATGGGGTGCCATTGGATACACGTCACGGTCATCTCTTGTTCACATTAACGGTGCTTTGACCAGTGCACGGTACATTTTTGGTGTGTTACGATCCGTGGCTCTACCCTTTATTATAGTCATGCGAAACCCTACGTTTCAGCAGGATAATGCCCGACCGCATGTTGCCAGTATTGTACGGACCTTCCTTGATACGGAATATGTTCGGCTGTTGCCCTGGCCAGTACGTTCTCCAGATCTTTCACGAATAGAAAACGTCTGGTCAATGGTTGCCGAGCGACTGGCTCGTCACCAAACGCCAGTCACTACGGTTGATGAACTGTGGCATCGTGTTGAATCTGCATGGGCATCTGTACCTCTACATGCAATTCAATCTCTGTTTGACTCAATGCCAAGGCGTATAACTGCTGTTATTACTGCCAGAGGTGATTGTTCTGGGTACTGATTTCTCAGGATCTATCCAGCCAAGTTTTTTGAAAATTTAATCACTTGTTATTTCTAGTATAATATATTTGTCCAATAAATGTCATTTTGTTATCTGCATTTCTTCCTGGTGTAGCATTTTTGATGGCCAGAAGTTTAGTTGCAAGTTAAATATTTGAGCAATCTTTGCAATAAATATTTCAAAACGTATTATTGTGGCATCAAAAATTCACTGCATAGAATCTTGAAGAAGCTAAAGCATTACGATAATCAAAAACAAAAGGATCAATACCATGTTCATGGCGAACTTGTATGAAATAACAATAAAATAAAATATATTTTCCTCTTTGATGTTCATTCAATTCTTTTTTTAATTTAATAATAAAATATCCCATTAGGGTGCACCACTTGTTGGCCTGTCATTTTGGAAATGCCATAATGGAACAATAAAACAACAATGAAAAATTATTTCATCGTACAGATGAAAAATCAATGCTAATTACTCAAAACAAAAGCATGTAATTGAATAATATAAATAAAACAATTTTAAAGTTTTTGAAAAAATATGTTTCAGAGTTTTAGTGGCATGGAAAAAAATTCTTGAAAGGATAGTCACTAGAAAGGATTTTATGTCTTAAATTTAGTTCGTATGATATTGAATGTCTCATATTGAATCAAATAATTATTGTGTAGTAGTACAGATTTAATTAGGTTAACAATCTTTATTACTTATTTGCATTTCACTTAAGTGCATAATCATATATTTTATGTCATCAATTTAATAAGTGTATGTGGAAATCTACTTATTCTTCCCGTCCGAGTAGTTATCAATATGTTAAATGTTGTTTATGATTTAATAAATACCAGATTTTTGTTAAGGAATGAGAGCAGTGCATTTATTTATATATTTTGCAAGCAAGCACAGCTTGGTAATTCTAGTATGTTTAATGGCCATAGTTTCTTATAACAAATGGAAACAACAGTAAAATAATTCGATCTTTACATTTGAAACAGGGCCTATTCCATAATTATGTTTAGAAATGAAATTTCTAATCATGTGGACAGTAAATTTTCTTTCAATAATGTATCATGTGAAGATAGTACGACCGCAAAGAGTACTTATTGATTGTTTATTACTGGCAAAATTAAAATTTATTCTGAATCATCCAAGATACTCTGCGTAATATCTGTCCTTAAATTACCATCCTGTGTTCTTTCCCTGTACTCGGTTATTTCTTTCTATTTCATTACTATACAAAGTAGCAGAACCAGAGCGCCAAATTTTTTCGCTTACTAGAAAAGAAGGATCAGTTGCCGCGACTTAAGAGTCCTTGGCATCACTTTGCTCTTAAAATAGAAGACAAGAATACACACTTCCAAAATTAACCAAAGATAGTAGATATTCTTGTTAACTCGATCTTACTCTTCATAAAAGGTTCATCAACATTTATTTGTTAGTCTTTACTAGTGGGCAAAAAACCAAAAATCTCATGGGAATATTCACAGTCTCGTCACAGTCCCACAACGTACTTCGACGTTGACATTAAATAACCATCAATCGCAAGTAGTAGCGCAGTGGTGTTAAGCATATATATAGAGAGAGTGTCTGAGGGCTTCGGAAAACATGGCAGTCGTTGGCGTATTGCAGAAACGGAACGATTAAGCCAACATCTAAAAGGGCATGATCATTGGCTTTCGGGCCAAGGGTGGAAGCATTTCCGAAGTGGTAACGTTTGTTATGCTACGGTGGCTGACGAACAGTAATTCATCTGCCGCCATGGTAAAAGTATACTATGCATGGTAAAATGGGAGTGTGCAAAATCAGGTTGTTAGGGGCAAATGTGATGTACCACGGGCCATAGAAGACAGCAATGAACGACGTCTACGGAGATGCGCTTGGACGAATACACGCGCTATCGTTGGAACAACTGACAACCCAGATGAAACAAGGCTACCAACAGTGTCTCCCAAGCTACTGTTCAATGAACATTGCAGCGCCTGGACCTCGAAGAACTCGAGGATGAATTTACTGTTCTCCCGTGGTCAGCTATATTACATTACTTCAAGCTTACTCGCGGCATGCATCCACGCCTACGGTATCTAGGGCATCTGGCCACAGCACTGGAGTCGACATGGCTCAGCATGACAGTGAATATCTCCAAAACTTCTAATGGACTCTCCTAGTACACGTTTGGCAGCAGTCTGCTTTTACGGAAGGTGGTTATTCTGGCTTTTGAAAGGGGGTCACATTCATGTGATAGGACTGTGTATTAATTTTTAGAAAACAGTCCAAAAAATTCTTTTCGTTTTTAATTTTTTCCAATCTAAATTTTAAGAAAGCTTTGATCTCTAAACAATGTTGCAACGATATACATTTGAAAAGTTTTCCCTTCCCCACCAGAAATTTTCTATTAAGTATTAAAGATCATTAACGATGGAAATAGTTTCCAGTAATTACTGATAGTCAGGGGGCATGTTATGCAATTAGGTGTTGGAGAAAAATTTATAGATAAGAGACAAGATAAACCTGTAGCATATATAGTGTGGTACTCTCCAAAATTTCTGTCTATGTATTTAGTTTTGCGTGCCGCATATTCTTTGCTTAATAACATTATCAATAGCGATGTTAAGTTAAGAAAGATTTTTTATCAGATGTTAAGTGATTAAGAATTACGAGACCAATTAAAATCGATAATTGAACTGTTCTAACATGCCATTCTCTGCGGAAAAGATAATTGTCATCCATCACTTCCTATAACTGAAACTTTTCTTCACGAAGAAATATCTTCAAAATTTCTTTAATCTTGAAGTTACGTTGCTTATTTTCTCAAAGCAAAGCATTAATCGATTGGATCTTGTCCCTATTACTCATTTCCATTACTTTGAAAAAACAAAGTTCAATATTAATAATACAAAAGAAAAAGCTGAATTATGTTTTTTCATTGTACCTTAAAAATTATTTTTAATGCATAAACTGTAATGATTTTTGATAAAAATATCTTACGAAATCACTGAAATTCTTATATCATAACACAGGCAAGAATAAATTGATTCATTAAGTTATTAACGTTCGGAACACAAAAATTAAAAATGCAGATCAGAAGAGACAAAATTTCTGAAGTTATTGATCGAATTTAATATTTTCTCTCTCAAAATCTTAAAAGCACTATTTCGATTCCAGGAATTGTAATCCTCCAAGTTGACAACAGGAATTAATTTCTCCTCTGCAGCCATTGGTTACCTGTTGATTCCGCTGCTGACGTCATTGGCGGCAAACAAAATGGTGAGCGCTGAGACTAAACCCATTGTTTACCGAACAGATGAAGTTCGCTTAAAAATAATCGCTATTTTAAGCATTTTTTTCCCCATTTACTCCGTTACCTTTTAAATATTTCACGCCTAGTGGTGCAAAAATAATCGATCTAGCGATGAAAATAATTTTACAGTTGTAGAGAAGACTTTCGTTTATTTTCTTATCTTTTATTTCAAAATTGATTTAAGAAGTTAGCGTCAAAAACTATTTTGCTACGCTTTCTCATGCAAGATACTTTTTTCACACACATCTCTTGATTTCCAGCGTACATTTTTATATCTATTCATGTTGAGTGTTTGGAATGTTTATTTATAATATTATAGAGATAGAACGCTATTACAAAATATTCAAACCGAAAATATTCTTGTTCTTAGAATACTTATGCAACCATTTGCTTCATATCAACTCCAATAACTTGAATCAGTATTTTTGGGTATATTTCTAGGTTTATTTAAAATTAAGTCTTATATTTCTATAATTTAATCGAAAATCAAATTCTACAGTAAATTTTCTGTTCTTTTTACCGGTTCCATGGCATTTTATTCATAACTCTTTAAAAAATATTAATTATTGGAATTATAAAAAATCCTGTTTTTAATTTTTATACACAAATTATTAAGGTAATATAAAGCAAAAAGTTGAAGAGAATTAAGCATGTGATTTACTATAAAATATCTTACTTAATTATAATCCTCAAGTAAAGTCAATATCATATGTGTTTCAAGTTTATAAAATATATTTATTGAAGTTATATTCATAACATGAAAAGTAAAAATTACTTTACAATTGGCAAAACTGAGAGAAATCACTAATTTAAATTGTACTTTGTTCAGAAATCATAATTACAAGTATAATTTCACAGTTAATATACATAATAAAATGATGCCTATTTCTATAAAATTATGCAACTGTTGCATTAAATGATTAATGATATTTTATGCGAGAGAAAATATTTATTGTGCACCCTTGTTTTATTTAAAACAAATTCATCGATTTTTTTATATCTTTCTACATCATTTACCAGAAAGAGATTTCAGCGAAACAAAGTGAAATTCAAATGATCGAGCTCATTTTATTTATTGAAATAGTCTTACATGAATTTCTAATGTAATAGTTTTAAATATTATAAATTTTTATTACACACACAATTAATTATCTATAATTCAAAATCTTTCATTTAAGAAATTTCTTATTTCATAAAAATCTATAAATATCTTATTTGATCTGTGAAAATCTATTTCTTACAGATTAAAATCATGTTGTTTATTAATTGAGTGGTTTATTAATTCTTTAGGTTAACATACAACTTACCATTTGAAACAAGAAAGCACTCCCTTAGAACAATCTAAATATTATTTGTCACCAATTGCTTCTCTATCACAATTTAGTGCCAGGATGGATCACAAGAAAATAGTGTTAATTGCTTGCGTTATCAATTCCTTCTTTTACAGAATCGATAAAATTTGAATCGAGATAAATGTAGGCCAACATCAACTTTTTCCTGATGGGTCGTCAAAAGTGTCATAAGCGCATCGTTCAACCGTTGTCATCACCCGCAATTCTTCAAAACAATTCGAATCATCCCACGGTATTGATCTGGAAAAAAACAGTAATATAAAATTCTTATATTTGACGCCATATTAAATATATTATTATTAACAAATTATCGTGTAAAAGGAATAAGTCATTTCTGAGTAGTTGAGGAAATTATTTAGATTTGCCTACACTTTGAAACCGGTAACACAATAAAATGTTTGAAATTATACATACTTTAAGATTTTTTTTTTTCATAACTTTTTACTTTTTTGTTGAATGGCATTTGAAAAATCTTCTTAGTTAAAAAAATGAGACAATTTTCAGATCAAATGTATCTTTAAAAGTTTCAAACAAAAACGGTTTATTTTTACAAGAGTTTAAATTTGTTCTGGTTTTCATTATTTTATCATTTCCAAAACAAACTGTTTATGCATATATATATATATATGTATATATATATATATATATATATATATATATATATATATATATATATATATATCTATATCTATATATATATATATATATATATATATATATATATATATATATGTATGTATGTACATATATATATATATACATACATATATATATATATATATATATATATATATATATATATATATATATATATATATATATATATATATATATATATATATATATATATATATATATATATCATATGATATGGTGCAGCTTAAAATATAAATGGAACTTCACTCCAGAAAGCAGACCATCATAATTTCATAATTTAGATATAGGAAGAAGAGTACGCCCAGACGTGGTCTTTCAGTCCCATAAAAGCATTTATTTCCTTTAAAAGGCATTGAGATCCAGACCTATTTTATGAACTGCCGCCATCACAAGTGAACTCAATTGGGTTCAGAGGACAGTCGCGGATACAGGATACAGAATCCTCTGTCTTCGTACAACCAGAAGAACAAATTTTACTTCTTCCTATACCATTTCCACGACAAAACATAAATTGGAAAGTAAATAAAAATATTATAAATTTCTTCTTTGAAATTTAATGTGTAGCGAAGTAAAAATAAATTTAGTAATTGTAAGTTGTGCCAAAGAAAAAATTTTCAGGAGATATTTTAAAATAAAATCAAAAACACAGGATTAAAAATGATGCCCTAAAATGCGAGTACTCAACCATAATTCAACACAGGGAAAAAAACACAGATAAAAAAATCTATTGAAGATCAATTTCATCCCAAAATTATATTCTGAACCTTCGTATTGAATTTGAAGTAAAGAAATCATGTATTTTATTTAATTATCAAAATAAGAAAAATCTATATCCAGAAAGTAAACGTTTTTATGGAATCGCATCGAAAATGACACTGCTCTTTTATTCGTTTGTGAATTATCGGGTATTCGAAAAAATTAAAGTTTCGAAAAGAGAAATAATAATAAATCAAAATAAAAAGGAGAAAACTCTGGTTTGTTAATTATAAATTATATAATAAGTATCTAAGTCCCTGCTGTTAAGGAATTATACTTCTGACCAATAGAAACATCTCATTCTTTAAAGGAAAGAGATAAAGATATTCTGATATGCCTCGAGGTTTATTGGGAAATTCACAGGAGGAATATGAAAAAACAAAGCAGAGATCTTGCTGGCATCTAAGTGTATTCCTTCACATTTTTGCTTCTTCTAGAAAATCTGAAAAAGAAAATGCAAATAACTGTCACAGGAAATTATTATATTATATTATATTATATTATATTAAATATATATATATATATATATATAAATATATATATATATATATATATATATATAAGATGGTTACTCTGAAATTTTTGAGGTACGCGCAGACAAGAATTTACAAAATGAAAACAACACAACAATTTAATTTTAAAATACAAAATATTTTAACACAGAAGACGATTTTTTACTGACTTACTTCAACTTATTTAGCGAAGAATAAACTTTAAACAGAAGAGAAAATAAAGTTGACACGAGAACATTTTCGCGCAATGATTTTCTACGATTTTAAAGTGGGATTAAAGCAATAAGGATGCGTTCAACGGTTGCAATTAGCACTTGGTGATGAATTTCCAGCTCGTGCTACTGTATTCAGATGGTTTAGAAAATTTAGTAAAGGTCGCAAAATTTTCTTCAGGATGAAGAACACACAGGATGGCCGCCGTCGGCAGTAATCCCGAATAATGTGTCTGCCATACGAAAAGTGTTAATGGATGATAACCGCAGTACCTATCAAATGATACAGAAGGAACTTAACATTGGATCCGCAGCCAACACGTGATGAAACGCACTTACCGTTTTTTGACGTTCCAACACGTCAAGAAAGCAAAGTATGGGTCTTTGAAGATGATCCCACGTCGACAATGCCGAAAAAACAACGCGCACTGAAAAAAGTGATGTATGCCGTTTTCTTCAGAAGTACGGCATTGGTCAAATCTATCAAGTTGGAAGGACAAAGGACAGTAACAGCAAACTGGTATACCACTAAATGTCTTCCAGAAATTATACAAGAACTGAATGTTATGGGAATAATGCTTCACAAAGACAATGCATCTTCACATACAGCCGGATTAGCAGTTTAATTTCTTAAACAAAAATAAATTAGAGTGATGGAACATCCACCGTATTCACCTGATCTTGCTATGTGCAACTTTTGGTTATTCTTTAATCTAAAAAAGAACTTACGTGGACGCCGTTTTCATTCAAAGAAGAGATTGATGTGGCTATAAATGCATTTTTTTTCGTCTATTAATAGAAATAAATGGCTTGAGGCATTTATTCTGTGGAAAATTCCTCTGCAAAAGTGCATTGATGCTGGAAGAGACTACTTTGAACACACCTAAAATTTTGGAAGTATAACTTTAATAACCTAGTTGTATCTCAAAAATTTCAGTGACCCTCGTGTGTGTATATATATGTGTGTGTGTGTGTGTATAATAAAAATTTTAGGAATTCTGTAATGAGATCTAAAATTTAAAAAACGGAAGGTTGATATATTAAATGCTGATATATTTAATTTTCTCAACCAGAATTAGGCCTTCTCTAAATTTTGTCTAAAGTAATTTTTGCTTCTATTGACACTTTTATCATTAGAAATAAAGATGAAAAATATTTTTGATATTTTTTATTTTATTATAAGTTCCTGGTTATTAAGAAAAAGATAAAATTTATCGAGAGATTTATGCAGAAATGTGCAAAAAAAGGAGAGTACATTAAATTTTTTTTTAGAATACAACCTTAGCTTTTTGCATATTTCACATGTTAATAAATGGAATGATCACGATTTTTAAATAATTAGAAATTTTAGACCTTTCTTAAGATAATTCTGATATTTATAGAAACGTATGGTCACATAGAAATAAAATGTTTTCTACAAGCAATTTAACTATCACATTCAGAATTAAATTTTATATGTAAACAATTATTCCATTCATGCGATATATCTTTGAATAAATGTCGATGAAACGATACAAAAACCCATACAAATGAGCGATTCTATAATTCGGAGAACAGTTTCTGACACTTTTCAAAAGTAGACAGCCAGAGAATAATAGAAAGTTTCCCGTTTCTTCCTCTCATCAAAATTCCGATAGAACATTTTATTTTTTCGAAAAATGTTCCAATAAAATTCAATATAGGACATTCCCTTTCTCAGCTATTGTAGCCTCCGGCCAATATGGAAACTTGCTTCGATTTTCTTTCAACAAGGAGGAGGACAAGCTGAATGGAATTCGTCATGAACACCAAACAGGCCTCAACAAACGCTCTCAGATGGGAGAACTCTATGAATTCATAAATAACAAAAGACTTCTTTCCTACTGTCCATTTCGTTGGAGATGGAGGGTTACTTTTGAAATATTGATCATTTTCTTGGAGGCTTATTTTATAACAAAGTTAGAATGAATTGCAATTGGTTTTTAGATTAATAAAGGGACTTTACACTTAAAATTTTTTTAACCAAAAAATAATCGAACTCGTTTTGCTTAACTAGAACTATACACATGTATATTTCTTTTGGAATTTCTTTTCTTTTTTTAATTGTAGCTGAAAGTTTAATTATTTAGGTGTCGCTTTATATAATTATTTTCTTGAAAGTTTGCCAAGGTCTGCCTGGAAATGTCCTCTGGCCCTGCTGAAAGGTGATTCCTCTCTTGTGCCCACTCAGAGAGCGAGAAAAGGCAGTTTGATAAGATCTTGATAATATGCTTTTAATGTCAGTGAATGACTAGAATAGTAGATCTAAAATAATTAACAAAACATTTTAGTAAACTAACAGAAATACTTGTTACGATGACAGTAAATATTGGGTTGATTAGAAAGTAATTTCAATTTGGACCATATGACAGCGTTATATTTGATTCGTTATTCTTATGTCAATGTGAGAATGTTTTTTTCTGTTGAGATTTGGAAGTCGATACCTTTAGTTTGCTATAGAAATAAATTCCGTATAATTTTGCTTGCTACTGTCAGTTTACGGTCAGTTTAAACATGGAGTGCAAAAATAAGTACTTTCGACACATTTCATTTTCTACTTGGGAAAGAAAGCGGCTGAGTCTCACAAAGAGATCCGTGAAGTTTATGATGTCTATTGTTTAACAGAACCCACGTGTCACAATTGGAATAAAAAATTTTGCTCTGGAGATTTCTCCCTCAAAAAAGCCAAACGTTCTGATCGTCCTTCTGAAGTTGATAATGACAAAACTATAGCCATACTTTAATCAAAAGTGTCAAATGTATCTCTAAATGAAACAGATGGAAACCACTTGAGATCTCTTGGACTTGCTAAGAAGAGCTCCATATTTGAGTTCTGCTTGAATTGAAAGAAATTAAGTTTCTTAAAGAATTAATATTTGTAATATGCATTCCTAATGTAATGCAATGGACCCATTTTTGAAGGGAATTATCATGGGTGATAAAAAAAGGGAACATCTACAATAACATTATGGCCCAGGTATAATAAACCAGCACATCAAAAGCTGGGCTCTATCAGAAGAAGATCATGCTGTCAATTTGGTGGGACTACAAAAGTGTCGTGCATTTTGAGCTGCTTCCAAACAATCGAACGATCCACTCATATGCTTACTGTTTGTAACATCGAAGAAAGCAATCAAAAAGAAAAGATCAGAATCTGCAAATCACAAAGAATCATGTTCCACGAAGACAATGCTAGGCTTTGCAATCGTTAGCAACACGTATAAAACTATTGGAGCTTATTTGGGAACTGATGATGCTTCCCCCATTCAGCTCTGATTTTGCACCTTCAGATTATCATATATTTTGAAGTCTACAATATTTCTAAATGGTCAAAATTACACTAATAACGAAGATCTAAAAAATCACACTTGGTTGAGTTTTTTTGCTGTTAAGGATCAGAAATTATATGAAGTTACCAGAAAGTTGGCAAAAGGTCATTGATCAGAATAGAAGATATTTGCAGAATGATATATACAGAATGATTAAAGGTCATTTTTTGTATTGAAAAAATTTAGTTTTATTTTACAATAAGAACACGAAATTACTCTGTTGCTAATCCAATTATTTTAAACCAGTATTTTTTTAGCTTATAATTTTAGATTTATTTATTTGATTTACGGGAATTGATAAATAAACCTATTTAGTTTTATTTATTTAGTTAATATTACATTTAAGAGGAAAAATAACCAGAATCTTAAAATTATCTTATTTCCATTAATGAGATTCAGTAATTGCAAATATCGTATATTAATGTTCTGATTTACTTATTAACTCTTCAAACTAATACCATATTAAAATACACATAATTTTCTTTGTTTCTAACAATCTCAGGCGAGTTTCAAGGTTTTTTGATTGAACCTATTATCACGTCAGTACTGCACGTGACCTTGGATCCAATCCTTCTCTCAGCTGATTTGGCTGCTGAACGACAGCACACTTGCCTTCAATCCTGGGTCTGATCTCCACTTTGGGTGGATTTTTTGTAGTAGTTTAAAGTCAAGATCCTGACAAAAAGTTACCGTAGAACAACACGTTAACTTTGTGCATACATACATAAGGGCTTAATAATTATTTTAGTATTTTAAGTTTCATTATTTGTTTTAAAATTTATTTCAAACCGAAAGTATTTATATTTTATTACAGAAGTACAACTGCTAATCGTAAATACATAGTAACAAAACTGAATGCAATTCTTGACAATTCATTTGAGGAAATCAAAAAAAAGTCATTATGAATAATCTCTCTCTCTCTCGCTCTGTCTCTATCAACTACTTTAATTAACATCCAGAATAAGCAAAAAAATAGAACTGCACGACAAAAGAAATAAAGCACTTCAATGGCTTTAAGAATAAATTGAGTGTGGGGCCAAGAAATTACTTATTTGCAAATGATTGAGTGGAACTTTACAAGTCCTTATAAAAGAAAAAGAATTTCTTGGGAGAAAATGAACTAACATTAGTATTTCTTACTATCCAGATAGCTAATAAAACATTAATAAAGAGAGCTCACAGAAGGCGTCTCTGCTACAGGAATTTTTTTCCCTCGTCCTTTGTCATTCTCTTCCAATTGATTAATGGATGGCGTGGATTTCCTTTCTATTTAAAGGCTCCAGATACTCCATCAATTTATTCCCGAGTTTAAGGTGGACGAAAATTTTGATCAAAAGGCCAAAACAATATTTCATCTTTACTGGGGACAGCTACGGGCCTTTACAAACTCTACACTCCCCCCCCCCCCAAATGCATCTTTTTTCTTTTCTTCTCGGAACCACGCTTCGAAAAATTATTTCAGGTCGATTTTTTAACGAGAGAAAAATGATGAATGCTCCATAAAAGAAGTTAACGGAGCAGAGGAAATATATTAATAAAGATATATTTTTCTCTCGCTTCTCTCTCTTTCTGCTTTTTCGCCCGAAATGAACTTTCACACCGTGGAGTGTTGGAAATGAAAGTTCATTAACGAACCGTCTTCCACTTGGCACGAAAAAACTTTTATTGTACTGAAAGAAATCAGGAATGGTGCCAACGAAAGAATGATAAAAAATGCGTGCATTTTTTTTAATATCGGCATATTTCATTAAAAGGGAAGAATTCAGCTGATAATCAAATTGCAATGCAATGTGGAATCGATTAATTCGAGTAGAAAGTTGGAAAAAAGATGGTGAGAAAATTACTTTTTCCTTTAAAAAACTGCTGTTTTATACATTGCGTTATTTATTGGAATGAATTTTAAAGAATTCTTCAACATTAGTTTAAAGGAATAAATACAAATAGAAAATATCGCGCTTACAATGGGATAAAAGAAAATAACTATTCTTAAGCACTTGCCGCGTGATACAATCTGTATAGATAAATTCTTTATTCTCTTTGCCAACTTTTCCAAAATTTTGCCTGGGATTCAATTGATAGAATCTGTATGGAAAAGAATATCAAGCTCACACGAGAAAATAGTTTTCTGTCTAATTAAAGATACAGGGTATGTGTCCTTTCCAAGCTTAGGTTACAATGTAATTATTTTAAGCCATAATTATGTTGCTTTTTATAATTTATTTAAATATTGATTAAAGCTGAGTGTAGCTGAATGCAAAGTTCATTTTCCTGAGATACACCCCGTTTCGGAACTCCCTTCGCTTGACTGATGGAGACATGGGTTTTTTTCTCCCTTATCAAAATTTTCATCGCTTTATAAACGCTGGAGATAAAGAAAATATATTTCTAGATTCATAATTCCTCTTATTTCTATAAGGTTACAAAAATTTTTTAATACTGTAATATTTGCTGTTTTTATGTTTCTTAAAAAAAAAGTGTAATTTTTGCCCACATCAGCAATCATATTTTTGGTATTCCCGATACACCGCCTGTCAGAAATGCATTCGAATACGTATGAAAAAAGTCCCGAATTCTATATTTAATAGTTTCCGAACATATTTTTTGGCGTTGATTCATCGTCCAATTTATTTTTAGATGATCTATACGAGTTTTGTGATGAAAAACAACGTTTTGCGCAAGGATAAATAAATAATAAACACAGATGAAAATTTCCCTTTTTCTCTTAAATACCAAACTTGTTTTCCTATTGAAATATATTGCTTCCTAAATGCCTCATCACAACTGAACTGCAATGATAAATCACCATACAGACCACATTTTATGTAATCACTACCTTTATCAATAAAACTGAATTTATCAATTCAAACACATTCTAAAACTACTTTTGTTTCATAATTGATTTCCTTGAAAATTAATAAAGTAATATTTTCAACAAATATACCATAAAAATATTTGGCAAAAATTATTTCCGAGTCATAATTATCCATTATTCTTTGAATAATTTCAATCATGCATATGAAAAACGATGTATTTAAATGTAGAGAAAAAAAAAACATATTTGTACAATGACTTTCCAAAACGTGTCTCTCAGAAAATGATTTTAAATTGAGAAATGTATTTCTGACTGTGAAAAGTATTTTTTTAAATTAATGTAACATGATATTTAGAGTTATTTTTGTGAAAAAAATTCCTATTTCTTCTGCAAATAGTTTCACAGATAATGTGTTGCATACCTAACAATAGCCGCAAATAATACTTAACCATGATTGGTGGAAATTCATTATTTCATTCAAGATCTGATTAGGTTCATTTGTCACCCAATCATCATTTTCGCGCGAGGGATAATTGGACCGGGACCTACATTTTAAAGTGAATTCCGAACAACTATATATATAAGAACATCCAAGCTCAATTAGATATTCGAACCCACCTAAGTTGAATCGAAGGCAAGAGAGCTAACTATTAGCTGCCAACCCAGCTATTTATAAAACCTGAACACAAACTAATCGGATTTAAAGTTGAAAATGCCACAATGCAGTGACATATTTTAATGAATAACAATAAATGTTTTATATTTTTGCTTTAAAAAAAAACAATAGATATTTTATTATTTGAGAAAATTTCATAATTTTTTTTTCCGGATATAAACCGAAAACTGACAAATGAGAAATCAAAGCGATAGCATTACACAAAGTGTTAGTTTTATAATAGAATATTCAAAATACTCAACATAAAATATAATTGAGGGGGGAATGTATTATATATATATATAATACACAAACACACGCACATTTTTTTTTCCTGAATTATATTTTATGTTGAGTATTCAATATATATATATATATATATATATATATATATATATATATATATATATATATATATATACCATATGCAAACTTAATATTCAATAATATCAGGAGATATTTTTTGCACAAATTATGAGAAATAAAAACTTTTGTGTTGGACATAAGCCCAAACTATTTAGAAGAGCGATCTAAGCAAAAATATCGTAATACGGCTTTACATTTCATATATTATCGAAGATATGCACAAATTGTTATTCATTTGTAAGTATCTATGGTTATGCAGACTTCAGAATAAAACTACTTCCAATAATTCATATCACTGAACAGTCAGAGTTAATATAGGATATTCTTGTATCACTGAACTATAGTTACCTATTTCTATTGGTTAGTGATGTGACCGAAGAAAGCAGAAAGCAAGTTCATGCAGTTGCTGCAAATGTCTGGACTATCTAGTAAAACTAGACAATCCCCATAAATCCAAAAATAATCAAAATTTTAGGAAAATGGGCAGTTTTAGTTAACTTGAAGGTCTAGAGCACCAAAGGGAGACGTCTGATTTTACCCTGGGTGCCTGTCTATTTTAGCTGGGCACAATACGATGGCCATCACGCCTTACCAGGTGTAAACTCCCGACGTACTTCACCCATCCCGCCTATTAACCTCCCTACATCACTATGAGACAACAGACAGGTCTTGAGGAGGAGACAAGATCATAAAAATTAAATTTACTTCGTTTTGATTTTCCTTCATTTTAAGACGAACTCGGCACAAGGAGCAATGAGAGTATTTTGTTGTCATTTATGTTGCTTCCTATGAATCTACAGAAATTCCTGCCGGTCTAGCAACTGAATGGAATTCAGTTTAAGATTTAAAAAGCTCAGTTTTCACTTTGAGATTGGTTATTCTTGTATATTGATATCCACTTAAGATTAAAGATTTCAATTTATTCAAACGGTTCAATTTGTTCTTGAATGCAAAAAGTGTGGCTATAAAGCTTCAACCGAAAAAAAGTAATCATTCTCCAGCAAAATAATGTACTTTAAATCTCATAAAAGGTATCACAAGAATTCTTTAGACCAGGGGTCAGCAACCTGTTTGTCCTTAAGGGCGCAGTACTAAATTTAAAAATCATCGAGGGCGCATATTTTACAGATAATCAACATTTATAAATCAGCATTAAGAAACAGATTTTTTATAAATTTATTTTGTTGGTGTCGTACATAATGATACATATAATTCAGTGTGAAACTTGAGTGTCCATATTTTCAACTAATTTCTTGTAATTAAGGATATATTTAGAGTTCCCGGTCCTTAAACAATTATCTAAATGTGAGTCATTAAGCTTTGTTCGCTATTTTGATTTCAAATATTTCATATTTGAGAACAAAGACTCGCAATTGTATGTTGTTGCACAATATGAATAAATTTTTAGCACACATTTCCTTAAAATAGGATACTTATTTTCATCGACTAAGTTCCAAAACATTTTATCATTACTATGCACTTTTAAATTAATATCACTTTGCAAGTTTATTATTTCTAATTCTAGGTGTTCGATATTATGAAGCTCGAAATACACTGAAACTATTTCAAGGACATCATCTTCAGCAACATTGAATGGATTTTTGAAAAATCTTAGACCGGGTTCTAATGCTGCAAAATCTTCATATCTAAAAGAAAACTCTTCTGTTTTATCTATAATTTCTAAATATGATGTAGCAGTAAAATTTTCCTTATTCAAATTTAAAATCTCAACAGTATATTTTATATTTGGTAAATGTGATAATGGTTTTTTTCAATAGATGGTATTTCAACAACACTTACTTGCATTTGAATGTATTTACTACACTAATCATGTCAGGGATATGCATATTTTTCCTTTGTTTTTTAAATTTAATTCATTCAACTTTGCCGTTATATCCGTCAGAAATCCGAGGTCGATTAGCCAATCCTTATTTTATAATTGCTCGTAAAATTAGCCTCTTAATGCAATAAATTCCTTTATTTGTGGCAAAAGCATGATAAACCGCTTAAGTACACTTCTGGACAATTGCTAAACGGATAACACTATCAACCATAGCAAACACAAAATGAAAGGAAGCAAAATGTGGAAAATTACACTACTGGCCATTAAAATTGCTACACCAGGTAGAAATGCAGATAACAAAATGATAATTATTGGACAAATATATTATACTAAAAATGACAAGTAATTAAATTTTCAAAACATTTGGCTGGATATATATATATATATATATATATAGATAGATAGATCCTGAGAGAAATCAGTACCCAAAACAAACACCTCTGGCAGTAATAACAGCAGTTATACGCTTGGGCATTGAGTCAAACAGAGATTGGATTGCATGTGCAGGTACAGATGCCCATGCAGCTTCAACACGATGCCACAATTCATCAACCGTAGTGACTGGCATTTGGTGACGAGCCAGCCGCTCGGCAACCATTGACCAGACATTATCTATTGGTGAAAGATCTGGAGAACGTGCTGTGCAACAGCTGAACAGCTGTTGCCCAGCACGTTCAGCACGCCCAGCTGTTGCCCAGCTCCAGGGCAACAGCTGAATATGTTCCGTATCAAGGAAAGTCCGTACAATACCGGCAACATGTGGTCGGGCATTATCCTGCTGAAACGTAGGGTTTCGCAGGGCTCGAATAAAGGGTAGACCCACGGGTCGTAACACACCAGAAATGTAATGTGCACTGGTCAAAGCACCGTCAATGCGAACAAGAGGTGACCGAGACGTGTATCCAATGGCACCCCATACCATCACGCCAGGTGATGGGCCAGTATGACGATGACGAATGCACGCTGCCAGTGTGCATTCACCACGATGCCGCCAAACACGGATGCGACCATCATGATGCTATACATAAAACCTGGATTCATCTGAAAAGATGACGTCTCGCCATTCGTGTGCCCAGGTTCATCGTACCATTGAACCTGGTTGTTCATCATCTGGAACCATCGTTGATCATACCATTGAAGGCGCTCTTGTCTATGACGCAGCGTCAAGGGAAGCCGCAGCCATGGTCTCCGAGCTGAGAGTCCATGCTGCAGCAAACGTCGTCCAACTGTTCGTGCAGACACTTGTTCTCTTCCAAGTGACCCCGTTTCTTGACACACGGCTCGTGACGTGGTTGCACGATCCATTACGGCCATGCGGATAATATGCCTGTCTTCTCGGCTGCTAGTGATAGGTGGCCGTTGAGATCCCGCATGACGTTCCGTATTACCGTCTTGAACCCATCGATTCCGCATTCTGCTAGCAGTCATTGGATCTCGACCGACGTGGGCAGCAATACTGCAATAAGGTAAACCGCAATCCCGTTACGCTACAATTCGACCTTTATCAAAGTCAGAAACGTGCTGGTACGTATTTCTCCTTCTTACACGAAGCATCACAGTAACTTTTCACCAGGCAACAAAGTTCAAATGCAATTTGTGTATGAGGAACCGGCTAAACAATTTCCTCATTTAAACACAATTTAGGTGTCGCTACTGGTGCCTGCTTTGTCTGAATGAGCTGAAAAGCTAATCATTTAGATATCACAGCACCTTCTTTCTTTCGTATAAATTTCATGTCTGTAGCAAGTAGCCTTCTTGGTGTAGCAATTTTAATGGCCAGTAGTGTAAAAGAAATGCGGGATTATAGTAAGAAGAAGTATACATATCCAAAAAAGTTTTTCCACGTCTGTTCATCACGTGATAGTGTTCATAAGAGCTTTAAAGGTTTTGACGCGTGTGGACGTTTGTTTTTTCAAGTCAAAGTTTTACAGGAAAGATTTAATAGACGAACTTCAAATTTTTGGCATGTTTTACTGACATCACTTAGATGATTTTATGTGTTGCCAAATTATTGGAAAGATCGAAGAAGGGCAAAAAATAAAAGATATTGAAATGGAGTTTGACATCACTCACAGCGTTGTTTCACGGTTGTGGAAGTCATTTAAAACTACAGGAATGTGTAGTAGGCGGCACGGGGGAGGTCGTATTAGATGTACGACGCCTGAAGACAAATATATCGTCCTATCAGCAAAAAGGAACAGGCGCACCACAGCTCAGCAGATGGCAAACCATTTTCTTTCTGCCTCAGGAAAGTAGATCTCCCGAAAAACGGTTTCCAGACGTTTGACAGGAGGAGGACTATACGTCAGCAGACCTGTTGTGTGTGTCCCATTGACCATACAGCACCGTACTGCCCGCTTGCTATGGTATCGTGAGCATCACAATTGGACTGAACAGGACTGGGTATCTGTACTATTCTCAGATAAGAGAAGGTTCAGTCTGTTCATCGGATTGCAGACGCCAAATGATCTGGCGCGAGAGTGGTACTGCTTATCGTCCAGAAAATATCCCGGAAAGGGACCGATATCTGACATGCAGTGTCATGTTGTGGGCCGGCATCATGATCAATGGCCGCACGCCCCTTCATGTAGTTGCGAATGGGACTATGACGGTCCAACGATACATTAATGAAGTCTAAAGTTTGGACAATCTGAAACCCAATTATGATCCCCACATTTCCCGAATTTAATTTCAACTGTGAATTTTTTAAGGAATTGCTTTGAGTAGTAATGGGACTTTTTACGTGTTTGGGTAATCGAAATGGGATTTTTTTTCCTAATATTGCATCATGCTTTCATATTAGGAGTGCAAATCCAAAGAGAGTACCACAAGTTTATTACTGAATTTATTTATAGAAAAATTTTTAACATGGAATTTTAATTACTTTTATTGATATCGAAACGTGAAATTTTTAACTTGGTACTTAAATCCTCTTTCGTGCTACAATTTCAATGTGGAACAGAGTTTAATGAGCTTAATACTCTTCGATTTTCTGTTATTTAATTTTTATGAAAGTCCCATGTTTCCCAATGCATTTACATATATAAAATAATGAAGAATGGATGCGTGAAGTCATCTACTCATTGTGAATCGACTTAAGCTATCATACTTTGATGGCAGCATTTACGCGAAGCTGAAAAGTGGGTAGTCATTCTTTTAATGTCGTGAAAAATTCCAGAGGTAGTGATCGACTGAGTGGAATACAAATGGCGGAAACGTTCACAGCAAAACGTTTATTAAAAAATAATTTTATTGGGAGTTTAATATTTGTTTCTTTTTTTACCCTCGAAGCCGTGGTGGCCGTTTAGGCAATGGCATACGCTCTCGTTATCGGAAAATAGTGAATTTGAAACCCGACTAACTGGAGATCCATCGTGTTGTGAAGTGTATCGTATCATCTAGAAACACAATGGCTTTGACAATTAACGTATGTTGTGGCCGCAATATCCACCATATAAAATAATACCTCTACTTTTTTTCGCTTAGTTTTTGTTTCTAAATTATGAAAAATTGTCTACTTTTGGGTCAAGAAGGGAATATCCACTGAATGCCCCACTGTATATTCTGCCATTACTTCCACCCCTCATACAGATAGAAATGAGAACTCCTAGTAGTAGCCGACATTGAAAATTAAATAAAAATAAAAAATGATTGTTTTCGGATAGAAGTGACACTTTTGAAATTACGAAAAGTTTCTGAGTTTTCCCATAACTTTTTGCCATTTTATTCTTTACATTTCAATATTCGTTAAGAAAATAATTATTCAGTTGGGATTCAAATTTTCTAAGATAAATATATCATATTTGAATAAAAAGCAATATTTTTACCATTTAACACACATATTTATAAGAATAATCAATTTAGAACAATTTAAAATAAAGATAATAGCAACAGTCCAAATATGTTATGCTAATTTTGCAAATACTTTCTAAGAACCACATAAAAGCTAAAGAAGTTAGAATTTAGTAGAAGCGATAAATCTAACTGCAAATCGCTTAGCATGCATGCACATAGTTCTTCTGCATGTTGAGGTTTATATTCTGTTACTTATACGCCGATATTACATCATTTCATGATCATTTCACTTGGATGTTTCTATATTTATGGCAAAACTCATTCTGGCCGCATTGTTCTTTGGAATGGAAATTCAGGAGTTGGATAGCAACAATTATTGTTTCTGGAGATTCTTTCAGCTTACATGCGGCGGATGCTTGATGATTTTCCTCGTTTGCGACACCAAAATATGGAATACCACTCTATAGGCTCGTAGAAGATTTCCATATTTGGCAGCATAGCATTATAGCAATATTTTTTACCCAAAACAGGAATACATTTAGTGTAGAAATACTGCTATAAGAATTTACAAATTGACATTTCTATAAAACACTGCATTTTTGAAACAATCATTCGATCGCAGATTGAGAATTTAACTTTCTTTAGAAAAAATGTTTTTTAATATAGGTAATATAAAAATTTGGGTTAAATATAATTTAATTGATGATTACATTTTCTAAAACTTAATGAATATAAAACAATCTTATTATGAAATGAGAATTAGATGGAATATAATAACATCAGAGATTTGAAAAGAAAACCAGAGAATATTTTAGCAAATTAGGACGAACTCTTCGACCTTCATTGAAATTTAAAAAATGTACAACGCTGCTTAAAATTTTTTTTATTATATTTGGCAGTGTTAGCATTTTTTTATTTTTAATCATTGCAAGTTAATTAAGGCTAAAATAAGTCTATAGATACGTTTCCATGCTTGTATATTTAAAGTTTCAAATTGCTGCATAGTTTAATATAGAAAATATCTAAATTTTGTATAATCGTTAAAATTAATGTTTTTTAACAGTCATGATATTATATAGCTAATCACATATCAATAATTTTACCCCTTAAAATATCTCTCCGTAAATAGTTTTAGTTCGTATAAACGTACACAAAAACATTCATTCAAAATATAATGAATATTTCTTGGGGAAAAATTATTAATAGAATATGTGTATACCAAACTACATTAACAAAAACGATGTTCTTTGGGAAATAAGAAACTGTATTTCTTAAAAAGCATTAAGTTTCAGAAGAACCTTATTTATGCCACGAATCCTCTGATGCCGTTTTTAAAAAGTAATCTTTTGCGAAAGGGAAACATTCATTGTGGAATTCTCAATATTCATGAAATCTGCCGCCGTCATTTATTTTGCTAAGAAACTCAACGCCGCAATTTAAATAGTTCCCTAGCGATATGGTTATTGATTCTCCATTTACACTAAGCGCCTCGGACTCGCATTAATCACAGGACGCAGTCAAACATCCAGCCAACTGTTTTGATACGAAATGTGTCGATGTGAGTGAAGTAAATTAAATAAATTGTGTGCTGCTTTTGGATCTGATGCCCAGTCATGGCTGCAAATATGTCGCAGATTAATCATTTGCTCTTGATGAGGGATTGCTGGGAAATTGTCTGAAAACCAACGGTTTCCTGTTCAGAAATATGTAAAGGAATGAATTTCAATTCATATTAAAAATGTTTTTGATAACAATTCATGTAACATTTGACCATGCATTAATCCTTCTTTATTCTGAATTATGTAAGTAATTTTTAAAACAAATACTGGAATTAAGTTAGACTAATCTAGATTAGTTTCGCAATTTTTTTTTTCTTTTTTGATCAATGAGCCATTTTACAAAATGAGGTGAAATTTATATCCTGAATAACTGAAAAACTGTTCGCGCGTGGCATTTTGCCAATAAAAAATCATTGGCCATGTAGAATTGTTTGGAAAGCCAATGAAATATCATCCATCATTTATTGAAAATTATAAGTTAAAGTTTAATTAGTTAACAGATAGATACTAAAATAAGTAATTAATTTGTCAAAAATGAGTACATTATGTTCTAAAAAAATCATTAAACTTATATAAAGTTTTTCTCCTTACTAAAAGAATATTAAAATATCTACTTGCTAGTTTTTTCATTATTTAATCTATGTCATGAACAAAATTTGGTGCACAAATTCCATTTTTTATGCGCATTGTACATATTTATGTTAACATAGTTTAATTGCTACGACTGTGAATAAAATATTTTCACAAATAATAAATTAGAAAAGAACTCATTCGCAAGAGAGAGAGATATTTTTAATTACGAAAATTCCTTTCTTATTACATTAAAAAATGTTATTATCTACAGGTGCTTTTACCAGAAATTTTCATTTGGATTGTACATTTCTAGATTTACAAAAGATGTAGAAAAAGAAAACTGTCAGTAACTTCTGAAAGGAAAAATATATCTTTTAATTCTAATTTTTAGAATTTAGCCACAAAACGTGAAATATAATTAAAAACTGTGTTTTTGAAACGTTTATTTAGTTTGTCACCTCCGAAAGTAATGAAGTGAAATTATCTCTCAATTCACAATGACCTGCTTAAGTACACCTGTTAGAATCAGCCTTATCACAAATCTTGTTATTGTTATTAGGTGCTGTATGGTTTTGGGTCCTTGCTGGTGTACCTGTTTTTGAAAGCACCACCAACAAAATGAAATCTATTGGTGATGTCAGGACTGTCGGTAAGAAAAAAAAATCCATATTTAAAGAGATTCATAAAGGTTCTATATATTGCCACAGTCGAACCCAGGACCGATCATTTAACACTCGTTATTTGCGAAATCTATAGTTTTTTTTTTAACAGCAATTTGGCCTAGGTACTAAGATAACAGAATTTTGTATGAAACAATTTGAAACATTCACATGTTACTCTCCGAACTTTAGTGATACTGACATGACACTCTGGAGACATGTGTCAAGATGAACTGACCTTCTGGTAAGTCTAGTAGTATCTTTTTTTGACTATAAAGAAGCCGACTGAAGCCATTTGTCTTTGATTCAGTGTTTGTGGATTCAGGACAATAGAAATGAACCTCGTTATCAAGATACCGCTATAATTTCAAGAATTAACAATCTGGAACAATGCAAAATTTGGACTCAGAAAACCATCAGTACTCAAACCACACCAGACAGTCACCTTTTGAGGATGATCAGATTTCTAGGAGATAAAATGGCTTCAGACTACAAAAATTCCTATAATTTTTGGATATTCTCTTAGCACATATCACAAAATGATATTACAGTCGAAACCAGTGCCGATCATTGGACACCTGTTACTTTCTGACTCCAATTTTTTAACAGTATTGAGAGGTATCGAGAAGTTGTTGAATTTTGTATGTTTAAAAACTTGCAAACTTCAAGATATTTGCAGGTTATTCTCTATTCTGTAGTGACAAGTGATTATTTTCTTTTGATATGTATAACGTTGTTGAGTTGACGGTTCATCCTTCAGTATTGTTTTGTTAAAGCGATGTTTTTCGACGTCTTTGCTTATCTTCTCTTTGACCTTTTTACAAACTTTGTCCTCAGCCACTGAAATTTTTGGTTAGAACCTGGCAATTAATGTTGTTAACACATACTTAGTAATGGTTATTTTTAAGGACACTGAACTACATCCTGATTGTTTCGGACAATTTTTGATGGAAAATAAAGTTTCTGGCTTAAAAAAAAAACTGGTTTTTTGTTGCAAAATGGCAGATTTTAGCAGAATCAAAAAATACTAACAATCTGGAACAATTGTTGTTGGAACAATCTGGAACAACGTTGTTGAGTTGACGGTTCATCCTTCAGTATTGTTTTGTTAAAGCAATGTTTTTCGACGTCTTTGCTTATCTTCTCTTTGACCTTTTTACAAACTTTGTCCTCAGCCACTGAAATTTTTGGTTAGAACCTGGCAATGTTGTTAACATACTTAGTAATGGTTATTTTTAAGGACACTGAACTACATCCTGATTGTTTCGGACAATTTTTTATGGAAAATAAAGTTTCTGGCTTTAAAAAAAACTGGTTTTTTGTTGCAAAATGGCAGATTTTAGCAGAATCAAAAAGTACTAACAAGAATTTCTAACTAAGTTTTCTTTGTATCCCAACGTATGCGTAAAGAATTTAATGTTAAACTATGTTATAGACTTATTAATTTAAAAAAATTCATTGGACCCCGAGAAACACTTGGTAGCTTCAGTGTTTTGACTCTGCATTAAATAATTAACTGTAAACATTTTCAATTAAGCCCATATCTGATTCCTAATCTCAAATAATCAATTTATTATGAAGGAAAATATTATCCCTCTTATTATTAATAAGAAATTCAAAAAATTCTGCAAACAAAACTGTTATAATAGTTTTAAGGAATCTGATTCTTATAACTCTAGTCAAGCAACAAGTCATTGTTAAAAATCCGTAAATATGCACTTGTATAAATTTTATAGACAAGGAACAATTTATAGCTTTAAGAGACAGTATAATTTTTAGTGTTTAAAGTGTGAACGCAGAAACCACTCATTTACTTAAATGTTTTACTGTGGTATTATTAAAGAAAACACAAATATCGAAAAATAACTGTATTTCATTCTTTATAATTCGTTTTTAAAAACAATGAATATCAAAGTAATTCATTGTGAGCAAACTGCAGAATGCGTGTAACATAATGTTATAAGATTATTGCAAATTATCCAATAATTTGATGAAATCACATATTGAGAAAGAGCTATTCTATAAAAATTATATTTCATTTAATTAATTCATTAATTTTAAATAAAATTAATTTCTGAGAGCATATATTATATTAATTTGTTGAGGAAATATATTTCCTCAACACAAATTAACAAAATTAGATTTCCTCAACAACTTAACGTTCAGAACTTTTTCATAATTAATTTCATTTGTTTTTAATACATTAATTTTAATACACTCATGTTCTAATGAGAGTTACATATAAGCGTCTATTAAAAAATAATCTCTTCAACACATTAATTTCTAGATTTTGAAAGGAAAACACATAGATAAAACACATCCAATGGAAAATGTATAAGAGAAAATGTATAATGTATGTTTTTAAGTGCTTCTTGCTAAAATTTGAATTTTCCTTTAGTATGTGTATATTTGTATACCAGGTGTATGGATATCAAATGAGACGATTGCTAATAGATGTCGCCACGTATGTCTACAAACATTACAAAACCGTGACACGTGATTTTCTTACAGTTTGACCTTTGATACTCACGTTTAGTTTACATTTTGATGAGCTTCAGCATGCATTATTTTTTTACTTTGTTGAAATTGTAGAATTTTATGCCTTCCAACCACAATTTTCGGACAGCATTAATTTTTTGTCACAATCTGAAATCAAATACTTGTAGAAGCATAGGATTGTAATATTCTGAGCTGTGCGCAGTGCTACAGGTGGTTTGAAAAATTGCAATATAGTGATTTCGATGTGAGAAACAAAGAGCGTGGCAGATCACAAAAAAATTTGAAGATGTTGAATTGTAAGCATGACTTGATGAAGATGATAGTCAAACCCAAGAACACCTTGCAGAACAGTTGAATGTTGACCAGAGCACTGTTCAACGTCGTCTCAAAGCAATGGGCAATGGGCAAAATAATAAAAGTTGGTAGGTAGGTACCACACGAGCTAACAGACCAGCAGAAGCTAAACCAAAAAATCGTGTGCAAAATGTTGCTAGCCCGCAACAAACGCAAGTCATATTTCCATCATATTGTGACTGGTGATGAAAATGGATTTATTTATAGAATCCCAAGCCTAATGGATTTTATGTTGACCCCGGACATCCATCCAAATTGACCGCAAGGCCGAATTGCTTTGACCGCACGTAAATGCTGTGTATTTTCTGTGACCAGGAAAGGTCAATCTATTATGAGCTTCTCAAACCCAGCGAAACCGTTAATACTGATCGCTACAAGCAATAATTGCTTGATTTGAACGATGCTATAATCGAAAAACGCTGCAATACAAGAAATGGAAGCACAAAGTGATTTTCCTTGATGACAACTCCATTAACAACCATGCAGAACTGACCAAGGATATCGTTAAGGCACTCGGCCTGGAACCCTTAGCGCTTGCGGCTAATTCACCAGACTTGGCTCCTTCCAATTATCACCAATTTGCATAATTGGGTGACCAGTGCTTCACTTCTTACGAAAACGTCAAATTTTGGCTTGATGACTGGCTGGCCTTAAATGACCGATCATTTTTTTTTTTTTTTTGGCGTGGTATTTACAAATTGCCCGACAAATGGGGAAATTGTGTAGCAAGCGATGGATATTATATCAAATAAAAAATATTAAGTTTTCGCAAATTTATTGTGTCTTTTTTAAAACAATCGTTTCATTTCATTTGCATACACCAGATATATACATTAATATAAGGCAAAAATATATTAATGAATACAATACAGAAAATACACTATCACAAAATACCATACCAAAATACATAAATATTACCGGAAATCTAGCCAGCGCAAAAGCAGCTAAATAAAGATTTGCCAGTATAAATAAGATAAAACATGAAAAACATTAAAACTAGAAAAACAAAATTTTAAAATTACTATACTATACAATACGAAGAATTGTATACTTTAGTATAATTTCCAACTTTTGTCTTTCGAGTTTTAATGTTTTTCATGTTTTATCTTAGCAGGGGACACCATATTGATCATTTATTCGTTGAGAATAGTGTGGCGCATGATGACATCACTGGTCAGTTCAAAAATTCCTTTTAACCGTATTTAGAAATGTTCAAAATGTCAGCTACATATTGTAAATCCACAACAAGGGTGGTATAACACATATACTTGTTAAAAGGGGTTATATATACAATAAGCAAAATTACTAAGTATAAGATACGAAACAAATTCATTTAACACACACACACACAGATATATATATATATATATATATATATATATATATATATATATATATATATATATATATATACAAGGTGGTTATAATTAAACTTCCCCTATAAACAGCATCCCACAGAGCAAACGGATGAACGGAATGCAACGAAATTTTGTATATGGGCTTTACACGAGATGCGCTCTCGGAATTTCAAAAAAAATTTTTTAGTTCCAAAGTGTCCACCAGAGGGCGCTTTTTTGGAAAAACATGAAATGTGACACAATAAACGACCAAAACGGAATACAGAAACAATTAACATTTATTAATATGTCTGATAACCCTGTCATCGAACCACATTAAGTCAAGGTAAGGAAAAAAGAACAGTACGCTGTTTTTAGAAACAAAGAAACAGTTCAGTTTGCCGAAACAAGAGCACATTAGGACGAAATTTCACAAGCGGAGCAGTTGTTAATCGTGTCCAGGATGATGTAGGGAAAGTTGCTCCACGTGACCACCCTCATTCACCTGCAAAATTTCAATTCGATGCACAGTGTGTTCAACAGCAGATCGTAACTGATCAATTGTGAGGCTTCGCACATGAAGCGTTATTGAGTTCTTTAAGTCACTCAACGTCGTAACACCTCCACGATACACCCGACTTTTTAAATAACCCCATAACCAGAAATCGCACGGAGTTAGATCCGGCGAACGTGGTGGCCATGAATAACGAAAGGAGCGACTGACAACACGCTCCTCTGTGAAGTGTTGGAGCAATAGCGCCTTCACGGAGTCATGGATATGTGGGGGTGCACCATCCTGCATGAAAATGGTCGATGTAAGGACTCGCCTTTGCTGTAGTTGTGGCACAACAAACGTCTGCAGCATGACATGGTACCGACGGCCCGTAACGGAACATGTGACAGGCCCACGTTCAGTGATTTCCTCAAAGAAGAATGGCCCAAGGATGAAAGTCGCCGTAAATCCACACCAGACAGTCACCTTTGGAGAATGCAGGGGATTTTCAGTGTGCATCCGAGGATGTTCCTTAGCCCAAATGTGGCAATTCTGTGTGTTGACAGTCCCGTTGAGGTAGAAATGAGCCTCGTCACTCCACAGAATATTCCAAGGCCATGACAGATCAACAGTCATTCTGTTGAGGAAATTGACTACAAATGAGAGACGTTGTGCTTTGTCCCTATCAAGCAGCTCTTGGGTAAGGCGGATCTTGTATGGGAAATAGTGCATTATTTTCTGAGCACTTTTCGGACGGTGCTGTAAGCATAGCCAGTCTGTCAAGAAACTGCACGTGCGCTACTGCCCCCAAACTCTGACGTCTGTGACTGTGCGTCAACAGTTGAACTCCTAATTTCCCGGTCTCTTCAAATCTCTTAATTATGGCCCGGATATCTTTAGTTGACATTGGTCCACGCCGTAGGCTCTTTCTACGACGAAATTCACGAACTGCAGCAGAAGCATTCCCCTTGTTTTCGTAAACCAGCTTCACCAATAACGCACGTTCAACTAAAGAGACCACCATAAATACAGCCGGAAACATCGACTTAAACATGCCAACGTCTGCAAACGTTTTATACCCAAACCTGTTTTGCATAAAGCTTCCTCTTCTTCCCAAGCATGCAAATCTCGGCATTTTTCTCCTACAACTGACGGATTTTCCCGATTTTGCATTTTGTTACTCATAATTCTTATTCTGGTTTGTTAATATTGTTTCTGCATTCCATTTTGGCCGTTTACTGAGTTCAATTTCATGTTTTTCCAAAAAAAGCGCCCTCTGGTGGACATTTTGGAACTAAAAATTTTTTTTTGAAATTCCGTGAGCGCATTTCGTCTAAAGCCCATATACAAAATTTCGTTACATTCTGTTCATCCGTTTGCTCTGTGGGATGCTGTTTATAGGGGAAGTTTAATTATAACCACCTTGTATATATATATATTCTTACAAACTTTTAATATATGAAAGGCTACGATTTTACTAACTAGTGTGTGGCCCCAAAAAATGTCTCTTGACCCAGTAATAATTTAAATTCCCATTTGTGAACTAAAATTTTGAAAAATGTTTTGAATTAATAGGTATCTTTCTTCTTATCTGATATCTCATATTTACTTTAAAGCTAATAAATTTGAATCTTAAGTTTTTTAACTGTGGATTATTTTTTTAACTGTGTAGCTGTTATTAGAGGATAATTGCGGATATTATATTTCTGATGTTGAAATTCCGCAGTTTTAGCAAATGTTTTGGTAGAATTTCTTCTTACTAATCGGACATTTGACCTGCAAGCCATGCACCGATGTACAGTCAATAACTTCGTGGTTAAATATCGTAAAGTGCTTTCACGATATCTTGCTACCTTTAACACGCAGACTTTATTAAAGAAACGACTGTAACAAAGGAAAACAAAGAAAGTTTACCTGCAGACAGGCGTGAATATAGTTATTTATCCATGAACTTATCAATGAAATTCATTAAGATAAAAAGAAATTTCATGTATCAAATAAGAAAAAATGATTGAGAGAGCTGTTAACGCCTGCAAAACAAGAATAATAGCTAGCAAGATGCATGTGCTTTTTAGGAAAATACATGTATTTTTCATGTAATGCGTTTTTTAGAAGAACAACACTCAAATATTTTTCAAAATTTAAAAAAAGAAAAGAGCAACTTTGAAAATATAGTTTTTATTATTGCTTTCTCAGATTTTTCATCATGAGTAAGAGTTGTGTATACATATGAATTTTATTTTGCATACGTTTTTTTTATATACTAAATATTATTTAAACTTATATTTTATTCTTAAAAAAGAAACAGTTTGATTAAAATAATTAATTTTAAGATCTAACACACTTTTTTTTTCTATTTTATGAAATTTTCTTTTTAAGAAATATGTTACTGGTCCTTTAAGAGTATGAAGTGCAAACAATATAATAATATATATTTATGAAGTGCAAACAATATTCACATAAAAAGTATCTATTATGGCATTAAGATTATTTTCTAACATAATACATGCAAGTAAAACTTGAATATACTTTTCCTATTATAACATATCACAAAATATTTATGGCAATAAATGAAATGATATGAAAAAACAGTGGAAATTTCTATTAGGATTACACATTTTGATTAAGATTTAAAATTCGCTTAATGTATGAGACAATACTGTATTAAAACAAAACACATATGAACGTTAAACCAATACTAATTTGTTTTGTCGTAAAACATGAACATTTTCAGCTAAAAATATTATACAACTTGGTTGGCAACAGATTTCGTAATATGTATTTTTTGAAGCTTCCACAATACATTACGTTGAACCTCTTTTTAAAGAAATATTTTCAGTTACTTTCCAGGACTAAATAGGCATTCGCCCATTCATCACATGATTTCTCAACTCTCCAGAGGTGTCTTGGCGCTTTATGAGAGAGCGCCAAATAGCAGTTGTAACGTTGAAATAGAAAGAACAAAAATAGATGGTACTTTTCAAAATCCTTCACATATCTCCATAAGATGGAAAGAAGAACATCCGAACGATGAATTATGCAAATGTTATTCGAAAGACGGGGATTTGTATCGAAGCAGACGAGTTCTTTATCTCTGGGGAAAAGAATGAGCAAACGCCTTTGTTTCCTTCTCTTGCTTTTTTTTCTTTTTTTTGAAACCGAAAATGAGGCTGCTCCACTATGGATTCTTCGCCGATCTCTCTCTCACTTTTCCAATTATTTGTTTGTTTTTCGCTCCGACGTGCAAGAATGCAACAGCTATTCTTTCGACGGAAATGGAGGGAGCGCATTTGCATTGGGCTAAGTAAAAGAAGTATAAATATGTGTTTTTCCTTAAAGAATTCTTCTTATTCCGAAGATTAGATGAACTCTTTTCCTGGAAACATTCAGACATTTTCCTCGCGAAAAAGTGCATTAAAAGTTGATTGTGTTAAGGAACTTCGTTGTGCTTTCCTATCTTTTCAGGAGAAGTGCACAAAAAACAGAAGAAGAAAGTCAAACGAAGCGATGGTCTTTTAAATGACCATCCATATAAATGTTTAAAAGAAAATGTTTCCTTTGTGTATCGTAAAACGTTTATCAGACTTAGGTTACTTTTGATGCTGCATCTGAAGTGTATCGCAAATCTAATGAATTTAAATTTTTTGTCCTTTCTATAAAAAAATGAAATAGAGTAATAAAGTTTTGAGTATTGTTAACTAAGTTGAAATTATCACAATTAGAAACTCATTTGATAATTATATGCATTTTCCAATGCATATAATTATGAAATGAGTTTCATGTAGTTTTAATATGCAAATATAGTTATTAACCTTCATTATAACTAGTAAGTTTAATAAAGATAAAACATATTAGAGATGCTTTATATTATTGGAAAAAAACTACTCGAGAAGAAATATCTGTGTAAAATTATCTTTCTAATCATAAAATTTGTTTCAAAAACCCTTTTTATCATACTTTAGGCATATGTGAATAATAATGATCCAAAGGTTAGCTTTTTGCTAAATGATGATAATTTCATTCACATAAAAGGGGTATATACAGTTAAAAAAGTTAATTTCCCGAAGCAATATAAATGCTCAAGGCCAACTTGGAATCCAACTCACCAGCTGCTTAACTGTTCTCAAAACGCTTATTATTGAGCATGGTCTACAGGATGTTACGTATACAGGTTTGCAATATGACAACAAATAGACAGCAATCCAAATCTATAGAATAGCTTACGGTCAAAGAAGCTGATTTCTTAAGCTTAGTTAATTAACTTCCTTCATAAAAAGAAGTATATCAGGTGGTCATTTGCCATGTCTTTAAATTTTCAGTTTTATGAAATTTTCATAACCTAAAATATTCTGAAGTAAAAAAGTTTTGAATTATAAGCGTTTTTAAGATCATGATAGTTAAAGCTAGAGAATACTCTTACTAAGAAACTGCATTCTTTCATACTTTTCTAAAATAATATATAAACAAATTAAAATAATATTCAAAATTATCCTTTTCATAGTCTAATGATCTATAATTCCAAAATTATATGTCATTGCAAATGCATTTCTTGAACTGTACGCACGAGTGTACGCTTCACTCTTACTTAATGCATTCACGCTTATTTGATGATTGGTACAGTGGTAGGAGGTGCCATTCACTTTCAAGGGTGGTCGTGTGCAGCTTTACCAAGGCTCCTGAGTGGACACTTGAAATTTCTTAGAATTGACCAGGGAAACAAGAGCTTCTCCATGTGGAGCATCACACATAATATTACTTTACGTGAAATTCAATTCACTTATTTTTTTATATAGCTACATTGAAATGTATCGTATGTAACAAAATGTTGTTTATGAAAAAATAATCAAATTCAATCAATTTTTGCTTATCTTCTTATTTTCCATTTTAATTCAAGTTTGTGGTAAAGAAATTGAGAGAACTAGGCATCATATTCAATCTTATGGATAATTTAAAAACATTCTTTAAATACAAGGATCAAAGTAATTTAATTGAAGTGTAATATATATCAATATTTATTATAATCAATGTAATGTAATACCTCGGTATATGTGGACGTGGTTGGTTAGGGCATGGTTATCAGAAGGTAATGAGTTCGCATCCCGAACCACTTGAATATCTGTAATGCTCACTAATGGCAGTTGCGGTACCGTAAAATATACGTTTAATCGCAAATTACTTCATATGAAAGGGAGGTGCGTAGATGAAGAGAAAATTCTTGGGGTCTATTGCTTGGTCTCTGCCCCTAAATTACAAGGTCTCACTTTCGAATCCATTCCACAGTCGTAGATCCGTATAAGAGTTATGCCTGCAGCAAGTAAAATATGTTGAGTCCCAATTTTTTGCATGAGAAATGATACCTCTGGGAGTCTCCTGATTGTTCCCTACTTCTGAATAATGAGGTCTCATTTTCGGATCCGTACCACTCTCGAGGATCCGTGGAGTTCCTTAATGGTGGTTCCATCACATAAAATTTGTCGTGGTCGTAATGTCTTTCATTAAAATTAATACATATGGAAGTGGCAGGCGAAATCTGTTGATTTTTCAGCTTGGACCTTTCTCGCGATGATACGCCTACAAGTTCTAAATATATAAAAGTGCAGTCATTTTTCCGCCCGTTGTTGTACTAAAATGTAGAAATCCTTGTAACTTTGTTCTGGTAACAGCAACAAAACACACAGGAAGCAATAGGTAACTTCCTCACTTCACAATGCAATATATATATATATATATATATATATATATATATATATATATGCTAGTAATTTTCACAATGAAAACCAGAAAAAATTATTGACGTTTGCTTCAATGCAGGATGAAGAGTAACATTTCATCACAATTACTTAAGAAATAAACTCATACATTTATGTACTGTTATTTTTATATTAGCAACCATTCATTTACAAGAGCATATGGAGTCTTCTTATGGGAAGAACTAGTGATAAAACTTATTCAACTTCCTTGATAATTAGTTACCGAAATTGAGGCACCTTGCATCGCTTCAGTTAAGGGCACAGACTGTGTAAAAATATGCTGGCAAATTTAGAAAAAAGTAACAATTTTTTTTTTACATTTTGTGAAGTATTAATGTGCAATTGGATGAAAAGCATTTTGCCATCATTTTTTATTTCTTTCTCGAAAATCAAAGTAATATCATGCTAGCACTATCTTCCCCCTGCGGAAGAAAGAATTGCTTAAGAACAGTATTACACTTCAGTATATGCAACATTACAGTGATTTTAAATCAGAATTTATTGCAATTTAAATATTTAACAATCGCTGCTTCCAGATCTCGAAATAAAAGAGACTAAGTTTTAAGTACGCCATACACTAACATAATATGTTTCATTAAACTCCATATAGCCACTCTGAGTTCAATACGGATAAAAAACATTTAGGGAACAAGCAAAGTAAAAGTTTTATGTTAACATTAAATAGGTACGTAAATAAATTAAAAAATTGTTGGATTAATTAACCAAAATAAAAATCATTACAAATTGCTATTTCTATTACTTTTATTATTATTATTTTTTAAGTAAAAGGAATAAAGATAGTTTTGACATAAAAGAATATGATGCTTTTAATGTTTACAGCTTTATTTAATTAGCATCGCCACATATAATTTGTAAGTAAATGATAATTTTAATTATACAATAGGCTTGAATCTTCAATTTATGCAGCTCCATTTTTTCCAACTTTTTCTCTTGGGTTCCACTATGGGGTCCACGCTACACTGAACACCACGCAATCTCCGAAGACTTATAAACTGTGAATAAGGCACATGGGATTCGGGATGAAAGTACTTTCCAGTCCCGAAACCGTAATCGTGCTTGCTTATCAAGGGAACAATACGTATTAACTAATGGGAGAGGCGGGGAAAACACGTGTGGTTACTTAATAACAGGGGAAATGGGAATGGAGTAAATAATATTGTGCTCTGAACCAGAATGTGTCTTGGAATTTCATCAACATAAAACATTTACGAGCAGCATCAACATACTATTCTCTCAATACAAAAATGTATGGAACATACTGCAAAAATCCTGAGATAATTATTCAATTTGTTAAAAGTAGTGCTGGAAATTATAGTGTCGGATGAATGCATGTGTTTATTACGTGTATTTCCACAGTTGATATACTCCATCAATAGTGAACTTTGTGAAAATTTAAAAGAAAAATTTTTACATTAATTTAATAAACAATGTTTTGACTATATTCGGGCTTTTAAACGAGTCTTTCAAGCGTTATAACTTTTTGAATGAAGAAGTATTTATGGCTTCCTGGTTGCAATTTTGAAATAGCTTTAGAAACTACATATACAGTAACAGCACTTATATTTTAGGTTAAATTGGAAATAATCAGAATTTATTTCCAATTTTTCGTCTCTTATTCCACTGATTATCTTGCCTTGCTAAAACAAGTGATCATGATGATGATAATTATTGTATTCATTGTATATAATTTTTGTAGTTTTGAATGAATGGGAATCACATCCTTAAACTCGTTTTTAAGAATACCTAATTTATGAACACTGAATGATTTTATGATTTTAGATTATGCTCATGATTTTAGAAACTAGTGGCTGCTTCCTAAGATTGTGCTATTGGAGGAATGATAATTTTAATTCACATTTACGAACTAAAACTTTTAGGTCTCTTTTCCGGAATTCATCTTTATACAACTTTCATTTGCTTCTATTTTTTTTTTAAATTTCCTTTTTCAGTACTTTTTTCCATTTTTTTATTTCATGGTTAAAAAGCTCGGAGAGAGTTTTTTTTTATTCAAGAATGGTAAATCTTTCGAATTGAGGATAATTTGCTGGGGTTGTTGAAATCCCTATTTTTTTAAGTGATTCGAGTGGCATTTCAACCATTTGGACACGTTTGCGTGTTTATGTCAGCTATTTTATTTTCTTTATACAAAGGCTTATTTTTATAATATATAATGCACAAGGTCATACCTTTTCTTTCCTTTGGAAAATTATGCAAACTTTTCCAAAAGAAAAATTGTATAAAATGAAATTAGCATAAGCTCATATGGAGACTCTTCCATAATTTACATACGTGTCATGAGTATCATTCCTTAACAGGTGTGCAGCACCAGGAAGAATCGACTTAGGCTGCATGCTTTTAAGTAGATTCCCTCGTTTTGCACCATTGTTCATCAACAGGAGATTACTATTCATTTGATGTATCTTTGTCATGTTTTCTAAGATAAAAATAAGCTGAATCTGTTTTTTTATTTTTTAAGAGATATAAAATTTGCAACAGTTTAAACTCATGTTGATAAAAAAATAGCCATTACAGAGAATTATCTTGTAGATTTACGATTCTATTTGATTTCTGAATGATATGAAACCTCCCGAAGGATGGTAACCAACGAATTTTCATCAGTTTTGTTTTAGAACATCTGAACGATTGCAATCACTACAAATCTTTCATCGATGCGTTAAAATGCATGGACATTTCCACAGTGACAAAAATTAATTCGTTCCCTCCTGTTTCCATTCAGACACTTTTTCAATTGGCTTACAGTGAGGCTCACATTATTTAGTTGGTGAAAAGAATGCATTTCTAGGAGTAGATTTCATTATCAATCTTTGAATTTGCATAAATTTGCATCCACACTTCTCATTTATCATCTATTATTATTATTTTATGCATTAATTTATGTGATTTTAAACTTAATGTGAACGTTTTTCTATTCTTGTAAATTTTTCAATAATTCTACTTTTAAGTTTTTCTTTCATCTCATAATCATAATCATTTCATCATCATAATGATTCATCTCATTTCATCATCATAATCAATACTGCTTAAGTTAATTATTCTAATATATATATATATATATATATAATCATTTTTCATTGATTTATTTTTTAAATTTCTCGATAAATTTAAAAAAGCATATATTTTCTGAATAAAAATATAAAAAAAAGTCATAAAGGCGTCGACATAAATGTTTTCTCACTCTATGCAATTAAGTTTCTAGATATCTTTTAATTTCATTAGAGAGGTTTTAACTGTATTGTCTCGTTGAATTGCATAAAATATTTTTATACATCCAAATTCTTTATATAATAAAGTGTTTACCATTTTTATATTTGACCACAAATCTGATAAAAATTGATAAGTCAAATAAACATTATGAGTTATTAATGAGGCTTATAAATTTTTATTTAGTAGTGAATTTTTTGCGATTTTTCTCCCTCAGGGAAAATACGGAAAATGACTTCTAAAAATATTCCTAGAAATCTAGAATGGTAAATGCTTTTCAGCGGCTTTAGACAGTTAGGTCATCTGCTGCATGTCTGAAATTATATAGTGGACTATTTCTATGTGTGTGTAACCAGGGAATTCAATGAAAAGTGAATATCGGGAATGGGTGTTTTGTTTCTGAGCACAACATCCGCGTTTGTCTAAGTGGATGCTTCTCTGAATTAGTTGATAAAGACTACTATTTAAGAAAAATCCTTTTAAAAGACATTTCAATTCAAAACAAAACATTTAACTCTTACGCAATCAGCTGAATTAAAAATTGTATCATTTATACGTTGAAAAGATTAAATTACAGCTCGAATAATCTCAGACATACGTAAAAACGCTGCGAAATGAAGCGCTGGCGCTCGTTTCTTAAGCACTGATTTCACAGAATGTCGCCTTCGATAATCGCCTCAATGAAGCCACTTAATTGTGGCCTTTAGAAAAGCTTTTTGGCAGATCCGCCAAATCCGCTTATGGTTATTGTTTTGCGAAGATCTTTCTTTGCTTCACTCGCCAGACACAGATTTAATCGCCCTTCCTCTTCTTTCATATCGACATCCCTCCCGTCTTGATTACTTTTCACCCGTGATTAAATTAATTTCCCGAAACTTGTTTATTAAAGCCAAAGTATGGAGGGGCGCAGTCCACGTCTTCTTCTTTGCAGCTCCTAATTGTGCTGCAATACCACTTTCATTTGAATGCAGTAATTGAATTAACTGCTTCCAATGGCTGGCTGCGAGCGTATAATTTGGCTCATTTGTTACAAAAATTGATTTCCCAGCTGATGAGGGATTCAATCGATATTTTTTTCAGGATGCAAGTGTTTTGCTCTTCATTTATGAAATCGAGTATTGTATTTATGAAACCCTAAGGAGTGAAGCATAACTCTTTTACAAATGCATTGTATTCGATAACGGAAAATTTCCTGGGTTTCATTATTTTTGAAGATATTATAAAAATAGGCTTAATAAGATGTTAGCCTGTACCACACAAATCGTCTTTTTTTATTAACCCAAGATTTAATTCCTTATTAACGCGTTCTTGTAAGTAGCAGTCAGTATTAAAAATCGAGTTCTTGCCTTTACTTTTATATTGAACAATATGATAAATTTTCCTTTATTACTTACAAGTGGAATATTCTGGAGCTCATCGTATACTAGTCTTAAATATTGCACTAAATGGAACATACAGTAAGGTCTAAAATATTTAAAAGTAGAGTGTTTTGGAGCTAACTGTAAAACTATCAGTAAAACCATATTTGAAACAAATAGTAAAGTGCATAATACTTTCAAGTACATCCTTCTTTTATTTACCGTTATTTGCATGCAGAGTAAATCTAAGTAAAGTGTTTTAGAGGTTGATGTAATATAGTGACTGAAGTACACTCCCTATAAGTGAACAAATAGTAAAATATATTTTTAACTACAGTGTTTTCTGGCTTACTGTTTTCTTGTTGTTAAATCACACTAAATTAAAATAATAGTAAGATGTAGAATATTTACAAATAGAGTGTTCTAAAGCTAACTGTAGCCTAATAGTACAATAGAAAAAAGAGTAAGGCATGTATTAATGTTATATCAAGCAGAGTGTCAAGTGCAGTTGATTAGTTTTGGCTAAATGATTAATTTTGTAGTTTGATTTGAGTTTAGCTTTGTATTGAGTGCCATCGGGAATAAATTATATGAATGGACAAAATGGTTTTATGGTTATTGTCGTATCCAACTCAGAGTGTTCTTGAGCATGGTATAGTCTAGTGCTAAAATGCTGCATGGAAGTAACTGTAAGATTGCTTTAAGTGGAGTGCTTTTGTGGTCATCACAGCTTGAAAGAAAATCATACGACGTGGCGACAACTGTAAGACATAAAAGTTCTAGAAATAAAATCTTCTGAAATTTAAAATAACCTCACGATAAAATCTTAATTGCATGGCTTAGTGCAAATCTCTTGTTGGATATTGGAAAATGCAAGACTTTTTCTACCTGTACATTTGTTGTATATTCAGAAATTTTTAAGGTTACCTCTATTAAAAGCAGTAAAGAGACTACAAATGCAGCAAAAATTTTGTCAGGAGTCTTAAAATGAAGTCGTTTTATATAACAGGATATCTACAATCCTGCATCAAAATACATTGGAGAATTTTAGGAGTGCCTTCTGGTAAGACAGTTTTCTCGAAGCAAAATTTTAACAGTATGACCCACCACTATTGCTCAAAGATAGAAGAACGCTTCATTTTTGACTATCGATAAAACGTCTCTCCGACTGAATGTTTGGGAGATTATCAAGTTTATTTCCTTTGACTCACAAATCCAAATAATTCACTTTGAAATGCCGTCTTCTCTAACGATGGAACAGAAGGATTTTCAATACAATTGAATGGTTGGGTTGTTGCAAATGTCGCAAAATGAAACACTTTAAATATAATTAAAACAAAGTTCATGATGAGTATTTTAGGTAGGTGCATTTTGCATTCTTGTAACGCAGGTGCGGGAAAATATTATGTCTGTATTTGAATTTGTTCTTGAAGAATAATTTTTCACACATTCAATTTATAGGCAAAAAAAATTCAATGACTGCGCTTTCTGCTTGATTGCAGTGCAATTCACGCGTATTACGATCATTATTCATTACTTTTTACCACATTTCAGATTCTCAGGGTCTGGTGTTGAATTTTAAGGAGAACATAAATTTGCATCTAAATTTAATTGACATTTCTTTGGGAAATGATTTTGTTGAGGAAGAGATAAATTACGATTCAATCATTCAATACTTCCTTGGAGTTCTTTAACTTTAGTATTCATCTTTTATATTATAAACTCGAGTACTGTTCAGCAAATACATAAAGTAATCGCATCTTTTAGGAATATTTTGTTTTTCAAGTTATCTTCTTCTTGTCAAATTTCTTTGAAAAGTCTTGACTTTATTTAAATGTCTAAGAACTCAAGAATTTGAAAGTCCCGAGCTCTTGTAATTGATATAAATATTCAATTGCAAGCAAATTATAACATGTAAAACAAAAACATACCTTTACAATCATGATTTACGAAAGAAGAGATTTTGTTTAGAAATTATTCATTGCTTTTATTAAAGCTTACCACAAAATATTTAATTCGAAATTTTCTTATTTATGTTTCAAAGTCTAGTAATTACTAAGTTACCATATTTCAGAAAATCAATTTGAACTTTTTTTCTTTTAGAAATTCACTTTTTTTTTCTTCAAGTATTTTTGAAATGTGTAACATTTTTATAGATTTTTTCGCGGTTAAACTCAAAATCTTTTAATGTTTTCATTTTGTTTTTGGGATTAGTGAAATTTTTAGTCTGTATTAATTATTGCGTAAAAAATGGGTAAATTAAAATTTTACTAGAAAGTTATAAGAAAAGGATAAATTAAGATTACATTAAAAAGTTTTAAGAAAAAGGGAAAAATTAAGGATATACTAGGATGTGATAATGACAGGTTATAAATTAGTGTTAAGTTGGAAGATTACATAAGAAAAGAAAAGATCAATATTATACTAAAAAGCTGGAAAAATAAAGGATAAATTAAGGTTATACTGGAAGGTAATAGGGAAAAGGTAAAGATTTATACTGGAAGGTTATATAAGTTACTAGAAGATTATATAATCATGCTGGCTTCTCTCTCTGACATAGCGTCTATGGTTACAATACGTACAAGTGTTTTCTCAAAATATGGCACGTGTTCTAGAATGATAATCGGAAAATTTTCCAAAATGGAATCAATATGTGTTTTGCTTTAGCTGACTTCAAGCCTTAAAAAATGTCCATACATTACGGACGCACCTTAAGAAGACACTAACAAAACAAAGATTGATTTATAATTTAAAGCATTGTTTATATGTATGAAAAAAATGAATATCTATGAAAAGTTTATATAAAATGAATTGACATGTAATCTCAGTACTCGGTGCATTTTCCGATTGTACATCTAATGGCAAACATATGGCTCTTAAAATTTGCTTTATACCATAAATATCCTTTGAAATCTAACAAACTAGGCTTATCTTTTCTGACACTTTAATGTGAATCAATGTACATAATCATGAGTGAATTACATTTTTAATTATTTTTTTAGTAATTCATCTTTGCTTGAATTTTCATTAATTTCTCAGGGAAATTAGGTGAACTTGCAACTGAACATACTAATTCAAGAATTCATGAATTGCTCATCTATTTGCAGCTTTTACATTAAATTCTAATTGAATATTTCTTGTAACGAGGCTAAGATATTTAGTTATTGGCCATGAAAATTCTGGAGTTCAATTAAAAAGTTCATGGATTTGATTCTCTGCTCTGATGCAAAGGTTGGCAATAGTTCTAAATACACTTGGAAATGGAGATGCTTTTAGAATTCACTCTCGCTTGCAAAAAAGTGTAAACGAAGCGACCACACTAAATAAATCTATAAAAAAAATACGAACAAGAAGAAATATTAAAACTAATATCATTTTCTAAAAATTTTCAATTTCCAAATGCAAAAATTCTATTTTAAGTTTAAATGAAACAACATTTATTATTTTTTCTCTCGATGGCTACTCACATAAACTGATCTCTCTTTAAATCGAAACATTGTGAAGTATATGCAAATCAGTCTGGGAAAGACCCGTTTCCTGCACTTCCTAATCCAATCATGTATCAAGAAAGAGTCGACCTGCAGCAGCCGGATGCCATTGTTCTTTCATAAATGAATATATTATTCAGGCCATAACAGATACATGCCATCGACGTTCCTTCGTCAGAGAAAGCAAAACAAAATGGTAGGCAAGAGTTCCTCGTTAAACAGTGGATTCCGAGAGATTCGTCTCCTCCCTGAATACAAACTCGCATCAAAGCGCGAACGGAAAGGAGAAAAGATGAAATTAGTTGTATCGGTTTGTTTGCTTTTGAAATGCAAATGTCTGAATGGAACAACAACGCCGTCTTTCGGGGTGTGAAATATTCATTGTATGTCAAATTTCTTCTATTTTTAAGAGAGTGCTTTAAAACTTTATTGAACAAACAAGGCAGAGAGATTATCAAAGGTAATACATGGAACAATAAATTTTCGAAATGACAAGAACCAGAGTAATTTGAAATTAATTTATTCATTCTACATTTTATAGGAAGATTTATTGTTTATGCATTACTAATCTAAAATACGACCATGCACTTTTTCTTTAAAAATAACGGTTGGAGCAGGATTCAATGCAATTAGGCGCATTCAACTATGAATATTTCAAAATAATTTCGGTAATTTTCAAATATCTTTTTTCAAACTAAACCAAAATGTCAAAATGATTATTTTTATAATATTTTAAATGCACGTCATTTTTATAAGGTGTTAAAAACTAAATGCAGTCTAGCTTTAATCCGTAAGAAATTTTACCTCTTTAGTTTTCAATTCATGGGTTCAACTTCTTTGAGGTATGTTGCCTTTGGATTTATTTAAATTGTATGTCCTCATTAAATGAATTCTCATCATAAAATATGACTATAGCGTATCAAAGCTATCAAAGAACTTTCCAGTTTAAATGCATTTGCATATGCAAGAAATGATTACCAACAGATATTTACGTATTCATTCATTGATAAGTAGAATCTATTTTAAACCCCTTCAGGATTCAGAATCAAATAATTGAATTCGACGATACAAACTCTATTTAGTATTTTAGTTAAAGGCAGAAATATGAAATTACGAAAAATAATATAGTTTATAACAACATCTTTGAATTAATTTTTAAATGCAATATTGGTCAACTCATTTGAAAGTAGCTCTTATTTTCTCTCAAAATAAATATATCGGCATCATAAATTTTTATGACATTTAATGTATATCTTTATTAATATAGATATTAAATACAATTCCAATAGCTAAATTTAGATATTTTGCATGTCCATAGAACAGCTTTTGTCGTCGGAGGAGTGAAGCGCCATAAGATAGAAATCTAAAACCAATGAGGGGCTACAACATACTGTTCCTTTCATCTCAGAGCTCACATATTTTAAGTTATTCTTTAGTCAAAAAGCCTAAAATAAAAAAAAATTGTTAATACCACCACCTCATAAATAGTGTAAAGGGAAAAGACCAGGACCTACCAATCTTTCCTTTGGGAAAGTCAGACCAATATATATCTGTCCCAATTTGCCAGTTAACACTTGAAAGGTCTCCCATACGCTGAAGGTAGCAAAAACTTTCCTCTTTGTCCTAAATGCGGGCAGGAACAGGCATCACCTCAGCACACCTTGGATTGGACTGGAAAGATGTCCACTACTGTCCACTTCTTGTATCGGACGTCATTAATTTTAACGGTTTTATTGATGTAATCTGACTCAGTGAGAGTAGATGAGAGATTAGAAGCAACAACGATATTTTACCGGAAAATTTAACAATAATAAATATGGGTATAAAATAAATAAACTATATTTAGAGCTCTTAAAATTTATATTCAAAAAGAGGTTATTTCTAATCTTAAAAAGAAAAAAGTGATTGTCATTGAAAGTGAAAGAATAGGCATAAAAATTCATTGAGTAGTCATAAAAAGATTCCATTAACTTCAAACGCTTCTTCATTGGGCTTGAATATAGATATGGGGTGCATGTTTTGATATGAACTTACATAGCACAATGAAAAATGTACAGTTTTGTAAGAAATATTAATTCTGTCTCAATTTACTCTTTTGTCGACTAATATTTTTAGATGAGCGTATGCAATTAATGACCAGGAATCAGAAAAATTCACGACGTTTGGAGCTATGAAATGAATACAATTACATATAGAATTAAACAATTTTGGACTTCCGAACTGTGAACATACATAATTGAATATTATTCTGTATTATATTGCATTGAAATACATATGCAGTATATAATAGAATGAGCAGTACTTCTTAATTTTTTAAAAACGAAAAAGATTTGTAACTGTTCTGTTGCAAATGTGTTTTGTTATTAGTAAATCAAAAATGAAACGTTATTACTATAGGAGTACTTTACGGTAGAAGTTTTTTATATTTTGTTTATTTTATCTTCAAAGCGTTATAGAGATATCCAAGAAAAACATTTAATCAACCAACAGATCCAAACCCAAGTGACCAAAATACGTATTTGAAATTATTTAATAAATGAAATATACTAGTACATGTAAATGTGTATGGTATATTCCCTTTATTAAGTTTTACATATAGTAATATATACCATGAACATGAGTAAAATCTTAAAATAAAACTAGTTTTTATTAAGACATTATTTATTAACATTTATTAAGCCTTACAAGCATTTCTTGAAAAATATAGCAGTACTTCCTTAAAAATAAATGCTCCATAATTTAAAATTTTTATGTAAAATATAATTACATTGTTAATGAATTGATTTATATAAACTTTTATTCGAAGGAATCAAGAAATTGCAAAGAAGTATACGTTAACTTAATGTGTAATGAGAGACCCCATTTTACTTCAAGATTACTTATTTTCCTCTTTTCTATTGTATCAGGGGCGATCCCGTAATTGCTTATTTTTACTTAAAACGATTGTGAAAAACTTAGGAAATGTTTCGGTCATATTTGATTTACCTCAAATCAAAAGAGAAATCCAAAAATACATTTCTGAATAATTTATTCATGCACATAATCTATTATTATTCACTGAAAATCACGAAAAATATCATTTAAAGCTAATTTCAAAGTTTTTGAAGGCTAGCTTAAAAAATTTTATTTTACTTAAATACTAAACCACAATTATGAATTATAATCGTTTTTAATATAAAAATTTTCAAATATTTCTCGTACTTAAAATGTCAAGAATAATAATTTCATAACTGGAACGTAACCGGACACTTATTTTGAAAGACAGACAGTTAGCTTTAAGAATAAAAGAACTTCATAACGAAGTAGATATATTGGGGAGAAAATGTGGAAACGAAATATTTTTCCAAAAGTTCTTAAGAAGAGTTGACTGTGTTTGACAGAAGATGAGGGAAAAGAGAAATTGCTTCCTTTTTCACTTCGAAGGCAAGTTTTGAGAGAAAATGCATCACTTCCCAACATTGTCAGCAAGAACAGCTGGCCAACTTTTAACGCCCGGTGGAGTTGTACTTTGTCAGCTCGACATCGCAAATAGAATTCGCGGTCGGTGAGGTCTTTATATAAAAAGGCCGATGAAATAAACATTTTTCATCCCTCATATTTCCATTTACTTTTTCTGAGTAAGTGTGAAAATGAGAAACATACCAGAGTTGTGAGTAATAAAGGACTAAAAGACATGGAGGGAAAAATCCATTATGAACAGCATTTTATGTCCATTAATATGCATGACGTTGTGCCTAAGCAAACATTCGCATTTTACTTTTAACTAAGGAGTATTTTGCAAACAGTTTCTGAAAAATGACATGTAAAACTGGAAAAATAATCAAAATAATAAGTAATAATATTGAGTTTCTCTTTTTACTAGTTGTACGTAGAGAGAACTTTCAGAAATCGAATAACTTGCGTGTAGAAATGCTTTTTTTAAATTCAAATAATCAAACGGGTGGCCTAGACTTTAGGTTGTTCTTTCTTTTATCAACAACTTGGCTCTAGGTTGGGTAATGTCGAATATGGTAGTAAAAATTTGTGTATAAATTTTGGGACATTTTTTTAATTGTGTTTCACTGAACAGTCTTTTTGACACCATTTTGTTATTATTTTTTTTCTTTTCAAAAATGCCCGATAAAACGTTTGACGACAAAAAATCGCCAATTTTCGCCAAAAGCTTCCTAAAATATGCTTTTTCTAATCTTGCCTAACATTTTATATAAGCTCACTACTTAAATATTCATTTGAAAAAATATTGGGATGGGCATTAAAAAGTAAAACATATTCGGCACAGATGGCTTATAATCAGGATGCAAAATTTTGAATTTTTTTGATAAAGAAATGTTGCCTAAATGACGCAAATACTAGGCTTGCCAAAATAGAATTCTCTGCACAATTCTTATAGGTCTCCATATCTATATACAAATGAAAACCAGGTTGCTAGATACGTAAGAAAATTCGCCAAAAAATCCCCAAACTCACAATTTTTCGTCTTGGATTATACGGCATCTGTGCCAAATATTCCAGCAAGTAATGATACCGTAATTTTTAAATGCAATGCTCATGTTATTTTCAAATACTCAGTTATTTTTATTATATTATTCATATAAATACAATTCATACTATGCAAACACCTCGTTCAATCGTTTTACCAACCAAACGAATTCTACCAAATCAAAATCACACTAAATACAGATATAGGTCACAAAAATTTCAAGCATGTGATTAAGTAACAAGATTGTTATACATCACTGAATACAAATTAAAGTTTCAAAAGTTTTTGTCGTGATCAAATGCCAGATACATAAGAAATGGATATGGATAGAGTCTAATTTACCAAATTTTTATTTTACATCTACTGAAAAAGAATCAAGGTACCAACTTATTGTATAAAACACTTATCAACACGATTATCCTAGAATAAATCAAGATCAAAACCACGATTATAAATAGAATTTTTTGAGCTCTCGAATTTATTTCTAACAAAGTTTATAATTTAAAAAAACATTATTACATTTCTCATACTCTCTAATTTGTAGCACAGAGTTAAAAGTTAAAATATGAAAATCTCCGTTCATCTTGTATAACAATTAATTTGTATAATGTACTCTCCCCCTACAAGTTTAATGAATACCAAAATGATTTGAATGGAGCTAGTATATTATCCTTCATTCTTTTCCTATTCAAAAGCATTCAATTCGTCAAAATGCTTAGAGACTAACCAAAAATCATTTGTTAATTTGGAAACTATTACTGGGGCTATCATGCCAATAGTTACACCAAGGTAACCGTCAATCCATTTCATTCAGCTAGCAAGGCTGTACAATTCTTCAAATAATCACAGATTTAATTATATACATGCTTCTTGACAAGCGCAAAATTAATTAATGTATAAATTACTTTAAACATTAATTGAACCGCATTCTTTACCTCACATCAATTCTAAAATTGAAGTCTCTCATTTGTTGTTCTACCATATAAAAATTGATCAAATCACAGTAGTTTATATAATTTCAAGAACTAAAGTTTGCCATGAACTTTAACTTAGATTATAAACAATACACTTTTATAGAACCACCAAAACATTATTCCTTCTACAGAGATTGATTTTTACTGATATTTTTTGTTTACACAATTATAAGAACAATTACATGGTCATTAACATATAGAAAATTTAAAAATTTATATACTTCTATAACTGTTACTTGAAATTCTGTTGTGCAACTATTCCTTCACAAATGTGGCAACCTATCATTTTTTTTGTTCTGCAATGATTTATATCTATGATCTGTCGCTATAGTACTTGTGGACATGCAGATATTTATTACCAATGCACTTAATTTGTATTCACATTTTATTTGGAAGCAGGAACTAATCTATCGAAAGTGATAAATTTTATAACATCGTTTACTTTATAACCATTAATATGTTAAAAACGCTTACACTCATTTAATTTGAATCGTCAATTAAATTAATTTTTTAGAAATCTTTATAGTATTTTAAAGTTAAAAGCATTTACAGAGCAGTATTCCAAGAATTTGGCATTAAGATACGTTGCTTCAAAATATAAATTACTGTTTTAAATATAATTTAGAAATTTTTCTTTTTAAAAACAAGTGTTCCATAGCCCTCGGATTTGTTATTTAATAATTAAAAAGAATCATTAAGTACAAATTTAATAATTGTAATAAACAATAACCATTGGTTATGTGAGAACCTCCAAGGCTTTTTAAGTTAGTAAGGCAGTACTTGCTTGAATGAAAGGTCCTAGTAGCGACCAATGAACACAGGGATTTGTTCTACTCTGCTTGCAGTCTGTCTGGGTGAGTGCTTGGAAATTTACTCAATTTTCTCGCATTAGACAATGAAACCGCACCCATTATTTATTTAAAGTCCACCCGGAAGGTTATTACGCTGTACATTAAAATAACTGACAATAACCACAAACACTGTTCACTAAGCGATAGCAAAAGTGCCAAAACAATTACGTTGCAATAAATTGTGAAGTAACTATTTTATATTGATCTAAGATAACACAGGTATTTACTTCTAAGGGAAGGATGGTATATTTTGTGAGTAAAATCATGTAATCTTTTTTTTTATTAGCAAATTCATGACACCCACACATCATACTGTTTTTGTTTCTTTTTTTTTAAATTTGTCATATGAAAAAAAGCTGTAGACAATTTAAAATATTTGTATTTTTAACAAAAAAAGAATATATTTGCTTATAATTATATTAGTTTAAGATTTTTTTAACAACGGCAGGCTAAATTGTGTGACTCATCCTTCCACAACAAACTGCTAATCCTTTGACATTACTATGTGAACCAAGTTACGGGGCCGAGTAGCATTAACCACGCCAAATTACCATCACAAAGGCATTAATAGAGTGGGCCTTGTACATACATCATCTCAGAAGAAACGACAAAGAAACACAGAGGGTAAGTAACATCCATTTCCGAACCTGGATTCAAACCCGGCACCCACATCTCAGGAAAGCTAAACACTCGGCCATCGACCGGCATTAGTTTAATATAAACTGTCTTATTTTATATATATTTTAATGGTAATTTTATAGTTTTAATTCTAAATTATTAAACATTATAGGATACAATAATAAACACTTACTTTGTTTTCTTCTAAAATTATGGAGGCTACCTTTAAATATTAAATTTGCAAGATTTGTTTTTTTCTAGTGGATTCCAGCTTATCGTGGGATTTTTGGAAAAGGAGCTGAGAACTTTTTGACGAAAAAAGATGCAAGAGTCCTTCAGAAACATTTCAATAGTTTCTTTCAGTTAAGAAAAATTACTGATGTTGCTGGAACAAAGCAGAAGGCATTGTGTTCCTATGCCAGTAAGTCATGGGCATTCCAGATTAAGGGGTCAGATGCTATTCCTGATTTCCATGAAAGTGCAACTTTTTGTCGTTCTTCTACACGTCATGACTGTTTGCCGGCACATTTGCATCGGTTTAAATTTTGGAGTTCTCCCTTGCGTCCTTTGCACACCAAATGTACTGCTCATTAAAAGGCCAAAAAAATAATGGCTACAAAGCAAATTTAATGGACATTTAAAATTAAAAAAGTAAATCGTAAAAATAAGGATTGATTGTTCTTTAGTTCTCATGCAGTGTTATGTAAACACTGGCTGTCAAAGTCCACCTGTTTTCGCATTTTGTGGCTTACGATGGAAAACGCAAGCGTGGATTTTGGTCAAAAATTACAATTTGATAAAGTGAAACATTTACTATTTCTGTAAAATTTAGTTTTGAACCATAATGTAATACCTGATACATATACCAGCCAAAAACAAATCAAATGAGGTGTAGAGTGCTTGTAAATTTTTTCAGACTTACGAAATTATTAAATATTGAAGAAATTTTTATTTATAAGTTTCTGGCCATATTAAGGTTTTTCCGATCGGTGACGTATTAGGAAAATCGAAAACAGGATCACCAAGAGCAATAACAATATTTTCCAAAAATCAAAGAAATAGAGTTTACTTTTTTAAAAAAATAATTATATTGTGATTGTGTAGGAAGAATGGGATATCTTTTTCTCTCTCTCACTCCGATGCTGTATATATTTATGTCTACCTCATTTGTTACAAATAGATGTCACTTTTAAAAAGTAGAAATAACAACATTCTTCCAATTTTCAAACGAACAGTGTGCCTCTTCGTGTTTTAGCAACTTTATAGTGAGTTCAAATCAGGCTTCATTGTAGATTTATTTAATTACAAACTTTTGAAATGATGCACAATAGATGGGAGAGCATCGTGGCGTAAACATCTTTATACACAATTTTCCAGACTTGGCTCAACTAGATTAAATCATGAAAGAGAAAAATTTTATTTATTTTTTATTTACGAAGACTACTTGGATCTGTTACACTTATTTTTTAATAATTATTGAAATAAAATACGAGTTTCATTGGCTTAATTCTGAAATCTGCAATTTTTTAAATATTGCATTATAGCTTTTACGTATACATTATTTTGAATTTGTAAAAACATTTAATATAAATCTAGAACCAAACTTAAATCTGACAAAAAATTTATTCTGTAAAATAATATTATTTTGATATGAAAAATATTGAGAGAGAGAGATAAAATATGTGACTAAATTTTACTTCTGAAATATTTTCATCGATCAAAATGCCAAAATAAATCCTTCTGCATAAATATTCCTGAGAAAATACTGTCACTCATTGCTAAAAAATTTGACTTGTTAATGAGGAATAAACTTCTTAATGATTATACTAAATTTATTTGTTGAAACTGACAATGAAGCAAATGCAAGTAAATACAAATTCACTGAACAATTCTATAGTTAAATATGTTAAATTAAGCGGCAATTAATTAATTAATAAAAGTTTTATATAAAAGCCGATTAATCATTTCTTGTTAAGATAACTTCATAAACATTTAATTACTTTCCGAATTGTAGAAAGTATAAAATATTAAAAAATGAAAATCTTTTCAAAACATGCCTATTTTACACATTCATCTATTTTAGATAATAATAATTAAGATGGGATTTTCCTTTTTCCCTATGCTTTATTCTACTTTTCCTTTGTCATTATCAATTTTTTTTTGTGTTAAGATTGTCCCAATAAAAAGGTCAATATTGTGTTCAAACATAAAACTTAGAAAATTTAATTTCATATTATCCTTTTATAATTTACAAATGGCTTGTGACTTCAAATGAAAAATGTACCTTTCGATTTTGAAAAAAACAATTTGGTATAGAAAATATAATAACAAAATTTATTATTTTTACTACATAATTATTTATTTGTCTTTTATCAAAACGCTGATTTTCACCATGAAATGATGTCTTATAAATTAATCAGCCAGAAATAAAATTGAAAAATATGTGGAATATACTTGGAAGTTTCCTTTGGTAAAGAAGTCATTGAGCATGGATAGTCGAGTTTGGTTTCGTTATTGTTTTAATCTTTAGTTACTACTAGCACATAAATGTTAATCTGACCAGTATCTACAGTTTAAAATGATTCTACTATCAGCATCGACTACCGATTTGATTTCTCGAAAAGGAAATCAAATCCAGGAACTGCTGAACTGAAGACGACTTTTCAGTATCCGTTTAAAGTTGGGAAACTTTTACTTGCGTTCTAATGTGTTTCCGATAAGTGACGAATTAAGAAAAAGGAAAAAATCATTTTCGGCAATGAGTAAAAATATTGCTTTTCTTTTAGTAAATCGAATTCAATTATTATAATTTTTTTACAATTTTACTATAGGAATGTCAAAAAAGAATAAATCACTTGCCCTACATGCAGAGTCCAATCACTCTAATATGACCATCTTTCAAAAGCCAGAATAATCACTTTTTGCAGGGTGGACTGAAGCAAGACGCAGAAGAAACGAGTCGATTAGGTTCCTGAAGGTGTTCATTGGAGATGATATGCTACACTAATTCCAGTGCCGCAGCCAGGTACGCTAGATTACGTGGGAAAGGATTCATGCTACCAACAACCCATAAAGATGGTCCCACAGATTCTCAATTTGGCTTACATAAGGTGAGTTTGCTGGCCAGGGGAAAACAGTTAACTCTTCCTGGTACTCTTCAATCCAAGCATGTACATTGCCAGCTGTATGGTAACTCGCATTGACCTGGTGGTAGATCCTATTGTTTTGAGGGAAAATAATCTGCATATTGGGATGCCTATTGTCCGCAAGGACAGTTGCTAACTTGTATTGATCCATCATGACTGCCACTATGATGAGTGAGAGCTGAGAATGCCAGGAAATACTTCTCAGACCATAGTGTTCCCGCTTCCAGCCTGGAGCGCTCTGGCAATGCTTGCAGGATGTTTGCTTTCAGAGGTTTCCCGTCGTATTCACCAATCTGCATCTGTCCGATGGAGATGCAGATTGGTGAATGTAATTCATGGGAAAAAACTGCATATTTACAATCAGTAGGCGTACAGTTGCGATACTCGCATACAAATTACAGCCTTCGTGGCTAATGAATAAGAGGAAACACTGGTGCATAAACTAAGTATTTGCTTCGAAAGCCCAGATGCAGCCTAATTAGCTGAATAGCAGTTTGGGAGGCGTTGTTGACAGGGCTTTGGTTCATCTGGTCAGTCAATTGCTCAAAGGTAGTAAATCTATACCCTCAAACGCATTTCTGCAGCCCTTCCTTCAATTGTGTCATCTATAGCCAGTAGTGCACCCCATTTGCCACGTTGTTGACTTTGTATAGTCCCATTTCGCCATGCTTGGGCATTCCCATTTTACCACGGCAGGTCGCAAATAGTTCACTAACTTAGCTATTTTGGAAATACCTTAATCCTTGGCCGAAAGCCAATGATCATACCCTTTTGGACGTCGGATAAATCACCCCATTTCTGTATTGCGTCAAAGATTGCAATGTTTTCGAAACCCTCACACACCTTTTATAAACGCTAAATTGCGCTGTGCTTTCACCTGCTCTCTGCGACTGCTTATTTAACTACGAAATCAAAAGTACGTGGCTGAGGTTACATGAGTGTGACTGGACAGTGTATTTTTTCCCACATAAGCAGTTATGATTTAATGACAGTTTTACGTTGGAAAAAAGAATTTCGCGCTTTATTATGAAGTGAGCAGATTTCCGTAGCTGCGTGTGTAATGTATATGCATTTTCACAGTGAGTTCAAATCTGAGTATTTTACCTTTTAAACTCATTACAAAGTTTGAAATCAAAATTCTTTAGTGATGGGTGGCCCATGATTTAAATTAAATAGAAGTTTATATAATAGAAATTTAATGAAATAGGGAATGACATTTTGATATAAGATTCATTCCATTCTTTGGAATTATTCTCATTTCAACCTCGGATGAAAATTCGGATGACAAACCAAAGAAGATTTTAATAATGAAACACTTTCATCCCTTATTTTTGTCAGCAAATGCGCTGCATTTTTCTGTTTTTATATAATAAAAAACTGTTAAAAGAAGTAAATGATTTGCAAGATTAATTTATATGTATTTATATTGGTAGGTTAATTTATATTGAAATGTTTCGTTTTGTTAAATATTTCAGTAATATTCTTCTGACTGTAGAAACCAGGAAAAAATTGTAGTTAGTAAATTTATTTTTGTCTTAAAGCAAGATAAAATAAGAACTTAAATGAGATTAAGTGAGATTTTTATTTCTTTTTTTCGTATAATAGATTTCTTAAATTTTTTTTTCTTTGTTCGATATTTAAGGATTTTCCTTAAGTGAAATCCTTAAGTATGTTTGCAAAATTGTTTTCATAACTGGATAGAGTAGGAAGAAAATTGTATCAGTATTTTTGCCTCTAGTTAATTTGAATGTAAGTTATGTTACACATAAAATTTTAATAAGAGCGTTTGCAATTTCTCCATACTGTAATTTAAATAGGTATGATTTAAATTCACTGTAAAGTTGTTTATGTAGAGATGTTTTCTTCTCCAGAACTAATACGATTCAAGAATGTGTATGTGGATGCGTGTGTGTTGTTTCATCTTGATTTTCTCATCGATGTACAACCACTGGGATATAATTAAAAATATGCACTTTACCGGATCTTTCCTTCTGCATTTAAATATTACTTTTTAAAAAGCTAACGATGTTATTATCTTTGGTTTTTAAAAGTACAGACTTCCACCATCTCAGCAAATGTATTTTTGGCTTTCCATATATGCTCCTGATTAAAAGTGAATTTTATATTTGATCTCACCTGAGAAAAGGTATTTTAGAGTTTTAAGTTTAATAACTTCGTAAATAAAAGGAATTTTAAATAGTTCCATCTCTCTCATTTGTGATTTCTTTTGAATTGATCTAAATGAAAAACCCTTAATAAGGGGTACCGAACGCAGTTTTTAAAAAAGGTTAAAAATATTTATCATTAAAGAGAATAAATATGGTTATTTTACTAATTTCCAGCTTGTAATTGAAATATAAGTATACATTTTCCACTGGAAACCACAGCCCACGAAAATTTACAGTTTCATTCCACGAGTTTATAATTAATTAACTACTCTCTAATCCCAAACATTTAGAAAGCATTCGATAAAATATAAATGTACAAGTGTGCAAACGGTTATAAATACTCCACTAGCACATATGCGGAATAATTGAAAAAAAATGTTGTCTATTTAGGCTACAGCAATGCATAAGGTACGGAAAGTCTCATAACGATGAAGTCAGTATATGAAAATCCATAAAGTATATGAAATATATAAACAGATTCAAGTGACACAGATATATTTTTCCATATTTTTGCTCAGTAAACTGCATCTCATGAGAGAAAATTATTGTGTTTTTGAAGTCCTGGCTAATTCGATTTTCGTCAACTTCTCCACAACTTAGAGGATATTAATCTGCAACTTCAACCACTGTTAATTAATTCTAGGACGTCGTTGACTCGAGAACCATTGGGTTAATTGAGTCTATGATGATGCGTGCTTCAGCATATCATGTTGTTGGCACGAGATGTGGCGATTTGACTTGCAGGTGGCGATTTCTCAAACCAGAGGTCACGCATTACCATTCTGCGGAATTGTCTTCGTGGCTGTTAACAGACAAGAATGGATACTTGGTATGCAATCTGTGTGCCGTTAGCATTCAGAGGGTCATTACACATTTCTGTCCTTTTCTTTGAGTTAAATTGTGCTACCATGTCATTCTGTAACTGATTTGCGTTATTTTAATAAGATTGATGTGTAAAATAAAATAAGTGGAATTGTTTTATTACCTGTATTTGATATATCCGCATATTTATTATCTGAAAACATGACAAACCTTTCATTCGTTGAAGTCACTTGGTTCACTAAAATAGATTCGTAAATATAATTACACAATTATCACTGTACTAGCGGTTTTTTATGGATTAATATGTTTTCTTTGTAGATGTATAAATAAAACAATGAACACATCTTAATATTTTGTATAGTCTTTAATTGAATAAAACTATATTAAATAAAATATTCAAAGTAAATTAAATACTTATTTTTGTTTTTTCAATTGTTTATGTTAATTTACACCATCTTAATAAAAATTTTAGTATAAATTTAAATTATATGAGAAATTATGCAAAATTTAATATGAATAATGTATTTGTTCATTTACTTTAGCTTCGTAAGACAAAAATGTGACATAGATTTTAAAAAATAATTTGGAGAAAGATTCAAAGTATTTCCAACAAGTCTTAAGTAATTTTAAGAAATGTTTTTAATTAAGTATTGTGTTTTTTAGTATTACCCAAAATACTCTCTGTTTCTCAGTCAAAAGAAAATGAACATCACTCACTAAAAACTAAAATAAGGTAACAATAAAATATTATTGGATTCTTTTCCAAAAGTTAAACGCGCAGAAGGAAATGTTAAATTTCAGAAACCATTTCTGTATTGAGGAGACTATAATTCACTGGAGAAGCAAGTAGAATTTTGAAAATATATTACTTCACTATCTATCACGAACCAATCTAGAAATTAACAAAAGTGATAACCATTTAAGAAGTGTCACGAAAGAAGCATGTAAGTTCGGATAAAAAGTGCTTAGAGTACTGGTAATTTTAAAGATTAGTGTATTTTGGTAGCTTATAGAAAAACTAATGAAAGGTTCCGCATTGAAAAGGGCAGTCGAAGTGGCTCAATTATTGAATGTTCATCAATCGGGTAATTCCTAATAATAATTTCTAAAACAACCAAATTGTTGTACGAAGGGCTACGTTTAATAATAAAATTGCATCATCCCTCATGCTAAATATCAGTAATATGCTATGGCAATCAAAAAGACTGTGGCATTTATGGCTGCACTAATCTTTGATGTCCACTGAATGCTTCACACTTAAATGCTAAAAATAAAAATTAATCTTGTTAATAATATTCCAGAAAAAACATACTCGATTTTACATTTTAAGTATTAGTATCAGTAATACTTGAAACTCAGTATCCAAAGTATGCATCACAATTTATTCAAATAAAATGTTTTTTTCATTTTAAAATTCGATAAGTATACAGTAAAACTCCAATTTTTCCAAACTCCGTTCAGAAAAGTAAATATCAGACTGAAAAAAGCGACTGAAAATGAGAAAAAGGAAAAAAAAACCCAAGGAAAAAAGAAAGGAAAGGTAATAGAATAGAGAACGTGAAATTGACGTATCACTCGAAGAATTTAGAAACATTCTTTTGAAAAATTCCTGGATAATCAGAAGTTATTGAGGAAGACATAGGAAAATGGATTATGGATCAGACCCTGTATTTCAAATTGCAAATGTTGATCAATTTATTATAAATGTGAGGAAGAAAATGAACTCAATGTCCAAGTTGAAGCAGACGCGGACCATCAGCTAATGAAGCATTAGTGGGCTTTGAAAACTTCAACCCGAGTGTAACTACATGCAAATTCATAGGGTCAATAATCTACTTGCGACTCAGCTGTCCGAAAAACGTATGAAGGCAGTAAAAAAGCTCCCTCTGAACGAAATGTTCAGCGAACAATGGCTTTCGCATAACTACACTGTACTTACATACTGTATTAATGAACAGCACTTGTGTAAGTAACTTTTCATTTAATTGTTTAAAATATTTTTCTTGAAAAGTTGTAATTTTTTCCATTGTCATCATAGGATAATTAAAACAGGTAATTTTTTAAAAAGTCCAATTACCCGAAGTTTTGTTTATACAAACGAGTCCAGTCCCAACTGATTTGGATAATAGGAGTTCTATTGTAGTTTGAATTGAGATAGCTCTTTTTTGACAAAGTTAATACTAATTTTATAAATTTAATGCATGTCTGCTGATATATGTGCATTTCGCTAGTTTTGAAACTATTAAATAATTTAATATTAGATTAATAAAATCTCTACTCAAATAGTGATTTTTTTTTATAAAGCATTGAAATTTAATGAAATCTCTATTGGTGAAAATAACGAACAAAGGTTATTTAATATTTTAAATTAGAATAAAAGAGGAAAAGCTATATTAAGTATAAATAGGTAAATAACTAGATCAAAATGCTTGTATATTTCTATTTTAATTGTAGAAACAAACTGGTGAAAAGTATTTGCCAAAACAGATATACGAACTAATTTATTAAGACATTTTTTTTTATTCCAAAATATTTTCTAAACGAAGATCGTTTCAAATTCATTCACACTTTAAAATGCAGTAAAAAATATCACAGAATATTGCGCCATCACATATAAAATTTTTCTTCAAAAAGATATTAGTTTTGACTTTTTATGAAGTCAAAACTAATATAAGTGACGAAATATAATCAGTATAATTATACATATGTATTTTGAAGTATTTTCTATGATGAATTATTATAGAAACTAAATAAATGCGTATACGTTATACGCATTTAAGGTGTAGAAAAAATAAGCATTTTTTTAAACAATAAAGGAAATGCATTTTGCTTATTAATAATTGAATTAAAACTGAAGACGAAGTTTGTTCCCGTGGACTGCTTTAAAGCTACAAACTCATCCAGCTATAAAGCTGTCAGCACTTTCAAATTTCCCTTTAACAGGACCCATAGCAGCCATTGAAACTTTCCTGCTACAAAGTAGAAAATAAGCCAGCGCTGCAGAAAATTATGCAAGCCTTCACATTTTATGTATCCGAATGCATCTGTCATGATTTTCGCCGGTCTCCCTCTTTCCGTCTCTGTTCTCGCTTTGTTCACTGCTAGCAACACATCATTAAACTTCCCCATCTGCTCCATTGTTAGCATGCGAGACAATGGCTCTGAAGAGTTACTCTATGCAAAGTACATTTGCATGATGTTTTGGTTTTGCGTAGACTCAATCCACGAAGTTTCTTTAAAAGTGAGAAAAGGCTGTAGAAAAATAATTTCAGCATTCATATGTTACAGGGACCATGATGGGAAATTTGGCAACACTTTGGTATTAAGCCAAATTTGGTTTATACTATTTGCATTTACTTTCAAGAAGTGGAACAATTTTCAAATATGTCATTTTATTAACAACAATTTTCTTAAATATCGAGTCATTTTATTCCTTTTATTAGAATATTTATTATGACTTTTCATCATTGTATTCAGATAGTAGATCATTATATTTTTTCTTCAAGTAAAATTGATCTAAATAACAAATATAATAAATATATTCTTCAAGTAAAATTCTTCCAAGTAAAGCAAATCGCAATGTAAAAAATTTACCGTACAGGATAATATCGCTGAAGTAAGTTTTGGCGATAATTTAGAAGTTTAATCGCATAAAACAAATAGTCTATATGATGGATAAAAAGTGTATATATTTCATATATTTCGATTTTTTTTACTTGTTCGGAAAAAAAAATACACGCATACATAATGAAAGTAAAACGTTAATCATTTTCCAGTTAATTTGAAACTTTAGTCTTTTAGTAGTATATTTTCAAAACATGTGCACCATTTGACACAAATTTAATTATTGATTTTTTTATAACTGAATTTTCATATTTAGTATTACAAGAAATTCTGAAGAAAGTGTAATAGAGTTGAATTGTTAAATAATGCTGCTTGATTGTGATACGGTCCCTGATCGCTGATTGATGGTCAGCAAAGTATATAGAGAATTCTGGTAATCTCAGAATAAATAAGTTATAATGTTTTTGCATTCAACGAATATTTCATAATGCAAAAAAGTCTATATATCAGAGAAAGTTGAAGAAATTTTTTGAAATTCTAAATTTTTAAGGCAATTTGAATTTAAACTAATCCATATTACAATAAATAAAATATAAATTTCTTTTCAAATAAATGTGAACAACTGATTTTTTACAGTTAAAATAAAATGAAATTAAACTAAAGAAAGACTTCTTTTTCTTGATATCACTTTTTAAAATAATTATTTTTTCAAAATAATTTTAAAAATTTTGATTGAACTTGGCGTTTATTTTTCTAATGTAATTTCAAATATAATTTGATTTTAAAAACGTTCATATACTTTATCTACAGTAATTATGTACCACAAAAGAGTTTTTATTTATTAGCATGTTTTTCATTCTAAAACTTCCTATTCGCATAAAAAGTTTATTATAATTAATTTTAGTAATTATTTACTCAACAGATATTAATTAAATAATAAAAAATATTAATTAAATAAAATATAAATTATGAATAAACAATATCCAAAGGAGATTTCATTTCAAATTACTGTTTCTTGTTACCATATTTTGCTTTCTCAAAAGCTTAATGTTGTTTTTCAAACTTCATTATGAAAACTTTATTATTCATTCCATCATTTAGTGATGCATGTTCAACGCAGACTACATTTAATCAATAGAAAATACATAGAACGGATTTTTTTTAAATTTATAATCATTTATTAATAATAAAACGAATAATATTTGTAGAAATTCACCAAGATAATTTATTAATAATAAAATTACATTTATTATCAAGTGAATTCATGAGTATAATTAATTAATGATAAAAAGATTAATATCTAGAGTGAATCAGTGTAAAATCAATTAATAAAATAAAAAGAATATTTCATATCAGAAAGTAAGTTTTTGAAAAGAAAATATTTTCTTAAAAGAATTAAGAACTCGTGTAGGCCATAATTGTTTTACTGTTCGCTATGCACATCTGCAGCAAATTTTTAAGGAACAAGGCCAGAACTTGTTGCATGTCTTTTACTCCCTCTTCCAGTCGACTGGGTGTGAAAAAATCACGTTTTGACAGAGTGAAAGAATACGGCACGCTATCGAAAACAGCGTTTCCTTCCCGCTGCTGAGCAGAAAGGATAAAGAACGACCACCTGTGGCTCTGTAACCATGGTGACGGGGGCTCCGCCATCTTTAAGAACAGGGAGGGAAGACAGCGCGTGCCAGGGACTGTAGAAAATGAGAAATTAATGGATTGGCGTGTTGTTCTATTGATTGGCTGGGAAAAGCCGCTTCTTGCTTATTTGCACAGGAATTTGCCACTTTTCTCCTGGAATCTCCTGCAACGGCTTCAGAAGACCCGGGAAAGAATCCGCACTTGTTGTGCACAAAATCCTAAGAGCCAGTCTGCTGTTCCGTATGTTTCGCCACGAAATTGTGCTGCAAAATGTCGGAGAAAGAAGGAGCAAAATCCAGGTTCAACAACAGTAAATAATAACCACTTGAATCAAGATGATTTATTAACCTATTTTTCGTCAAAATATAAGAGCAGCAGTCACAAGCAATATAACAGCACCAGAGGCAAAAATGTAACAATTCTTCCAAATTACAAAGAATATCAAAGTTAATGACACAAATTCAAAATATATACTTCAAACTGCTTCTGTCATATTTTATATTGCACTCGCATCTCTCTCTCTAAGCACTGAATATATAAACTTTAGAACTTCTGTTATGTAGCATTTTTAAATATGTTGCAAAACAGATACTTTTACATTTTTGATTTGTATTTATAGGAGAAAATTAGCTTTCAAAACCTCGGACATAGACTTAAAAGGAAAAAAATAACAATTATTTTAGCTATATATAAGATCATTTATTACATATGCCCGGGAAATTGGCTTTGATGCACCACTAATTCTTCCAATATCTCTGAACAATACATATTAAGAATCCAAATGCAGGTCATGAGTTAAAATAACTAGAGTCAAAAATTTATTTAAGATAATAAAGATTAAGCTGTTTTAAATTATACAAGATAATTAAATAATGCAAACAAACTAATTTATTTTGAATCTCACCGGGACTAATTACTGATACCGTTTATACATTTTAGAGAGCAAATGGTCCTGTATCTTAGGCATTATTATATTACGATAGAAAATGTTGACCATATTTACAAATCACTTTCAGCTCAACTAAATCAGCATATGTGCTCGGAAGTAAAATATGCATTGCCTATAAGTAAAATTAATTTAGGCAAATATTTGTCATGGATTTCTTGGTGTCGGGATTTCAAGGAAATGTCATAAAACTATAACAGATGGGATGCACATTGAAAAATATGAAGAGGGTAAAAGCGTTGTTGCCGTTAAGCTGAAAAAAATCTCAAATATATGTACTATTAGTTATAGAAAAATCCCTATTTTCTTAGTCTTCAATCAAAACTATTTTCTATTAAACTCACTTCAAATTTTCTTATTATTCATCAGTTATTGATAATACATTTTGAATCAATCTTTCCAGCATTAGTGAAATATAGGGATATATTCGACGAATAAAAGGTGGTAAAGAATTTAACAATAGAAATAAAATGATACAAGGAAAAAAGTTTTTTTCTAAATTTGTTCTGCACATTTTATTTGAAAAATTATACGTTTCATATAAGGCCACTAGTGGAGCGTAGCTTCTGAATGATAATATATTTATAGCTTTTGGTGGTAAATTCTGTTTACTTAAATTTTGTTCCAAAGGTTGTTTTCCTTCGGGAAGGAGGTCTCTTTTATACATCAGTTAAAAGCAAAGCAAATTAGATATTGGAAGCTTAAAAATCCTCTTAGTTATGAAGTTTTTAAGTTTCGGACTATTTTCTTCCGTACTCCAAATGCATTCGGTATTGCTGATGAATTGGGAAGGTGTAAGCATGTATGCTGCAATGGGCAAATACAATATCATTTCAAATATTAAAAAAATATAGTAATCATAATTCTTTATTTAAAAAAATTACAATTTGTGAATATTCTTTTATTTTCAAACTGTAATTTTTTTAATTAAATAACTATGTTTACTAATCTTTTGGAATTTTAAAAATAGCATTTTAAGTAAAGGAAAAACCGATAATTGAAGAATTTTTCTTTGTTCCCAGTAGTTACGTGTTAAAATGCAATTATAAAATAAGAAAAGTAACGACAAGCCTCCATTCTTGAAACGGACAAAATTCCTGAATGACATGCATAGTGCCTTAAAATAAATTTTACGGTAAGTTTAAATTAGTGTTACTTATTGCTTAAATTAATTTCATAACTCGTAATCACAAAATTTCGAAATAGAACTGACTATTTTGCGTTAGACAAAGATTTATTATCTTGAAGTAAGTTTTATTCTACTACGTGAAGTTCGCTCATAGTTCAAATCATAGTAAAAATTCGGTGGAAAAAAACCATTAAAAATTTTATTCTTATGAATGTTGAAAATATCACAGGGTTTCTATCTTGAACATTTAAAATTATGCAATATTTCAATATATATATATATATATATAATATTTCAATAGTAGTCGATAATCTTTATATTGATGTGGCTATAATAACTTCTGAAAAATCGGGGTTTTTTAAACTATCCTCAGGCATTTTTATCAAGAGTCACGTTGATAGAACATGAGCCATGAGCTATTTATGTTAAACTTTTTTTTTCTTAATCGAAAATATTGAAATGTGTAAAGGAAATATAATTTTGGTATAACTGGAAGTTATAGTTGAGCCTTATTTAAAACTGCGTTTAGGTTTTAATTAAATTATATAAGTGATGCACTATTTAATAAAACCTTTGTTTAAAATAGCTTAATAATATGTAATTCCTGCAAAGCACAGCAGAATTTTGAGAGCTATTCCTTAATGAAGATAGATGGAAGGAAAGAAAGAAAAAAATTCATTTTATAACATGTAAATAAATATATGATTCTGATATTCAAAAGTATTCGTTGACAATTTTGAAATCAATTGGAAGATTTCAGGTACAAAACAGACATTTTTGAACATTGAAACTTCACCTGGAAGTATAATAAGCGCTATACTAAAATGCCCTTCATAAGTAAGAAATTGTCATTTTCTTTCTTATAAATAAGCATTTCACAGTAATTTATTATATATACGAAGTACTTAGAGTAAGAGTTTTCAGTTAAAAATAAGAAACTCAACTTAAATTTCTATTATATCCAATTCACGTTGAAATTATTTCCAACTGCATAAAGGGAGTCTCAACGTTTCGGATGTTTTATGGGAGCATTTAAAATAATTTCGGGTACCTAAATTGCTTGTATTTTTATGAATAATTCAAACTCCAAGAAGCTTTACGCCGCTTCCCGTAAGATCAGCAAATTGAATCCTCTCTTGCCGGCAGCAGAGCGGGCAATCACATTCTTCCTCACTTGACTGCTGCCACTACATGGACATGTTTTTGTGACGTTCAGAGTCCTTCCGCTTCTTGTGTTTTGGATATAGAGAGAACATATCAACTCAGGTAAGACCTATAGTTAAGAGGCGCTTGATCATAAGGTTCCAAGCTTGTTAATTTAAGATTGTTGTTGTTGCACCGGTATCTAGACCTGATCCGTTAACGTTCCGAGGTTTCCTATATTGTTTGTATGTATACTCATCAACAACACAACAAAACTTTATTTACATGAAACAAAAACACTAATTTCAATGAAATAACTAAATGGAATTTTATTGATATTTACACTATATTATAATGTATCGCATTGTTCGTACAGCATAGCACTGTGAAATAAAAAAATATGAATACGTAATATACTGTGCAGAACATTAAAGGAGAACATAAAGACCAGATGGTATAATTTGGGACGAATGTGATGTCTTATACCGTCAATTCTTTGAAAATTTTCATTTTTAAAATGTTTGGGTTTTAATAAAATAACCCTTTTTATGAGAGGAATGATTTTGATATAAGACTTGTACCAAATATCTTTTGATTAAAAAAACAGCAAGTCATGCATTACTAACTTCATTACTATAACCTTCAATATTTTGGAAGAAAATTATTTACATTTTTATCACGTGGATTACAACACTTAGTTATCAACCTCAAATGAAGCACATAAACCTGAAATCTGTAAAATGTTTTAATGAACATTATCTTCAAAATTATCATTTATTTTAATATTTGATACAATATCAGAGAAATGTTTGACGGTATAAGATATTCAAGTATATATCTATCTAAGATTCTAAATATATTGTTTCTGTAGTCCCAAGTTTTATGGGCCGTCTACCAGATCATGAGGATCCAATTTTTCAATAAATTATTTGTTCACAGCTCAATCTGTGCGTAGTTCGAATAAGCGTAAGCTGAAAACCATAAAAAAAAGGTATTCGATGCTGGCCTGATCATAATTTTGTCTTAAAATCAAATTTATGATATAGATGGAGATTTGCTTTAAGGATATGGTAGGTGTAGGGTCTCATCAAATAGACGCACATGGGTAAAATAAAGTCGTAGTCGTTTTCGATTTTTCTGAATAAATGTTCCGTAGTTCCTCTTACGATTTTCTGCAACATAGGTTCTTTACGACAACTGATTCATTGCCAACCGATGACGCGAAAAGATTTTATTTTGTGAAGAAATTGCCCAAACACTGGATGAATCAGCAGATATCAGTTTACGAAGTGCTTTGGATTTACCTGTCTTTCCCTTTTACATTTAGGATTCTATAGGTATTTTCATTATAGAATTTTAGAAGTATTTTTATTATAGAATTTAAGAGGTATTTCATTCTAAAATTCAAGAGGCATATTTTCATTATGGAATTAATTCCATTTAGATATTTTCATTATAGAATTCAAGAAGTATATTTTCATTATAAAATTCTAAAGGCATTTTCCTTATAGAGAATTCTAGAGGTATTTTTCTTGAGGTATAAGATTATAGAGGTACTTTTTCACCATTGGTCATTCGTTTTTTCACAATGTTCTGGATTTCTAGAAAGTTCGTTGAGTTTCAGTTCAGGTTCACAGTCTCTAGTAGAAGGATCTCGCGCTTCGGCATAGAAACTCCTGTATTTGTCCCCTGACATAACACGAAATTTTCATAAAACGAAATTTGTTTTACGTTTTCGCTTTCTGTATGTAATTCTGAACAGATTTACGTATCGAAGTGACTGCATGGGAGTTTTCCTGATACAATTTTGATAAGTTAATATAGAACATTATTAATGAAAAATCTTTCTTCCAAACAATAATATTTGGTTAAAAAAAGTGCTTTTGGTTTGCAGGATGTGCGCCGAAAGTCGTCAGATATCCTCTTTTTAAGTAATCCCGCTTTTTTAATAACAATACAGATTTTTACAGCGTTGCTACGTTATCCTATGTACAATATGTGCAACATTGTCTTAAAAGCAATCATTTTAATTAGTAAGCAAGTTTTCGGGAAATCATATTTTTATTAACATCCAAAACATTAAAATCAGGAAGTAAAAGAATGAAAGTTTAATACTTTCAACTAAATTAACTTTATTATTTAGTTTAATCAAAGTTTTAAAATACAAATGAAAAGAAAAAATTACATAATAAAGTGGAAGAAACGAAGAGTATACCATTAGTATAGATTAAGGATCATGTCAACATTATAGAATTATGCGAGTGGAAAGATCAGCAAAGAAATTGGACTTCAGTACAAGCAAAATGAGCTCATGAATTCAAAGCGCAAAATTAATCAAACTATGTACAATACCTAATGTCTTAGAAATATAATAAGACAATAAATATTCATTTATGTTAAACCAAATAGAGACTTTTTTATTATCATTTATTATATGCGTGACTTTTTTATCATCTATACTTCGAATAATTGATGAAATATATATAAAGCAAAAATAATTTATGAATAGTTAAAGTTATTTATCTCTTAAATTTATTCTTAATTCCAAAGAAATATAGTTTTTTCGTATAAAATTATATGAGAAACTTTATTTTAGCAACAAAAAACTACTTAACTATTATTTGATAATGTGATGAATTGTTCAAAAATTTGAAAATAAGGAATACTTTAAAATGATATCAGGTATTTATTGAAAAGTAATTGTGCAAAGGTTCATAATAAAAATATATACAGTAATATTTGGAATAGAATGTCATCCTTAAACATCAAAACAAATTAAAAAAAAGGTCTTAAATATTTCAAAATTTTTCGAATAAAATTTAAATTCGAAATGCTGATCAAAATTAACAAGTGGGCTCTAAAATAGTATTCTCAGTTAACAAAATGTATCATGATAATTTTAAATGAAGTCCCTATGGTTCAACATTCAACCAGTGTTGAATTGCTTACATTAGCAAATGGCAACTTCTTTGAAGTATGGCAGTAGATACGGCAAAAAAAGGGAGGAAATATATATTAAATGTTTTTATTTTAATTATTATGATTTTATTTTAATACCATCGATTGTAGGTTGAACTTATTTTTGTTTTAAGATAGTTTTATTCCCTTTCTCTAAATGCAAATTCTTAAAAAGGAAACTTTTTGGTGGAAGGCCACTCCATTCCTAAAAGTGGAGGCAATAATAGCATGGGCTGCTTTTGGGGAAAAGAAATTGAATAACACAAAAATAAATCTTAGCAAAGTATATGTCAAAAAATATTATTTAATGATTTTTTAAAACTTTAAATATTGAAATAAATATTTATGATACAGTAATATGTAGTTAACCTTTTTATTATTAGCTTTCTCAAATTTATAATGAACTATATTTAACATTCTTTCACTTATTTGCAAATATTTTATACACGAATGTTTCCTGACCTCTAAATAAGTTTTAATGTGACGATTCACTCACTCTGGAACAGCTTCCCTCCCTCTGAGTTAAAAGTTCTAATTTTGAATATCAAAAATAAATTATTTGTAATCTAGGTTGATAAATATTTATACATATTACTTTTTATTACTTGCAAACATATTAACCTCCTGATCCTCTAAATCCGCCCTTTAAAGCAGCTTTAAAAATTAGGTTTTAACTTTCAAATTAAATTGCACTCAAGGAAAATAAATTATTATTTATGTTTGTTTAGGTATTTATGTTATTAAAGAGATTAATCAAGTTCCTAGTATCGAAATGACTTAGAATTTTCTGTGGATTTTGAAACGGAATTTCACCATCTTGGATCCTAATGTTGCTTCTTTATTTTAATTTTAAACTTCTATAATCCTTAGTATATTTATTTTTATATATTAAATTATTAAGCTTATATATAATAACTTATGTATGCATGTGTTACCTATACAGGATGAAGAACCCTTATGTGTTACTATTGCAAAAAGAATTATACCTGTACAAATCAATGTAGAATTTCCCTTTCGGTTCAGCCGTTGAATAAATCAAATTTGCCGATGCACTTTTTGCTTGACCCCCGAAAGCTCTCCTAGAATTCTCAGGAGTGTTTGGCGGCGTTGGCTGTAACCCAAACCGAGGCGGGATATATGATCTCTCCAAGATTCGCTCCCGCCCAAGAATATATTCTTGGCATTTTCTTCTGCCATTCCTAATGAAAAAATATTACATTTAGGCCGAATGTAGATGGATATCTACTTCTAAGGAGAAAAGCTCCTGTGCTCTGTTTTCTATTCTGGAATTTCTTTCCTCCTCGCAGAGTAGAAAGACTTCGCCCTCCCTGCCTTATTCTAAATTGAAAATATTTGTGTATCGTTTCGAAAATTCGAATTCTCTGTATTTAACGTCAATTGCTCTAGCGGGAGAAAGGAGAGGGAAGAAGTTACTTTTTTTTTCTCCGTTGGGTTGCTGTGTTTTCGATATAACTCATACAATCTTTCTTGAAAGCTACAAGGGTAACGGGTGTATGAAAATGGCTGTCTACCTCTTAGCAACTAATTTGGAATTCGGAATGAAATAAAAACTCATTAACACACATTTATTGAAGAGTCAATGCATTTGCAATTCACTAATGATTGGGACAGGTGAAATAATATCTTCATGTTATTTATGGATACAAATGTTAAGAAATCTAGCTTTTATCTTATGAGTGTCTGGAAACGGAATCATGGATATATAAAATAAGTTATTTGGACTTGCAACAAGTCCGGATTTAAAAAAAAATCCGAGCAGTTCAAAAATATTCTCAATTGAAATAACATTTATAAATGTAGGCACTTTTCAAAAGTGCTGAAATATAGCAAAAAAAAAAAAAAAAAAAATTTTTAAGATGAAGAATGTTACTGGCAGTATTCGACACTACCAAGACGTTTTTTGAAAAAGTTACAAAAAATAACTATTTAGATTTTTAAGCCACTGTAAATATTTTTTAACAATATTAGAAATGAAATATTCTATAAAATTGTGATAATAATTAAAATTGATGGGTAACTGTGATAATAATAATTTGAATTGAATGGTAACTTACAGGGAATTAAATTAAGGAAGACATGAATTTAATTCACTCATTGAATGCATAACTGACTATTTTAAAATAAATTAGTTTCATTTAATACCAGAAGATAAAAAATGATTCGACATGACATTTTGAATTTTTTTAGAGTGATGGCTATCGAATTTTGTAGACGATATGGTGACGCAGAACTTCCGAGACAAGACAGTCTATAATGGAAGATTTTTCAAGTTATCCATTGGAAAATTTTAGTAAATTAAAAATATTAAATATTTTGATAACAACTATTTGTAACGATGTGTGTCTCAAAACTTTTATTTAGAGCACTCGATTTTTTTTGTCTTGTGTCAGCTAGGCTGATAATATGGGGTGCGCTGCCTCTACTTTTTCATACTGAGCCATATTTGGTGTGGAATCCGACTGCTTCAGTACACACATGCCATAGGGACCCGTTTATAGGGTATGCAACCATTCACTCCTCAATCATACATAGAAAGGACAAAGACAGGATAGCTAGAAAGTACATCAATGCCCAAACCGTGATTCGAACCCAGGACCTCCTTATCCACATTCAGGCACTCTGACCACTAAATAGGGCGGTCACCAGAGCACTCGATAATTATTATAAATGAAATTTTCAGATTAAAAGAACGCTGAAGAATTGCAGTTTTCAAACCATGATTTCTATATAATACAAAAAAATTTTCACGTCAATCTCAATCAATTATATCTAATTATTAGGAACAATATGTAACATTAAGTATTTATTAAGGGGAAATATATTTGGATTTAGTTAACTTAGGTGTTACGGATTTTTTGCGAATATATCAATGAACTGTAGAAATATATGCCACGTTAACACAAAATATCAAAATCATTCTTAATGTGTTCATTTTAATTCCACCATTAAGTTGAGAAAAAGAAAGGTTGTATTTCTGCTATTTACAAGCAGATTTGCAGAGATAGGATCATGGTTGGATTTTTTAGTTGCTTTGTGTTTCACAAAGAAGAAAATACGGAAAACTCATGGATAACCGCACCGAAAGATGTGCAACCAGAGAGGTGAAAAATGACACCTCCTTTTTTTTCAGCATAGTATTCGATAAAAATTTCAGGAACCTTCTCTCCGAAGAAAGTGGACTTATGTGTGAATACCTTATATTAACTATTATTTATATTTAATGTCATCTTAAATATTATCTGTTACTTTAATTCACAATCACTAGAATGTAAAAATTTGTAAGACATCCTGGTGAAAATATTCTAAAAATGATCTCAAAATCTAGGAATGCGCAGAAAATAATCATTAGAAATAAGATATTTACTAGGCATTTCTCAATATTTATTTAGATTGTATTAATTTTTTTTTATTTAAATAAAGTTAAAAGTTGTAGCTTTTAAAACAAAAATAAAAATCTAGAGATTAAAAAAATTCCGACATGTTTTCAAATAATACTAATTTAATTAAGATCCAGGCTTTTAAGTAACTTACAAATGATGCTTATTTAATCAAACAAATATTTTAGCTTTAAATGTAAAATAATGAGAAAGATGACAAGATTTTATTCTCAAATTATGTTTTATATTTATACCAAAGAAGTGATTTCATTTTTTATAAAGTTTATTTACTAAATATTACCGAGTTTTAGAACATCAAAGACCTATCGAAACAAAGAAATGCCTACGCTTTCATATGATGTGTTCCATTATAATTTTAAATATTTATATAACTTATAACCGTAATTTATTTCAAAAAATATAATATTGTGATTAATAATTATTTAAGTTCTCTAATGTACTAAATAATAATTTAATAACTGATTTTTTTAATGCTAATAAAATTATGTTTGGTAAAAATTAAATCTCAAGGATTAATTTAAAATATATATATTACAGAAAAAATTTGATTACTTGGATCTCATTCAAAATTCGGTGGACTCAAGTGACTCATCTCGAGTGCTTAATGGTTTAAAAAAAAAGTATATTCTTCTTTTATACACATAAAAATAAAGTATATACAGAGGTAATCCCTAAAACGGATTTTTTTCCCTTCCTTCAAAATATTGACAGAATCACAACTTAACAAGAACCCCATTTTGAGTAGGAAAAAAATCTCTCTTCTCTCCCATCCTTTAGGAAGGCACGTGGCTCACCGGAAGTTAATATCAGATGCAGCAGTACATCCCCCGTCGCATCAAAGAAGATCTCCCTCCCTTTCTTTTTTTTCCTACTTCCTCTTTCTTTCTCCATCTTCCCTAAGACCGTATCTTCTTGTTTTCATAGCTTTTTTCTTTCATTTTCTTCGGAAATATATGTAAATAAAGATAGCAAGGAATGGAAAGTAAAATGTGAGAGAGATAAAAAAATTGCTGTAGGGACAACTCCACCGATGCTTTCTGGGGAACAATATTGCATTACATCGATTATAATAGAGCATGTTTGCTTTTCTAATCCAAGAAAAGAGTGAAAATCTCTTATTTGGTTTTACAGTTACCTTTTTTGGAAGAAGCGAAATGAGAACGATTTCAAGAATATTCTCTAAGTTACAGACCATTCAACTAAAATTTGGTGGCTAACATGTTTCAATCAGTCAATAGTATTATCTTTCTTTGGTTTTGGTGTCGAAATTAGAAAAAAAGGTGGCCCATAAAGGAAATAAAATGCGCATTTTTTTCATGTTGATTCATTCTTTTCCTTCATTTGAACTGAATGCAGTGTTCAGGCTTATTTTAAATCAATAGCCAAGTAGACAAGCTCCAAACTCACCGGTAGTTAAGTGCTTAGTGTAAAAAAAATGTGTGCTGGCGATTATTCAGTTTTCCAACGTATATCTAGCTACTGATATGAGAGTCTTCTTATCTAAAGGACAAGCAAGTTATATCACAGTAAATCTTAGTTCCTTGCCAACATATTCTAATTATCAAACTTTTTTCAATAAGGTACATTGCATAAGCATTCAAAATATGCTAGCTTCCACTCGCAGGATTTACTAGGGAAGGTTTCACTCCTGAAAAGGGATGCTCTTGTTTTGGAATTCCCATTCACTCCAAAATGATGCAACAAATATGAACAAGCTATAATTTTTTCTAAAAACATTTTTGGGAACCAGACTGTGGTAGAAGAAGTAAAGGATGTTGTAAATATTTTCTCAAAACCTTTGATAAATTTCCATATTCTGCGAAATGTTGCGTATTTTTAAATTGGAATCTGTTTATAAAAAATAAACAAATTAAAAAAATTTGAAAAGGAAACTATAATGAAATATATTTTCAGGTAAATATTTAATATCCAGTGATGAAAAACATTGTTTTAAGAACATTTTAAAATAGATTCTACAGAAGAAAAAAAATTCTTTTCTTTCCTTTTATAGCGTCTGTTTTCTTTCACCATAAATGTCAACTTGTTATGTGTTAGTTGGTTTTCTTGGTGACAGCACGTTGTGAAGCCATCACTTTTATGAGCTTATAGCTCAAATTGGTTACTAGATTTCGGATTCATCTTCAACTCTCATTTCAGACACAGATGTTTGTAGTGATTCAAAATGCATTTTAATGTTAATAGCCTTTAACATTTAGTCTTCATGTGAAGAAAATAATAACAGAATGTCGAACCATACACATTCATTTTTTTCTTATAACTTTTTTTTCCTGATTACTGCTTTATCAACAATTTATGGTGAACTGTACGAAAGTCTGAAATACAACAGAGACTACTTAGAATAAATCATACGATAGGAAAAAAAATGTTTGAATCAGAATCAACTCATAATCTTTTCTCAGAAGTATTCAATGCCTGCTCAAAAGCCTGTTTAACTTTAATAAAGTTTAATCACTTTTAGTAAAAACATTTTACAAGACAATAAAAATATAGATTAAGCATCGAGGTCAAAGAAAATCCCACATTTAATTAGTATTATTAGTTTCCCACCAAATCTTTTAATGATCTGGGTGTGGATGCGTCAACAATTTTATTACAATCAATATATACACCATCGAGTGTATAAAAATATACACGGTATCGGACCACTTCATTCTTTTTGCATTCCCATATTAAAATGTAATAATCTCTTTATTAAAATAAAATGAAAATATTATTACATTTTAATAAATACTCTTTATTAAAATGTGATAATATTTTCATTTTATTTTTGAACAAATATTATGTTTACTTTACGAAACATGTTTTTGCCTTTTCCAATATACCGCTGATTAGAAATACATTAGAATGGATTTTAATAATGAATAAAATCAAAGCAAAAAATTCCAAGCTTTCCACGTGTCAGTTAATCTGTTTTTAGCTGACTGATAGGTGAGGCATTATTTAATACATCAAACTAACATTTTATGCCAAGCTAAGTAAACAGTAAAAGTAGTTAAAAGTTAATAATATATTTTTCCTTTTTCTTCCAAATATCGATTTTTGCTGCACATTTTCCATTGGAATCAATGACTCGTTAGAAAAATATAAATAATGATGCAAGGTTGAAAGATTAAAGTTTATTTTTATCTGCATGTGTAACTCCTTTTATTGAAAAGAAATTCAACTCGAAAAGTAATTAATGATAAGGAAAATATATATAAGGGGAATAAATAATTCAAAAAGAGTCGGAGACCTTGTCAATAATTAACATTATCTAAAGTAGATGAGAGCAGAATTGTCAAGACTTGAAAAGATTTACACCCTTTTATAGTTCGATGCGTTCAATGATTATTCCAAAGTAATTAATTTATTCTAATAAGAAAATTTTTATCGCTATTTATATAAACATTGCCACTTAAATGCTTAAGATAACACCCTTAATTTAAGAAATGTTCAACTAATTCTCCATTGATTTAATCGACGGTTTCAACGTATCAATTTAATATAATGCAGTATAAATTTTCTTCTTTTTGCAAGTTTCGAGTCATTAATATGCGTCAAAACATGTTAGAAATCAGTTTTTGTATTTCCTCAAGAATATTTACATTGAATGTATTATTCTGACTTTCTCTTTCTCTGATTTTAATAAAAATAACTAACTTATAAAATTTACTAATATTTTACTAGTATTTAACAATTTTTTTTCACTTAAGAATTAAATTATTATTCAATGGAGTAAATTTTCCTTGTATTTATAATTGGTACTGAATTTACATGAAATATTTCTTAATAAATTAAAATAGTGTAAAATATAAAAATTGTACTATAATTTTCACACACACACACACACACACTCACATTAAAACGATAACATATTTTTATTCATCAATTAAAAGATTTCAATATTAATTTTATCAAACTCATATTTTATATGTGTATTAAGAATTAAAAGTTTACAAAAAATCGAGATCGATTATAGAAATTTTTGGATTTTTTGTTTATTTTTGGATTTAAATAAATTTAAGATCCCCACTCTTCAATTAATGGGGCAAAATCATTTTGTTTAAAAAAATTGTTTCATTCATATTATTAAAAATTCAGTGAATCCTCCATTTCTACGTAACTTGATCAAAAATGCGGTAGCAGCAAAGCGCATTTTTGCCTATTTTTAAAACATAAAAATTCGCGTGATATTCAATGCACTGTTAAATATTGCATTTAACAAATTAAAATAGTGTAAAATATAAAAGTTATCATTAGACATTTATATTTTAGACGAAAAAATTTTTGATCAATTCTTAAAACTAAATATTAAAAATTAAAATTAAACAATAAAGACATTGCCCCAGAATTGTAGGACTTAATTGTGCAAGGAATAGATCTTTGTCTTCGAAAAGATTGAAATATCTTCCGTTTTATATTTCCCAGCAGAGAATCAAGCCTTCATTAGCCGAAACATGAAAACTGTGCATCTAAGTTTTTGAAAAAATTATTAATTGCGAAACAACTGCATTTACTTTTTTTAACAATGCTACTTTTTGATTATCTTTGCTTAAAATATTGATTTGCACTATAAAAACAAAGTCTCTCTTACAGATCAGCTAAAAAAGGAATTCAATGACTTATAGAAAACTTAATAAATTCCTTTAGTTTAAAAATTATAAGTTATTGTGAAGTTACGATTCTCTTCAGATTCATTTTAATATATTTTCGATCATTTTATTCCTATGAGATTATGGCTTATGATCTGCTTAATATCGAAAACAAATTTATTATAGAAGACATAACTATAATTTTCTCGAAAATAAATAAAATAATAATAAATGTCAATTTTCTCTTAAAAATATTTGTAGATATATGAAAAGAAGAGGTAATCCAATGCAAAGTACATGTTTTTTCCATCCCACACATCAATAAGAATGCGCGTGGGAAATTACTCGCTATCGTTCTTGAAACGGAAATAGTGCCGCAATCATGTGGTACGCCAAGCTAGTAATTTCACAATCACTTCAATTAACCTTGATTACTACTTAAGGTAATTATAGACGCTGCAATCAAGCATTGAATTTAAACTTTTGTTTTAATGAAGGCCGAGATCAACACTTTAATATAAGATTCATTCTTGCAACCATTTTGAGTTCAACCCCCAATAAAAATTAAGTGCTTAAATAGGATAATTTTATTAAAAAATAAGGGTTAAAAATATAAAAATTTCAGTTTTGAAAATATCACTTTTAACGTAACAAAAATAAACAGTTCGTAGTTTTTGAAAAGGATTAATCTCTCATCATTTTTATCACTTCTCCATAATGGTATTCATTAGTCAAACTTTCTAAATGTTTTCAAACATAATGAAACAATAATAAAACAAGCAAAGCATGCAGGAAAGGTTCTTTAATGCAAAGAAACGAATGCAAGTCCTGCAGCTCCCCTCCCCAGCCCTCTGAGTTTATTTAACCGGTGTGATGTGCTCCTTCCTGCGCGTGCACCGCGTCCTTTCAGTTTCAATTACAATGGGAGAGGCCGAATTGCGATTCCTTGTACTTCGCGATTCAGAGGGGAGTTCGCTTCTAAAGTAATATCTCTTCTGCCTCGAATAGAAAGCTGTATATATTGCCACTTCTATTGCAGGTGCGGGGGCCGCGCACTCATTGACGAATCTCCCGGAAAGCAAGAATATGTCAGGGAGGGTCAGTTCCCAATTACGCCATTTACAAATGTAGGAAATTTATATTTCAGTAGTATATTTTTATTAGCATATTTCAAACTAAATAAATAAACTATAACTTTTCTGCAGGGTAGAAAGAAGAATTTGTTATTTAGTTTCTCTTTTTCTTGCAATTTCAATAACTTTCTGGAAAGGACATTTTAAATTGCAATTCTTTGATGTTCATGGATTCGATTGCAAACTCTGCTATGGATGCTTGAAGTGATTCAAAGCTCACATTATAAAATATAAATTCCGTTATGAGGGACATGTTTTGTAAAAAATGATCGTGCATGAAAAACAAAGTGGATTGACTTATTCTTTGATACATACCTTTTAATAATAATTATTAGATATCGCTTTTCTAATTTTCTTTCCCAAAAATATAGCCAGGATTAAAATGTATATGATGTTTTCTCATGGTTATGGTTTTCATGGTATGTGATGTTTCATCATACCATTTTGTTAAGAGACATTACAATGATTGTTTTCATATGAAGTGTTGAAAATTAAGCTTCTTAGAGAGCTTTGATTCAAGGCAATCAATGTTATTGCATCAATTAATCAAAATTTATGATTTGATGTTTCTTTTCTTCAACGCGAATGACAAGCATTCAAGTGTAGAACTCTAAAAGTATATTTCGACGCAATATTCTGCAGCATCTGTTTCATCATCTTAATCAAAATATTCTGCAGCATGTGTTAGTCATTTTTATTAATACATTTATTTGGTATTTATACAAAATCCCTTCGACCAGGAAAGCAGGTTCACATGTCACCAAATTGGCACTATGTCATTTCATTTTTTTTTCAATGGATTTTTAAAGAGAAATAAAATTGAAAGTAGAACATAAAATTAAAATAGCGAGCTTATTAGCGAGGCACAGCTTATTTGCGCTAACGTAAACATTTTATTAATTCTTAAATTATTATTTTAACAAATAATAATTTAAGAATGTATAAACGATAAACCTAATAATCAAATATAATGAAATTATTTGGAGAAAAACATGCGCATTCGATAGTTCTTAAATCTTTGTGTAAACAAAAAATAAATCTGATTGCGGCCAAAACAGCCAAATTGGAGTCCTCCATGTAAGCTATATTTTTGAAGGTTACTCGTTTACTAAACCTAACGTATATTTTGAAAATAAAAAACAAACAGAAAGGGTTTATTAAAGTGTAAACCAGCTACGTATATAGTGCCATATTATTGGCGATTGTACCATGCCATTTTGTTTTCCTGGACAGGATTTTACTCAAGTATCCTTTAGACCATTGTATCTAGTTATTTAAAATTCAACAGCAAAGTTAATTAGTATAAACTTTCCGATTGATATTAAAAATAAATTTTTTTCTATAATTTAATTATTTAGGAGATTTGCTTCATGTCATGAGTTGTGTTGACAATCAATTTGAGTATTTTAGAATACTCATAATAATCATGACATGAGTTCGGTACCATTTTCTTTCCAATTTATGAAATGAATGGAATTAAAAGCATACGGGGGAGGGATATGAAAGCCGCAACAAATTATGTATTTAAGATGGTGGCGACGCCTGCTCCTTCGCATTCGGGTGTCAAGGCAGGTAAACAGAGCTTCCTGTGTGTGAACCAAATCAACCCTCGTGCACTCGAAATAACCGGAGCAACAAAATGAACTCTTCTAGTCACGAGTGATGCTTAATTAGATTAACCAGGAGCGTTAATCTCCGTTTGCCTACCCCTGCCACAGCGCCCCCTCGTGGGGAGTTGCGGAGAATGACAGGACTCGTAATTGAGATGTCATGCCACGCCTCTCCAGTGGCACTTCCAGAGCGCCTTCGAATTTCATGTGCGGAGGATTTTCGAGAGGAAGTGGAGGATGCATACTTAAAGACTGCTCTCTGGGAAGAGGCCTCACATCTTCAACACTCACATCTTCACACTCACATCTTCGAAGAATCAAGCAATGTTTTCATCGAAAATATAAATAAAACTGAGTCTTAAGTCACATAAGGCAGTTAAACAATTTTAAATAGGTTTATATTCATTTTATACATATTTTAATTACATATAACTTATTAATATGTTTTTATTTGGCGCTTTAAGCGATTTGATCGTATAATTATATCATCATTCATCAAAATAAATTTCTACATTTGAATATAAGTTTGCCCTCTGATGGTTATTTATATATATAATATATATATATATATATATATATATATATATATATATATATATATATATATATATATATATATATATATATATATATATATAATAGAAACATGCAAATTACCTCATATATAATTATAATGCAAATAGTTATCACAAGTTATCCTTGGTATAAATACAAAGTATAACTTGTGATGTAAGTATGCAAATAGTATACATACATGTGTGTAAAGTATGCAAGTAGTATACATACACCATGATGCCAAATGCTTCCTTTGCTGAAGGAAGAAACAAATATCGTTCTAAAATATCAGTTGACGCAACCGGAATGTCATTCGCGCTCAAAATAAAGCTAGTGACACGTGCTTTTTTGTTACCCTGTTGGTGTGTATTTAGTATAACTTTCTACTCTCAACAACTTCGTAGCAATTGTACACTCTTCTGCCATAGGTAGTTTAATTTTCAAGACAGGATCGTAATTTCTAAATGCTATGGATGTTTGTGCTGCAAGCCACCTTATAAAGGCGTTGAGCGGGTGCATTAATAAGACTAGAAATGCGTCTACAAGTTCAGCACCATCAAAATTCCTTACCTATATGCTGACATTTTTTTTAATATGACACAGTTATTGATCTACTGAAATTAGTTGCATGACTACTGAGCACTGAATTTAACTAAGCACTATTACACACACACACACTCACACACACACACACACTCACACACACACACACACTCACACACACACTCACACACACACACTCACACACACACACACACTCACACACACACACACACTCACACACACACACTCACACACACACACACACACAAACACATACACACACAAACACATACACACACACATATATATATATATATACACATTGCTTCACAATTCCTAGGACGGATCACAAATTGCAAAGTAGCATAACATTAAGCGAGACACGAGGCCTAGTAGGATAAAATATAGTTGCCACGCTGTTCAGACATTATAATAAAGCATATTTATTGTTCTGGAAAGTACAAAAGCTGTGCAACATCTGAAAGAAAAGAAAATGTTCATTTGATGTTGCATATGGAAAAATGGAACAATGCATCTAAAAGTCAGCAGGCACCTTGAAGAAAGGTATCAGTACGGGATATGGCCGTGAAGTGTGATGCAACATTCCACACGTCGTATCAAACTTTGCATAACATTATCCAGCAGCTGTTGAGGCAATTTATCCCATTCTTCTGTGAGTGCACGGATGAGGGTGTTTTTGATTGTCTGAAGATAGTTTCGACCAGCAACTTGCCTCCCCAAAGCATCCCACATATTTTCAATGGAGTTCAGATTTAAAGAACGTGATAGACATACGAGGCGTTGATTACCCTCACTGTCTAGACAATCCGGAACAGCGAGTCTTCGATGACATGTTGCGTTGTCGTCCAAAAAACAAATTTATCACCAACAGCACCACGGAAAAGACGAACATGAGGAAGTAGAACTTCATTGATGTATCGTTGGCCCGTCATAGTCATGGGACATGGGACTATGACGGGCCAACGATACATTTATGAAAAACGTCTGACATGAAAAATGTTTCTTAGGAAACTCATTGAAATTACAAATTATAATGAAAGTTTTTTTTTTTTTTTTTTTTTTTTAGAAAAAGAATGTAATCTATATGTTTAGTTTCTTGAAACTTGAATAAAGGATACATTTTTTTAAATAAAATGCGAGATAGAATTCTTATTGCAATGATGATTAGTCGTTGAAATCTGTTATTTCTTATATGGTATCTTAAAATTATATTTAAAAATTATTTTTGAATAATCTTAAACTGAATAGTAAACAGTCTTCAGATAAAAGAGAAAAGTAATTTTTGCTTCTTTATAAATGCATATTTACGTTAAAATCCTCTCAGACTTAAATTTACTAAATAAAAGGGAATTAAAGTCTCACATGCAATATGACTATGTAAGTTGTGCGATTTCTTTGAATAATTGTAAATTTTAGATTACGATGTATCATTATTTACGTTTTTTTTTTTTAAATTTTCAAAAAGAAAAGATGAAACTAGTAAACTGATTTCTCTTATAATGTATGTATCATTATTAATAAACTAAACACAGGACAATTTCACAGACTCATTTTTCAACGATTATTGAATTGAGAATTTTTAAATCATTGAAGATAATTTTTATTCCATATTATTAGAATATAATAATTTAAATATTATTTTAAGATGCTTATAATAATAACGCATATTTAGTAATTTAATATGACAAATTTCATAAAAATAAAATATTTTACTAATTAAATACCTAATTCTTAAAATATTTGATTTTATTGTTACATTCAATTAAATATTGTGGCGTTGTTTGGTTCATTTGTCGTTTAACAGTAAATTTTTGCAGAATAAGGAAAAAATGGCCGTTTTTTCAAGATCAGTTAAAATTATATTCCAAACGAAACAACACAACTACTAAACTACAAGTCCAAGGGGGGAATCGGTTCGACGAACTGTGAAATCAAAGACCATACGCTCCATTTATGATGGGTTTTCATGGGTCGTGCTAGCCACCAAATGTTTTGCGCTCTTGGAAGATTATTCAAAAGCATAAATCATTCGCTTTCAGCAAGGTTCACGAAATATATTATATTTTAAAATACTATGAGGGCCTAGTTGTTGTTGCAGCAGCATGCTTCAAGCTAGAAAGAAGCAGACGAGTGAAATCTTCGTGATTTTGAAGCAAGGACGAAGCAGATCTCCAATACCTGATCTGCCACATCAGAGGTATCAGTTTACTTGGAGGACATTGCATCCACTCCCAGTTTTCACGAGCCCACGCCACCGTTAGAGAACACAATGGAGCTTCGGTAAAGCTGGGATTCAAACTCACTACATTCCGTTAATGAGAACGACGCCCAAGCCAACCTGGCCACAGTGATCTTTGATCAGGGCTTGGTAATTGCGCGGCATTTTTTGGAACTTAAGGTTCCGGATCCTCTTCATTGTTGAACAACGGGTGATTTATGTTCCAATTCAGCCTTCTGCATGCACACTGGTCTAGGTGGGTGCTACGGAGTTTTCCAGGTTTGTTCTCATTTGATGCATGAATACGCTCTACTGTCTAAAAATGTCTTTCTGGATGGTATTTTACACACAAGTTAAAATAAGCATCTTATTCTTATGTCGTTTTGCTGTTACTAAACTATGATGAAAAGGCTAAATATAATTATTTTTATATACGAGTAATTACTAAAAGTAGAGAATACGTATGTAGTGCATTGCGCTTCCTTTTTTCGTATATTTCGTCGGTAAAATATATAGTTAAATAAATGTATTTACTATTTTTGTCAATTTCCGGAAAAGTATTTTTTCTTTTGCAAAGAACCTCTTTCCGCTTTTCCCAACACCGCACCGATCTCAATTGATTGGGAGCGCGTGAATGAAAAGAATCTCAACTACAATATTTATAAACTTTATAATAAAATTTTTATTTCACAAGTCTTCTATTTTTTATTTTATTTGTTTTCAGCATGAGTCATTTTGAATGGTCTAAAACATTGTTTTGAATAACGCTAATTTAAATATTAAAATTCCTTACGATATGTTAAATATCGATATTTTTCCTATTCACAATTTCTCTTACCCCTTTTGAAACGTATGCACATGTTTTCTGCAGGAAAATCCGATGGCCGCTAAAATTGGTATTGAGATCTTTTACACTTCATCGAATTAGCATTATAGTACAGAGCATGACACTTAAGTAGAAAAAAAATCCACTGCTTTTTCCAAACTTTAGAAAATAAAATGCAGAAAATCCTTCGTAGAAAAAAAAACTTACGGTCACTAATTCAGAGCATTTGCGCGGGGCGTGGGAACCAGTGGCGTGGATTTCGGTCGCCCGCCCCATTCATTCTCGCTTGACGACGTCCATTTGTATTGCAGTGGGAAAAAATATTGCTTTTTTATCCCTCAACTCATTTTCGGTAGTCAAAGAAGCGGGTGTTAATGATGTTGCTCGCACGTTCCGCATGCTCACTGGTCAAAACTGGCAGAAGAATATGATCAATGACCGCACTGCCATGCGTCATGTCCGAAATTCGGAGGGGGAGGGTGAGTCAGGGCGCTTCTGATGATCCCCCGACCGCACGTAAGGGTGTTCTGGCTTGGAAGTGGATATTATTGAACGGAGCTTTAATTAATAGGATTTCGGCGCTTGTAAGATAGACACAGGGTGGGAGACTCGCCTGTATATATATATATATATATATATATATAATATATTGCTGTGTATATCAAATTATCTTACAATATTTTGGACCCTGACATAAAATGGTGTTTTCATTTTCATTCTCCTTTTTTTTCTATTAATTGCATTTTTCAATTAAAGCTATTATTTAATACTCTCACCACATGTATACAATTTTATATTTTGATGAAATGTTTAATCGTTAATAAAATACTTTTATTCATCCACTCAAGTTCAAATACATTTTTTAAAATTTATAGTGGATGGGGCTTGATGTTAATGCAATCTTTTTTAAATATTATTCCATTAATTAGTTAATGTTAGTTTCATATAAGAGAAAAAAAAAACTTCCCTTTTTTATACATAAGACAGCAAGACATAAATTTAGATTTTTTTTTTTTTACAAATTACTGCATCAGCAAATATACTTTCATGAAAGTTAATGGCTTATTATGATTCATAATATAACGAATTTCATTATTAATCTATTACAGCTTTGACTTTTTTCACCAAAAAATATGTCACTAAATACTAAAAATTTAAATTTTTTTTAAATAAGCGGGAACAAAGCAAGTTATTTACTTCAATTTCAAGTTTATCCTAAATTTTAGAGTCGGCTGTAATAAATTTACAAATTGTAGAATGCGAGTGTAGTCACTAAACTGCAACTTTTGCTGACACAAATTTTCTGCAAAAATGTTTGGAAAATTACAAGAAAATTCACTTCTTATTTTGCCAATTAATATTGGGATTCTGTCATACGTAATGCATATTTATATAATATTAATTGTAATTATTTAATAAAAAGTAACTAAAATAAAATTACCTAAGTAGGAATTGTTTTAAATTTTTTTATATTTCTTATATTCAACTATATATATATATATATATATATATATATATATATATATATATATATATATATATATATATATATATATATATATATATATATATATATATATATATATATATATATATATATATATATATATATATATATATATATATATATATATATATATATATATACTCACTCTCATATAATTCAAGGTATCTTAAATGTTAAGGAATTTTGTATTTCACCGACACTATTTACTTTTTAACAATGATTCGAACAAGAATAGATCAAATGGAACTGTTGTATAAATTGTACAATAAGTTAAATTTCAAAAGAAAAGTAATTAATTCTTTTCATCATAAAAAGAAGTAATGGCAGAATATCAGCTAAATATGATGATTATTTGATGAGCCACTTTAAATCAAAAGTATTTTTAGGGAATTTTTAATGTAGCTTCATTGATTCACTGAAATAAAATTGATGACATAACATTATTGTTTAGAGTAGTTGTGTTGCATTGTTTTGAGTATTTGTTGAGAAACCATGTTGTATATTGAAGTAATATTTGTATGACAATTTTCTGATGTATTATTATCATGTTGTTGTTACTTATAGCTCTTGGTCGAGTCAAGCTCTCTCTATCTACGATAATGCGAATTTAAGTCAGTAGAATGCGTCTTTTATTAAACCGGGGCACTACGAATGTGAAATTATGAATTTTCTCTAAGATTCCTCCGCTAGATCGCAACACCAGAGGATCTACTCCCTCACTTTTGATATTCATCTGGAGTAGAGGAAATATTTTCAGACATTTGCAGCCATAGTAACTGCTCAACCATCGAACACAAAGCTTTCGATTCCACAGATTTATGGAGAACAAGTATCGCATGTACTCCGTGGGTCTTTGGCGGCATTGAGAATGATTCCCTGTCCTGTCGGACCGGACGGAAGTCCGATGCTCTCACCACTAACCTACCATGGTCATGTTATGTGATAAATTTTAATAAGTCCTCTTATATGCTTCTCTTAGAGAATTTACAGCTACAGGCATGGCCATTTAAATTGAAACATCAAAAAAGACAAGAATATCACAATAAAATTTAATTTGTAGATAATACGTTGACCAAGTATCAACTGATTAAATTTATAGACTTCTGTGAAGTGTTATTATTGTCGAAATCAGTAGCCAGATTAGTTGCCATTGTTGGAGATAACCGCTGCCACATGCCTCGATATTGATTCAAAGTGACTTTGGATGAGTTCTTGGGGTATAGCAGACCAAGCAGCTTCCACGCGCTGCCAAAGTTGATCCGGTGTGACAGTTTACGATGTAATCTGGGTCAATCGTTGAGCAACAATGGACCCCATATTGGTTAAAGATCAGGAGAATGAGCCGGCCAGGGCAACAATTCAATCTGGCGATTGACGAAATACCCTTGGACAATGCCTGTTATGTCTGGTCGCACATTATCCTGTTGAAATGTGGATGTGGGCAAGTCCTGAAGATATCCCAAACCACCCTAAACCTTAATACCCTGTGCAAAACCAGTGTGACGATGCATACTCTCTCTACGATGTCTCTAGACTCGAATGCGAAATTCGTGGTTTTGCAGACAGAAGCGTGACTCGTCAGTAAAGGCAATTTCATTCCATATTCTGCCGTCCACATCTTTCTTTCATCGCACTATTGGTGGTGGATACGTCTGTGTCTCTGTGTACAAGCAGACGAAACCTTGATCGTCTTGCGGACCGACCATACTACTATAAACATCATTGAATGGTACGTGCAGACACTGGATAATGCGACTGAATGAGACTATGAATGAATAACAGACTGAATGTGCTGTAATATGGTGCGTGATATGGCTGAGTGATCCGTCACTGCCATCCGCACAATTTGCCTACCATCACTTAAAATGGTGTACTGAGGTGCATACGATCAAGCACGTATTCTTCAGTATCCAACTATCACACATCCGCATTACAGTTGTTCAATTTCGTCCAACAAGACTGCTGGCTTTCGTGAAAGATGATCATCCACTACCTGTGTAGGCCACTATCGTTCCTCTGTCGTAATAGGATATTTGATCAAAAAATGGTCGCAGTTTTCTACGAGGCATAATTGGTGGGTTCTTTTAAAAGACCACAAGAGAAACACAATGACCGAACTGGAATCGTCGAAATCTCAAAGCCTTAAATTATGCTTTGAAGTGGTGCCACAGGCGCGTATGATGTGCATCTACGCTGAAATTCTAATCATTTGCATCTCTCCTCCATTAATGCATGTTGTAAATTTCTGGTGCTCCTTCACAGTGCTGAATTTACAGAGGCCACCAGTGTCTTACAATGGATGGACTATTTTAAAGTTTAAGAAAATTAACAATCGATAAAGGAAGGAATTTATTTAAAAAATTTTGGAAACGGGACACCTAAATTAAATTTTTTTCTATCAAATGTGCTTCGTGATGACTATAGTATTATAACTTTAAGTATTTATAAGTGTAATAAATCGCGCTTTTTTAGAAGCCAACTTATTTATATAATTGCCATGCTTCACTACAGAATAAAAATATTAAAATGTGTTATTAAAATATATTTAATTAAGATATTATATACAAAATATATAATATATTATTGATATTATTATCTCTAAAAATGAAGCATCTTAGTATGAAATTAACAGCTTTAACTTAAGTAATCCAGTAAAAACCAAAAGTTCCATCAAAGGAGCCAATATAAAATCATATTTTTCTTTTCCATTTAATTAATAATATTTCTGCTTTCATAATTCATTTTAATTCAAACCCTAGCACTTATAAGTTGTGAATGAAATTATAAAAATACAACTTTTTAAGCATTTTGTCAGTGACAAAATCTCTTAAATCCTTACTTTTCAATTCTGGCAAAATATTTCTCTTATCATTTAAGTTGTGTGACTAAACAAAAATAAGTCCCTTTCGGAAACAAATCCACATAAGCAATGCGGGATTTACTTTTCTTAGTTATTTCATACAAATCCTGGTTTGTTCTGTTTACCAAGTGTCAACAGTCGCTTTTCGCGCAGTGGAGATTCCGAGAAGCTCGAGAAGCCGCAGGCATTTGAGGCGACTCTATCTCTGCAGTTTCTGTGCGTGGAGGTGATGAAGCTTACGCTTTCTGACAAAATGTGTTTTCTATTACAAGTTTGTGGAAGAAAAAATAATATGAGAACAAGCTGTTTATTCGGTTGTACTTAAACGTTCACCAACATTTCACATTTTACATTACGATAAAATGAAGAAAAAAGTTAATACTTCACAGTATTAAAAAATTCTAACTTCTTTCTTTATTCGTAATCTTCAAATTATAAATGCATAATGGTTAAGACGTCGATCTCGGTATCGGAAGATAGGGAGTTCGAATCCGGACTCAATCGAATGTCTGTCGTGCTCATTTGCATGCTCTCTGTCGTGCTCATTTGCATGCTCTCTGTCGTGCTCATTTGCATGCTCTCTGTCGTGCGCATTTGCATGCTCTCTGTCGTGCTCATTTGCATGCTCTCTGTCGTGCTCATCGCATGTCTGACAAGCGCTTTCTCCTTGTGTCGCTGATATAAGTAACTTCTTATACATTCTTATATAAAGAGGTATTCTTATATTTCCTTATGAGAATGCACAAAAATTATGGATTAGTATATTAATTAACATAAGTTATGATGACGTACTTAACATTAAAGAAGCATAAAAGTAAATTAAAAGATAGTAACTTATTCCTAAAGTTTTTAAATTATGTTCATTAAATTAAACTTTTGACTGTGAAGAAATCCTTTTAGGGTTTTAAGTGACTTGTTTGAAAATTTGTGGAAATGATTAATCATTAAGCGAATGACTCTTTAATTTGTACTACTTCACAATAGGTGTTCACCAAAACACTAAAGTAAAAGAGTCCTCTACTTGAAGTTCCCTAAAAATGCATTGCCAAAGTCAAATATTTTAGATTGTTGAAACCTTATATTAGCTTTATTTATTTTTAAGATGCATCATACTTTTATAACTGAATTATATACATTATAGTTTTATATTTTAAGAGCATAATATTTTTTCATGTTACATTTTTCGGCAATCTGTTTTTGTACAAAAATAAAATATGAATAATGTGCATTTACTCATGAAAAGCTAAAAATAGAATGATCGTTTAAATAACGTCTATAAAATTGTAAAATCTTCAGGAAATACTTTCTTTCTGTTGTTTAAATATAGTTATTATTTTTTAATCTTTCGTAATTTAGTTATTAATTTATAATATTTTTTAAATAAAAATTTCTTAAAAATATATTTATTAGTAACCGGATAAAAAAAATATGTTCGCTTAGCGATTCAAGTTGTGGAATAATACCTTTCCATTGAAGAGAGAGAGAGAGAGAGAGAGAACAAAGGATTTAAAAAAACTGATTTCATATTTTTATTTTAACATCCGAAAGACTGCGTATCATTCAAAACGAGTTTTAAGTTGCATGAAAATCAGCTGTCTCTTTTCATTGAAGTATTCATTAACCAAGGCAACTTTTAAGTACTTTCAGTATGTAAGTATTGACAAAGATATGTACTAAACCTCTCTAATATATATATATGTGAGTGTGCGCGCTTTTAGTTGACAAGCAGTTTAAATAAAGACTCAGCAGAATAGGCAGCTGAAAAAGAGTAATTAGATACGTTAGAGTAATTGTCGAGAAAAAGAGAACAATTAACGGAAAATAAAAATAAAAAACATGGGGGCTTGTTTATGTTTTCTATACGTTTCAGAAGAATTTTTGAGACCCACAAAATTTGAATACATGAACACGTATGTTTTATACGCATGCGCGTATCTATTTCTTTTTCTCTTTCATTTCACCATGCGATCGGGTTTTACTAATTCATCAAGGATTAGTGTGTACGTTTCACAATATGAATCGTAACATGCATTTATTTTTAATTTCCCTTCCAGAAAGTAAGCAGGCAATTTCTAATTAAAAAGCTTAAACTAAAATTTAAAAAATCTTTTAACATTCAAACATTCTAAAACTATGATGAGCTGTTTTAAAATTAAATGAAAAATATTTAATTGTGATTAAAAATATAAGAATATATTTTTATTCACATAATGTTTTTATAGTAGCATATAACAGAAAAACAAGCTTTTTTCTCATTGAACAAAAATAGTTTTCAATTTTCTTATTCAATGAATTTGATCATTATTCTGTAAATGTATGTATCAATATATATATATATATATATATATATATATATATATATATATATATATATATATATATATATATATATATATATATATATATATATTTATATATATATATATATATATATATATGAGAAAGTATTGAGTATGCTATTTATTTATATATCAAACGAGTATGAAGAAGAGTCTGTGGGGGTTCGCCTCTAATGAAAAGACTTCCATTGCAGCCCAGTGGAGAAGAAGCTTCATTTCATTACCGAAACGTACCTTTGAGAACAGAAAAAGAATTATAATGCGTTATTAAGGTCGTAATCAAAAGGAATTCCTGCTTCGCTTAGAAACTTTTAATTTCATTAGGAGAGTTTTCTGCTTATTAAGAGAAATGAAAGAAAGTCTTTTATCAAAAGAATCCTTTTAAAGGCGCTGCCGAATTGCGGCCTTCATTTAATTACCAGGCCAAATAAAGTTTTCTTTCATTTTTATGACTGGCTATAATAAGTTATAATTTTAAATCAACGTATTTTAAAAGGTTTTTTACAGTAGAACGACAAATGATTTAATTATTTTAATTAATATTTGTTTAAATATGATCAAATTTACAAAGTTACAAAAAATTTTGACCCAAAAAATATATATCCAATACTTGTGATATTCTCTTTAGTATAACAGTTATATAGAAAAAAATTACGGAAAAATTTAATCAGATAACTATAAAGTGACTTATATAGTAATTTTTAAAAAAAATTGATGATTATATATAGAATATTGAAATTCCTGTGTCAAGAAAGCATTTTTGAAGGCCAAGCAAAATCCTCCAATATGCGAAATCCTCATTCTTGAAGTTAACCACTATCTGAACCAAAACTTTATGAATGCATTTTAAATAAAAACGTATAAAACTATGTACTTCAACATAGTGTGACATATTTATATACAATTTTCTCTTAAGAATAATCCAGAATAATAAAATGGCTAATATCCTAATCATATCATAATAAGATGATCATAATAACTAATGTACGGACATAAATGTATAAGATGACAAGTTGATGATATTATACAAAAATAAGAGAATAATTTAACTTATTGTTACCTCATTAGAGCTGTGATCCAAATCTTCGCAGTTAAACAGCGGTTTTGTCTCAGATGCCCAAAATCATTATTTCTGTTTTTCCGGCATGACGTCAGAAGAACTGATAGATTGCAATGTAATAAGCCTAACAATATCTTCCACTACGATTGCTTCTATTTAAATTCCCGTAAAGTTCCTAGCAGGAAATGGTGTACTAATAATCAAGACTTTTGATTTCCACTAATTAACATAAGCATGATTTGGTAGCTTCAAGGAAAACTGTATCGATGGTTTTAAAACATAGCCTATTGAATACAGCAGGGATTCTTGTACTCTGGAGACACCATAATATTGAAGAAAATTCTGTGTAACCCTGTAAACATTGCACAAATCCGAACACAGAAGTCAATCTAACTGTCTATGTGGCAATTTTAAATAAGTTACAAATTTAAAGATATAATACAATAATAAAAGTAAATTTGTTAACTTAGGTCAATTCAAATGTAATTTATAGCTTTTCCATTAAATGTATGCTTACCAGAAGTCCTGGTTTTCAGACAAAACCCTCATGTCCCCGCCATTTACTTCACGATTTGGTAAAAATTAAATTTGATTTTACAGATGTCCAAAAATGTGTAAAACTAATTAAGTGTTAGGAATTATTTAGACTAATTTGTGTCATTTATTTCTGAACAGTATAAAAGTAAAAACCTCAGAAGAATGATTGTCTATTAATAAGTCATTTTGTCATTATATTGTCTTGTCACGCCAACCGTGGCAGCGCGCGAAACTGTGTTTGCTAAGGGAGTATTTGCAGTCAAATTATGCATAGTAAAAGCAAGAACAGATTCTTTCAAAAATGTGATTATTTCAAGTGGAGAAAAATGTCTTAGACTGCCAGGTCTTACTTCAAGGAGAATCACACAGCGGCTCCCAGTCTGATCAAGATTATCGAGTATGCTTTCTTGGAGCATCAGAACAGAGTATTTTCTTTCACGAAAAATCCAAAAGCTGATGATAAAGGTTTGATGAAGAAATCAATGGTTAACCGATTACATAGTGAATATTTTTACAATGAGATTCAGAGACCAAACATGACTTTCTAAAAAATTTCCGAGCCAATGATAAGTAATGTAAATATTGCTCTAATTTTTCTATTCTCATTTAAAGTGTTTCTTCCTTAGACTCATAAATATTAGAATGTTGAGAATAATAGGTTTAAATTTATATGCTTGTCATTTATTACATTTCTACCAGGAACAAAGGGCAGGATTCCGTTGTCCCGATTGAACACTTCAGAAATATGGCAAGCCTAATTAAATATAGTCACTACAAAAAATCCTCTAGAAGCGCATATGTGAGGATTTATTATATATAAAATGGAAATACCTACTTATTTCTATTTGCAAAAAATTAACTTGAAGCGCGAAGCAATCATTTGGCATTTGGTTGATACGATCGACAATTTGATTTTAACGTGGTTCAAGAAAAATATGATACCGTAGTAAAAGATAAAATAAAGTTTATAGCAATTTCATAAAGCGTCAAAAATTCTTTTTCCAATAATTATTTAAAGAAATGTTCCCACTGTAAAAATTTTTGGCGATCCTTGCTGTGAGTCCCGTTACCCTAATCGGGATTGAGAACCACAGTTGAAGAAACTCTGGTACTTAACTATTTATATAGGGATAATACTGTAGTCACTCATGCAAATATAGACTATAAAACTAAGTAAATGCATTGAGTTGTATGTTACCCATTTCTATCTACATATATTTTATAACATCATAGATAAAACGATTTATTTTATTGATATCATTGTATAGGAAAAAACTGACAAACTACAAGAAACTTTTACTATGTAGAACAATGAGCGAATATGTTAGCAGGGGTGGCTAATCTACAGTTCGTTCGACATATGTGACTCTTTGAAGGATTATTTGTGGCTCTCGATAAATATACCCGAGTTTAATATACCTTTTTATAATATATAATACCTTTTCATAATAAACCTTATCATTTCGATAAATATACTTTTTCATTTTTGTGTTTTTATATTTTAAAAAATTACTATAGTTCCGTAAGTTTCAAAATATCCTTCAAATTACTGACCGCAAATAAGAAAGACTAAATAAAATGTTGTAACAAATTTCAATGCCGTCTAAGTGAAGTATGTGACTCATCGAAAACTGAGCGAACGAACATAAGCAGTGCCTTATCGACTGACTACAGACAATTTTGAAATTGTAAACTTTTATAGCAACGGACAGTTGACATTGTGCCGTGGGGGAAACAATTTGTATTACTGTTGCTACGAATTGAATTTGTAATGAGGAATTTTTATTAAGTTAACTGTAATTTGTTCCGTAGAATGCAATACGTGATATTATTGCTTTAATAACACAAAACTTGAATTTTCTAAATTTCTTCATTTATTTCCAGTTCTTTTAAAAATATGAGGACAGAGAACGAAAATAAAGAAGAAAAATATGAGCAATAAATTAAATTTAATAATAATTGAAAGGAAAAGTTCGTTCGACATATGTGACTCATTGACAATATTGACAATAATGGAAAAGAATTATATGTTATTTTTAACTCAACGATGAAAAATTATAAAGTTGTGAAAAACATAACGTGCAAGCGATTTACGTTGCGATTATAAAACCAATCATTTTCTGTTTTCTAATCAATATTCAATAAATTCCAAATTAATATCAGATAAACTTGCTTCCTTAATATCAAATTAAAATAAAGAACCGTCACTTTTGATGACCCTTAACAATCAAGCTAATAATTTGGCGGAAGCCAATATTGATATTGCCTGGTATATTGCTCATAAAAAATGCCCGCATGGAGAGGGAGAGTTCAATAAAACGAATTTAGAAGACTAAATGAGTTTTAGATCAAATAGAAGACAAATTTGCTTCGTAAATTTTCATTTTGAGACATACAAGCAAACAAGGCGTGATTACACAGTTAATACATCTCTTGACAATAATTTAAAAAATGATTTGAAGAACTATATTGCATTCAGTTTAGGCCTTGACAAATCGACAGATCTTCAGCAACTGGCAGTTTTCATGCTTTTTGTTTCACCTGACCTCGTTGTTAAAAAAGACTTAGTAGATTTAGTAGCACTTCAAGAGTCAGCCCACGGTGTCGATATTAAAAATGCATTTTCATTTCCTTTGCATTATTTGATTGTTATCTAGCAACAACGTATTAAATCGATTTGTAGTGCATTTCTAAAAGAAAAGGAAAAAACATCTTCAGAATTATGCAATGACGTGTTAATGTTTTTGACTGATGACTTGTAGCATTTGCAAACACTGAATTTACAATTGCAGGGGAAAGATAATATAATATCTGACCATTCACAGTGTATATATTTAGTTTTAAAACTAAATTACAACTTTTTCATTGGGACGTTGAAAATAAAATATTTTGTCATTTTCCTTAAATTAAAAATATTTGTTCCAATATGAAACAAAAAATACTGAACGAGTATATAAAAAAGCAAGAACGAATATTGACGGAATTTCAAGAGATATTTTAGGACTTGAAATATTTTAAATCACCCCTCGATATTTTTTTCTGAATCCATTTAAAATTAACAAAATTCTAGGTGAGTTTTCCATCTATAATTAAAATATAAGTCGACAGCGATTACTGAATTTTGCAACTGTGCACCAGAGTCAATGCATCCTAAATTAAAAAAAAAAAACTCTGTTTGTCGAATTGATTCAATATTAAGAAAATCATATTTATATATACTTATGTGAATCATTTTATTTCACTCTAAAACACGTGAAATGCAAACACCGATCAGTATAAATTAACCGGCATCTCAAAGAATTATTGAGAAGTGTTGTCACCAAATTTTAAAGTATTATCAAGAGAAGTAAAATAAATATTTTTAACTATTAATATTTAAATTCAATATATATATATATATATATATATATATACATATATATATATATATATATATATATATATATATATATATATATATATATATATATATATATATATATATATACATATATATTGAACATTTATTTATGTTTTCAAAAAATATAATTTCTGTAAAAAAATTATAATAACTTTTTGCGTGGATTTTAAATACGTATTTATTTGCCGCTCGTGAAAAATTTCAAATTTTGAAAAATGTCTCGGACTAAGAAGGAGCTTGGAGTCACCCCTCTCCCGTAGGCCACCTTCAACTAATGTTTTCTTTATCTTCATATCATTAAATATTTTCCTTATTTCCATATACACACTCTTAAAAAAATCGAGTGGTTTTTCACCACTTGATGAGCGATGGACATTTTGAATTCCAAAATCATTCAAAATGAATTCTTTTGTACTTACCTGGGTAGAGAAATTCTCTTTCAATCACTCCATTCTGGGCTCTGATTGGATTAAACCATCACGTGGCTCTATGTTTCCGGTTTAGTTTCGTTAAAAATGGAGGAAATTAAAACTTCATTTTGTAAAAGCGATCTATTTGAATTAAAATATATATATATAATTGGACAAGAAGGAGAGCGCAGAAACATTACGGTAAGTCTTTATTTCCTATATTAATTGAATGAATAAATCAATTCTTGATATTTGTGATTTTTCACCATGATATAAGATTTCGTTTTTGAAAGTGTGAATGAATGAATTCTATTGAGTTCGTATTTATGTAATATTTATAATATTTGAAATTACTAATTAAATGATAATGTTTAATAACATAAAAATGTGTTTGGAAATTTTATTTTTTATTTCAACTACTTTTCTCTACCACAATTTAAATTATTTTAAACTTAATGGTAAATTATAATGAATGCATTTTTGCTACTTTCGAAACTGCGTGAAAATGATTATTAATTTTCTCGTTGAATTAAATATCCAATGTATATTATAGAAATATTATTTAATACAGTGTATTGTACTGAATTGAAAGTGCAATTAATATCAAATGCAAAATTTTACCAATGAATAAGAAAAAATTTTTTCATAAATAAAATTTGAAGCTTTTTAATTTAAATGTTAATACAATATAAAGCAAATATTAATCTACAGATTATTACTTGACAGTATGTATTGTACTTATTAAAATTTCACTAACAATATGTCTTTTATTTATTAAAATTTCACTGACAACTTTTGATTTGATTGTAACTAAGTAAAAGCATTCGTTGATAAAACGAAAACAAAATTGTATCTATCAAAATGTACTATTAATTTGTATATTTTAGAATTTCCAACTAAAAATTTTATCAATGGAAATATAATTTATATTCGTATTTTATGGTTGCCATTGTCATCAATACAGAAAAAAATAAAAAACAAAACTAGCAAAAGCAAATCTGAAACATAGAGCTCTCTTTTGAAAATGATAAAAATGCAATGTAAGGAAGAAATGTCTGATCAGGTATATTCCGTATAATATGTAATCAAAAAGAGTTGTATGGAGACTGAAAAATTTTTAATTAATTTATATCGCAACAAGTATTAATTTCATTTTGCTTGCGAAATTTCTTTAAATTATTGAAGTAAAATTCTATGTTTAATGTAAGTACGTGGTAACTTAATTAATTGACATGAAAATTCCAATCAATATTTTCAGTTAATCTCTAATTCAAGTTTTTGATTTTTAAAGTTTATTTTAAAATAACGATTATATAATATTTGAACGTGTGAAGAAAATGTTTAATATAAAATAGCATTTTGTGATGAAAAATAGACCATCTATTGTTCTATTCTATAACAGAATTTATTTCTCTCAGTATTCAAAATAGGCTGCTTTCAATGAAACATGGGTAAAATAAAACTGGTATACTTTTTATATATTTGAAAATGAATTTTATAATATTCACAAAAGTACTAAACGTTTATATCAACATTATTTTCTAACAATGTCACAATGACTTCGGCACACCAAAAAATTTACAATCCCTAACATTATTTGTATATCTGGATTTTTAATGGTAGAACATGAAATATGCTGTGCTTTGTGAAACATGCTTTTAAATTATTTTAATGCCAAAAATATTTAGTTGAAACTTTAAAGAGAAATTATTTTCTTATATAAAACTGGAAGAAAAATCTCATTGTTACTTTGATATTTGTTTAATGATTGCATGATACAAAAGAAAGTAATTAAAATCTATGTTTTACTAAATATACAGTATTGCTGATGTATTTTATTATATTGTATTTTTCTATCTTGTATTTTTAAAAATCATGTCACATGAAATATATTTGAATATTAGTATATGTGATACAAAAGCATAGTTTCAAAATTTTTTCGTTGTAATTTGTAAAAAAAAATTTCCTCATTTATATAGTTTCACCTGTTTTTCAGTTCTACTTGATCGATTCAAAAATGCTTTAACATTAAAAATAAATTTATGTATATAATTTCATTTAATGTTTAACAATCCTTTTTGTGCATTATGATGGGGGCTATATCTATTTCATAACAAAGAAAAAAATCCAAAATTATTTTGTATTTGTTTCATTGGGTATCAATAATTTATAACATTCTTATTAAAATTTTTAAAAACAACTAGATAATCATTAATTTACGAACTTCAGTTACTAATCTTTAATTAATTAATAAGAATACCTTTTTTAACAAATTACACTTGTTTTAAATTACAATAAAATGTTCTTTTATAATTTAATAAAAATGATTATTCTCTTTTTTACAGATAGATTTGAAACTTGATATCCAAAGGCTGACTGTTTCTTCAGTAAATATCCTGCATTCTATGATCCTAGAATATTATCATCTATTCAAAAATGTGTCCTATAATATGAAATAAATGTGTGAGAATTCACGATAGTATTTTTTAGGCTGAGAATAATTTTAATACTGTATATAACTAGGTAGATATCTGATTCCTTGCAGCTTTATTTTTTTGAAGTATTGTTCATATGAAATTTTGTTATTAAACTTTATATAGACATTAATACAAATATGGAAATTTTATAGTTATTATGTTAATTTTTTTTAATTAGGTGAAGAAGTCTTTAGAAGAAGAACAACGCTCAAAACTTTGCTGTGGTCTTTAGCAAGACTTGAATATGAAATATTTTTTATCTATGGATAGTGTGGATTCATTGATGTCGGATATGCAAGATCAATATATTCTTACTATAATCGATCAAGATCTAAATTTTGCAAAATATATATATGTATTAAAATGCATATTATCTTTTTTATTCTCATTTTGTTTTATTAAACTTAATATTAAAAAAACATTAATCACCAATATTAATTTGACATCAAAAACTTAAAAATTTCTGTATACATATTTTTATTTAATTTTTTTTTGTATTAGAAATTGAACAAATGTTTTTTGTGTAATCTTGCATTTTATTTTTAATTTCATTCATACTTTCATTGATATCTAAATATTTAAATAATCTGTAAATATGTCTTTATCCTCATGTACTCCAAAATTGCATATTATCAATATTCAAAAATAAGTATTTACTTATATAAAATATTTATGTATTTTTTTAAATTGTGTACAATTTGTTGTAATAATAATGTTTGTAAAAGTTAATTTTGTACTTAAAGGGCCCATAGTAAACTAAACTGAAAAATAAGTAGTGTGACTATTTTTTCTTGAGAGAGAGAGAGTGTGTGTGTAAAACTAAATATATATAAATAATGTAATACACACACATGACTGAACAATTTGCTTGGTAATGTATGCAAAATTTAAATACTACTTCATTAATAAAATTTTATTTAATATTAGTTATATGGAATATAACTAATATTAAATAAATATTATTATTAATTAGATTATATTATATGGAAAAAATCTCTTATATAAGATATTTAGCAGGATATGAATTTAGGAAAAAAATGTTTACTAATTACTGCATCGGAAAATATACTTTAATAAAAGCTATATCTAATTATTATTTGTAATATAACAAAGTGAAGTACTAATCTTTTATCCCATTGACTATATTAGCCAAAAAAACATGCCGATAATATTGCAAATTTTAGCTATTTATTCAAAATAAGAGTGAAGAAAAACAATTTGTTTACTTCAATTTCAAACTGTTAATCATAAATTTAAATGTAGGCTGCATTAATTGTAAAAAAAACAAAATGCGAGTGCATTCACTAAAGCGTATTATTTTTTAGTGGCATATGAATTTTAAATTGGAAGAAAATTCGCTTTCTCTCTATTTTCACATTTAATATTGGAATTTTGTCACACGTGTATACATATTTATATTAATTGCAATTGTTTAGTGAACATTAACTAAAATAAAATTTTCTTTGTTGACCTAAGTAAAATTTGACTTTAAAAAAAACATCTTTTATAATAATTATTTATTTTCAATAGCCATTTTTTAACGAAAAACTGTCCGAAAATTTCAGTTATGTTATAAATTTTTGACACTTTATATTTAATTGTTGCAAATAAATAAAAGAAGTAATAATTTCAATATAGAAAAAATTATTTAAGTTTTAATTTAATTTTTATAAGTTAAATACTATACGAGATTAAAAAAAAATATTTTTTTATATCATTCAGTATTTAACTTATAAACATACCAAAATCCATTATCGTTGTAAGTACAGAAAATATTTTCGTATCAAAATATTTTATTTGAAATAATATTTTCTGAAAAGCACTTTTCTTCGCACTCCTCTGAATAAAATCACTCTGCCTTACACAAAAAAGTTGCCTATTACTCTTCCTTTCCTTTAGAAAAAGGGTTTGCAGACATCGTCATGAAAGCCAATTCCGCCGCGGAAGTGACGCCGAGAATGCGGTAGAATCATAAATTTCCCCCGAAAAATAAACACCATTTCTTAAAAAATGGCAAAATATCTTTTCAACATTTACTTACCGTGAAGCCTTATAAGTATTTACTTCGAAAAGACCCTTGCGTTGGCAACGGTATGAAACATTTCGGTTTATTTTAAGGACCCTACCTATAAGTGCACAGACGGAAAAGCAGGATATTGGGAAAATATTGACTTAAATTGCGTGATTCAACACAGAGGAGGGACGAGGCTTCTTCTGGGAGCAGCAGCTTTTATTTCAGACAGCATTTCGGAAACAGCCGAAATATTCAATTTTGAATATATAAAGTTTATTCATCTTTGTTTTAATAAAATAATTTTAAAATTGAGTAGAAAAAAAAAAGAAAAATTAATTTTCTAGGAAAATTTATATTTTTCTAAATGATTACAGTCTAATTCTTGTATTAGTCGTTGAAGGTCTATAGTTATATTAGCCAAAGAATGCTTCGAATGTTAAAAATGATTCATGATTCACGGGATGGAATTTTCAGTGATTCTCGACCTGTGGGGCGTTAGGGGGTCGCGAACATATCCAAGCGATAATGTTATTAAAAAAAATTTATTAAGTGACTGAAAGGGAAGAACACACATACACACACAAAACAAAATACATTTCGACATATTTAATAATTAACTTATTAAATTAAAACAACTTACTAAATTAAAAACAAATTTAATAATTATTAATGACTTCCTTGGGCCTATTTTTCAGAGCAAAGTTTTTCGAAGGAGGATTTAATGTTAGAAATAGACACTCTTAGTTCCTTTTCTATATTTAGCTGAGATCTATATTTTGTCTTCAAAGATGCCACCGCAGAAAATCCAGTTTCACAAAGGTAAAATGTTGAAAATGTTAGTCGAATGCGAAATGCAATAAAAAGGCATAGGATTCTTGCCTAAAACGCGTTAATACACTCTCTAGCTCCTCTTTTTAATCTTTTAATGAAAATGTTTTATTGTAAATAAAAGTTCTCAAAAGACTGATATAAGTATGCATAGACTAATGATAAAGTCCATATACCACAGGCAACTGGATAATCTATTTGATCATCTTCAATTGCGACACCAGAGAAGATAAGAAAAATCTTAAATGATTTAAGAAACTGTGAACAGTATTAAATTGAACCGTTGGTGATCGCACAAGTAGCCATTAAATTCTGATTATTTACTTTATTGTCTCGTAATAAGAGAATAAAAGTATTTCGTATAAAAGTATTCGTAATAAGAGAATATAAAGATATCTTAGAAACATTCCCTCTCCCAACTTTATCCGAAACTATTAACTATCGACAAGAATTGTTTCATCAACTGTTTGAAATATTGACCGAAATTGTTAAGATTTATAATATCTGGATATAAATTAATATCAGTATTTTATTCCGTGACTTATGTTTTCGATCATACACCTGTTCGAATACCTTTGATGGCAAGTAATAAGTTGAGTGCGTAAGAACTATGGATTGGATATTATTTGATTAATGGTTAAAACCCGTTAAACAAAAACGTCTCATAATTATGAAGCATGGTCAAGGGATTGCAAAAGTAAATTCAAAGTAGTTGACAATAAATTTTCCTCTCACGTGAGAACTTGCTTGTAGGAGGAAAAACGATATGACAAACTGTCTCCATCAATGCAGCTGTTGAGCAGGTGAAACGCACAGCCTGAATATTCTTTCTGTCATGGAGCTAATATTATTGATATTCTTATGACTCGATGCCACTGTAAGTCACAGGATAAGTGTTAAAACTGGTGTAGTTTCAGTAATTATATTAGGCTTGTGCTTTGATGAAGGATATGAATCAGTTGGAAAGTATTCTGACGGGTAATAAGAAAAATAAGCATTTATTTCGAAAAGTTAAAATCATTCTTACGAATAATGTACATGATGATTTTTTGGATATAATGATTAAAACTTAGCACATAGAAATGGTAAAATATCATTCATTCAAAATGGTAAGTCACAAAATTTCTATCACAGTAATCATTAAATGATGAAAAGTGGTTATTATGTTTCTGTTTTCATCATGGTCGTATTTTAGCCACGGTTCACTCTTTTTTTTAAGCAAGTAAAGTGAAAAATAACTGACTTAATTGGCCATGATCATGAATCTGTAAAATAAACACATGCATGACAAAAAAAAGAACAAATGCTGACAAAGAAATTTAGCTGACAAAATTCTGACAAAAACCTTAGTAAAGATTTTAAGAATATCTATTAAGAGAACCTGAAAGTAATGCTGTTTTTGCTCTTTTTGATATTTGATTGTTATTTGTCATCTCATGTCAGTTTCTGATATCATCTGCTTTCAATTTTGTATAAGTGCAATGTTCATATAAATTTTAATTTCTGATATCGTTGTCGTACTAAATATTGTCTACTAGTATACTTTTTAATATTTCAATATTATTTTTTTCCAATTATACATCATTGGAAACCCGCGAAAGAAATTTTCTGTTTATTTTCCAAAAGGAAATTGAAAATAAACCTAAGTTATTTTTCATCTCATGAAATGTACACATTAATCCTTGATGAATCAATATTAATCACTTGAATAGGAAAGGAATTAGAATTACACGCTAGTATAGACTTGTGGTAAGAACTTTACTTTAGTTTTTACGTATCTCAAAATATCTTCTGGAAAGTTTACAAAACATATAAACAACAGCCACGTTTCAATCCCCAGATTTCTTTTCCTTTAAGTTAACGTATTTAATTTGAGGCAAAATTATCAGCCAAATATCAGAAGAACGTATCTGGCATTGTATGATGCTTGAATATCACAAATGTAGTTACGCAACTATTGTTAGGTTTATCCAGAAGTATATTAAGCATTCGTAAATGCCAAAGAGAGTTTTCTAAGTAAAGATCCACTAATTTTGAACTCTCTGACTCCTATTGATCAGGAAGACCAAGAACATAAACAACAGCAAGCTGGGTGCAAAAGTGGAAGCAAATCCATGCCATACAATCGAGGAATTGTCAAACACCTTTAACCAACCTTGATGGATCATCCAGGAACAATTATAGAAGATTGGAAAAATAAGTAAAGCAGCTATTTGAATCCGCCATAATCTGTCAGAAGAGAGCAAAACTAATCGACCCATCACATCCAATGTATTGTTTCAGTGACACCAAACAGAACAGTTTTTTGACCGTTTAAACACTAGAGACGAAAAATGTTTCCCACCTGGTAATCCAAAACGCAAAAGGCAGTGACTCTCTCTAAATGAATTACAACAAAGTACTACGTAGCCGGATTTACATCCCAAAAAAGAACTTCTATCTGTTTGATGGAGTGTTTTTAAAGTGCTGAAACCTAAACTTTCAATGAAGATCTTTGTAGTTATAGGAGAATCGAAGTAGGATAAAAAAGAAAAGTACCCTTTAATTATAAAGTAACTACTAGGAATACCCCGAGAAATCATCAGAATACATTTTGAAATATTGTATGCCATTCCTTAAACTCCCATTAATAAATTTAAAATACATGTTACAAATAGAGACCCCTCAATAGAGATGAACTCTAATGTTGGGAAAAAGTTTCTCTGATACTCCTGTGCAATCTATCTTTTCTTGCACATATTTACTGGCAAACAAGCAGAAATTTAAGTGCATTTTTTCTGAATGGGATAAAATTGGAGAATTGAGGTGGAGGGATATAAATTGTGATAAATTATATGAGCAAGTTCATATGTATTTCAAGAACGAATAGTCAACAAGCGCTCAGAGTTGTCGTTTTAACTAAATTTCAGTGTTTTTCTTTTTTCAATTAATTATGAATGGCATGAACAAATGAAATGGAATTACAAAAAGAATATTGAATTTTTTTTATTGTTTTCATCTGCCAGCGCACATATTTTTTACCTGATTTTAGTTCTAAGACAAAGAAAACTGTTGAAATCACTCTTAGTAATTTCTTGGGCGATTAAAGGCTTTGTTTTTCCTTATCTGGAAATGTTCTGAATAGGTTGACTACATTGTCACAAAGTACGGCTATTTTGCAATGAATTAATTTACTACAACCCGAAGTCACATTAAAATTTTGAATGAATTCATGATTAACAAGTTAAAATATCAAATTTATACCTGACAAAAAAATTAAAATATTCAATTTATAGGAGCCAAAATCAAATACCAAACCTTCAAAAATTGCAAATAAATACACATAGAGTACAAGCAAATAAATGAATTTAAAGACTAAGTGTAAACACTATTGACATTTCAAGCTTCTTATAAGATCTTCAAAGCTTGGATTGACCACATTGACCCTTCTGTAGTTTATGGTACTATGGCTTCAGGGTGTAGTGGCATTTCAGAAAAGCCATACTTTTGCCAATGTGATCAACACCCCCTGAAGAAACTGTCCACGAGGGTACTTCACTTCATTTGATAACTGTTTTTTTTTTTTTTTTTTTTTTTTTAACCTTTCATTTTGTATGTCTTTAAATTTTCCTTATCTATTGCTTATATGTTCCATCTGTTTATTTCATGTAAATAATCTTGTCTTTTGGCTTTCCTGCTCTTCTTTTAGCATTTGTGTTAAATCATTTAAAAATATTTTTCTAATATTTATATTTTGGTAACTCTATTTATGTATTCCTATGTGTAAAATGTTTTTGCTTTATTCTTGCATTTATTTTAAATTATGCTTATGATATTTGTAATAATGTTTTGTATTGTACATGCCTACACTCATATCTATAAATTAAGGATAATTCCGATTCACACAGAAATTTAACTCTAAAATAAAAATTTCACATGTAGAATAGTAAGTCACAATGACGAGAGAGTAAGAGAGGGTTAAAAAAGGAATGGTTGCAAATAGAAATAAAATTGTTTACAAGCGCTTTCAAAGCCTTTCAGCAATCAGATAAATTTTAAAAGAGAAATTAATTAAATTGTATCTTAGTGTCAATAAGTATCGGGAACATTAATTTATAGTGTCACACACACAAATTATATTTTAGTTATTCTTTTAAGGTACCCGCCTGCGGTAAAAAGTTGATCTTCGATTACACGCGTCAATTTTTTTTTATTTGTGAATACAAAGCTCAAAACTTTTCAATTTCCAAAACTGTATTTTTTTTATGTCAAATTTAAATTAGGTAGCAGGAATTTTTAAATCCGTCCCGTCTTTTGAAAAATGAAACTGAAAATCGCATTTTCAAACTGGAAGTGGTAAAAAAGAGTATTTTACTTTTTTCTTGAATTTTTTTTTTTAATTTATGGGGTTTTTTTTTAAAGTTCCGATTAACAACCTCAAGTAAGAAGCCGTTATTTGGCTATACAGTCAGAAAAAATGGGTAACATCATCGTTATCAAAATGGAATTATCACTTTAAAATCGATTTTCTCAAACTATGGTTTCATTGTAAATAACCCATCCTCCCCTTTTCTCCGTCAACACGATATCTAAAGTAATAATGAAGATACTAGAATAAAACTTGGTTCATATGTGTGTGTGTGTGCTTTAACTGTTTTTATCTATGAAAGTAGTTAAAATTTTAAATATATATGAAGAACCTTTTTATTTACCATCATTTTTAAAAGTTATGTTAAGCAAAACTTAGTAACAAGTATTGTATATTGTTAATCGCATTTATCATCGCTAAACATTAGGCTTCACTTTAAAGAACATTTTCATATAAATACTATACTCAAATGAAATTATTGATGAATTACCGTTTTCTGTAGAATTTTAGTCATTTTCTTAAAATTTTGGCTTATTTTGGCACAGATGCGGTGTAATCCAAGATACCATATTCCGAGTTTGGTGATTTTTTAGAGGATTTTTTCTTATGTATCTGGTAACCTGACTTTTATTGCGTCTTAGATATGCAGACCAATAAAATTTATGCAGAAAATTGTATTTTGGCAACCCTAATATTTACGCACTTCCCAGTACATATTCTCGACAACATTTCTTTATCGCCACAAAGCTCAGAATTTGACATCCGGGATTATACGGCATCAATGCCTTAATTTAATGTTTTTGTATCATAATTTATTTAAAAACGAGCTAAAAGAAAATTAAACTTAAAAGAAAGGTTTCCTCGAGCACAGACGGGTATTTTAAGCATTTTTCAAAACATCACATGTATTATACAAAAAGAAATGAAAATTAACAAATGGCTTTTAAATTCATTATATTTGCTAATTTAGAATAACATTTGTAAACAAGTATTTTGTTACCTTTGTGAAGAAAGTGTAAAAATTTGTTTTCGTTCGACAAAATACTTCAATTAAAAATTTATTATTCACACACATAAGTAAAATGCAATACCCAAATATAACACATATATATATATATATATATATATATATATATATATATATATATATATATATATATATGCACGCGTGTGTTCTCTATTTTTAATTTATTTATTTTGCTGAGCAACTCTAAAAATTTGGTTAAAGTAATATCAATCATTTTATTTTTTACTTTTTATGCTTAAGACAAAATGAGTAGTTTTATGAAAGATAATCCCGTAATGATGATACACATCACAGCAACAGCAAACATATCTCTTATTTATTATACTCGTACTTTTCATTTTCCCTGGAAAGAGTATTCTGTTATAAATCATTATCAAATAGTGAGTCCTTTATACTGAGCTGTTTTATGTGCATTTTTTTTATCAACTGACGATGCAGCAATAATTGAAATTTTTGTGTATTCAAATATATCATTAGTATTCGTTACCGTTATAGTTTCATCATATACTTTGCTGTATGAATAAATTAATACTAATAAACAAGATAATTATAATTATTACTTATGTCAAAGCTATTAAGTAACAATATATTCATAATTATTCTTTAAATTCATAATTATAATTTAAAATATCGAGTAAGAGCAGCTTTACTTTTAAAGACATAGACCTAAATGTTACATAAATGTCATGTGATAGGGAAAAAGGTTTTTCTCAGTAACTTCTTCATCAATCTTATGGAAAAACAGCACTCGAGTTTCAACAAGATATAAAAGTGTCACTTGATAATTATTGGAAATTCAGTCCACACAAAAGTTGAAGAACTGTTTTAAAGAAAATGAGATTTTTGCAGGATTCACTAAGAAAAGCAAAAGTTTCTTGACGTCAGAAACGAAAAGTGATGGGATGATAGAATTAACTTCGATTTTTCCAACAAAGTCTTAAGTTACAAGTGGGAAAAGTCGATGGAGAAACAAAAGTGATTTTTGGCGCCTAATGGCTCCGTAATTGATTGCCGTTGTTTCGCCAGAACTCTCTTGAATGGGTTGCCATGGGCAACGAAGACATAACATTTATACAGTTCATGAAGTGGATTGCTACCTTCCTGGCTGTTTAGTTTAAAAAAATAAACATGGAAACAAGATATTAAAAACAGTATGCACTTTGAATTTTTATTTTTTTGCTTACAATTATTTGCTTATTGTGGTTTATATTGCTCTACCCATAAATCTTTCTCTAGAGAGAGGTACCTTCCATTTGATTCTAAGAATAACTACAAGGAGAGTATTTTGATATTTACTTAAAAACATTGTTTGCATTCAAACCTTCAAAAACATCAGCTTTATTTCCATTCCCACTTGACAACATCCTTTAAAAACGATTGCGAACCATCTACGAAACGCATTTACTTTAGCAGCATAATTTTATAACAATCATTTTGCATAAAAAAAGATAAATTTATTACACATTACTAATTTATCTAATAATATTGTTTTCACTTGAAGTAGAATTGGCTGGCTATTTTTATTAAATTCGCAAGGTTTTTTTCACATGTGTGAATTGGTATTTTTGGGCGTTGGACTACATTCATATAAAAAGCAGAAACTTACACGAAAAAATTGTTGTTTCATATTTTGAACATTGCAAAACAAAATATTTGTTTGATTTAATATTTTCACGAATTGTATATTTGCGGTTCAAATATTATATTAAATGTTAAAACATAGATATATAATTATGTAAATTTCTGCGGCAAAAAGATGACTACTTTTCTATGCATCCGTAAAGGAAGCAGAGATGTTTATGCACGGAAAGTATTTACACAATAGAGTTCTTCACTATTTTATTCCCAATATTAAATCACAAAATCTGCTGAAAATCAGGATATTTTTCCCTGAATTTTAATTTGAAATGATAGTCTTAATCACTCATACATATTTCGCTGTTTTTCACAAAATTGTTGATATCAGTAAGAAACTATAGTTTAATTCATCTGTTATAATATTATTTAAGATAAAAAAGAAGCGTCTTTTATTAATTTAGAGCCAAAACATGAAACAGAAGATGACTTGAACTAAGTATTGATAATCAACTGATGTCGCATAAGCGATATGAATACAATAAAATAAATGCTTTCTGTAACTAAAACGTTTTCCTGAAAAAGTCGTAGTCAAAGTCATTATGGGAAATCCAAATTCTGAAGTTCATCAAACCATAAGAAAAATGAGCGTAAATAATGGAGTAGAAAGTACTGCAACAGCATTTCGGAAAATAGAAGTTGCGGAAATTATTGAGAAATCGAAACAAATATATTTTTAAAGCATTTTGTTTTTCCCATTGGAAAGCACTAAAATCGAGATACTCGTGGCATTACACCTGGAGCTGATAACATTTGCTTATGAACACAGCGAGACATTTCGGAAAGACTATTTCCATGTATTTGTTAATTATTTTTCTTAAAAATTAGGTTTTCATTTCAGAAAGAAAATTTATTTTATTTCAATGCATTCACAATTGTTTGTCAGATTTATGCTCATGACAGTATATAATTCCAAAAAGTTTAAATTTTAATCATTTATTGGAAATTCACAAATATTTTCACATTATGGGTTTTACTACCTTTTGGAATCAGTTTCCATAAGACAATGATTCTTCTTTCGTCACTTTTCCCTCCAATAGTCTCGTTAATGTTTAAAATGTAGAATGCTTTTCTTTCGATTTTCATTTTAGTTAAACTTGGAAGCTTAAGTTTAGCTGCAAAAGAGTCACGCAAGGCCACTTCCATTTTTTCCACCTGTGAAGAATGCTTAATCCAAAGCGGGTATCTCACCGATAAAGAAATTAATAGAAGCCATCGTAGCACAAGACATTTATTAACAACACATACAGAAAGATATCCAAAACAGAAGTGCCTAAAATACTAAAGTAAAATAGAACACACAAGCTCTAATGACAGCAGCGGCGGCGCCGATACACTGCGCATGCGTGGGTGGAGAAGGAGGCGAAAACTGCTCTTGCCGTTCTCTGAAACACCACCTAATTGCTTCAGACCAATCCTCGTAATCGTAAAAAGAATGATCTAAAGAGAAAAAAAATGCAAGTGTTCTGTGAATTTTATATGGCAAGTTAAATATCATTACAGCAAACAAATCATGAGTAATAATTTCAATAATGATTACTACTGGGTTCCAAGTGGTCTAATGGTAGAAGAGCTCGTCTGAGTGGAGAATTACGGGATCGATACCGACGACTGTTTAACAACTGGTAGGTTGTCTTCAATATCAAACAGTCTAATATTTAACAGCTGTTCAAAACAACCACAGAATCAAGATTTTCGAAAGACAAATATCAAATAGTGAGCGACATTTATGAGATCATGGGGGAGGACCTGGAAAACTCTTAAGTACCCACCCGTTAAATGTATATAGAATAAGCAGAATTTGGACATCCATCTCTCATTGCTCAAGAGCAATTGGGATCAAAATCGGGACTTTCTACTTCCGCACAGCGTATCACGCAATGTGGCCATTATGAGTTTTGAAACGAATATTAACTGAGCACAGGTTCCTGTCAGCACATTTCTTGTGGTGCGAGTGCTTGACTGTAGTGCGGATTTTTTCTTGCTTAAAATGAATTCCCTTTGTGAGAAGAAAGCATAATTGATGTATATATAGTCGCTTTGCAACATTTTGCAGAAAATGAATTATTCGTTAACCTGTCTGTAAATTATGTTTTGCATAGAGAATGTTTGTATTTCTTAAAATTTGCATTCAAAATGCCTTAAATTAAAACAGACATTTATATACTGTTCCAACAAATAAAGGTAGTCAAAGAAATGGTTTCAATGAAAGCATTTTCAATGGGATAAAAAAATAAACTTAAAAATATATATATACAGTAGAATTGTAACTATCCGATCTCCGTCTATCCGAATCTCTTTCAGAATTACAGAATAATAAATCGTACTGAATAAGAGAAGAAAATGAAAATAAAAACCTAGAAAATAAAAGTTAAGAGAAGAAAGAAAGAGAGAGATATGTGTGTCACTTGATGAAACTGAAACATTTTTTTTAAACTCCTGCGTGTTCATAAATTAGTGCTGAAGATGTTGGAGAATAGATTTCATGAGTCAGGCATTGGATTTCAGATGAATGTCAACTTTTTAAAAGTGTCTAGTAAGAGGATGACCTTCAAATCCAAGTTGAAGTAGATACGAGACCATCAGCTAATAAAGCATTTGCTGAATTTTGAAACTGCTTTGCGTGATGTGAGGTAGTTTGTATTTTATGCGAAAGTCATCCTGAATGGGATCACTCACTGACTAAGAGATGCGCGGTTTGGAGATCCAATTAAAGATGGAAGCAGTCAAACAGCTTCACTGCGCCCAAAATGTTCAGCAAGCAATGACTTTCATCGTTATACGCAGCTCTCGCGCAATTGTTGTGTAAAAGTGTAACATGTAAACGTGTTGTTTCTTCATTTAATTGATTGAAAGTTGTTTTTGTTTAAAAATATGTAGCTTCTTCTCTCATTTTCAGTGTACAGTAATGAATTATAAAATAGATCATTCTTCGAAAAATCCGATCAACCAATTGTTTGATTATCCGGATGAGCTCCGCCCCTAACTGAATCGGATAATGGAAGTTACACTGTAATAATATTTTTCTTTGTTTAAGGATTAAAAAAAATTGTCATGCTTTTAATTGTCACTTTTCAATGTTCTTTTACTTTAAAAAATAATAAATAATTTTTCATAAAAAGAATTTTGCAGTGAATGTAATATTGCACTTGGAATTTTTCTGCATTCATTCAACAATAATATTTTCAACTTAACTGTTCACATAATTTTGTCATACTTAACAGCTCTAAATTAATTCATCATGTGTCTTCATACAAAGGAGCTCAGATGTTCTATTCCTCGTCTTTATGAAGGGAATGCAGTGGAAACAAAATATGAACTCAGGTTACTTATTTTGCCTTAAGGTAGGTGCTGCTGATTATTAAAGAGAATTAAAAATATTGTTTTTAAGAAAAAATAATTTCTTCTTTAATCAAATGCAGATTTGAAACTTTTTTCTTATTAGTAATTTTTATGACCGTTAATATTTTTTTCGTGAAAAAAGAGCAATTTCATTCTTTTTTTCAATTGAACCATTACTGAAAAAGCTTCCAAAATTACCTAAGCCATTAAAGAAAAAGGTTTTAAGAATGCTCTTCTTTGCTCTTTTAATAAAAATAATTTTATTTTTTTTACTTCGCATAAATCTTGTTATTTTAATTATTGGGGAAATGCCTGTTGTGAGAAAAATTTCCTGTCTCAGCACTTTTTTTTGCGGCGGCATGTCTTTTCCAACGCTTTCCTACTTCTCTTCATTTTATTCTTTTGCTCTTGAACAATATGCTTTCCATTTTCTTTAAATTTCTAATTTTAAATTAAAATGATTTCATGTTCGATATATTTAATGCATATATTATTTGATTTCGAAGATTCTTTCGATGTATTGTTATTTTTACATTCTTTATGTGTCTCAATTCATTATTTTTTCAGTTTGTGCTGTCCATTTCATTCCCCATTTACGTCTCTTATTCTTTTAACGGAGCCTCTCATTTTCTAAGGATGGCAAAGTTTTCGAACATTACTTTCTAAAATGCAACTCAAGTATTAAATGATGATGTATGAAATATACAATATTATAAAAATTGTCCGAAACCTAATAAGTAAAATATTTTTACTAGGAGGACTATACACCAGCAGAACCGGCATATAGTCCTCCTCCCCTCAAACGTCTGGCAACAGTTTTTCGAGAGATCTGCTTTCCTGAGGCAGCAAGAAACTGATTTGCCACCTGCTGAGCTGTGGTGCACCTGTTCCTTTTTGCTGATAGGACGATATATTTGTCTTCTGCAGGCGTCGTACTTCTAACACGACCTCACCCGTGCCGCCTACTACACATTCCAGTAGTTTAAAATGGCTTCCACACCAGTGAAACAACTCTGTGAGCGATGTCGAACACCCTGGCAACATCTATTATTTTTCCCCCTTCTTCGATCTTCCCAATAATTCGGCCACCCATAAAATCATCTAAGTGATGACGGGAAGACATGTCAAAAATTTCAAGTTCGTCTTAATAGACGATCTTTCTTGTAAAACGAATCTTTCTTGTAAAACTTTGACTTGAAACAACAACTGTCCACACGCATCAAAACCTTTAAAGCTCTTATGATCGCTGCACGTGATGAACACACACAGGCGTGGAAAAAAAATTGCATACGCAAACTTCTTCTTACTATATCCTGCACTTATTCAAATTTTCCACGTTTTACTTCCTTTCATTTTGTGGTTGCTATGGTTGCTAGTGTTATCCGCCTTAGCAATTGTCCAGCAGTGTATTTAACGTTCCAATAAAAAAGTCTTTTTTTTTATTTTTTTTTTACCAAATTTCTTGATTTATCTCTACAAAGCTTTAGACTCAACTTCTGATACGATATAAAGTTCAGATTATTACAATGCAGACTTTTGCTTTGGAAAACATAAAACTATGCATTCATCGATTTGCAGATGTAGAACACTGAGTTTTTATGCAAACTTGTCTGTGTCCTTATGGTAGAAGACTTCTAAATAGCTAAATGAAAGAAGTGAAGAAATAGTACCATGTGTATTCATTTCATAGTCATAGACGTTTCTTCACATTAGAATTGTATAAATGTGAAGCACTGATTGGTAATTTGATGGTTGGCATCAACGAGTTCGATTTCTCATAAAATTCAAACAACTCAGGCATTCACTGAAATACATAATCTCCAATTTATTCATACTTTTATAAATATGGAATAGTAATCACAATAAAATTTGATATTTTAATTAAAAACATTTCCTTAAAGAGATCATTCACGAATAAAAATCTATTGTCAAGAAATTTTCATGCTTTAAAATTTTGTATGCAAAAAATACACCACGTGTATACTTTTACCATATAAAATATATCGTACAAAAATATCTTTTTGAGATATTTTTTTTAGATTAAAAATATGAAACTATTGTATTTTGAATTGAAATTAATCCTTGGAGATGGAGCCTCTCAAATCTGAAGAGCGAATATCACAGACCTGAAGCAAGTTGTCTTGGTGAAAGGCGGCTTTGTGTGTCTCTGCTGCGACGAGCTCAGGTCGACGTCGTTTTCCGTAGTGATAAAACTAATCAATTGTTAATGAAAAATAAAAGGGAGCGCGCAATTTGTTGATGAATTTAGCAGGTTCTATGACTAGGCACATGAATAATTAATGCAAACTCGCGTGGAGAACCTATACTGGGGAAACGCGTGTTATTTCCAGTAATGTGTGCAGCTTTTGTTACGTCCTCCTTTGACTCCTACTAACATTTTACTTTTAACTTTTGTGTCCTCCATTATTGACAGCTCATTCATTTTCCAGTTGTTACATAATATTTGAATAATTTGGGATAGAGAATGAGTAGGAAATAGTTGCTATTATAAGTTTTGTGAAAAATGTAAATATGATTGAATTTACTAAAAAAACAGCATAAAAATGTTCTTTCTTTGACGGTCATTATGCAAATGTGAACATAAATGGCTGAAAAAATACTTTTAAATATATATACACACATATGTGTGCATAAATATATATGTATATATAGTAGACGCTCGTTTTTACGAACTTTGTATTTACGAACTTGTGATTAATCCTTACTCTGACACCATAAATGCAATAGTATTTTATAAACTAGTGTTCTGAAAAATACTTTTTTTTTGGGGGGGGGGAACTTTTGCTTTTGACAAATAGTTTTATTTTATTTATTTTTTTTCTTATTTTTTATATTTATCATCTGATTTTATTTTTTCAATTTTTTCTTTGATTTTTTACAACGCCTGAAAAATTGATTCCTTCTTAAACAACGACGAAGCAACACCTACAGACGTTCAAGACATTACGGGAACAATAGTCTAAAACGCATGGATATCAGACTTGTGGGGCTGAACTCGACTCCTATCCTCCTCGTACGTTTGAACAAAAAAGGGTTAAGCTCCGACATAGAACTCTTTTTACTGTCTAAAAATTCTCTCGATGATTCTTCGTACATAGACTCACTTGTGGTATGTGCGCTAGAAGTACAGGACGATAAAAGTATTGAGAAAGTACATAAAAGGGTGAAAGAACTTTCAGAACAAGAAAATTATGTAGTGCAAAAACCATCTGCAAAACAAGCAGAAGATTGGCGAACAGGACTAAAGTACTTTTTTGAGAGGAAAGCAGCAAAATACTTTTATACATTGAAAAAATGCGAAAATATATTTTAAGAAATATAGTTTTTAAATTAAAAAGGATAAATGATCATTTTGCTTAATGTTCATCCATAGAAATAAATGTAAGTATAGTTTTTAATAAAGAATTTATTTTGTATGCGCTTCTTAAAGTGAATTCTAAATAATTCTTACATAATATTTTATATATATAAAGAAAAGTAGTTAAGTAAAATAAAAATCACTTCAAAATAATCTAATACATTACTTGTTTATTTTACAAACTGTTTTACCTCTTCCTACGAGTTCATAAAAACGGCCTTCTATTGTATAAATACATAAAAATATAGTAATTTGTGTATTGCTTATTTATGTTTTTCCATTTATTTTATTTTGTTAAAAAATTCCTAATTATTTTATTTTACTTAATTTTTATTGTAATCAAAATAAACATGTATGTATACCTATATATGTATTATATATGTTAATTCATTTTGGATCAGAAGCACTTATATAAATGAGATTATCTTCGGTTGTCTTACTAAACCATTAGAATTAAATGCACATAGTTCCTCTTACATAAAGTAATTATTCCAATAAATTTCACTATGGAAATGATACGTAATTCATACATGAGACAAAAACAAAGCGACATGACTGCAAGAGTTTGATTGACCAATCTTCTTGATGCCTCTGGGGACATTTCTGTACATGAAGGTTGATTTTACTTAATGGTGTCTACAGATTAGCATGAAGCCTTGTTGGCATAGTTGGTAAGGTCACCTTTCCCATTATTGATAGAGATATAGAGTTCGTATAGGTATAGAGTTCGAATCTCGACCTAACTGCAGATATATCATGTTTATTAAAAAGAAAGGTGCGTTATATAGGCAGAAACTTTAATGTGCTTCAGGTGAAATGATACCTGTGGGGATGTCAAGTCAAGTGTTGGGGTTTTTCTGCTTGCTCCGTATTCCTACCTTACAAACATCCAGACTGAAAGAGATCAACTCAGGATTAGGTTTAGGGAAGCAGGCTGTTGCAACGACAACAGTTAAAGATAGCATCTGAATTACAACAAACATCTGCATTAGAGTTGGAAAGATTAGAGCACTAACCATTCTTGTCATCTATTAAAGAAAAATTCTAAATGTTACGAATGCGAAAACAAAATGTGCTTGATTTCATGAATAACCATCAATTGTCTCTACCGTAACTGCTTGTTTTCCTGATATAATGAACCTTGCGAATATTTTGGCCTGCTACACAATGTATCAGGTGTTTTACTTAAATTCACGCTAATCACACAATTCAGCTTAATCCATCCAAAAAAAAAATTCTTATTAGTTTAAGTGAACTTTATAGTAACTGTTTAATGATCACATTATTTTCTCAGTGAAATTCAAAATTTTTTATACATTTAAAAAGAATTACTTAAGTTTCAGATTTTTTAGTTTACATTTAACTATCTAGATATGAATGACATAGAAGTAAAAAAATGTCATCTTCACTCAATTATAAATTATGAACTTATACTGCTCACGGTGATTACCATACTTTTTCAAAGATCACCACCCGACTCAGACAAGATATCTATTCTTCTTGGAGGAGAGCCCCTGGTCAGGAATAGTACACGGAAAATCTATCTGGTGTTGTTCTGATTGGGGTTGGCAACAGGCTCGATCAGACAACTCTCGAGAGATTTCGAAGTGAACACACCGTGTACAACATCATGTGACGGGCCGCAAATTTTACCCCTTGTGTCCAAAATGCAATGAGATTTAAGCTGCTCTTGCCCACATTGGTTTAAATGAATACCAGCTGTTACCGAGCCCTGAGGTCCATCGTTTGAAAGCTTTCCTTGCTCAGGGACCTGGTTTGATGTTGCTGTCAACCAGAAGGGATAGGCCACAACACTACAAATTATGAAATTGATTGAACAAATATGGTGACCATTTCATAAGCTATTTCAAGTTACGTCGAAAAGAATATATCTGGTATTTCTGCCCTTCCGTATATGCATGTAGAGTTGACTAAAAATTAAATGACATTTCATTAAAGATTATGTTAAGACAACACATATTATTTAATCAGCGTTTGAAATGACTATAATTATTACAGTTTGTTTAAAATTGATTAGTCGCAAAAAAGATTTTATCCAGTTTCATGACAATGAATTTAGTTAGGGGAAATCGTTTGAGATAGAGAAAAACATGATTGAAAGTCTGAAAAGCATCCTCGATGTCAAAGATTGTCAACAGGAAATGTCTTATTCAGAAGACTCTTCTAATCTTTAACAAAAATATAATCAAACAATAAGCACATATCAAAAATATATTCTTATTCACAAAAACAATGGAAATAAACACAGGTGAAAAATTCCCATACGCAACAGAATAAGAGAATATTGAAAATATTGGCCATTCTTAAATGCAAGGAAGATGTTTGTTTTTCAGCTTAAATCGATCGAATCTTTCTATAAACATTGGAAGTGGGCGTCCTCTGTAGTTTCTTCAAAGACGCGCTCATGTTTGATTGGATGTATTCAATATTAGAATTAAGAAAAATACTTAAATTAATTTTGTTTAAAAAATTTTGAATATATATTTTAGTTAACATTTTGCTTCCAGCAGACAACATCTTCCTACTGAGAAGTCGTTGAACACAGGCAATCTCCGATTAAATTTGAACTATGATGAGGGGAGCGAATTTGGCGCTAGAGCTTTTGCATCTTACGCCAAACTAGCTGAGAGGTATTGGAACCTCCGATTCTTCTAACGCGTGTAGATGCTCTCAGCAGAAGACTGTTAGCAGCTGAAAAATCATTCGGTGGCTTTCTGTTCTTTGGTTCAACATTTGTGGATTCGAATCCCACATCGGGCTTACATAGCGGTAGTAATTATGAATCTACTTTTAACTCTAAGAACTAGTTTTATACGTCTGAGTTTTTAAAATAATTATCATTGACCGACAAACCCCTCAACATGATGGCTGGGTCAGGTATAAAACCTGTTACTCTTCAGTCAGACACCAGTATCCACCTAAAGATTGCAGACTAAATGTATGACCAAATGTTTCAATAAATATTGAATAAAAAGATAAAAAGTGCAATTTTTCAAAATAATTACGAAATAATTTTGTATAGCATATCGTATTTTCTCGTACATTCATTGTACATTATTATTTCCACAAAAATAAAAGCAAATAGTATTGAAAGTGACTTAAAAGCAAGCCTTAACTAAGATTGAAGTGTTAAAAAAAAACTACTTAAATTTGACGAGTGATCACTAAGAGTTGCTGTGATATTTCTTAATGCTTCTTTGCAAAAACGATTAAGACTCCCAAAGCAACAGCTCACTACTTGTATATTTATTCTTGCTTAAATAAAAGACCTCATGTTATAGAAGCAACTGCAATAACTGCTTCAGGATCAAACTCCTATAGAACGAAGAATAAAAAGGTCAAAAAGAGAATAATTAAACATAGCATGGAATATATAGCATGGAACATAGCATGGAATATACTAACGTGATTTTTACATGGACGATATAATATATCGTCCATGTAAAAATCACGTAAAGTAATCGGATGGCATGAGAGATTTAATTCATCTACCTATTTATTGTCATTTTAAAGAATTAGTCACTATCATGTTTACTATTTTTGGCAAAAGTGATGAATATAATAAACATAGCATGTAATAATGATAAAAATTTATTATGATATATTTTACATAATTAAAAATATAGGTGATCATTTTCACATACTTTTAAATTTTCTATATCACATAAAAAAATCTTTTAATAGAATTGTGTTATACTTTTTCACTTATCAATTTATAGATTCAACTTTATAAGCTTAAGAAATAATCATATAATTTTTCGAGAAAAATCGACAAGTAATATTTCCTAAAAAAATTGTTTTTGAATCTTTAATAAATTTTCCAATAAAAATTTAATTAATTTTTATTTCATTTTACATGAAAACAGTGATATCCATACTTATAAAATCAATCATGCAAAATATATACATTTTAAACAATCATTGAAATTAGGAATTTTATAATTGTAACTCTTTAAAAATGGATAAAACATTCCAAATAAAAGAAATAAAATGAAAATTGTATACATTCAATTATGATCAAAAACTAAAACTTTTACATCATCGCATAGAACTTATTAGATTGTGAGCACATTTAATTTATTTTATAATTCTTCTTAGGATTTATCCTACTTTTTGATTTTATTTGATGCGTGTTTAAATTCCATTTAATTTTTTTTGTCAAACATGAAGCATTAAAAACTTTTTTTTTAATTTCATTGTTTGTTTACATTTTTCACCAGTAAAATGGCAAAAATAAATGTATTGTTTATACTCATGTCTGCAGAAGGAATCACTCTGAAATTTACCACACAAGAAAATATTTGCCACACAAAAATAAAATAAATAAAAATTTTGGAAATTTCCAAAAAAAATTAAACTTTTTAAACTGCATTGTTTATGAGATGGATAATGTTTTTTTAAGTGGTTAAGCTTAAATTTTTTTATTGTTATTCTACACTTTGTTTTTCTAAAAATAATTCAAAAATATATCTTTGAGCTAATTATTAGAAATCCACAAGGAAAAAACATAAAAAAAATTTGAGATATTTCTTTTAAATGAATATACTGCCAAAGAAAGAATAAAATTGGTAATATTACAATGATTTCGAACTAAGAAAGGTTGTAATTTTTAAATATTGCAAAGCTGATATGGAATTTGTTGCAAAACAACAAATTTAAGGAAGAAAATAAACAAAGTTTGAATCAAAAGTTGTCTCAAATCCTTTATTATTTAAGAAAATGAGTCCATAACCTAACATTGTTCCGATATTGCATTTGAATTCACAAGTACAATTTATGAACTTTCAATAAAAAATTAAATATTTAAAGGAACTTTGAAATAAATTAGTAGAATTGTAGTCAATGTTGTGATAATGTTAATGTGAAACAGTCCTCTTTAATATTTAAGTCTATTGTCTGAATGAAATTCAATTCATAAACTGAAACAGAAAATGCCATTTTTATAGTTCAAAGTAGAAAAACATAGTTTAAAAATTTATTACACAGAAATATCGCCATGAACAACGTTTGAAAGTATTAATTTTTCTCTTCAAGATGAGTGCTTTATAAGCATTTATGATGTAAAATTTAAATATTTGAATTACATAGAACACTATCATAGTTCTTAATGTTTTAAAAATTGGCACAGGTTTTGTAGAATCCTGGATACCAAGTTCTGAGATTGGTGATATTTTGGCGAATTTTCTTATATATCTCTGGCAACCTTGTTTTTATTACATCATACATATGGAGACCTATAAGAATTATGCAGAAAATTCTATTTTGGTAACCCTGGTATTTACGTCATCGTGCACGTCATGATACGTCATCTTGGCTATATTTCTTCATCGCCAAAAGAATTAAGAATTTGGAATCGTGGATTATACGGCACCTGTGCCTAAAAATTAAAAGTTTATTATATTTACGTGTATATATGAATATGGAAACATAAAAGTTGAAAAACACAAAGATTTTTCAAAATGTCTAAAATTGTTTCAAATGTCTTTTGAATTTTAATTTGTCGTGGAAAACCGTTAAATACCTTTAGTATAAAATCCTTAGACTCTGATAATCAGTAACACTATTCTTTTAAATTGCCATGCTCGTATTTTTAATTAAAAATAATTTTTATATAATATCTTTTATTTAAAATATTGCTGTTATAGAAGGAAAGATCGTATCAATGTAATAAATTCACTCTTAAAGAAAATTGTTAACGAACTTTTAAATTGCACATAAACGCCGCACACTTAATTGATAAAAACTACAGCGGTAGAACGAAAAAATCGTGGCAAAACTTTTCTTAATTATTTAAAAATTATTCATTATTTTAGATATAAGATAGTAACCTTTCTATGGGTACTACTTACTTAAAACAAAAATTATTCAGAAAATTCAAATTATTTAAAAAAAAACTTAAAATGAAATAGTTTTAATTTTGAGAAAAAAAATATTGAAGGTATTGAAGACAAGGAAAAAGAGTTCACAGAAAGCAGCATATAAAATGATTTTGCTTCTTACTGGGGTAAAAGCACGCATCAAAAATTTGATGTAAAACGGAATCTTATTTCATCTAGAATGAAAAGTGAGGCTATCATTCTTGTGAATATTGTACCGAGCTTCTGGGTTCGTGTGGATTGAGAGTTGAATAAAGCAACCACTCAATGAACACAAGACTTTTATTCGTAAATTTTCCTCTAGAAATACCAGCTGTATCAATCACAATTATACAGCTACAATTCGTCAGATACAATAAGTAATAGCTTCCGATCACAGGTCTCAAATACCTCAGGCAGAGAACAACATCTCTAGACTAGCAGTCACGACAAATCGTCTTCACTCACTGACTGTCTTCACAAAATTGCTGTCTATGTCCGGTTGCGGTATTTATACCTGACTTGGGGGGGAATCTACGAATTTCGCCAAGGTTCTGGAAGCTTCTAGGCAATCTCGCTAAATACAGGTCCTAGAGCTTAGGTGATGAATGTTTCCAAAAGTATCTTTTTCTCGCCAAGTTGCCAAAAATCTCGCCAAGTCGCCAAAAATGTCACCAAATCTTCTCGCCAAAACATCGCCAAGTCACCAAATTATTAGAAAACCCGCTTTTAACGTATAGCACGTCTAAATACCGCAATTTTTGCCCAAAATATGAATATTTCCGATCTGTCTGAGATATTTTAAGACATATACAATAATTATTTATAAATATGTAACAATATATATTCTTAGCACAAATTGTTGATAGTAAACATTTTTTGTGATTTTTGAAGCGCTGAAGGACGTTTGAGTGCAGTATTATTATGCATCCTCTTGCAATGCAAGTTTGATTGTTAAGCAACTGAAAATCTGTAAACTTATCTTTCTATGTCACATTTACATATTTAATCTGTTTAAAATCTGAAACAAACGGTAGCTCCAGTTTTTTAGATCACCGCTTGGCGGACTTGTAAAAAAATGGCGAAATTTTCGCGTTAACCAAAATTACTCGATTGCACGTAATTGTGAATATCGAGATTTCGAACGCTTCACTTATTAATAAATTATAGCTATGCTATAAGACAATGCTAAAATGTTTATATTATTCAATTTATAAAAATATATTTAGTAAAATATGAAAAAGTAAAAAATAGAGCAACAACGCTACGTACATTTGCTAGATATTTAAATAAATGTGATAGTGGTTTATAATTAAAATTTCAAGTGATCAACCAATATAGCAAACTCAATAAAGTAAATACAACATAGTTTTTTTAAATCAATTTTTAAAAGATTCATTATTGTCTATGATATTATACTCTTAAAAAAATCAAGTGGTATTTCACCATTCGATGAGCGATGGAAATTTCAAACTCCAAAAAGATTCAAAATGAATCCTTTTGTACTTAACTGGGTATATAGGGAAGTTCTCTTTCAATCACTCCATTCTCGATTCAAGGCAATTTTCACTTTTTTTGACGTGTTTATGGCACAAAGCAAATGTGATGTGCTCTGATTGGTTTAAACCATCACGTGGCTCTGTGCTTTCAAGCTCTGTGCTTTGTATATATATATATATATATATATATATATATATATATATATATATATATATATATATATATATATATATATATATATATATATATATATATATATATATATATATATATATATATATATATATATATATATATATATATATATATATATATATATATATATATATATATATAATATATATATATATATATATAATTAGTCAAGATGGAGTGCAGAAACATTATGGTAAGTCTTTATTTCTTACAATTAATTGAATGACTAAATAAAATGTTCATATTTGTGATTTTTCACCATTATATAAACTTTGGTATTCGAAAGTGTTAATGAATGAAATCTATTGAATTCATATTCATGTAATATTTTAAATATTTGAAATTATTGTTTAATTGATAATGTTTAATAACATAAAATTGTATTTGGAAATTTTATTTTTTATTTCAAATACTTTTTTCTACCAAAATTTAATTTATTATAAATTTAATGGTAAATTACAATGAATGCATTTTTTAATTCTTTTACTTTCGAAACTGCGTGAATATGATTATTAATTTTCTCGTTGATTTAAATATCCAATTTATATTATTGAAATATTATTTAATATAGTTTATTGTACTGAATTGAAAGTGCAATTAATACGAGGGTCAGTTTGAAATTTTTGAGACACAACTAGGTTTTTAAAGTTATACTTACAAAATTTTAGGTGTCTTCAAAGTAGTCTCCTCCAGCATCAATGCAGTTTTGTAGACGCATTTTCCACAAATTAAATGCCTCAAACCATTCTTTTCTAGGAATCGATGAAAAAATGCATTTATAGCCACCAATCTCTTTTTCTGAATGAAAATAACGTCCACGTAAGTTCTTTTTTAGATTAAAGAATAACCAAAAGTTGTACATAGCTAGATTAGTTGAATACGGCGTATGTTTGATCACTTTAATTTGTTTTTGTATAAGAAACTCAACTGTTAATCCGGCTGTATGTGAAGATGCATTGTCATTGTGAAACATTAGTCCCCTAACATTCAGTTCTTGTAGAATTTCTGGAAGACATATAGTGGTATACGAGTTTGCTGTCAGTCCAACTTGATGGCTTTGACCAATCCCTTACTTCTGAAGAAAACAGCAGTCACTTTTTTCAGTGCGAGTTGTTTTTTCACCATTGTCGGCATGGGATCATCTTTAAAGACCCATACTTTGCTTTCTGGAAATGTTGGAATGTCAAAAAACGGTATGTACGTTTCATTACCTGTTACAATTTTAGAAATGATGCGGTGGTCACCATCATTTAAGAGTTTCTTTACTGATTCTGACACGCTCTTCTTTTTGATGCTCAGATAGATTAGAGGGTACCCAACGGCAAACTACTTTTTTCATATGTAATTCTTCATGAATGATTTTTTGTATGGCTGCGAATCCAATGTTAAGTTCCATCTGTATCATTTGATAAGTACAGCGATTATCATCCATTAACATTCTTCGTATGGCAGACGCATCATCCGCGAGTACTGCCGACGGCGGCCTTCCTGTGTGTTCGTCACCCTGAAGATAATTACCACCTCATCTAAATTTTCTAAGCCATCTGAATACAGTAGCACGAGATGGAGATTCATCACCAAATGCTAATTTCAATCATTGAACGCATTCTTCTTGATTTAATCCTTCTTTAAAATCGTAGAAAATCATAGGGCGAAAATGATCTCGCGTCAACTCCATTTTCTCTTCTGTTTAACATTTATTCTACGCTAAACAAATTGAAGTAAGTCAGTAAAAAATAGTCTACTGTCGTAAAATACTTTATTTTAAAATTAAACCGTTATTTATATTTTGTAAATTCTCGTCTGCGCGTATCTCAAAAATTTCAGAGTAACCCTCGTACAAATGCGAAATTTTACCAATGAATAACAATACATTTTTTCATAAATCAAATTCGAAGATTTTTTATTTAAATGTTAATACAATATAAAAAGCAAATATTAATCTATAGAATATTACTTGACATTTGCATTCGTTGCTAAAACGAAAACAAAATTGTATGTATCAAAATGTACTATTAATTTGTATATTTCTACTAAAACTTTTATCAATGGAAATATAATTTATATTCGTATTTTATGGTTGTCATTGTCATCAGTGAAGAAAAAAAAATAAAAAACAAAATTAGCAAAAGCAAATCTGAAACATAGAGCTCTCTTTTGAAAATGATAAAAATGCAATGTAAGGAAGAAATGTCTGATCAGGTATATTCCGTATAATATGTAATCAAAAAGAGTTGTATGGAGACTGAAAAATTTTTAATTAATTTATATCGCAACAAGTATTAATTTCATTTTGCTTGCGAAATTTCTTTAAATTATTGAAGTAAAATTCTATGTTTAATGTAAGTAAGTGGTAACTTAATTAATTGACATGAAAATTCCAATCAATATTTTCAGTTAATCTCTAATTCAAGTTTTTGATTTTTAAAGTTTATTTTAAAATAACGATTATATAATATTTGAACTTGTGAAGAAAATATTTAATATAAAATAGCATTTTGTGATGAAAAATCGACCATCTATTGTTCTATTCTATAACAGAATTTATTTCTCTAAGTATTCAAAATAGGCTGCTTTCAATGAAACATGGGTAGAATAAAACCTATATACTTTTTATATATTGGAAAATGAATTTTAAAATATTCACAAAAGTACTAAACGTTTATATCAACATTATTTTCTAACAATGTCACAATGACTTAGGCGCACCAAAAAATTTACAATCCCAAGCATTATTTGTACATTTGGATTTTTAATAGTAGAACATGAAATATGCTGTGCTTTGTAAAACATGCTTTTAAATTATTTTAATGCTAAAAATATTTAGTTGAAATTTTACAGAGAAATTATTTTCTTATTTAAAAATTGAAGAAAAATCTCATTGTTATTTAGATATTTGTTTAATGATTGCATGATCCAAAAGAAAGTAATTAAAATCTATATTTTACAAAATATGAATTATTGCTTATGTCTTTTATTATATTGTAGTTTTCTATCTTGTATTTTTAAAACTTATTTCATTTGCAATGTATTTGAATATTAGTATATGTGATGCAAAAGCATAGTTTAACAATTTTTTCGTTGTAATTTGTGTAAAAAAAATCATTTATGTAGTTTTACATGTTTAGCAGTTCTATTTGATTGATTCAAAAATGCTTTAACATTAAAAATAAATTTATGTATATAATTTCATTTAATGTTTAACAATCCATTTTGTAAATAGTGTAAATTATGATGGACGCTATACCTATTTCACAACAAAAAATAATTCAAAATTATTTTGTATTTTGTTTCATTGTGTATCAATAATTTATCACATTCTTATTAACTTTTTTAAAAACTACTAGATAATCATTAATTTATGAACTTTTCTTATTAATCTTTAATTAATTAACAAGAATACATTTTTTTTAACAAATTACACTTGTTTTAAATTACAATAAAAGTTCTTTTATAATTTAATAAAAATGATTATTCTCTTTTTTACAGATAGATTTGGAATTTGATATCCAAAGGCTGACTGTTTCCTCAGTAAATATCCTGCATTCTATGCTCCTAGAATATTATCATTTATTCAAAAATGTGTCCTAAAATATGGAATAAATATGTGAGAATTCACGATAGTATTTTTTAGGCTGAGAATAATTTTAATACAGTATATAATTACGTAGATATCTGATTCCTTGCAGCTTTATTTTTTTGAAATATTGTTTATATGAAATTTTGTTATTAAACTTTATATAGACATTATAGAGGAAATACAGATATTATAGAAATTTTAGTTATTATGTTAATTTTTTTCGAATTAGGTGAAGAGGTCTTTAGAAGAAGAACAACGCTCAAACCTTTTCTGTGGTCATAAGCAAGATCTGAATATGAAATATTTTTATCTGTGGATAGTGGATTCATTGATGTAGGATATGCAAGATCAATACATTCTTACTATAATCGATCAAGATCTAAATTTCGCAAAATACATGTATTAAAATGAATATTATTTTTTTCTTCTTATTTTGTTTTATTAAATTGTCAATTAAAAAAATTAAGCTCCAGTATATTAATTTGACGTCATAAACTTAAGAATTTCTGTATACATAATTTTATTTAATTTTTTTCTGTATTAAAAATTGAATATAAATTTTGTGTAATCTTGAGTTTTATTTTTAATTTCATTCATACTTTCATTGATATCTAAATATTTAAATAATCTGTAAATGTGTCTTTATCCTCATGTAACTCCAAAATTGCATATTATCAATATTCAAAAATAAGTATTTACTTATATAAAATATTTATGTATTTTTTAAATTGTGTACAACTTGTTGTACTAATAATGTTTGTAAAATTTAATTTTGTACTTAATGGGCCCATAGTGAACTAAACTGAAAAATCAGTAGTGTGACTATTTTTTCTTGAGAGTGTAAAACTAAATAGGTATAAATAATGTAATACACACACATGTCAGAGACAATTTGCTTGGCAATGTAAGCAAAATTTAAAAACCATTCTAATTATCCAGATCAATTAAAATGCCATATTCAATTGTACTGTTAAATTATTGAATAAAGAAATCATATCTTTATATTGTAAAAAAAAAAAAAAAAAAAAAAAAAAAACAGTATTTCTTAAAATAAAAAATTCGAAACCTAATTTCTGCACTTAATTCGAAATCCAAAAATGATAAATATTGGAGAATATAATCACGTACATCTTCCATTAGAACCTATAACCCGAAAATCGTTTCGCTCTGAAACTCATATAGGGACACAATCATTCTTACTCTTATAAAAGATAAATGATAATGTAATTAATGTCTAAGCATCATTTTGATTTTTGTTCTCAGAAATTGATTAGAATAAGAATTTCTTGCTTGTTATAATACCTTCAAAAACAAAATGTATTTATTAATAATCCTAATTCTAATCAATTAATTATTTAAAAAATATTTTGCTCCCAAATATAAGGACAATGCTATTTTTTTTAATTTCCAAAACAATTTTTTATTATTTTTTTAAAAATGCTCTTTGGTATTAATTCGCAGTTAATAAACATGCATTTCAAAATTCGCTGCCTCAAGGAATGGATCTCGGCGCTGCAATCTGCGCAGATTTAGCTTCCCATTTCGCGCTTGATAATGAGTTGCAAGCAAACAATATTCAAGCGAAGCCAGACGCTCACTTCATATTGTAGCATTCACAGGAATTTTTAGATTTCCATACATTACAGTAAAATAAGTTTGAATTTTCATTTAGATCTTATATTTTAAAAAAATTAAACACTTCATTGTTAAAGAAATATTTCTGTAACATTTATATTTAATATTTCTTTAACCAAGATACATTCAGAAAAAAGAAAATATTACTTTCTTTAATTTAAATTAATGCCGTAACTAAATACATTATCTAAACACCTAAAAACGAGGTATGCATATGTATAGCCGAGTGGTATATATAGCTAACAAAAGTTGATAAAATATTGGATAAAAAAAATTTAACTATAAAAAGAAACATTTTTATCTATTGTCAAAATAAACGAGTTACTAAAGGTCAACTTTCTGTTCTATAGTTTAAAACTATGATATTCGATTTGCACTTCGAATATTTTATGGATCTATTTTGAAATTAGTGAACCTTTGAAGTAATTACGTTTGAAATCAGCCAAAAAGAAGACAGAACATGTGTACTATAAAAATAATCCCAAAACATTTAAAGATTTTTTCAAATTTTCCGTCAAAGAGTTTTCTTGAGCCATTCATTTCTTAAAAATTTAATTCTTTAAGGCACTTATTTAAATATATAAATAGTGTGTTTAGCGTCATAAATTATTGAAGTTTTGAATTAAGAAGTAATAGTTCTAAATAACTACTTTCTTAACAATATTAGGTAAAGTTGAATACAAAAATAATGTTCATAAGACATCGGGATGATATACTAAGTTTTAAAGAAAAAATTTCTAGAAAAAATAAATCCAGAATACCGTGAAATCTTAATCTAAAATTATAAATAAGCAGTTTTATTGCCCCTTTTATTTTACATTTATTAGCATCTTAAAATTTTTAAGCACATGGTATCATTCATCGTAAGAAACTAAATTTTATATCCTTAGTTATAATTAATTTATATCAAAGTGCAAGAGAGATGAGTTTAAATACAGACACCACGCAAAATTATGTGTTTATTTTTTTTAAAAAAAGACAGATTTGAAAAATTTCATTGACCTTCTTAAGGCAGCGATACATGAATCTGAAGACAAATCAAGTTTTATTTTTATGATCAGGAAAAAAAAAAAAAAAAGAATTTCTCACATTAGCGAACAAAACAATTTTTCTTCCTTAGAAAAGAGAAATACCGGAAAAAAGAAAGCAATCCGAAAGAAAAAGCTAATCGCTTTGGCCAGGTTCCAAGAAGCAGCGTATTAAGATGGATGTTTTTTCTACCAAATTGCTTGCGATGGTTTTGCTTTTGAAAATAATGATTGGGGTGGTGGATGAGTATTTACGACATTCTTTCTCCCGGCTTATTCTTCTCCAATAAAATATTCTTCAATTTTCTCGCGTATTCTCTGCAATTTACTTCTTCGAAGAAGAATTGTGCATTTGCAGATTAATAAGCGATTTTATTTTCGGTTAAGATTATTTAATTAGCAGTCGTCATCCATGAATGATCATTTTATTATATTTATCGATTTTTTACAAGAAAAAATTAAATTTATAATAAAAAACGTAATACATTTTTTTTTACCATTAATCGCCAACATTATCAGTCATAAAGAGTCCTTATCAGTCATAAAAATGTTATGCTGGCAAATTCATTTCTGAGTCATCGCCAACATTTTATGTTGGTGGTACAATCCGATATGAGGATTCATGATATTTCCCAGATAGTCAAATATTACTTCATTTTAAGAAACAATGTAAAATATTTTAAAGTAAAGTTTTTTTTATATGAATGCTATTAAATAATATATGAAACCAATGTTATCATAATGAACAATTTATGTTAAGAAATAATAAAAGTAACATTTCCCTGTCCCAAATGAATAATTGCTAAATGAAAATATTAATCCCAATAAAACCAATGGTAACCTATTACAGTGACATTTTTAAATTTTTACGTTGGCTAACCATGGCTTAATGGTAAAATGAGACTTTTCCATGTAGGAAATTCTGGGTTCGATCCAAGCCATTGTTGAATAACGAAAGTTGGGTGTTGTGCTTCTGCTTTCAGCACGCGCGTTTGTTGCGTTGAGGGTTTGGGAGTTACGGATTTTCTACCTTGCAGCACATTAATTTAGAGTGCCATCTATGAAGAATTCAATGAGGAAGTGGTCTTGTGCAAGTTTTAGGCCCACGCAGTGCTCAACTTTAAACTTTCGCAAAAATTTCAAGCGGTGTTAAATGCTTATGACTTCAAAGGAAAACATGTTACAGTTGACATTAGTTTCTTCATTTACAATCTGTGCGTTGTCTCCAAAAATGTCGATTTGACAACACTTTTCGCCAGCAAAATGAATGAGTATCTCTCTTTCTCTCTCATGATATAGATTTTTAAATACTTCCTGATCAACAAACTTTTAATTTAAATAACCCGGTATTTTATTAAAAGATATAATAATATTCTGTATGAATATGAGAGATGAAATTGATAAAAATTATGCATGGGACTAAAACAGTTTGAATAATTTGAACAAATTGTTATTATAAACTGCCGATATTTGTAATGTATCTTCTAGTTATAATATAAGAAAATTAAAACAATTAATAATGTTTTGATCTCAAAATCCTGGCGATATTGACATCTTTTTCCCTATAGTTAACAAGTTCCTGATTTTCATGTAAATAGTAACAAAGGATGACGAATTTCATTTTATTGATTTTAAAGAAATGGTTTTAAGGCTGAAAAGTTGAACTAATTTATGCATAAAGGGTCGCGATTTGTTATAATTAAATCATTCCCTAATTTGTTTCCAATAAATTGGCTTTGTTTAGAAGTATAGTTCGATAAGTGGTGAAATATTTCTCAAGTATTTCATTCTGATAAGTTAAATAAATATTTCATCTATATATATCATTATTTTAAGGGGAAAATGTAAATAATTAGTGCAGATTATGTACACACATTATTTTTTTTTATCTCATAAGTTATAAAAACGAATGTGTTTCATTTAAATTATTTGTTTGGATATAGTCATACATTGAATAAATCAGTCCATTTACCTTTAAAAAATTTGCAGAATACATTTTTTAAAATGTATTTTATAGATTTAGAATAAAATTTCTTTATCAAATGAAGCTTTAACATTTTTTTATAATATTTTCTTTAAAAAAATTTTCATATTGTCTGATAATCAATTTTTCCCTCATAATATTTAATTTATGTAATTTAATCTAACTTGTGGCTATGTAATTTAATCTAATTTATATTTGTTATTTTAAGAATTATATAATTTATAATAAAAGCGTAAAAATGCGTTTATTTTATTTTATTTTTTTAGTTTCCTCTAAATTTACGTTAAGGAAAAACATTAATTTCAAACCTATAAAATTGAAAATATAAGAAAACAAGAGGAAAAAACTGTTGTGTAAGACATTTTAAAATCCTCACATATATTTTATATATTATTCTTTAAATTTTAACGCAATTAATATAATTTTTCTTCTATCTTTAATAATACCAATTTTTCTTTTAGTTTCAGTGAATGAGTTTTATTTACCACTAATAAAATATTATAAAACAGTACTTTTTTATTTTTTTTTAAAAAAAAAAAAAAAAAAAAAAAAAAAACAGTAGGACATTTATAAATATATTCTCATTTTGGAATCTGTAGCAATTTAATATGTTGAAAATATTGTTCTGTTAAACTGGCTTTCTTCAAAAAACATATTTTGTAAAAAAAAAAAAAAAAATCCTTAATTTTTTTGTACAGTTAAAATGCCTAAGGGGAATCCCTTAGGGGAATTGCAAACAAGCCAAACTGTGCATGTAAAGATATGGGCAAAAGTGTAAGAGTAATTGCAAAAGCACCTCCACATCAGTCCAAACGTTGTTTCTAGCTTCTTGAAAAACCTAAAGAATCAGAAGAAAGCTGATTCGCAGACATAAAAAATGGACCAATGTAATCAAAGAAAAATCTTTAAGAAACTTTAAAAAACGCAGGAAAGCATAGGAAAAGCACAAAATTCCCCCATCTGGAATCACACATGTAATTAGAAGAACACTTTACAGCTACATAAAAATATTAGATACGTTCATATTCAAGAAAAGTAAGCATTATGTTATTTGGAACGAAAGGCACATTCAGCACTGGCTACAGTGCGTCAAAGAACACATGCCTCGGAAATCCAAATGGACTTCCGTTATTTTTTCTAATGAAAAATAATTAAATTTAGATCACCCAGATGGTTGTCAATATTATTGGCATTGTCTGGGTAGGTGTAGGGGTTTTAATTCTTTGGATATCTGTTGGCTAGGCTAGAAAATCCAATTTGGTGTTTCTGGATGAAGGATAGAAGCATTCAGTTACATTCAAATTTTAAATTTAGGGTTTCTTCTCTATGGCACTGAGCTAGTAAGGGAAAATTGGATATTTCAGCATCCATTCACACGACCAATGGTGCAAAAAATTGGTTTCAAACAAATAATGTTCGGGTTTTTGCTATAGCCAGCTAAAAGTACAGGCCTCAATATTGTTTAAAATATGTGTTCAGAAACTGTTCGCCGTGTTCACGCCAGAGGCAAGCTATATGAATCTTTGATCTAGCTTTGAGAAGCTTTGAATTGTGTTTCGTACAATTTTTGTCAAACAAAAACTCAAGACTTATTTGATTCCATTTCAAATAGATTTTTTAAACTAGTTAAAGCAAATGATAGAAGAATTCTTTATTAACAAGACCTTTATTCTCATTATTTAGAATTGTCCTTCTACTCTTTTCACTCAGAATGATTTTTTAATTGTAATAAGCAAATAAATTTTTATTTTAGTTACAGATATAGTTATCTGATTGTAATTAGTTTTTAAAAGTGATATAACGAAATTATTTTGTAAAAACTCAAAGTTCTTCTCTCATTTGAAAGAAAACCATAGAGTGTCCTACTTTTTTCCTGCAGTGTGTATTTCATTTTAAATCAGATACCAAATGTGCTTCTATTAACTAAGTGCATTAGCTTCTGCATTCATGTCAATTAATAATTTCATCAGATTAAAGAATTCTTCATTTAAAGGTTTATTCATCTTTAATTTTATTTTATTGCTGATTTAGGGCCTTCCTATTCATCTGCCCAAGATTTTTGTAACTTTTCTATTTCCTGACGAATATTTCTTTAGAACTTGGTTTGTTATTGATGTTGCACGGCGTACTTTTCTGTACATTGGCCTGAGTTCGGCTCTACCAATACGATGGAAGCTGCCAAGGTGGGAATCTTCGGGATTTAGAAGCAGGGGGCATTTATATTCTTAACCTGCTGCTCCCGTAGGTATCATTTCATTTGAAGGTCCATGTGCAACCGCGACTTATATTTAGCGTTACACAGTGGCCTTCAGCGAATACAACGGATTTTCAATTAAGTCGAGATTCGATTTCACCACCTTCCAATGAAGAGAATGACGACCAAACCAAATCGGCCATGGATTGCCTTAGAAATTCAATGCAACAAAGATATATTTTATGAATAGTACAGTAATATAACTTTGGTTTTTCGAAAACTTTATATCCTTGCTGATATTAAGTGTAATTCGGCTATACAAATTTTTGTAATAACGATGGCTTAATTAAACCAATCTTTGTGTCTTTTGTAAACAAATCGCAATTTGCGATGTGTAATAATACATATTTTTGATGTTCAAATTTATCCATCGTAATTGCAAAAATTTAAGGGAATTTCTCTAGAAGCCATGGATTTATGAAATATAGAATTTTTGTGTTCATACTAGAAACTAATGAAGAAGCTAACATAAAAATAACGGATTTTACATTGTTCACATATTCTGCTTAAAAAAGTTTATTATAGAAAGTCACATGTAAAATAATCACTCTATTCGATTTGGCTGCCCCCTCTTATGCGAAAGCTTGGAGTAACTGGCCATGCCTTAATCTGGTTTTGCATACAGTGGAATATTAGTTAAGGTTTCCTAGTTAAAAAATATCGCAAATTCTACTTATATCACACCAATGAGATTCATACGTGGATCAAAAAAACTTTTGTTTATCCATATAAAAGTCCTTATTCTATTTGTGGACAGAATTTTATTAAGTTATTCTACATTTCGAAATTGTTAAGTATAGTGCTTGTAATTATATATAAATTAAGCTGAAGTTAACACTGATGAGTGAATTGACTGTAATGTTACCAGTACTGCTTCAAACACGTAAGAATTGCTCTGTTTCAGCTTTTGAAAGTGTCATTTATGCGCAACCACTGGATTTAGGGAAAAAGCAAGCACTGCACCACATACTGCCTATCTTCTGTATTTTTGCAGAGAGTGTGATTATATTGAAAGAATAATAATTACTTTTTCGGTTTTCATTCAAAGATGCTGTTTGAGTCATTGTAGAGAACGCATTAACGTTTTTCTATAATAGCACGAGTAGTAACCGCTTGGGATCCCATATATAAGTATTTTATGGATATCAATTTTCAACAACATTACAATAACGCTCTCAATCATATTTAAAAACAAATGTATTTAACATTTCTGCAGCTCAGTTGGTTTGTTTTTTGTCAATTTATGAGAAAACATCATTTTATCATGCAAAATAGGGTTAAGGAAATAAAATAATAAATACATAATTAAAAAAAATAACATTTTTATATAAAGTCAATTCCTACTTAAGTCAACCATAAAAAAAAATTTTTTTTCTCGTATAAAACTAAAATTAACTAATTAAATTTTTAATGAATTATAATATAAAAAAAATATGTGCATTACCATTGAGTGTCATCCACTATAAAAGTTACAAAAGTATATTTGAACTTAAGTGGCTGATAAAAAGTATTTTATTCACGATTGAAAATTTGAACAAAATATATATAACGCTTTCAGAGCGAAAAGTCTTGAGTCGGATCCCAGCTAGAGTTAAATAACGTTTGAAGAATGTTGGTCTTCTGTGCCTTTTATCTCCACTGCTATCATGGTGGAAGCTTGGGACTTTACCGCGTTTCCTCTCTTGTAGCTCGTGAATACAACCCATTGTTTCCGAAATGTTCATACAGATGGCAAATAAAGCGTTGGATATTAAAATGCCATATAACAACTTTAAATCAGTGGGCTTTTTTACTATACAATATGAAAGTAATTAGAAAATTATGTATAATTAGTAAATTATTTTTCTTGAAAGTTAAACTGACGTTTTACATTGGAGGCCAAGATTTCGAAAGTGGAAAGTTTCTCCGCTATTCCTTGCTCAAAAATAAAAATGGTTTCTTTCTTTTGAAATAACGTTTATAAAGAACGTATTTCTAAGACATGGACTACTGCGATATCTGCTTCTATTGCTCGTTTTCTTCCCTAAAACCTTTTAAGGCAACAAAACATTTGTTATGTTGCTTTTACTTCCTTTCCGTTTGTCGTGGACAACAAGCGCCTTCCTAATCTCATTTAGTCCGTTAGCTAATAATGCAGCGATGTCGTTATTAGGTTTCGAGTGTCCCTGAGGACGGCGCGTTGTTAGCTCGGACCTAAGGATGGTCAGGATCGGTCAAGGTGAGATGGGATTAAAGTCCAGTAAATGAAGTGGCGAGCAAACGCAGCGAAGCCTCTTTCCGCCGCCTACACTTGCCTTTGAGGTGAGATGGATTGGAGAGGGAGGATAATATGAGTGCTTCTGATAGGGTGTTTCTTCGGCCACAGTTATCCATAGAATAATAGAGGACAGTAATATAGGTTCACACAGAATAACATAGTGATTTTTATTTGGCGGCGAGAAATCTATTGTAAGCTTTTCAATATAATTTTTAATTTTCAATAAAATTCATGATAATAATATTTAGTAATTTTCCATTATAGCCCCGCACGATTATCGCCTAGTGGGAAAGAAAACGATTGTAAAGTACTGTCATAAATAATTCCTATGCATGCATCTTATCGTGTTTAAAAAGTTTTACGTTTCTAGAAATTGCTGAAGGAATAATAAAATATATTTTTATGTGTTTACTTTTTATAAACTAAATAATTATCACTTATTACCAAAAAAAAAAAACGTATTTAAAAGTCAAAGTCAATGTTTATTTCTACAAACATTGGCTTGATAACGAACATAGCAGCTTCATCGGCAATTGAACACGTAAGTGTAATAATATATTTTTTCTGTGAAAAAGAATTAAATTTTGCTGTATGGGGCTATTTTTCTACCTTAGCGATATGTGTTCCTTTTAACCGACAAAATTATCACTAATCTTACAAGATTTAATTAGCTTTGGATCAACTAGCTTTAACTTTGCTTAGCATTTAGTTTGTTAACCATTGTTTATCATTCTTTAGTCAAATTTTGCAAAAAAAAATGGATTGCAATATATCAGATTTAAAATGAGTCGTTAAACTCATCATATCTACGTTGTATTACTTTCGCTTTTCCATATGAAACATGCCATTTCTTTAGGATCATATTGGAAAAGTGCCTAATACTTTGGATGTAATACATGATTACACGAATGCTGAGAAGTATTTGAATAATTTTTGAACAATATTGTTAAATTTTCCTTTCAAGCATCAAGCCAAACTAGTAGATTTGAGTAACCTTAATTTCCAGAGGAAAAGAAACAGATATAGATTTCGGAGGGAAACTGCAATTTGGAAAAATAACGATACTTACTATATATTAATATTTACAGCTTTGTTATAACACGACGAAATGCAGTCTCCGATATAATTGAGCTAAAAAAATCATTTAAAGTGTGGAACTATTGAAAATTCATTTTCACTCTATATCTATTAAACACAAAACAGTAAAATTCCAATAATCAATTAAGACTCAATCCCATACGGATAACTGGATTTTTTTTCGTAATAAAGTATCTATTTCAATTAATTATTTTATAATGAAAATAGTAGGGAAAAAAACTACGTATATTTAAAGAAAAAATTTAATGAAAAGGCAAAACTTTTGCATATTAAGGTACTTACAAATGCTGGGCATTAATACAATATGTATATATGTTTGTACAGAGAGTACTGTAATTGAAAATTATTGCCTAATTCAAACTTCTCAGTCAAAGTAAGCAACTTCACTGTCTTCATTCGCTTTCGGGCAGGCAAGTCGTCCATCTTGACAGTGAAGATTTGCATATTGTCCCATATTCGGGCTGCTCTATCCACTTCGAAACATTTTCAAAGCTGGCAAATGACTCACTAACTGATAGTCCCATGGCTGCTTCAATTTGGACCCAAATCGACCCTTTAAATAAGTTTAATATCATTTGTAATTTGAAATCTAGGGACACATTCTTGATCGATTCCCTTATATTTTCAGCACTAACTTCTGAACAAAAAATGTTCTTGTTCAGAATGCAAAGAATGTTTTGGGATTCCACAAGTGACAAGACATTCTCATCTTTTCATTTCTCTAACCTTTCCTTTTCTTCAGCTTTTTCTCTCATTTTCCTTCTCTTTTTATAGTCTGATTAATTTTTCTGAAATCGATTAGAATAATTGGAACTCTACTATAATCGGAATCTATTCTATGTATTTTCTATTAGCTACGTGTTTAGAAAAGCGTAAACACGTTAGCAGCAATACTTTTTTACAAAAATTCATAAATAATAATAATAATAAAAGTAAATATCTTTATTTAAAAAAACTGCAGTATAAGAATGCAGAAAAAAAAAAGATTAACATATTTTCCTTATTCTACACGATTCATTTTCAAAGACCGAAATAATTACATTCTTTTGTGTTCTTGAATTAACTTCAGCTCGAGAATGGAGTGTTTCATGGTATAAGCAACTTAACATGGTATTCATATCAGCATTAATATTGCGGTTCAAATTTCACAATGAAAAATGCGCCACATTTTGTGTTTGTCTCGCAGATTACCCTTACATAAATTTTTCACTTCATGCAGCAGTGCTCAGTGAAATCGCCCATATGAGCTCGGCAGACACATGGAATGAAGATTTAATTTACATAGATTATACAGGAATTTAAAATAATGTTGTGATAACTGAAGGCAGGAATTTTCATTCATATGCGTGTGCGTCAAGGAAATGTTTTGCAAAAATTTGATTGGCTAATTTTGTTCCTGGACATCGCTTTTTCGGAAATAGGATTGTTATGTTAGGTTTTAAATTTCTTTTACATTATTCTGAGATATGTCACCATTTTATGGAGTTCTATCAGTCCCTCAAAGTTAAGTTTAAAAAATCTCGTTTTATTTTTTTGAAAAAAATGCATAACAATTTCGAAGAAAGTGTTTTGTATTGCAACTCTAGTGCAGTTTCGTTCTTTCAAAATATTTTGAAATAACGTATGTATTACTAACATTAATATTCATATTTTTGATCCTGCAAAAATACATTTTCTATTAAGGAAAATAGCAATTTTTCCTTGAACTATTCTTAAAGTCAGCCATTCTACTTTTTCAATTTTTTTTCGTATAAATAATTTAGTATTCAACATCAATTGGATTCTGTCTTTTCATATAAATTATTGTTATTTTGAAGTTCCTTCCGAATAATATCCGATTGTATATGCATCCATCTAGAAGCTTAAATGTCAGTAATGCTTACTAACGTCTTTTTTATCTTTGAAAAATAGAATTCATAAAAAAATGGCCCAAAAGTCATTCATGTTGCTCAACTTCTTTATGATTCACCTCCAGAAATGGATCACGTTTGGAGAAACAAATCAGAAACCAGAGAGATGAAGGAAATGTGTGTACGCATGGAACTCGGATATCGAGTTTTCGAAGCGCCACTTTTTTCACTGTCGGAAACAATCGAATTGGACAGATTCAATCTCGTAACAATTTCCTGTGCATTTTCGATTCCAATTTGTGTTGACAGAAATAATTTTTATTTCGCTTTCATAAACTCGCTTTAACTTCAAGAATTTGATGTTTCGTTAGTATATCCCAATTTCAGGTAAACGGATTGCATTATTTTTGCGTTATGATAATATGCAATTGGCTTTGATCCTAATACTAGAGTAGATGCTCGTTTTTTACGAACTCGTAGGAACGGCAAATTAATTCGTAAAATAGAAAAATAATGTGTTAGATTATTTAAATCAGATTTATTTAACGAAAATACTTTTTCTTTATCAATAAAATACTATATTAAAAATTATTTAGACTACACTATAAGAGAAAAACATATATATATATATATATATATATATATATATATATATATATATATATATATATATATATATATATATATGCAAACTAAGATTCATAGTTAAATATATTTACTTTCATTTTATGTGTGTGAATAATCAGGCAAAGTCATCATTTATCGTTATCAATTTAAAAACCAAGTTTTCAAAAATATACTTTTCCACTTTTTTCAAAGTATAAAATAATATCACAGTTTTCCCTTCAAAAATTTAGTCCTGTTAACCATTCAGGTGCTTGTTTGCCCTACATAATTTTCTCTTGTTCGATATCTGTAAGATCTTTTTTATTCTCATTCCATATGTTCTCAATACTTTCCTCGTCTTGTATTTCTACCGAACATATCACACGTTATAGAATACTATACTTGAAGAATCATCGAAAGAATTTTTATACAGTAAATGGTTTCTTTGACGGAGAATAAGAGTTGTAGCACCAGCATGCTTCCCTGTACCCATCCCTGAGTTGGACTCCACCAGTCAGATAGAGGTAGCCGGGTGGAGTCTTCGTGACTTTGAAGCAAGAAAGAGCAAGCAGAAGACCCCCAATACTTGGCCTGCCACCCCCAGAGATATTATTTCACTTGAGGGACACGCGGAGGATAAGAGTCAAATACGGCACCACAGATCTTTACCACCAAATGCCTGACTTTCATGTGTCTTTGACCATTGTTCCCACTATGTCTGGAATGTGCCCGCACGTGTCGCTTCGTACTTCTGTAAATAATAGTTCTCAACGTTATAGTATTAAATATCAAGTTAAAAATTTAAAAATATTTATGTCACAAATTTAAAAAATAAAACAAACAGGAAACTATTTCTCAGAAAATAAAGATCTCTATAAAAGAGATATTTTAAAATTTTTAGTTCTTAAATATAAATTAAAATTTCATTGTGTTTACGGTGACAGCTTAGGGGCTAGCCACTAGTTCCTAAGAACATGAGTGTTCATAAATGCGAAGTTTAGGAAAACGAGCGTCAAATGCATAATAGCGGAATCTCATATTATAAACAGATCATAATTTTATATTGGACAGTTTTTTATCTTTCTTGTAGTCCATCGGCTAAATATTAGTGGTTTTGACTTTATTTCAGCAGTAAAATCCAAATAAATATCCGCTTTCAAAAAGTATATCAACAAATAAATGTGTGTAGTCAAAAAATTTTTAGGAAAAAAATCCGTAGGAATTTCAAAAAATAAAATTCCTACGGATAAAATGAAATTAACTTTTTAAAAATATCACTTACCACAATCTGGGAAATTAAAAGAATAAGTGAAAAAGAGAGCAAAATATCTGTACCTCCTGATGTGCACATTTTTGCTGTAACCTGATGAATTCGGACATCATTCCCATGTAGAGACAGCATCGAGATTTATACCTAACGCTTATGAAAATCATCGCTCGCAGAGGGCCCGTACACATTTAATATTCGTACTTCACCCATTGCTGTAGAGGGAAAATTCTATATGGTTTGTCCCAATTCCAGAGTCGACTTAGTCTGTTGTTTACAACTACGAGGCAGTAGACTGTCTTTAGTAGTTTCAGAAAATCAAATTTTCATTTTTATTTAAATTAGCCTTTTGGAACTATCGCTCAAAATATTCTTAAAAATAAAGTAGAATTTCTTAAAGTAAAAGAACAGAATAGAAGTATCGCATGACGCTCGTATTTTAGGCAAGCAACTGTTGTGAACCGTTTTCGTATCGTAAAGATAGTGTGATCTAGAACACACTATCTTTACGATACGAAAACGATACGAAACTTCTGTTTGAAGAGAATGCTTGTAGCTGTTAAATGTTCGAAGGTGAATGTGTTAAAATTTTCAAGTGAGACTGCTAGTTCCGTTGTCAACCTCTTCTGTTTACCGCTGCTCAAATTACAAGGAAATGCACTGTGCTTAACTGCTTAGTCAGTAAAAATAATCTGTCGGGAATTTCATGAAATGAAATTTTATGTTTACTTTACAGAGTATATTAGCCGTAAATGAGACATGCTTAAGTAAATGATGATTATTGAAGCAAATGATTTCAATCACAGAAAGAGATTTATTTTTTTTAGTCTATGTTTAAAAATATTCAATGAATCAACAGAAGATTCAAACGGTATCTACTTTAGAATCTTATCATTTATGGACTTTCTTTCCTCGCTGGCATAAAAGTGTCGCGAGTCAGGTAAGCAATTTTTTTCAATTGGATTATTAGGACCACTGGTGAGGAATTGGTTATAAATCAAGAATAGGATATAGTCGTCTTCAAGGTGGTTGTGTTGTCAGGTCTCAAACGCAGGGACAAGATGGAATTCCCAAGGATTGCCTTCCACCGTTGGAGTTGTCCTTTTGTTTGCAAGACATTGCGACTAAAATGTGACCAAAATTTAAATGACAGCGTTCGTAATTAATTTATATCCACTCATTAAATAGTAACTTAGATTAAATTTAGATTCAGAGTAAGGGGCTCCAAAAGAACCTAGTACTGTCTGTAGTATGCACAGGAAACTAGTCTCTTTAAATAAGGGGCCCTAAAAAGAAGCCCCCTTATTTAAAGAGACTAGAATGTGATTGAAATTTAAATGACAGCGTTCGTAATTAATTTATATCCAAATACAGCCGATATATAACAGGTATATCCTGCATCCTATGAGCATTCATTAAATGTTGACCCAGGTGTTCAAATAAGTATGCCTATAAAGTTCCACATTCATGTAGAATGTGTAATGAAGTTTCCTCTCTGTAAACCACCCCTAAAAGTAGGATTATAAAGTTAAGAAACATCTCCCATTATAGAGCCATGTTTCTTAACTTGCATTATTCCAACGTGAACATCTTTTTGCAACTGTGCTTACTTCAAGAAGTGAAGTGTGGCGCTTTCCACCCTTTTTAACATTATCATCAGTATGCAATATTTTGAGGGTGAAGAATAGTATGTGAGGCATCGGATCATTACTTTCTGTCCACATTCTCACATATTTTTAAAACCCATCCGATTTCTGACTTCTAAGCCGTTGGTCCCAAGTTTGAATCCCTGTTCGGGCATGGATGTTCCTTTCTCTTCGCTGTGTTTCGTTGCCCTTTCTCCCAAGACGAGGAATGAATGTGGTTCTCCTTATAATCAGATTTCTGGTAGTATAACATGGGTAATGCCACTTAACTCCAAGACTTGGTTCACAGATTCCCACTGGATGTAATAACAAATGCGAAGCAGTTTCTGGACTTATTGTGACAAGGGATCAGTTCCCCAGCGCTCACTGTAAGGAAATTTATTTAATAAAAAAAATATATTTATTTACTGTTGCTTTTTACTTTTGAAAAATTATTTTGTTTCAGTGAAACACGTGTTTGCGTTTATTTCCCTGTGTACTCTTTTTTGAAAATGCACAGGAAAAATATTAAAATAAGGGAGATTTGACTTACATTTTTAAAAACTTTGCATCTCAAGAAAGTATTTTAAGCTTACCCCACCTCCATCAATTCAATTCGATTATTTTTGAAAGTTCCATTTGTTTTTAGGTGTCATTTGTGGTGCAAAACAGTGCTCTGAACTAAATAAGTAGTAAACATCGTTGAAAATAGTAAATAAATATCCAGAAAAATTCATTTTTTTAAATCCTTATTTTCTCATGAAAACTATTCACTCGTTTTCCAGTGGAAGCCGCGTCTTATTCGTAATCAATGAAACGCAAAATCACATTCCTTTGAAATCAAGAGTCGCTGCATCCCAATGCTGAAATCAACACCACTCAGTGAAATGAAAAACTGTTCCAACAGTCTTCAAGAAGAACCGTATTGGCAATCTTCTGTGGTTGAAATCTTTTCTGAGCCTAGGCGCATTATTGGTCTCATTCGCAATCAACGTTAATCCCATTTTCCATATCGTTAACCGCTCGTAATAGCTTCGACTCCCTCCTCGATTACGCAGTCGAAGGGGGGAGGCATTAATTGATAGATGGTGGCAATAGACCCAGGAGTGGCCTGTAATCACTTCTCGACCACCGGGCCCCTCTTACTTCCATCAGAATGGGGAGTTAATGTTTCCATTAAGGAGGAAAGGGGGGGCAGGCAGGATAAATCCACGAGATCGAACATGTCATGTTATTGGAGATGGAAGATTCTTGTGCAAAGTAGTTGTCCGTACGATCATTTGTAATTCTCTAATTGCAGCCTCCAACAGCTTTTCCTTCTCCAGTTCCAAGTTGGTGGGAGGGGAGAGATTTAAGAGGAGGCCACAAATTTGATAGGATATATTTTAGACAATGGAGGGGCTTCCCAATTTGTGCTCGAATTAGTTCAGAATCAGATGGAATGACAATTGGCTGCTCGGAGAATATTTCAAAACCTCTGAAACTCTTTTCGAGAAAATGTTTTAAGTATCAATCCAATATAATCACTTCTAAGCGAAAGTATGAGCGAGAAATACATTGAGAATCACGATACTTTAAATTGGTAATTTGTGATGAGTGTAAATGTGTATGCTAAACATGTCAAATGGAACAAAATTAAAGGACATTTTGCAAAACTGATAATGTTTATTTTTGTATAGTTAAATAATAAATTTTCCTGTTTTTGTATTTTTTCAAATACAATCGTTATATTTATATTGGTATCCTGCTATAAAAATCAATTATTTCCGTTGAAAAAATATTTACTTACTTATCAAAAACTATTTTTTAACCTAGATATTTATTTTTCGACTTGCAGTTCAATTGGTTAACCGTTATAAAATGCTTTGAATGTAGTTAATAATTATATCTAGAAACGTTAGGACTGTTCCTGCAAAAAAGAAACATGAACAGTGTAAACCGAAAACGTCCGGTGATAGTAACAATTTGAACCATCTATTTTTGACGGTGAATCAAATGCGTAAAAATGTGACTAATGTATTATTCGTACTTCAGAAAAGTTGTTTTTCTAGTCAGTAGTACAAAAGCAAATCTTGAAATCTTGTTTTCGACACTTTTTGTAATGTCTCCTAAGCATTTAAAAAGTGTACATAAATTCTAAACGAAAACGAAATAGTTTTAAATGTATTAAACTTGATACTATCATTTCTCCTTTTCTTACTCGATTATAAGACAGAATATTTCATACATCTGCATAAAAAAGCCTTACTTTCATCTTTTCGTAAGCATTACATCTGATGAAATAGATGAAAGGCCATGTACATTAGCTACATTAAAAGTGCGGGTAATTGGACATTTCTAAAGAGGCATTTTTATTTGTCACCGAGAATTCGTATGGTGTGCATGTAAGATGCCACTTGCAGTGATTAAAGTATGGCTAAGATTTTTCATAATACAGCGATCATTTTCACTCTTAAAATGATTCGTTTTTGAGTAATTTTTTTTAATGTTCTTGTTGAAATATTCAGCTGAAAATATTTAATGACTTCTTTACATTGTTAGGAGTGCAGTCGATCATTTAAATGACATTCATAGACAAAATAGTTTATCTTCTTAAAATGAACTCTTAGACATCATTCTTATTAACATATTATTTATCACGTATGTAGAGTTTTTGAGAAATTCTAACGTCCACATCGTTGATTAATTTAAAACGGAATAAATATGTCTTCGATTTCAAATATACATTCAATAAAAGAAAGTAAAATTGTTCGAAAATACAGATGAGACAGATTCAAACAATACATCTAAGAAAACCAGAACATAACAAAGGGTTTTTATGGATACAACGAACATAAATAGTTAAAATCCTGAAAATTTTAGAATTAAACTAAATTTTTTTTTGATTATTATAACTTTATAACATTTACCTGTAATTATAACATTTACCTGTATTATAAATAGATGGCGCTGCTCTCATAAATTGATATAAATAAACAATGTGTTCCAATTTCAGGTTATTTTATTCAATTTATTACTATATAGAATTAATAATAAACTTCACTAATGATTTATTTATGATTATAGACTACAATATATTTTAGTTAAATTGACTACAGTATATTTTAGTTCGATAAAAGGAGCACCACACGCATTATATTGTGAATTTTCCTTATTGAACAATGTCTCCCATGTATTTATTCGGAATAATTCGAAACGACGTCGACGTATATTTATAGACCTTTTAATCAAATATAATGCAAAGTTATACGTAATTTCAACTGTTATTTATTCAATGTTTATGCATGATAGCATATTTCATAATCATTCTTAAAAATAATTATTGGTAATTATGTATTATCCGAATAACCATTTTTCTCTAAAAGTTATGTTACTTAGTGTTAGAAATTCCCCTCCTTGTTTGATGCAACTACGATACTACTGTTATTAAACAGTCAAAAGATTCCATAATAATTCATTTTTTTTTCAAAATATGAGAAATAATAATCCAGAATAGTTAACTTTTATTTTTATTGAAAGAACTAGATTAGAACTTTATGTTTAACTACTAATAAATTTTTTGTAACTATTATAGAGAGTAATCAAAAATTTAAAATGTATGTTGCTACATAAAATAAAAATGTAATGGGGAATTTTTTTTGAAATAGTTCAGCCAGATCGGTCAATAATTTGCAGCATTTGGCGACATTTTGTGTTTTGTGGAAATGATTGGTGTAATCAGTAAGTGTTCAATTATTTATAAAAACAAGGTACTGCTTAATATATAAGGCAATCAGAAGTATACAGTTTGATTTCAGTTTAAAAATGCAATAGAAATTAATTGCTTTATGACTGTTTGCATATTATATTTATCCCCTATAAATTATTTTAGATTTGCTTTAAGTAAAATATAATTCATAGCTATTCATTCGATGCAAAATATTCATAGTGATGAGTCTTATGCAATATGAGCAAACTGCATTTGAAGAATGTACATTATGTCTTTCATAATTACCATATTACATTATTTGCTTAGCATTGCATATGCATGTGTGTGTAAACGTATATTCTATATAATTCATATTATTAATTCAGTATTAATTCAGTGAGTCTTACTCGCTGAATTAATAATCGGATAGTTTTATTTAATGAATGACATATATCATAAAATATATCTCATTAAAGCAGAATATTCTTCACTTTAATTTTATCCCAGAGAAATGATTTATTTGGCAAAAATTGATTGCAATAATTTTGCTTTTTAAATATCGCTAACTGATTTCTTTTGTTCGTTAAAATTTAATTTGAAATTTTATATGTTTTAAAACATGAAAGAAAAAGAAAAGCGGGATGAATAATATTAAATTAAAAATATTTCTTTGCAAGTCTTTATTTAAATTAAAAAATATATTTAATACTTTAAATTATTTCACTTGCTCTATAAACAATTCTTGTAATGCAAGTGCCTAAAGTTCAAGAGTTATTACCTTTTATTGCAATTTGCAGAACTATTTTTATTCCTTATAGTTACTATTAAAAGTCAAGATTATTCTGTACATGTTAAAAGTAATCAGACTCTACTGCAGTACAAGATTTTACAATGCGTTATTCAGACCATTATGATGTGGACAGTCAAACTGCTTACTGACCATAAGATAATAACGATTTCTTAACTATATCATTAATAAAGTATTTGTGCAATATTTCTTATTATTTGATATTGTTTATCTTGCACATTCAGATTAAATTTAAAAGTAGGACGTGCAATACATAATAGTTCTGTTCGTGAATGCTGATTTATATACTGATATTGTAAGATATCACAGAAAAAAATTTTTTCGATTGTAATAGCAAACACAGATTGAAACAGAAAAGAATAGATATTTGTGTTTGAAAATATCAAAAAAGTCTCCAAGTTAAAGATTAGTGATGTTCGAATGTTTCTTCGGAACACACTACTCCCTCCCCCCATGGTATATCTGGCAGTCTTCCAGCAGACGCAATTCCACGTCACCCTCCTTTTGTAGCATACATCGTCTGCATTCTTTTCTCCAGCAATGAATATCAGTTGCATGAAACAACCACTTTAATCCAATCAAACAGCACATATCATGTCCTCATATCACCGAAGATTCGAAAAAGCGAAAGCTAACAAGGATTTCACATTTTAGAGAAATTCAATTTCGAAATTCGTAAAGCCTCTTCTTTCTCCCCATGCTTATCGAGCTGTACTTCCCCCTATCATATTTCCTCCCCGCTTGGTCCCCCACGTCCTGATTTGAAATGCCTTCTTCTGCGCTTGTCTCGTCATATTGTTTTGTCTGCTGAACGGCTTCAGTGCTGCATATTGACGAGCTACTATTCCCCCCTGCCTCAATATTATTGTTTTCTATTTTTTGTATCCTCCCAAATTTCGATATCACAGTCAATATAATTGATTTAGGCTTTCTGTTCTTCTAGAAATAGTTTTATAAATTTCAAAAATATCTTTAACAATGCAGCATTTTGAGTTCCTGCAGTTTTCTGTAATACCCGCTTTTTAGACTGTTCGCACAAATTTTATTTGATAAAATATCAAAATAGTGTTCATGATCATGTTTTTCTTTGTCTCATTAACAAATTTTAAAACTAAATTATATCAAATTAGTGTAATACTCTCACTTCTGTAAATGAAAGATTCCAAATATTTTGTTTTTCTCGTTTTAGCCCGAGCAATAATTTTTTTAGTTTTTCCTACGTATGATAAAGAATTGAAATTACAGTAGAATCTCGGTTTTACTGACTCATAGAAACCAATCAAATGATTCCTAAAATCCTAAGTTCCTAAAGCAGAAAAATAATTTTTAATCAGCGATTCTGGACCAGTGCGAAGTTCTTGGCTTCGAATTCCACCTTGGGCATGGATGTTTGTAGTGCTTCGGAATCCACTTTAAACCGTAGGTCCCTTTTTAAATAGCCCTCATGTTCAAAAAATGACCGTTGAGCGACAAACAAATCAAACCAAATTCAGCCAGTGCGCCTCGGCACTTTTGTGTGCCACCAAATTATATATATATATATAACAAGTGTATAATGCTTTTTTTATTGCGAGCAAAACAATAAATGTACCCTGTTTTTAGAGTGCAAATTACATTTTATTTTACATTCAAAATTATTATCATAAACTAGTTTATACAATGTATTACAAGCAAAATAAATGCATTTTAAACGCATGATTTTGTTTAAGTTTCGGCAAATTTTGAAATCGTTAAAAGTTTGTCGCAACAAAAAAGATATAATCACTGTGTTAAAGTTTAAATTTATTTTTTTGAAAATTGCCCTGCATTTATTAAATACTTTTAAAAAATTTTAGATGCTCTATCAATCAAAATATTATTCACAAAATTTGTATTTTGTAACGCATGCTTTATATTCATAATTAAAAACAATTTTTGCTTTCATTTTTGTGATGAGAAATCAAGCATAGTAATCTGCTTAATATTTTGTTTTAAAATTTCATTTTATTAACGGAATTTTCAGTATTTTCACAGTAGCAAAGCACTTTACTTGTTTCTCCTGGAAAAGTGCATGCATCTTGTAAGAAGCACATGGTTTACACACACTTGTAGAATGGCATCATCTTAATCTTGCTTCATATCTGGAAGTTTTTGTGCATTCTTATTCACATTATGTTTTCAAGCACTTAATCTTCACGTATAATCCTTACTTGTAAATTACACCTGATTCCACATTCAAAACGCCTAGAAATGAAATTTCGAACAGAAGTGAATTTCTTTGTCGAAGTTCATGAATGGGTGACCCCTCTTCAATGAATTCGTCTGCTGAAATACATTTGAACTCGAGTTATCCAAATCAATTGGGATCGAACCCCATTCGGATAGTAATAAAAAACTCACGCGTGATTTATTGGAATTTTTTTTTAAAATAATTTTTTAATTATCGTTTGTTGAAAATGGGAGAAAAAACTATTTACAGAAAAAGAATTTAATAAAAAGGCAGTTTTTACATTTTATAATATTTCCAAATACTGTACATTAATACAGTATGTATGCATAATGCTATGAATGAAAGTCGCTGCTTGCGGAACATCTCATTTAGCGTAAGCCGTTATAAGTTTTTCGGACAGCGAAATCACGCATTCACTTGATAGTGAGAATTTGCAAGTGGTCCCACTTGGGCTGACGCTCCATTCTCTTCAAAGCTGTTTAGAAACCGGCAAATGCTTTTTTATCTAAGGGTCCCGCGTCTGCTGCAACTTGGACATGAAGATCATCTTCTTTCTCGACACTTTCAATAAATTTTGCATTATATTTTCAATGTGAAATCCAGTGTCTGACTTATAAATCCATGCTTCAATATCTTCAGATTTAACTTCTGAACATCTAGGAATTTTTAAAAGAATGTTTCTGAATTCCCATTGGGGCACATCTCTCCTTCTTTCACTTTCATTCTCGTCTTCTTCCTTCTTTTACTTTTTTTTTTACTTGAATTTTGTCTTACTTTCCGTCTCTTCTTCAGTCTAATTTATTTTTCTGAAAGTGATTCGGATAAACAAAGTTCGGATAGTTGGAGTTCTACAGTATTATTAGCTTTCTTCAGCTGTGGTGGTAATAAAATCTATGTGCCAAACTGATCTAGATATCATTTTAATCTGGATAAACGATTTCACAAGGCAATTTCAAATCACCATAATTATTTTTTGATTCTTGCTCTTATTTATTTAAGTTATTAGTTAAGTTATTTATTTTATTCCAATGCATAAATATGCATAAAATGCATAAAAAACGGAGAATAAACATATAAACCTGGAGAAATTCCACACAATTTAATTCATAGCCAATTCAAAACGTTAACGCAGTTGGTTATCCACAATTCAAAAAAGGTTTTATTAAAAGATTGGTCCATGTTTCTTGACCATAAAATAAAGAAAATAATCAGATTATCAAAATAAATGTAAGCAAATAAGGCATAAAAATAAGATGGCAAAATAAAAAATGAAAAATATTAATACTGGCGTAAGTAAGTCATTAGTCTTGAGATTCAAAAAAGATTGTTTACAAATATTGAAATTATTAATTTAGAGTTTTATTAATTAAAATATTATTAATTATTTATTAATAAAAATCTATTAACTGATGTTTTATTTTCAATGTGAGGTAAAAGCATTTTAACATAGAACTCCAAAAATATACTTTGCGAAAAAAAAATATTAATTAAAAAGGTTAATCTGTGGTTTGGGTATTCCTTTCTCGACAAATGGGCAATAGACGCGCCAAGCGTGGTAACCCCAGCTATTTCATCTTAAATGCACTCCTTGTGGGAAAAAAATGCACACCTTGTGTCAAAAAATACACTAGAATATGGAAAATATATTTTTTTTCTCCATATTCTAGTGTATTTTTTGTTATACAAATCGTAAAAAAAAAACCCATTGTTTTTGTTTTTGTTGCCATACCAACGGTGAAATTCGCTAAAAACACGGATTTCGGTTTCGTCACCATAGAAACGGCGTTTTTGCTGAGCATTCAACTCCGCGAGACAAAACACGCCAGTTGGCAACTTTATGAAAATGCGCCAATTAGAGGATTCAAAGCACATTTTCACCATTAAAAAAAGAATTTTGGGTGAAATTCTATGAATTTGTGTTTCACTTTTCATGGAATGATTTTCTTTAAAATTGAGGTGAAAAGTTTGTAAGAATTTGGAATTTTGACGTTTTTTTTTTTTTTTTTTTTTTTTTTGGATCTTTATTGCCTGTTTTCCTATTATAAGTGTAATTTTCCCTTATTACTATTTAATTTAATCCTGGTGTTAAACGTATGCCTATTACAGTTCTTTCCAACTGAGTTAAGTGAGTACTATTGAAAAAAATATTTATATATATACTTTAGCTCTTTAGATTTGATTTGAGCAATATTTTGTTTTTATATTATGATACTCTCCAAAAGTGAATGAAATGGAGGCTGACGTGGCATTCCTAGACTATTCACCACGCACAGCAAAAATAACTTCTTCAAATACACCAGACTTTGACGATGATCTTTCACTAACTATATTATTAACATCTGAATGCAGTGTGGAAAATGTTTTGATTTTCCTATGCCCCGAAAATGACAAAGGAGGAATCCCGAAACGCCCCTTTCATTTAAAAACTGAACTAAATAAGATTATCACGAATCCAAACGGTATAACCGAAGTCATATTTACTCGTCATGGGTTTCATATTAATTAAAGCAAATAACCCAGAAACTGACACAGAAATTAGTTGTATCCGATGTATTCTTTTAGTTCCTGTAACTCCGTAAATTCAAAAAGAGAGCTATACATCAAAATTTCTATTAACAAACATCCCAATAGACTTGGATTTAAATCTGCTCGCGGAAGAAATTTAAAGAAACGAATTAATAGAATCAAACATAAGACGTTTCACTAAGAAAGAATCACCCGAGCTTTCTGAAAATATACTTATCACCATTTACGACTTCAATATGCCAAAAGAAATTAATTTATTCTATTTGTGATTAAAAATAAGACTTTTCGTTGATAAAGTTCGCCAATGTGGCATATGCTATAAAGCAATCTCATCCTAATAAGCAATGCAAACTGCAAACTTCAATATGCAAACAATGCGGCTCGGCACTTGAACACAAAACATGCTCATCCAATACAATTATATGCATAAACTGCAAAGGCAATCATTCAGCTGATTATTTATCGTGCCCATCTCGTCTTAAAGAAAAAAGATTTCTAAAGTTCAAAGCAGAAAACCATTTATCATTTATGGAAGTGAGGCAACAATTCAAGTCCCCAAAAGATTCTTTTGCTGGAATAATCCGTTCAGTACAACCTAGTAGGATTAATAAGAGAGAAATTGAAGAAGGTATCAGTAAAGCAGTATCCAGAGTGAAATTACATATTATCGAAACTGACTGCATCTTTCGAGGCCAAATTACTAGCTCTACAAACTAGACAGGATGAAATGATGACAAAAATGTTCTCGTTAGTTAATAACACAATTGAAACATTTGCATTGAAACACAGGAACAGCTTGAATCCCCTAAACGAAAGTCTACCCGAAAAAGTTCTAGGCTGAGATCTTCCCAAAATAGAAAATGGATCAAATACTAATTTAATTCCAGAAATATCCAAGGACTTTAATTTCGGATTAACCTCTGAAGTCAGTCAAACAATAAGTGAGTACTTAGCCATGGAGAAGAACCCTAAATAGCCCTCCATAGACAAATACACAGGTACTACTTTGAGGCGCTTTCAAATTTTCTATATGTTTTTATATCAATTTCCTATATCTTCATGCATAATAAGTTTTCTGTTCTATCCTGGAATGCTAGAAGTATTTCTATAACAAGCGCCCATATTTTAAGTTCTCATATTTTACTTCAACAGGTGTTATTGTTATTCAAGAAACTTTGCTGAAAAAACAAGACCCTTTCTTTTTAACCAATAAAATTATATTTCGGAGTGACAGAGACCATGGTCGGGGAGGAGGTCTCCTAACTGCCATGGATAAATCATATCCAACTGAAATATACAACCCAACACGTCTTCCAGATGAAGGTCGAGAACTTTTGGTTGTAAAAGTATCCCTTTCTTCTTTATCTCTTTTCATAATAAATGTATACATATCTACTGGAAAATTTTCAAGCAATTGGTTAAACAGTATAATCTAAAGTATCAGATCACCTTTCATTACTCTTGGAGATTTCAACGTTAGACATATTAATTTTGGGAGTCTATCCATATCTCCCCAAAGTCTTGAGTTCTACGACTGGATACAAGAAAGTAACTTTTGCCTCTTGAATACTAAATTTTCTAAGCATTTCGGTCCACATCACAACCCCTCTCTTATTGATTACTGCATAGTCTCATCAGATATCTTTCATTTGTGCACTATCAATATCCATCCAGATTCGTTTGGTAGCGATCATGTACCTATAAAGACGATTATTTCTATCAATGGTAAAACCCAAAATGGCGAGCGCGGATTCTGTGGACTGACTTTTTTACTTCATTTTACCAGCAGTTAAATAACAAATTAGAAACTATCAACCAATTCAGTGATATCTGTCAACATAATTTAAATAAATTTCCAAAATGGCAAAAGTTCCCGCATAAATCCTACCTTCCTTGGTGGAATTCAAAATGTAGCTAACTATTAGGACAAAAAAGAAGACTATGGCGTATAGCCAAAAGGTCTTATAACGTTAACTCATGGAACACAATATAAGAAGATTGCAGCTGAACTCCACTCCTACATATTATCCATGTCCCGCTGTTTCTGGGAGAAAACTGTCATCTGCCGGCCAGTCCAAAGATATATTTACAGTATTCTAAGAAGTCTTCAAAATAGAGTATCATATGCACAGACTCATACCTATATATAATGGAATGATCCAGAGAAATATCTAACGCTGTCGCTCAAGCAAATCTTTTTGCAAATTATTACACATACTGTTTCTGAAGGAATACCGCTAGATTTCAGCACAAACTTCAAGTTTTCATACAACCAAACTTTTTCATTGACAGAACTACAGAAGGCAATTACCCAATGCAGAAACACATCAGCTGGTCCGGACAAAATCTCGGCAAATTATACTTCAAGGTACAGATCATAATAACCTTAACTCTCTCCTACATATTATAAATAAATCATGAATAACAAGAATTCCAGAGATCTGGAAAAAATCTATTATTATCTCCATTCTAAAACCAGGGAAAAGCTCTGATGACATCATATCATACCGACCTATTTCTCTTACCAGTGTTCTTTGTAAAACTATTGAGCGCATGATTATCAAACGGCTCACCAGCCATATATATTCATCGCCGATCCTCAACATAAATCACCACGGATTTTTGCAAATAGAGGATGAGACAGCATATTATCTATCATCCATCATCCAATTATATCTGCTCGATCCTCCAAAAAGTTTATTGTGTGTGTCACTGTAGATATTGCAAAAGCTAATGATTTAATATGGCAGGATGGCCTAATTTTAAAGCTATTAAATGCAAATATTAAAGGTAATACAGCACTTTGGATTCATAATTTTATCATAAATCGAAGTTTCCAAGTAAAATGGAGGGGTGAGGTATCAGACCAAATGAACCATGGAAGTGTATTATCTCCTTTTCTTTTTACCATATTTATGGCAGAAATTTATGAAATAATTCCCGATGGTATTGAGTGCTATATTTATGTAGACAACATAATATTACTGTATAAATATACAAACCTAGAAAAATTAGAAATCAAAATGGCAAATGCTCTTTTCAAACTACAGGAGTAGTGCCAACAATGGAAACTCATGGTGGATCCTCAAAAATGTTCCGTTATTAATTTCTCGACAAGGACGAAGCAGCCTAAATTCAATTTATAGTTCAATCAGCAACCTATTCGATGGAATCAGCATGTACGAATTTTAGGTGTGTATTTTTCACATAATTTGACTCTCCAGCATCATTACATACAAAAGAAAAAAGCCACTCTAAAGAAGTTGAATCCCCTGAAAGCAATTACAAGTAATAGGTGGGGTGCACGAACATTTAACTAATAAAGGTAACCCAGTCTTATATTGTCAGTGGGATGGATTATGGATGTCATGTATTCGTCACTGCCAGTAAATCAGATCGAAGAATCCTAGAGACTCCGTATCACGCCGCTATGAGAATTGCTACAGGGCTTCCGAAATGGACACTCATCCCAATTCTTCTTCAAGAAGCCGGAGTTTATCAACAAGGCATGAGTTGCTATCCTTAAGATTCTATGTACGAAACATCTGCAAATGGAAACTATCTCCTTGTGATATTTGTTAAAATAAAATTTCATTCAATCACATGAATAATGGCCAACCTCTGGCTATCAGAGCAAAAGACTGGTTTACTTCTTAAGGAATTCAACTACACCAATTATTAAAAATCCCAATTTTAATTTCTTCAAAGAGAATTGAAGAAAATCTGGTAAACGTAATAATAATATACTCTGGCTTGCATTTCCAGTCGAAAAATATACCCAACGATATTATTTGTAATAGGTTTAATGAATATTATAATTCCTTTTGGCAAGACTGTTACAATTTTTACCGACGCTTCAAAACAAGGCTCAAACCTGGGAATTGCAGTTTTCAATTCTAAAACCAATGTATCGATAACAGGTAAAATGCACTCTAAACTCAATATTTACCGCATAAGCAATGGCTTTTCTTACTGCTGTATCGAAAATTTGTGTACAGGCAGAAAGATATATAATCTTCACTGATTCATATTCACGTCTCAAATCTTTATCTACTTGCAATCAAACATCTCCTGTTATCATTCAAAAAATAAAAATTTTATTAGCAGTGCAAACTTGTCAAGAGATGCTATTAATTTGGATCCCGGGACATTCGGGAATCCATGGAAATGAGATTGTTGATTCTCTAACAAAATCCGCAATTTTCAGCTCTTATTGTCTGAAATCTATATCTCCCGAAGACTTTGTACATTACATAAAAAACATTCCAGCTTAAAAGATTAAACAAGTGGGAAAATAGCAAATATGCTTCCAATTTTTTACACTTGATACCCATAAGCAAAAAACACTTACTCTATTCCCAATCTCCTTTAGAAGATATATTGCTATCTAGGGACCGTACCCGAATCTATCCTACAAAAACTGTTCTATTCAGATTCCACATGTCCTCCCGTTGTCTGTGTGGGAAGCCTGAAACAATCGATCATATTATATTATTTTGCCCTTTATATAATGACCCGAGAAATGATCTCCATAAATCCTTGGGAATCGGAGCTTTATCATTTTCTTGGATGTTTGAACTGTCCTCAAATCCAAAAGGGAAAACTCGAGCTTTATGCGAATTCATGAAAAAACTTAGATTTTGACATAATGATAATATTTCATAAAAACCTCATCTAATACTTATCTATAATTGGAGAACTTTTGTCTCTACTGATCGAAAAGGAACCATTTTCTAATCCCATGAAACCTGTTTGCTGAGAGCTAATTTAGATCCGGCGACTTTGTATCAATATAGCCATGAACAATCAACAATAAGGATCAATCCAACAATACAATACCAATCAATCAACTATTTGTGTGTCTTCTCTCCTCAAGGTGAGCTATAAGCAACTATAGCAACGAGCTCCAAAACTGCCGGCCACAACCCAACTCATTAATTAAAAAACTTTTTTATAAAAACTTAAATCGTCCTTGCTGATTTAAACTAACCATAAAGTGGATGTTTTACCTTGTCTCTTTTTCTTCCCTTATTTTGTCAACGTACTAATGGCTTGAATCAATGGAAAATGGTTTATCAACCCAATGCTTTGGCCTATATACAAAAAAGGGCTTTATTAATAAACTGAACTTCATCAATATTCTCAAATATTAGATGGTAAAATTCGCTTTGTTTGCTGCCGCTCGATGCAATTTGAAGGCAGGCCGCAAATTCGTTGAAACGTCAAATTTACGACGCCGTCTTAATGCTTTTTCGTATTTTATTATGTGTGACGTAGATTAATTACTATCTGACGTCACGGATATTTTAACCCAATGAAAATTGCAATAAAATGGCGTAGTCATTATCTCAATTAAAACGAAAGAAATAATCAGTTTATTGTTAAAGTAATTTAGCTTGTAAACTGTAATTACATTGAATTGAATGAATTTGTACTTTTATTTCTTTAGATTGAAAAACTGTACTTTTATTTCTTTAGAAACAAGAAAAAATTCGAAATATGTAGAAGTTTCGGAGTTTCGTAGTATTTAAAATTTGCAAATGCAGTGCGAAGTTATTTCATTTCAAGAAATATTGAAGCATTGGTAAAAAAAAATGGTCAAGCTGCTTTGGGTTGAAGGTGCAAACATATTTAATATAAGTACAAAGAGATGAAATATTTTACTCAAGTGTAATATAACGTACAGAAAATAAAATATTTCTATGTACTTCCGAGGAAAGATAATTTGTAATTCCTTTTTTCCCGAATGCTTCGATATTTCATAAAAAGTAACACCTTTGCACTTATTCTCTAAATCAGAAAGAACCCACAGAAAGTTATCTTCTCATCGTTATTCACGTCTAAAAATGTTATATTTAGATGTATGTTATTCTCAAATTAAATGTGTCGATATGTTATTCAAATTTTATACAAGTGATTCATGTGTAATACCATTGGTTACGTTTAGCTTAAAATTTGAAAATATTTTTTATGCAATCATAGAAACATATTTTAATCTTCTGATGTATATGATATTAAAATTTTAATTTCAAATGAACACAAGCAGTCAAAGAAGGGTCTTAAAATTTTCCAAAATAAAAATTCCCCTTAAATGCATTTTCATTTAAAAAATATAGCTATGATAAATACAATTCAAAACTTCTTTATTATTCCTGAAATAGTCAAGGGACAGAATTTTAAAGATGAAATTATTTTATTGTAAACTATTTTTAAACCAAACTAATTTCATAAAATTTATTTACACTGTAGAAATGATTATAAGGTCACAATATTTGAAACTTCCTTGTTATTCCTTGTGTAATCAAGGACGTAAATTTAAAATTAGAATTATACTTGATTTAATCAGGCCTAGTGCGACCGCATGCAAATTCTCTGTGTCAAGCGGAAGCGCGACTTGGCTGCCCGAGCGCGGATGAAGGAGGTGAAACAGCTTACTTTGAACGAGACGTTCAGCAAGCAATGACTTTCATTTACAGCAGTGTATGTACAAACTGTGTACCTTGTAAGTACCTTAACATGCAAAAGGGCCCTTTTACGTTAAATAAATGTTCTTTTCATCAAAAATGTGTTAATTTTTTTATTCATTATTTCAATTATCATTGGCTTAAAATATCCATGACTTCAGATAAAGTTTTATCCTCTTCACACATCTTACTGAGACGGCGTTGCAAATTCATCTGGTCGACGAATTTGTTGCTTGCTTTCAAATCACATTCTTCGAGCGACAGCAAACAAGGTGAAGTCCACCATCTCATGTCTGAGAATAGTGTATGAGAATAAAATTTTCATTTTGTTAATAAAACGATTTTTTATATGCGAGTCAAAGCTTTGGCTTAAGAAACCGTTTTCCATGGATTCAAGCCATTAACACGTTGACAATGGAACTGAAGAAAAAGCAAAATGGAAAAGAATCCAAAACATACACTTCATAATAAGTTTAAATTGGCAAGGACGATTTAAATTTTTAAAAATTTTATTAACTAATAGAATTTTAAGTTAAGTTAAAGTTAAAGTTAAGTTAAGTTAAGTTACGACAAAAAACTGTTTTGGAGCTTTATGCTCATAGGCTTATAGCTCGCATTGAGTAAGATAGAGTTTTTATTTGATACCTAAATCATTTGTTCCTAATTTTTTGCAAAAGAAGGGCGAAATGAAAATAGAATTTTAAATTAATCAAGTTAATAATTTCAATAATTGTAAATAATCAACTTTAAATCTTAAGACTAAAGACTTGCTTACACCACCGTAAAAATTTACTTTTAATCTTTACCTTTAAAAATGCATTTTTTGATGCAAAATGCAAATAAATAAAAGTAAAAAATTACATTTTTAATTATGTAAAATCTTATTTCTTTTTAAGACAAAATATTTTGAGAAATTTCTTATACGATGAAAATATGTAATACTAAAAAAATCGCGTGGGGAGAAATTTTATTTACATTAAATCCTCATCATGGAATCAGATTGTTTAAAATGAAAGCAGTTACTTAAGATTTAATAATTTTGTCTCTCGTTCATCATGCCCAGCTTTTTATTTGTGATATTTCCCAGACAGATACAGGGTTATTTCAAAAGAATCATTGAGTTTCCAACGCGTTTATTTTAAAACATAATTATGCTACAACAGTGAGTTATACACTGTTGTAACGTAATTATATGGACACAAGATTGACGTCCATCTATTATAGATGTTCAATAAGTGCTCCTGTAGTGATTGAGCAGACGTCAAAGAGATAGTTTAGTTCTCTCCGCGCATTACTCTTTTTGGTCATGTCGATGGTTGAGAATGCCGATACGATTTTCCAACTCAGCCAAAGTGGTAAGCAACGGTGGTACACAGACATGTCCGTAAACAAACAGGTCACATGATAAAAGGTGCTGAGTGATTCGAACTTTAAAAATTCTAGAACACAAAATAATTTCTGCTCTACAGTCCTTTTTTTGAACATGACAATCGTGCAGCAACCCTGTCAGTCACATGCACATTGCACATACGCAGCATGAAACTGTAGTTAATGCATCTCTTTTACGTTGTCATAGAAACATTTGCACTTCAAAATTCGAAGTTAGTAATGTATCAGAACTGGAGGATTCATTTATAATAATCCTGCATTATACTATTTGCGTAATATTACGTTTACAATGCAACTATATGCAACTTGGCTTGATATTTATTCATTTTCAAAGTCATGGTAAATCACTGAACTGTCAGATTAACTTTACAGTGGCAAACAAACTTCATTCTATATTAGAAACACACAGGTCGAACATAATACACAACTTCTTGAATTTTTAATTTTTGAATATTTTCTACATCTCAAAAGTTTCTCTTAATCTGAGATAAAAAATAATTTATTAGAGTGCATATAATCTTTTTTTATTGTCTACTTCACTTTAAACATTTCACATTTAGTTCCCGAAACACACAAATACAATGTGCAAAGAAATAATTTTTTTTTCACTTTATGGTTGGAGACTAGTTTTTCCTTGAGATAAATTGATCAGAATAAATTTTTATCTACATTTTTACATTTAAATTAGTTTTCAAAATTATTTTTAATAACTAAAACATCAAAGTTAATCAAATCATTCTTAATAAAGCAAAAGAAATTTTTCTGAATAAAAAAACTTCGCCCACATTGGTATTGATTGGTTAATAAAATTGATTGAGAAAAAAGTGAAGAATCTGGTTTTACCATGCGTAAGGCAAACATTTTTTCTTAATTTAAAAATATATAGTTAGAAGCTACAAGTAGTATGTAAATGAAGAAGAATTCTTCTCTGACCACCAGGGTTAAACACTCCTTATGTAAGACAGTATTTAAAATAATATTTTCTTTTGTAATGTTTTATACTTTGGTTGCTGTGTCACAAATTCAACTAAAATAAGAATCGATTTGTGATCTTCACTTGACTCAATCACAGATAATTTTGGTGGGAATCCGAATGGTAATCACGTTAACTATTTTAGGACTTCAATCTTGGTACTGGTATGGAGGATCTAATCTTGGTACTGGTACTTAAAAATATTGCTATCTCAGGTGTCAACTTCACCAATGAATTATGGCCCAAACTTCTGAAATAGTTGGCTGAGAGAGCAATTTTCTGTCAACAGAAATAGGCAACTGGAAACTACACAAAATTAATAACAACGTACTGTTAAAAAAATATATATAAAGGCAAAATAAATAGTTAAATATCTGGAAATTGTTCATGATATTATGTGGGTTTCCATGGCCTCGTGTTAAAATGGTGCTCTTTAAAGCAAAAGGTTCCAAGTTTGATGGCAGCCATCACTGAACAAAGTAGGTGGGTGTTGCGCTTCTGGTTTTGGCTGACACGTCTATCGGGGTGTTCGCATAGGAATTTTCCGAATTTTTTGGCCTTGCGACGCTTACTATTAAGGAAACGCCTTTCCGGTTAATTGTACTGTGAATATTCAAATGTTTTACAACAGACCTCGAAGTTGCGTGAAAACAATGCAATGGCATAATTGAAGTATAATTTATATTTTATCAAATGAAATAAAAGGAAAATTTGTAAGTTCAAAAGCAGGGAAAGTTTACTTAAAAGACACAAAATAATTTCATGAATATCTTTTGTTAATTTTTCTATAAATTATATAAAAATTAGAATTAAAAATATATTAAAGAGCATTGAAGCAAAAAAAAAAATTTAACATTTATATATTATAAAATTACATAAAATTTAATGTTTTAAAATTATTTAAATTTCAAAAGTATTCAGTTAAAGTGGCTGATTAACAAAAAAAAATTGTTAAATTTCTCATCAGTGAGAAAAGAACCGAAAATACTTTAGAAATTTGTAAATGACTCCCTCGTTGCAACACTGAATGAGAGTTGTTGCCATCATTCCTTGCCTTGTATCAACAAGCAGCTAGGAGTGGAAATGAATTGCCGGGGCGATAGTGTCTGCTTTCTGCGTGGGAGGGAACAGATGCTGGTGCCAATGGCACTTCGAACCCATCAGTCGTTAGTCTGCAGGAAGATGACCGCGGGTCATTATCGCTGAACATCTTGACCAACATGAGTGGAGGAGAAGGAAGGAAAAAATAGGACCCTCAGGATCTGTTGCGTCTTCAGAACGTGATGCTGCTCGTAAATCCCGAGCGAAAAAAAGTAAATCTCAGATTGTGAAGAATTCCCCAAATCCAGATCACTTTTGTTCTTCATCACTCACCCCTGGAAAAATATAAGCTTGCTTCTCTTTTCGTAAACTTTATTCTGATATGGCATTGCTAAATGGTATTGGTAAGACTTTATTGGAGAAATAGAATTTCAGTGAATTATATCACAGCTTAATCATCTGTATTGTAACTATTTGCTAAAATTACCGCCTAGATATTCTAGATTTTATGTTAATTTGCAAAAGCTATATTTGCGACAGCTGTATTTTGTTACATTTCTGGAAATTAAGGGTTACTAGCGAGCATCACCGCTTACTTTATGCGACTCAAGACTTTCAAGGGAAAATGTACATGAAGATTTCGAAGAAAAATTTGTAATTTTGAAAAATAACGATATTTACTGTTTTTAAATAATGTTTTCCACTTTTTAAGAGATTTTTAACATTTTAAAATTATATTTACAATTTTTAAATGATATTCATTATATTTAAGTGCTATTTACAATTTTTACTTAGTTTGCACCATGAAATGAGTTCTGGAATACTGAACAGCTAAAAATAAATCAAATAAGCAATAAATTGCAAACTGAATAGTTGAACAGAGAATAAGCACTGAACAGCCAAAAATAAACGTATAAATCGTTGAAAATATGAAAACTGTCTCTACAGTTACAAAAGGACTTTTGCGTTCCGCGGAGTTTTGGTAAAAAAAAAAAAAAAAAAAAAAAAAAAAAAACGTTAGATGCAATACGCTAAAGCAATACCTTTTCGAAAATCAAAAAATTATTAAGTTCATCATTACGCGTTGTAGGTAAGTATTAATCTCAGAAGAAGGAGTAATCCAATCCTATTTCTCTCTACCACAAGCAGATTTGATGCGAACTTTAATTGAATTTCGAATTGATGCGAACTTTAAATTGGGGTAAAGAACCACAACCCTACAGTCTTGCAACAAAGTTCCCAAAGATTTTGCTACGTGGCATTGGCAACTTTACCATGCAATCATATCATTGTTAATGACTGTTTAAATTAATTGCAACCGTTATAATAAAAAGTTTGAACTAAAACATATCCTAAGTTTTAAGTTAGCCTAAAGCGCAGCATTCTAAATTCACTTCAATTTTTGCAGACTTTCGGATTCAACAGTAGACAAAAAATCGCCGTTAAATGAAATAAGAACTTAATTTCTATAAAATCAAATTATGTAGTTAAAAAATATTAAATTTACAGGAATACATATTTTTCAATAGTATACACGGTTTGGACTATCTACATGCATGTCTGACTGGGGGGGGGGAGATACTTGGCAGTTATTTAAATGCTCTCTTTAGATAATACGGGACATTATCCATGAAAAACTTTTCCAGAAAAATCAATTAATGAAATAAGTACTAAAGAAGCCTTTGATCGTCACGTTGTCCATTAATCTGTATCCAAGCTTGTATTTTATCTTAGAGTGTAGGTTATACTAATTTCGCTAGGACATAATCACATGTTTTTTTAGTTGATTTATAAACTTATATTGGCATATTTTTAAATGAATAAAAGAAATTTGAAAAATATTTAAATCAATCAAACATCAGCGCATTAAGCAATATTTAGCAATAAAAAGGAAATATATTCATAAATTTTTCCACTGCCGCTGCATTTTGCTTTTGATACTTTACTGCCATGTCACAACCATAATCAGTAAATATTGAGGTTTGATATTTTATAACCATATAATGGTGTAGTTGTGAAATTATTATGGCATGACAATACATGACTCCCGTAATAACTTCTTCAAAAGAACAACCAAAATACATAACTCAAATAATTTCATTTTTTTAAATGAAAAATGATTATAAATTGGTTCATTATGAAAGAAATTTTCAAGCAGACTCCACCACGTGGTGGACGCTGATAATATTCATTAGAACTTTATGGGTCCTCATAATACACGATAAGAAGATATGATTATGCATAAATTATTCTGATGCATAAATTGTGTGCCGGCAGGGCTTGTGTCCCCCGCAGAGGTCGAGCCATCCATTCTTCTAGGCTCGGGGGAAGGGAGTCATTTATAATGGGTGTAGGAGGATCTGAGGGGGATTTATCCGTTGCCCTAGTGTCTAAATTAATTCGCCGCAATATCCATGCACTTGACGGACAGGGGAAGACAGAGAGGGTAAATTGTGGCGAGGGTTAACAAATCCTGTTCAGAATTGTGTGTTCCATCACCATAGAGAAAATGCCTAATCCTTAAAAAATATCTTTCATTAAAGTAGTAGGTACATCTTAGTTGCTTGAAGAGGGAAAATCAGATATTAAGGGTGTTGAAGAATGATTTTAATTTGAAGAAAGATGAGCTAGACTCCAATTTGAGGAATGATGAGGCAAATACGATAGCACAATTCCTATTTGAAAACAATGAAGCAATCAAGAGGAAAGATCTATTTGCTGAAACATTACACTGAAAATAAGGGGAGTACGGCTACAATTTGGAAAAGGCTCAAGCAAATAAAATGATTGGTTTGGTTTTCACTCAACGGTCACTTTTTGCATACGAGGAATAATGAAAGAAAGAAAAGGAAGAAAAAAAGATGAGAACGACTTTTGTTTGTAAAATGATAAAACATAATTAAAGTTGAAAAAAAATCGGCAAACTATAATACATATTACATGATTACAATTTTTATTTTATAAAAAGACTGCTGAAGTAAACAATGTATCATGGTTCCTATTTGAAAAATGATGAAACAAATAAGAAGAATTTAGTTTTAGTTTATTAGAAGATAAAAATATGATGAATATGGATTCAGTTTAAATAGTGAAAGATTCAAATGAGATGAGCTCTGTTCCTGCACGTAAAATGATTCAATATAAACGATAATCAAAGCTAAAATTCGATAAAAAAAATAATAAATCAAACAAAATATTAAAATAAACTAATAATTTAATTATTTTATTTGATTTTTTTTATCGAATTTTATTTCATAAAAGAAGAAGCAAATAATTTTTCAGCGCTCTTCCACTTGAAGACAGTTGAAGCAAATATGAAGAGTACATCTTTACTTTCAAAAATGCAGATATTAATAAGATAAATAATCCTATTAATTTTGGACTGCATAATATTATTTTAAGAAAGAATTTCAAATGGAAATATAAAAGTAAACTTGTAAAATATAAAGTGCATCTCTCTCTCAGAATTGTTTCATTAATTGCTAGACATATTTTAATAATATAATTTCATTCTGTCTAGATTTTTTGTACTACTATCAGGCGCTGGAAGATATTTAAGTGCTTTCAGTATGAGTTATCCTTTTGGGACGCATTATGATGACTTTGACTGCGGGACAGCAGCAATAACATTTGCGATCGATAAATTGGAAAATTGTTCTGAACACAATATTGCGTTTCGTATCGATGCTCAAGTTGCTATTGTGTCTCTTACAAATTCACGGTGAATTGAAAACGCCCAAGTTCATTTCTGTAGAATGAATTAAACTGAGCTCAAAAAATATGGGGAAACTTTATCCTCCTGTGGATTTGTAGCCATAGTGACACTTCATTTTTGGAAATGAGCAGGCAGATTGCATTGCTAAAGCGGGATCTCTTAGGTCACAACATGGCTCTCCTCTGCGTAACACCTTAAGAATCGCTTACAGTCAATTAAGATAACAGAGCCTCCAGGTATAGTGATGCAGCTGTGGGCAAGAGGTCTTGCCCAACAAAAGCAGTTGGATTCTCAGTTCTCTGCCTCAATCTGTTAAAGATTCTCGCTTTTTTTTTCTTTTTTTTTACTTACTGGTTTCGACTATTTTTTATTGTTGTTATTTATTATATTGGGGCAAGCCAAGTTTGCTAGCTGACGGCTAATGATTATTTGCAAAAGCATTTACAACTTATTAGAATCAAGGATTTAGTTTGTTGCCTTCTGGGCCACGAGAGATATATGGATGGTGATGACATTGACAAACTGTCTTAAAGTTTCAAGAAGAATACATGAATGGTAATTCCTTTTTTTTAGTTTCTTCATCCATTTATTAGGCTGCTCATCAACAAATGGCAGGTTTATGGAAGATGAGCATAGGATAAAAATAAACATTTTTTAGTTTCCAATTATAATTTCAGTCTATTTTATTATGTTGATTTCCATTGGCTGGAAATGTTAGAATAAAAATATGCTAGTAATTATGAATTGCAAATAAATTTTCATACGATTAAGGAAAACTAAGCTCTTTTGTTCGTAATTCCGTTTTTTTGCGATTAATGCTTACAGAATAATATTCTTTTGCTGAAAAAAATGATCGAAACATTCGTTCCACGGTTATACAGTCCAAATTCGGTATATTTGTTACACATAGAATTTTTTTTAGTATTTAGACAATATTTAAGACGCAAAAGTACTGTGATCATTAACAAAGAATTATTGCCAATGCCTGGTGTGTCGATAGCGTAAATAAAAGTTACTGATTATGTTCATAACCAATGGTATCTTTTTGTAGCATTGCATTGTTTTAAGTTCATAAAATACATCAAATTATACGAGAGTTGAATCATCTTAATATAGCTTATCATAATTACTTATAAAAATTTATAATTTTTTTGTAATACCATCAGAGTTTATCGACCAGCTACCGGATATAATTTCTAATAAATCACGTAAGACATTAAAATTATGTAATATATACCCAATGGAAAGAAGGTTCAAGGATTTTCTAACGTGTTACGTGAAGAAGAATCATTCAGAATATCAATAACACTGAAATACACAAATATATGTATTATAGTAATCGAATATGCAGCACCTAGTAATGCATGTTAATACTAAAATTCGATACATTTATTAAATCCTAAAATAAATTTCAGTAAATATAATACATTCAATGGCAAAAACTAAAATAGTATGTTTAGCTAATATTAAACTTAGATTATTAAGTTCTTCAAGAGTGTGTAGATTATTTAGGGGAATGGATTAGGGATAGATTATTGCTGAAGACTTCTTTCTTCGAACTGAAGATACTCAACAGAGCCAAGCCTTCATAATTTTAAACACTGCTCAAATGGAGAGGTTAAAATTGAATCATCGCCCTCTTTATACACTTTTTTCTTTGGTTGGATTGGCAATTGAATCCACTATCTACCAGACTCCAGAGCGGGACCTTTTTCCCATCTAATTTTAAAGATAAGGATTTGTATCTTTGGGGAGTTTTGTAGGCATTTAATAATGGAATAAGTGTCTATTGAAACAATGTAAAAAAATTTAACGTGTTACGTGAAAAGGAATCATTCAGAATATCAATAACACTGAAATAGACAAAGAGCCGTAAGTTTTTATTTTCTTAACACTTTAACCAATAATGATTTTTTCATATTTCACTCTGCAGAAATTTCTATTAACACTGTGACATAAAATTTTTTCATTGTATTTAAATTTGCTGAAACCTGATTAAAAGAGCAGAGATAAAGCTTCAACTGGAGCTTATGTGAGCAGTTTATCTGATGTAAACGAGATTTCTCGTCACATACATAAATTCAAACTGCGATTTCACTTTCGGGCGGAATTTATGAGGCAGTACAAATACATGTTTTACGTTTGCCTCTTTATAAAGCAATCATTAAAAACTTATTTCAACCAAGGCAATAATAAAATACTGCGGCGAAAAAATCCTCACTTTCCGAAGCTTACTTTCGAGTTTATTAGACATCAGAATTTATGTTTGGCGCATTCCGCCACGGCGTTAAATAAATTCTAAGCCTCAAAACAACTTGAAAAAACGGTTTTATGGATAACATTAGTGTTCCGAAGAAACTCCGGCGTAAATGACCCCATTTCTTAAAAATGTGCTCGTCGCTGCCCCCTTTTTATTAAAGGAAATAGCCCTGAAATAGCCCTAACTTGTGTGGCCGGCTTCCCGAAGGCTCGCTCACTAATGGCCCTGAAAGACGCAGAGATCGAAAATCCCTTGGTATACTCCCCGAGCTCCCGTCCCTTCCTTTTCTTCATTTTTATTACATTTTTTGTGATGTTTTACTTGGAAGAATTCCTAAATTATACATTATTCATACCAGTGCTTAGAGGGCCCGTTACGGTTATGAAATCTTCCAACAGCACTTTTTCCCATCCTGAGAGTTGGGTGGTGAATACTGTTTTGTAATTTTTTTTTCTTATCTGCCACTTTTTTATGCAGTCCTTTCATTGAAGGTTTTCTATTTTAATCAGAGTTTGGTGTTCAATTCTTCTGCATCAATACATATTCAGAAGTGGCTCTGGAATCTTTTGATTCTTGGTTCACTCTTACAAGAGCCATAAAACTGTGTTTGATCAATTATTAAATAACTAATCAAACAACCTTTATGGATCTTATAATAGAGAACCAAGAATTCGTAATCATGTAAAAAAGTATGATTGATTTATGTTTGTTTTGAATGCATTTTGTAAATCACTTAAGCAAAATATATAAAGTAGAAGAAAGAAACATTAATACAAATTATCATTATCAATGTTTTTTTATTTTTTTATTTTTTACTTTTTGTATTTTTCTTATTCCTTCTATTTGTTTACACTCTCTTTCTAAGTATCTGGTTCAAATTTTTATCGTTAATTGAATACTTTTTTTTTCATTCACTCGAATTCAAATAGATTTTTTAAACTTGCAGCGGATGGATTTGGTGCTAATATAATTTTCTAAAATATGAATTCATGAATTAAATTTAATTAATTAATTTTAGTTTATATGAGAGAAAAATTTCACATATATATATATATATATATATATATATATATATATATATATATATATATATATATATATATATATATATATATATACATATATATATATATATACTTTAATGAAAGCTACAGCCAGTTATTATTTTAACATTACAAAACTAATCCATTATTTTGACTATTTTCTTCCAAAAAATAATGTCACAAATATTGGACATTTTATTTAATTTTCAAAGAAAGAGGGAAAATACAATTTGTTTACTTCAATTTCATATTCCTAGTCACAAATTTAGAAGCTGACTGCACTACATTTTATAAGTATAAAATACGAGTGCACACACAGACACTAAACTGCGCAACTTGGCAACATATTTTATTTTGCAGAAATGTTTGACTGGATATTACATGAATATAATAACAGTCTAACACTTCATTTATTAAAGACTTTCAAGAACACGGTTCAACGATATTTAAAAAATTGAACAAGACGTAAGTAGGAATTAGCTGTAAAACGTTTTTCGATATTTCTTACTGTATTGCTGTTTGCATATTTTAAACTTCATGGATTCAGAAATAATTTTTCTAGTAATTCTGTTGAATAGAATTAAAGTGGCTAAACTTTGAATCGATCAGTATGTTCATAAAAAGGAAAAGGAAATACATTGTAATTTATGTGTTTTACACATAAATTTTTAATGAGCATGTTTTTCATTTAAATGTTTTGCTGATTGTAAATAAGCACAAAATAAACGGTTTTCCTGAATAATTCTGTTTTATATCTAGTTTTTTTTTCATATTTAAAATAAAAATTATATAAAAACTAGATATTAATGGCACGAGCATTCGCCAATCAAATGGTCGATTGAACTCCCATTCGTCGTTTCCTTCTGTTATATTTGCGGGGAGTCAAGAGAATTTATTTTATTTTTATCCTTACTTTTTCTATATTTAAATATAAGTGGGAATGTTTTTATCCCTTTGAATTTACACTAAAACCCATGTATTTTAATATATATATGTATATAAATATTTATATTTAATATATATATATATATATATATATATATATACATACAGATATATATATATGTATACATATATATAAAGAGAGAGAGGTCAATCTCTTGAACGAAAATAAAAACAATTTAATTCACAAAGGAAGAACCTACTTTTTTCTGTGTGTTAAGAGCTATTTTGAATAAAATTAAAAAGGAAGATAGCTTTAGATAACAAGTACTATTATAAGTTTAGGACCTATTAGAATGTATAAATCAATTACTTTAAAAGTACACATTACCTAAATATAGAAAGGTATGGATCACTAAGGTATTTTCCTCAATTTTTGTGTACCAAGAATCCTAATTTCCACAATAAAGACTATCCATTCACATAGTGCATTCTGTATTATTAACCATAAAGTGGTTGTTTCTTTCATTCCAGTTGAGATCATGATTGCACACTTTATTACAATTCTCAGTAGTTTACAGTATCCATGACGTCAGATAACGATTAATCTATTTCACGTCGTATTGAGACGACATTCTAAATACAAATCGTCAACGAATTTGCTGCATGCATTCAAATCGCATTCTTCGAGCGGCAGCAAACAAAACGAAGTTCACCATCTAATACCTGATAATTTTGTTGATAAAATGGAATATATATATATGTGTGTGTGTTTACAATACGCACTCAAATATATGTGTCTATGTTAAGATAAACTTGATCAAGTCGATTGGGTGTTTTTTGCATGATCACTTGTGATTATTTATAAGCTCCATTAAATTTCGTAAATGTAAATTGTTGAACTTTTATAACCTAGGAGTTAGTTTTTTTAAATCCTCAACTCTTAATAGAAAATAAAATAAAATTCCATAAATTTACCAAAATTCGTTTTGTTTTTGCTTTGTGATTGAAAGAATTTGACCAAGTCTAATGCAAGTGCAATTGTAAAAGCTTGTAAACTTTGTAGTTCTAAATATCATGACGATCTAATGTTCAAATAAGTAAAGTTTAGTAAAATGTTTCTCTCTCTCTTTTTTTTTTTTTTACTAAAATTTGTTTTTAAATTAGTAGCTTATAATCAAGATGCTTTGAAATAAAAATAATAATAAAGTTCTGAAATAATTTTTTATTTATTTAATTTCTGTTTTGTCTAACATATATATAAATGTTATTTAGAAATATTAGCTGTATAAATAAAATTTTTATTTTATTAAAATAAAAATGAAGCGTTTATTTAATCAAATATGTCTCTACTTCTCCCTCTCTCTCTCTCATTTAACTTTTAACAGTTTCTTCATTCTATATTTTGGCAATACATTTTAGGACCTACATTATATTTATTTTTATGCTGTTATCTAACATATCTGTTCTAAGATGTGTAATGAAAGTAAACCATTTTATTTCATTTTTGAAGTATTATTGTAAGCTTTAATGGATTATGACACCATTTTAATTTATAATATAAAATTTTTTGTTAGGCTTGAAATTATTGATTTTTTAAAATTCAAACCTCTTTACTCTACAAAATATAAAACGAATTAATAACATTGATGTTAACGAGAAGGGAATTATACATAAATTAGACGATATATATAAATATTCAATGATTTATCACATTTACCAAAATTAGCGTGGTGGTTATAGATATTTATCACCAATTATATGCAATCTCCAATTTATTTTATTTACCCAACATATATCTGTAAATATGTACACACACATTTGTGTACACATATGTGTGTGTTTATCAGTGGCATTTCAAAATTCACAATACACATCATATTATGATATTCAACTTTAAAAAATTCCTATAATTTTTTCCATTATCTAAAAATATGTTATCTTTTCTTTTGAAACACTTTTAATGCATAATTAAAATCAAGAACTTCTTTTTTTTTTCAAACTTTTGTTTTCATTAAATTTTTCTACCCTGCTCTAGAAAATCGAATAAAGAGAAGAAAACTGATCAGCTTAACACAGTATAGAAAAAAGTGAACACAAAATGTTATTTTTTTCTTAATGAAAGAAGAGTTTTCGTTGCACACACTTGCTCTCTTTTCTTCCCATTACCGGCGAACAAATTGGGCATGAATAACAAGTTTTGAAATGAATGGGAAAAGTTTTTATATTTGGCGAAAGTGGCGGCAATTACCGAGAAAGATTTGCGGTGCGGTCGATAAAGATGATTACTGCTGATTATATCGATTAAGAACTCCTAGAATAATGTCCTCTGATAATGTAAATGAAGATATTGTCAAACTGAAATATTGGATTTGTCATTTTAAATACTTCATTAGGAGCTTTTGTGGATAATTTAAAAGATAGAATTAAAAACATTTGCAATTTATTCCATTTAAAAGTAGTAAACAAATAATATCAGATTTAAAAGTTTTAAAATATGTACCCAATAAGAGATAAATACTAGATCGAATATTGCATATTATTTTTCGAATTTTTTCGTTCATTCAATCTAAATATATAAATAGATATTGATAAGTAAATAAGCTATAAGTTTATACAACTTTTATAAAGGAAAATAAGTTAAATTTTTTCAATCAAATCGAAATATTATCGCAGATCTTACGCATAAACTGGTTATATGTTCTGGGGAAAAAATTTAACTCTCCATACTTTTATAGATTTTAAAGCTTTGCATAAGAAATTTAAACTCCATGGGAACTAATATAGTTCTCATGGTAGAAACTTTTCCTAAGAGGCAATAAAATGACAAATTTTGAATTTGAAAGGAATCTTAATCGTTGACAGTAGAAATGTTGTTCACAGTTCAGAAAACCGAATTGCGATATAATGTTTAAATTTTCTTTATGGTTTTACATAATGTACATATTGAACTTTAAAATTATTTAACACTGATAGTAAATAATTCAGAATAGATTATATAAAAGTACTGTATACATAATTGTGTCCCTAAGAATGATTTTAATGGACAGTTTTAAGAAAAGATCATTTAATAATTATGAATTGTCGCTTTCCAATTTGAGAAATAAATATTATTAATAAACATTAAAATAAAATTAGTAAACAATTTTTTTTAATCTTGGACAATCAGCTTAATATCAGAGACTGGCAACATTTCGTGCATTCAAAATTGAAATTATAATGATAGAAATACTGTTCATGTAATTGATGGGAATGAATACCTGTTTCAAAATTTATTGAAAAAGAATTGTTGAACTGTTAAAAATCGATATATTTTTGTATTTCAGAACTATGAGAGATTTTCTTAAATGTATTTCGTTAAAGGTAATTTAGAAAAAATGTAGATAAACTGTCAACTTTCAGTATTTAAAGAGCAGAAACACATACACAGAAAATAATAAACATACAAACAAATTGAATTGAAAGAAAAACGGATTACCAATACTCTTATTTATATTTTACATGCTGCCCCTTATAGAGTGGAGTAAAATATACAAGAAAAGAGGAAAGCAGAAAACAGAAATTGCCTCTACTTTGTTAAATATATGACTTTGTTGTTCTACTTTGTTAAATATATGACTTTGTTGTTCTACTTTGTTAAAAATAATTTATCTTAGTCTGATATTGTGAATCAAGAAAAATGTCGTTTGATTTGAGAGCCAGTAAAATACATATTTTCTCTCTTTTTTTAAAATTTATTGACTTATTTTAAATTAATCTTGAATTAAAATGTAAATAATTTGAAGCTTTTTCCCAATTGGAGATATAATTTATAATAATAGTACCATACTGAGAGAGAATTCTAAATAATTACGAAAAATGTCAATTATTCATAATTTATTCTTAATAATGGTATTAAGACTTTCGCGCATAAACAATGTATTGATGCACATAAGTAAAGAATTTGGGCTGATTATCACTTGTTGTAACGGTCATTGGTGTCAATAGAGAGCACAAAAAACCAGCAACATTGTCGGATTTCTATAAACGAGTTATGATAAAAATGAAAATAGTCTATTCTAATATAAAACTGAATTTTTGAGACTGAAAATCTGCACTTGTCAAATCAAAATAAATAAATAAAATAATGCTTTGTACTTAATGCAGGAATACGATGAGATGAAATATTTGTTTTTACGTGTTTTACAAAAAAAAAGGGAAAAATTCATATTTTATTGAATAATACCTGAGCCATAAGTTATTACTCGCTTAGGAATTAAAATATAGTATCTCTGAAATTGGAAACTCAGATCTCTCTCATAGTTTTGATATTGCTTGATCAAAGCCAATTACTCGAATCCCTCATGTCAGCAAAGTTCAAAGGAAAAAATCAATGGGATTCAGGTCTGGGGTGATGTGGTTTGGTTTGTTTGTCGCTCACCGGTCATTTTTTGCACACGAGGGCTAATTAGACCGGAACCTACGGTTTAAAGTGGATTGCGAACCGCAACAAACATCCATGCCCAAGGAGGCTGGTGATGTGAATGGTAAAGATATTGACTTTTCTTTGTGCAAAATCCATGATGGTCACTATTGATTAGGAAGTCTAGAACTTGATCTTGAAGAAATTTCTAATTAACCACTGCAAAAGAAAGTAATTTCGCATCCCTGGGGTTATAAGGTCACCTAACCTTATGACATATGGAGACTTTTCAAGGGATCCCCCGCCACTCCACTCTTGGCCATCATTTAAATTGAGTACCGTTTGTTTAAATTGAACGAATCCATGAATTTAAAGTAATATCTTTAAACATAATGATGCCAATATTATAACTTTAAATTCCAAAAACAAGTGAAACAGTTCGAAAAAGTCCCCATCATCGTTTTCAAGAAATGATGTGCAATTTATTACTTTAATAGCTGCTGGACAAAAAGTTATTCATTTTTTTAAAATTCTGAGCTCATTATTTCTTGTATTATTTTAGAATGACATGTATTACATTCATTTTGGCGCAAAATATTCTCTACTCTACTTTACGAAATCTTAGTTTCTCTGACAAGCTCATATTTTTAACATATTCTAATCGATCAAATACGTTCTTCACATGCTTCGTATGTTGGATATGTACGAGTAATTTTTATTTTACAATATTTATTGAAAAATCCATTCTTTTTAGGTAGTTTTTGAATATCTGACGCCAACGCTACTGATCCCTCATAGATCAGATCCTAATCATCTAACAGCTGCGCCACGATCAGCCGAGCCAAACAGATATACAGTACAAAGAAGAAGTCTGGATGATTCTTTACTACAACTATATCAGAGAATCCCGTCTCGAAAGCAGTCTATCCATATAACGTAAAAAATGAGAACCCCGATGGAAACAAGATTAATTAATTGTTTCCCTTCCTTCTCTATCCTTCATCCGGATTCAGTGAGTACAAATGAAAAATGATCCACTCACTCCTTCGGCTCCCTTGAGAGTGAAAAACACTGAGTAGATTCCAAGTGATTTCTGACCCACCATTGATGAATTTCTTGAACACAACAAGGTTCACTTAAGGTTTGAAAATACATTAAAACATAATGATTTTAAGCAATTATTCATGGTATCATGAAAATTGCAATGATTTTGATTTTTTATATAGTTACAAGTACTCATGTTTTGACAATTATTGAATCGCAAAATTACATTTAAACTATACATTTTCTTTTCACTTTTATGTTATGTATTATTGTTTACTTTTTTTAAAGAAAATACAAACGAATTTTCATAAAGAAGCGGGTGCTCATTTTCTTAGATAAGTTGGCAAATCAGCTCGTTTTTGAAAGCAAGAGATTCAAAAGTTTTTTGTTGAATTCTCGTACGACGTTAGCTGTTGTTCAGGTTCAGTTTGGCTTATGTAATTTAGAGACTGCTTTTCAATTTTACAAGGAAAGTTGAATTCTTATGATTTCGATATTAGTTTTTGTTAAGAAGACGCGTCACTTTAGTAAATTCATTCGTCAGAGTAACGAGCTCATTCGAATCAATTTAGATCTCACTTTTTAAACATAAATTTATTCAAATTCTCTCCTTTGTATCAAGATTAGTTAAGAGGAAATGAACTCTCAACTAAGGTGAGCTTTAAAATCTTGCTTCAGATTTTAAAATTGTTAACACTTATTCTAAACTTGTGATTTACATAAAATTCCTTTTTTTAATCAAAACTGACGTGTCTATACACTCAATTATGACGTAATATTTAACTAAAGTTCCTTAATTTTTAAGAATTAATAAATTGAAAATTTTCCATTGGCAAAAGGCTTACCGTTCTATTTTTCTTGACATTTTCCTTTATCACTAAGCAAAAATCTAACGATGCTATATACAGTTACTTAAATATCATATTATGGACTATTTTTATTATTTTATTTTCTTAATATATCTATCTATCTATCTATCTATCTATCTATCTATATATATATATATATATATATATATATATATATATATATATATATATAAAAATATATATATATATATATATATATAGTGGTTAGGGCATTAGGTAAGGAGTTCGGAAAGGAGGTTCGACTCTCAATGACGCCAAAAACCCACCAAGTGCATTCAATATACGTGCTGGTTGAATCCGTGGAATCGAAAGCTTTGTCAGTCGTTGAGCAATTTCCATGGGTGTAATTGTTTGAAGAAAATTTCTTTCCCTTCCAGATCAATGTCAAAATTGAGGGAGTGGATCTTGTGGTGGTGCTATCTATAGGAAGAGTACTTAGAGCAAAGTCGTACTTTCACCTTCGTGCTCTGGATAAAGGAAAGACGTACCCTACTGACTTAAATTCGGTTAACCGTCAGCAGAACGAGCTTGGTTTCTTTAATTGCGATTAATAACCACACACACATATCTTGGCACCTCTGACCCTTGGTAAGGAAACAGTTATGTGATTGTAGGCCTCAGAATCTATGTTCTGTCATGCCCCAGATTTGAATATATATATTCTTATTTGCTGAAATTAAGAATAGGTAAAAAGAATGGGCTGAAGCTTATAACACGCTGGTCTCTATAAACTATGGTTTATTGTAAAATTTTAACTACCGCCTTTACTTTAAGCCATAAACAACATGGATCTGAATTTTCCGTAAAGTTGCTTTTGTCGCGATGCACACAGTTTTGGAACTCTTCTCTCCGCATCTCCGCCTTTTTGAATTGTCTTTTACGTTTATTCACTTTCAGTAGAGAAAATATATAACTACTGCTTTGAGTAATCCCTTCTCCCCACATTTTCATACTATACTCTTGAAAAATATCGATATTTACTATTTTTTGTCAATGAGTTGACTGTTTTTATCAATTGTAGATAATTATTTGCGTTTTCAACTTATACGCCGACTATTGGAAATGCATTGAAATGCGGATACGGATGAAAGGTGTCCTGAATTAAACATTTAAAGACTTCACCGCAAAAGAAAATTTTCACGAATTCCAGACATTATTCGATTTAATTTTAGAAGATGTATGGAAAAGACTTAATTTCACAGTTCATCAAGAAGTACTTTGGTTACAGTTCATCAAGAAGCTATCCACATTGTAAACATGCTTAATTTTCTAAATTGATATTTTCCCCATGAAGCTTCAGCTTTCACGAGTTTTTACTGAAAACTATGCCCCACAAAGTATAAAATTTTTGTAAAGAGCAGTTTGAGAATATTTATTACATATCATGACCATGATTCTGCTTTTGATATATAATAATAAAAATATAAGTTCGAAAGATATATATCTAACAGGCCTTTACGTATCACGATATGGATCATGACATATTCAAAAGTATGCATGACATTTACACAATGCATTTTTATCTTCAATCAACAAATACATGGACCATCCCCCTAATTATGGTTATTTATTGTATTCGATGCATTATTTTGCAGCAGGTGCATTATAATATTTCCTCTTTAGTAACATTAAATCATTTAAAGTTAAAGAATTCATTAAAAATTAATTAGATATTTAAAGTAATCATTTAAAATTTAGGAATTTAATGAACGGGCTAATTATTTAAAACTTTACTTTTAAATATCTAATTATTTAAAACAAAATTCAAGTTCTACTTGCATATTTTCCAAGATGATAACTTTTATTTATTTATTTTTTTTTAGAATACAATAAAAAAGTATCAGTTTTATATTACTAAATACTGATAATATATTAAATACTAATAACTTAAAATATCCTTCCAATAAATGCAAAGGACTTAACTTATAGACTTGAAATTTTTCTTTCCTCTCTTTTGATTTTCTACTTATAAAATAATTTAAATTCATACTTGGTAAACTGACTTTCATCGTTCTTGGTGTCATAGTAGTTGGTGATGCATTGGGGTTTGGGGAGTTCTAAAGACACTATTCACACATTGAGTACTTTTCTTTTTTTAAAAAAAAACTAGCAAATATTCTTGCGCCACGAATGAAATATATTAACTGAATACTATTATTGAATTGAATATATTAATATATTATTGAATATATTAATTGAATATTTTTAATTCTGTTAGTTTCTTATCACTTCCCCTTATTCTTATTAACTCTAAACTCAAATACTGTTTGATGAAATTATTGTGAAACTTTGAATGCTGTAAATAAAGTAGAAAATATTTTTTCTAAGCATTTTTCTGTGGTATGCGTGGTGAATTCAGTTTCAGCCCGCTCCGGGAAGTCTCTCAATTTCTAAAGTTCAATGTCCATCACATTTTCATTCATTTGAAGTCAAGACATTTTCTGTTTAACATTGTAAAGTAACAAGAAGATATTCTACTTAACTCTGGTATTGTGCTTAATAGGCTCTGTATTGATATATCCTACTTTTAATTTGGGGAAAAAAAACACTTTAAGAGTGACCATAATAAGGAACCACTTATAATCACGTGAATTTTGTAAGAAGAGTAAACTTTCTATGCATATTATATCTCCAAAATGCTCATTTGTTTTGTACAAAGCTAGAATTTGCATTTCTTTTTCATAAACAGACTTACTTTTCAAAGTAATGGAAAAAACTTTAAGCAGGGTTTGCTTAAAATAAAGTAAAATATTTGAACACAAAATAATTTCAACACCAAGAAGTGATCATTAAAATATGTTTATTAAACTAATTATTCTCGATTTTGAAGACTTTATCGAAGGGATTATTCAAAACTAACACACAGACATATATATATATATATATATATATATATATATATATATATATATATATATATATATATATATATATATATATATATACAAACAAATTGATTGATTGAGAGAGTTACATATCATATTTAATATAGATAGAGCAATATAAAAATATTTTACATTTTCTTCTATAAAAATAAGTAAATGGTTGTTTTGAAAATCTTGCATTTTCTTTGCTTCGCATTTTCCAAAATTCCATAGTAAACATTCCACGCTCATTTAAGCCAGTTTTAAAAAGCTTTCATTAAAATGTGATTAATATTTTTGATCGGATACTCTTAATATATTTACTTCTAAAATTGGCTCCATCGGATTTATAAATAAATCACCTACTGCGCTGAAGTGTAATTAGTGTTAAAGAAATATGGTTATTCTCTGCTCTAAAGAAACACGTGTCATTTTCATGTATCGAAATTTCTTAAGTACGACGACAGTTTCGCTGTGAAAGAATGGTTAGGGAACTAATTAATGCAACCTCGAGAGTCTTAATTAGCTGTGATCAAGTTTTCTCCACATTTCTTTAAGAAGCGTTTGAACAGAATCCTGCAATTAACGCCAACTAATGCGATTAATAAAGCACTCCCACTGATTCATTTCTCTCTCAAAAATAAATAAAAAAATATATAATATATCAGCTTTAATTTTCTGAAGTTCGTGAGCTTTGTGTCCCATTTCCGCGCAGACGGAAGAGTTAATCTCAGCGACTTCTGTTCCCGACTTTTCTTTCCGGAAACGAAACAATTACAATACTCCACAACCGTGGAAGGCTGCCATATCATTCAAATATTGCACATTGGCGACGGTATGGTGAGCACAAGAATATTATTTTACATTTTTTTAGCGCCAGTTTTGTTTTGTTTTTCAAATGACAATGTTTATTTTTATATGTAAATATTCATTTAGTTAAAAAGTGACTACATTGAGCAGTAATATTGCTGCATGAATAATATAAAAATATTAGATATTTCTAATCGATAAAACTTTAATGCAGGAACGCTTAAGCTGACAATTTTAGAATGACGGTTTTTATTTACATTGCGCAAAATTATGTAAATTAAACAATTACTTAGAAATTTAAAATTAAATACTAAATTAATACACCTTCATAATTAACAAAAAATTTATTATTCAGCTGAAAAATGATATAAATTTGTAACAGTTTCCTTTTCGTAAATTTTATTACATTTTTTTAAAAAGGGAATCTAAAATTAATTTTGGGTATGAGAAGATGGTTTCTCAATAATTTCCTGACTTTAATACTTGGCAAATGTTTGTTTGATTTCTTTTATGATTACATATTTTATTTTGAATTTAACGAATTTGCTATTTCTTATCTACATCATTCCACAGTTACGGAAGCCACAAATTCATATAAATATCAATCTCATTTTGAAAATTGTTTTCAATTTTTCTATTGGTAAAGCAAAAACTAAATGAATAATTCAGATACTTCTCATCAAATGAGACAAATTTTTATGTACTGAAAAAATAAAGATAGAAAATATCAATAAGAGATATAACTCGTTAATACAGAGTAAACGGAAAAATTCAAAAATATATTTTACGTGCAGTTACAAAGCTTTGGTAGAAATATGTAAGAGTCTTCAAGATGTTGATGATTATAAGAAACGTACCTTTAAGAGCATGTAGGCTATTCCACAAATAAATCAGATTTCCACCTGTTTATGACAGAAGTAATTCATTTATCCAGAATACCTTGAAGTGTTTTGTTTCAGTTTTCCTTTGAACGCAATTTCGTCTGTTCAACATTGAACGGAACCATAAGGCTGGCAGTAATTCTTCTCTTAAATGTGATACAACAATATTCACTTTAACCCTGGTCATGTAAGTACGTTTTCCATTCGAAATGCGTAATAGCTCCTATTTTCAAAATATGCTAGAATAAAATGGAGCTATAAATAACAAAATAGTTATAGTCATCATAAAATAGTTTTCTATCAAAGAATTAATGTCACATCCGAATGCCCTACTATCTCATCAGTATAAATTTAACAAAATCACGTTTATTGTTCTAAAAAAATGAATGATAATAGCATATAATAGCATATATATATATATATATATATATATATATATATATATATATATATATTATCATTCATATATATATATATATATATATATATATATATATATATATATATATATATATATATATATATATATATATATATATATATATATCCTGTTAGGCTCAAACCAGCACTCATAATTCTCTAATATTCAAAACTTTATTTGTGAAATCAAATTTTCTTTAAAGTGTGAAAACATTATTGTGAGTTTTTTTTTTTTTTTAATCCGAAATAAACTTGCTTCGACTAAGGAACGTCTGGACGAGATTGTATGTAATTCTTCATACGGTCTCATCAGTGTCCGCTGTTCACCAGAAGGAGAATGCCAGATAAGTTGCCGGTCACAAATTTTGATTGGAATGTAGTTAAAAATTATGGTGTGTTTGATATTGACAGTGAAAAATTCTTAATCACAATTGATATCGTCTGAGTACTTTTTACATCTTCCAACGATGATTATGCATTAAACTAATGTTGTTTTGTTGTCAATGGGAAGAGCAGGTTATTGTTTCAGGAGCAGAAAGTTTTTGGTGAGATATGTTTCGTAATATTTTAAATTCACACACATATCATTTAAATTGTTCCGAAATTTTCTCTTTTTTGTCACAGATTCCTTGAGCAATTAGCTTCAAATGACTATATTAAATCTTTTTTTATGAATTGGATAATGGATGTGTTAAATCTTATTTTGTGAATTAAATTCGTTATTATCTTCCATATAATTTGTATTTGTTGACTGTTCAGACAACCACAGTACTTATATTACTACTAAATTAAACCTTATTTTAACAGCAGCGCGTTCATACTATTAATGATTACAATTACGAACAATTTGATTATAAAAGGAAGTGTCGTCAGTAATGAACGGAACGAAAAGGGTAATTATGGCTCTTTAGATAGGTTACAACATGTCTATAGAGCCATCATCCCTTGTACCTTTATTGAATGCTACTTAAAATAATTTGGTAAATAAAAACTTCAAACTAGTGGAATTCAATAAATCATAGTGTGGTTTGACATTGAAACAGTAACAAAAATATTTCTTACGTTAAAAAAAAAATATGAATTGCATTTTCTACTCAAGCTGGCAAAAATAATGAAAAAACTTTTTTCGAAACTGCGGCGTATATCATTTTATGCATCTTAACCTTTCGGACGTGGAGGAAGTTAAAGTACATGCAACACTTTCTATAGATTTTCCCGTCGCTTATTTTTCTGGGCTATTTTTACTTTTTCCGGAACTTTTATGGATCGCGTTCCTGCGTCGATTTCTCACTTAAAATAGAAATGGATCTACTAACTTGTATTACAGTTATAAAGTCACTTTATATTGACATTAAGACGATACTGTATTGCAATGTGATAATGAATGTATCTGTATTCAATTTATTATTATATTTTGTGCTTTATCACATCTTCCATATCAGCCTGACGACAAGAATTATCAGTCTTCACAGTTGGCGACATGTTGATACCTACAACCCATGTTGGCCGCAGACTTCTAACCCCTTTAATCCAGTTTAGAGTTGGAATTAATCACTGCTCTCAGTAATTAGGAAGAGAAGCGGAAGTAGATCCACCCTACCCCCCTCCGTCATTAGCCCGTATGTCATACGCACCCTTGGACACTGCACGTCCCGCCCCCATTTGAGGGGAGGTATCCTTTACATAGTGTCCGAAGCAGGAAAGCAGGGATGATATGTTTTTGAAGCATCCCCTCCCTAATTAAGATGTTGCGGAGATTCATTTTCCGAGGGATGGCACTGGAAAAGCGAATCCAGTTAAACTTCGAACACTTGCAGTCTTCAGCTTTATAAAGCGGTGTGATGATTTTCAGCTCATTTGTTACAAAAAAGAAATAGTTTTAAAGCAGACTTTTCCCAAAAGCTTATATATACAGCTATGACAACCTCCTGAAAATGATAAACAATGTTAAAGTTGGAAAAAAGTACAATAAAGTGTAAGTCATATTCTATAACGCCTTATGAAGATGTGTTTTTAAACATGTTTATTGATGTTCACTTCTTTTAAATCATGAAATAAACGTAGAAAGCTAATAAACGATGTTACACAACACTAACCACTCACAATAAATGTACAGTAAAAATGATTTATGTGAAATAAGATTAATGGCATTAAATTTTATCTATCTATCGATCTCTGTCTCTTTCCTTCTCTCTCTGTATATATATATATATATACATATATATATATTATATATATATATATACATATATATATATATATTAAATTTCAGCAACGAAAAAAAAGGCTACAGTGGACAAAGGGACACATTAATTGGACAGATTATCAGTGGTCACAAGTTATATGGAGTGATGAAACTAAGCTATCATTATTCGACAGTGATGGGCGAAAATGTGTAAGACGTAGAATTGGAGAACTATATCCTGACTGCATTCAAGCAACAGTGAAGAATCCAGTTAGGGTTATGATTTGGTCATACATGTCAGCAGATGGTATTGCTCGCCTTCATGTCATGGATGTGGGACACTGAATACCAGAAAATACATTGACATTATTCTAGAACCAAAACTTCAACCTTCCATCTGAGATCTCTTTCCCAACAATGTTTCATTTACTTTTCAGCAGGATTCTGCTCCTTGCCACACGGCCAAAATATCGAAAGAGTGGTTTCGTATAAAGAATATTAAATTGTTGTCATGGCCAGGAAACAGTCTTGACCTCAATCCTATCGAAAATTTGTGGCACCGTTTGAAAACTCCTGTCCGAATGAGGCGCCCATCAAATAAAAGAGAACTAATTGAGGCTATAATGGTTTCCTAGCATCATGTAATAACGAAAGAAGAACTTAAATCTTTTGTCAGCTCAATGAAACGTCAATGTGAAGCTGTAAGCAAAAATAAAAGGTACTCTACTAAGTACTTTAAACTCACTGCAATCATCACTATCTAATGTATATCGATAACTATTATCGTTTAACTTTTTTTTGTATTGCAAATAATTGAATTTTGAGTTTTGTATTGAATTCAGTAATAAAATCTCTTTAAAATGATATATACAAGTTTGCATTTTGTGAAACATAACGCGCTTTCTTTAAGTATAGAAAGTTCAAAACATAAAAATTTCCAAAAGTGTCCACAATTTTAGTCACCACTGTATATATATATATGCATAATATACATATGTGTGTGTGTGAGAGTAAAACCATAAGTAAGCGAGAATAAAATATAAAGAAATGACTATTATATTTTTTGTATTTACTTAAATTTGCTGTTTCTTATATTTTATTAGCAAGCAAGTTAGGAAGGAATAATAATAAACAGAATCAAAATTATATAGAAAAGTGTGAATAATTATTTTACTAATATTTGAAATAATAAAAATCCAAATATATTTAAATTCAAGCTGAATAAATAATAATATAAAATGAGAGTAACCATAAGAATATAATGAGTGAATAAAAGCATTTAGAAATTACTAATATTTGAATTATATACTCTTAAATATGCCACTTTTTATATTTTATCCTCAAATAAAAACAGTTTGAATATAGTGGATCAAAATTAGTAATGGGTGAGTAAATATTTTATTCATGGTTGAAAGACATAAATTCACCATTTACTCGAATTCATCACCGAATAAATAATAAATTAATAATAATATTTAATGAATGGAATCAAAAGTAAGGAGTGAATAAAAATGTTAAGGAATTATGTTATAGACCCATATTAACAATATTGACAGTAGATGGCGCTGCTGCCTAATATACTTACAACATGGAATGAGATGAGTATAGTGATGTGAGAAATGGCAAGAAAGAACCATCCGGTTCCTAAATACGTTTGTTTTGCACCACCCTGGTACTATGTAACCTTGATTTTATTTTATAATTATTAAGTGTTTTCTTTTTGTAACTAATCTTAATTATGTGTAATGTAATAAATGTTTGTTTTGTTTTAACTTCCATTTTCTTACGTCGCTACAATTACTGTTATTTGAACTACTCATTTAGTGCGCACTTTTTTGCATTTTATTTTCAAGTTTGTATCATTTTTTAATAAAAAAATAAAAATTATTAATCTGTGAATATTTTACTTCTATTTGAAATATTAAAAATTACCATTTATTCTATTTCATCATCGAATAATAAGTACTAATGCTTAATGAAAGAAACCATAAGAATAATGAGTGAACAAAAATATTAAGAAATCATTATTATATTTTGATCTTTTACTTAAATGTGCCCTTTCCTTAGATTTATCTACGAATAAGAATTGCTTAATAAAGAACACAGAGGTTAGTAGTGTGCGAGTAAATATTTTACTACGTTAAAAATTATTTACTTTTAAGACGAATAAATATTAAATCAGTAAAATTAGTTAATGAAAGTAACCATTATTTTTGTTCATTCATTCATTATAATAATGAATGAACAAAAATATTAGAAAATTAATAATAATATCTGAATGTTTATTTAAATGTGTGCTACTTCTGCCATTTAATTTTCAGATTAGTATTTTTTGAACAAAGAAAATCAAAATTAGTAATGTTTAAAATATATTTTACTATTATTTCAAATAATTTAAATAATAAAAATAACAATATATGTATATATATATATATATATATATATATATATATATATATATATATATATATATATTTCATCGATGAATCAATAGTAAATTTGTAATAATACGTAATAAGGGTAGAAATAAGTATACAATAAAAATATTAAGTAATTATGCTATTTTAACCATAAAGTGGTTGTTTCTTTCGTTACAGTTGAAATCCTGAGTACCCCACTTTATTACGATTCTCATTGATCTGAAATATCCATGACGTCAGATAAAGGTTTATACACGTTGCATCGTAATGAAACGTCATCTTTAATCCCAATTGTCGACGAATTTACTGCCTGACATCTAATCGCAATTTTCGAGTAGGAGCGAACAAGGTGAAGTTCACCATTATTATTTACAAATGCCGAACATTAGCGCCTAAGCTATTAGTTCACGGGCTCTCCAATACTTTTTAACAATGCCCTTATACTGAGAAAGAACCACACAACTATTTAAATGTTCAGACGTCATTGGTTGACCAGAGTCATACAAAACACAGTCCGGGGAATCCACCACTCCAATCCTATAGAGATGGTCCCGCAAACAATCGTGTCCAGTTAGTCCTCTAAAAAAAGCAACCGCAGTCTTTCTTGGAAAAACGAGAACAGTTCTTTCCTCCCCCAAAATATTCCATCTCTTGTGCGTCGCACGTTGAACCATATCTTGTTTAAGAGTCTTCTTGAGAGTCAGGTAAACAAACAATTTACTTGAATGAAAGGAAAGAGTGCGATTCATGCGTTGATCTATCAAGGCACCCTTTTTAGCAAGTGAATCAGCCTTTTCATTGCCCAAAATACCACAATGAACAGGGGTCCACTGGAAAGAAATTCTGTGTTCCAGAGCCTTAAGCAAAGGTCTACATTCTACAATTCTTTGGGAACTATTTTGATTATTCAAAAAAGTTTGAAGCGGACTCTTAGAATCTAACAAAATGACCGCTCTTTTAAAAAAGTGACTGCGAATCGATAGCTGTTGGATAGCCACTGTAATAACTTCAATTTCACCATCAAAGGCTGTGGACAAGAACCCACTGGTAAATAAAAACTAAAAAGCTCACAATGGATACCTGCTCCTGCACCATGTGTTCTTTCTAACAGAACCATGAGTGAAAACCAGCAACCACTCATTTTCAGGATAGCGAACCTAAATATTGAAATCCACCATTGAAAGTCTGAGAATAGCTTCGAAGTTCGCTTTGTTAATAAAACGATTTCTTATATAAGGAGGAAAGCATCGGTTTTAGAAACCGTTTTCCATTGATTTAAGCCATTCACATGGACAATAGAACAGTAGAAAAAGCAAAATGAAAAAGACAAAACAAAACATCCACTTTATAGTTAGTTTAAATCGGCAAGGACGATTTTTTAATTTTTAAAATTTCATTCATTAATAGATTATGTCATTTATTAATACGAGATTATGTGTTAGGTTACAAAAACTGTTTTGGAGCTTTATGCTCGTAGGCTTATTGCTCGCATTGAGTAAGATGGAGTTTTTTCAGAAATCTCGGCATTTGTGCCATATAATCTATGACTCAAAATTCTGATTTATTTTTTATTTATTTATTTTTTTTTTGGCGATGAAGAAATGTTGCCAAAATGACGTATCGTGATGTGCGCGATGACGTAAATACTAGGTTTAAAAAAATAGAATTTTCCGCATAATTCTTATAGGTCTCCATATGTATGAAATAATAAAACAACGTTGTCAGATACGTAAGAAAATTTGCCAAAAAATCGCCAGAAATTGGCACCATGGATTATACGGCACCTTTGCCGAAATCACTTGTTTACTTTCATTAATAGAATTTTAAATTAGGTTAGGTTAAGACAAAAACTGTTTTGGAGCTTTAAGCTCATAGGCTTATAGCTCGCATTGAGTAAGATTGAATTTTCATTTGATTAAGAAATTTAAATTAATAATATCAATATTTGTAAATAATCTATTTTGAATGTTAAATCTATTGCCTTATTTACGCAAACATTAAAAATTTCATATAATTAATATTGCTGAAATAATAAAAAAGCAGATTTGTAAGACACGGGCCCAAAGAGTTCGTTGAATTTTTTAAAATTGTTTTTAATGATCTTATAATGTGCTTATTTGTGTTTTCATCCCGGGTGTTGACCTCTTCAGTTTTGCTAGTGTCATTTCATGCTCGCTTGAAGCCCGTCATCTTTCCAACAAAACTTATAATAAAGGATATAATGATGGATAGACGCAAGCTGACTTATTAAGGAAAAGCTGAATCTCAGAAACGACGACAAGAGGAGAAGGAACAAAATCAACGGGCTTTAATCCACTGAATAGAGCTCGGAAATCTGAACAAAACCGTAAACTTCAAAAGAAAGGAAACTAATTTGAACTATTTACTTAAATGAATCACTTCTTCCGTTATTTCATCAATAGTATCGTTTCAATAAAGAGAATCGAAATTAGCAATTCCTGATTAAATGTCGTACCACAATTTGAAATATTTAAAGCAGCCACTTTTTACCATAAAGTCACTGTTTCTTTTGTTACAGTTGAAATCCTGATTATGCCACTTTATCACAATTCTCATTGGTTTAAAATATCTATGACGTCAATAAAATTTCATTTACGCCAAATCGTATCCAGACGGTGTTGTAAATACGACTTGTTGACGAATTTGCTGCTTGCCTTCAAATCACATTCTTCGAACGGCAGCAAATAAGATCAAGTTTACCATCGAATATCTGAGAATTGTGTCGATGTTCATTCTGTAAATGAAACGATTTCTTATATAAGGAGTAAAGCATCGGTTTCAGAAGCCATTTTCCTTTGATTCAAGTCAAGTAACATGTTGACAATGGAACGGAAGAAAAAGCAAATTGAAAATGACAAGACAAAGCATCCACTTAATAATCAGTTTCAATCCAAAACGATGGTTTAAATTTTGGAAATAATAGGATACACCTCCACTGTCAATTTTGTGACTTTTTTTTAAAATTTTATCTCTGAATAAATGGTATATGAATAAAAACATTTAATGAGAGAAAAACCTTAAGTAAAGACTGTATAAAATGATCAAATTACAAATATTTGATTTATTCTCATAAAAATGCTATTAGTTGCGCTTCATTTTAATATATGTATTGCTTGAATGAATTCATATTGAGCTATGTATTGCTAGAATGAATAGAATAATGATTAGCATTGTGTGAATAAATATTTTACTAATATTTACATAAATTAAAATCACTATTTAATGTATTTCATCGCTGAATAAATAGTGAATGAGAAAAAATATTTAATGAGAGTAACAATAAGATAGATGAGTGAATAAAAAGTTTAAGAAATTACTATTTTTGAAATATTTTCTTAAATATGTTATATCTTGAATTTTATCTTCAAATAAGAATCGTTTGAATAATGAGAAGCCAAATTAGTATTGTGAGACTAAATAAGTTATTGTACTATTTAAAACATTTAACCATTTATTTGATTTCATCGATGAATAAATTGTAAAAGAATGGTAATAAAAAATGTCTGTAAACATAATGAATAATGAAATAAAATTTTTGAAAAAAAAAAAAAAAACTACAATTATTTAGACTATTTACTTAAATGTTCAGTATTTTGCGCTTTACTTTACGATAAATGTCCATTGTGAATAAAGAGAATCAAAATTAGTAATATACTAGTAAATGTAATACGAAAACTGTTTATTTTAAAAAGAACCTTTATACTGTTTTATTATCGAAATTATAGTTAATGAGTGATAATACTTTTAATGAGGGATAATACAAATGTTGAGAGAATAAAAATATTAAGAAATGACTATTTTTAAACTATTTATTTAAATGTGCCACTCTTTCCGTTTATATCTTCAGATAAGTATTCTTTAAATAATGAGAATGAAAATTACTATGTTTGTGTAAATATGTTACTACTATTAGAAATACTAAAAACACCCCTTTTACTGTATTTCATCATCGAATAAATAATAAAAGAGTAATAATACTTAATGTTATAAATTTTAGTAATGACTGAATAAAAATAGTAAGAAATGACTATTATTTAAAATATTTACTTAAATGTGTCATATCATGCATTTTATCTTCAAATAAGTATCGTTTGAATAAAGAGAAACAACATTAGTATAATGTGTGAGTAAATATTTTATTACTATTTAAAATATTAAACTATTTATTGTGTTGCTTCAATGAATAAATACTAAAAGAGTGATAATAATCAATGACTCAAATCAAAACTATTGAAGAAATAATTTTTTTTAAAAAAATTACAGTTATTTTAACTATTTACCTAAATTGGCAATATGCGCTTTATCTTTACTTAAATATGCCTTAACTTGCATTTTATCTTCAAATAAGTATGGTTTGTATAAAGGGAAACAATATTAGTAATGTATGAATAAATATTTTATTATTATTTAAAATATTAACAATCTTTTAGTCCATTTCATGACCGAATTAATAGTAACAGTAATATTTGATGACATAACAGTAAAAAAATATATTTAGTGAATAAAAATAGTAAGAAATTACTATTGTTTGAACTGTTTGGTTAGATTTACACTTTTATCTGTTTTATGTTCAGCTAAGTACTGTTTAACTAAACAAAATCAAAGTTAGTAGTGTTTTCTACAATTTTTTATTAAATTCGTAATATCTTATTGTTAATATAATGTTATTAATCAAAATAAATATGGTTAAAAATTAGTAATATTCACTAAAATATTTTTCCACAATTTGATATATTAAAAATAAAAGGCTATTCTATTTCATTCCCAAATAAAAGCTAAATTATTAATCCTCAATTAAAATAACTGTAAATAAATAGGAATATAAAAAAATTGTTAATATATCTGATATATTTAATTAAATGTGCTATTTCTAGCGTTTCACCTTAAAGCGAAGTACCGTTTGAATAAAGAGTAAAAGTTAGTAATGTATCAGAAACTTTTATACTATTATTTGAAATATTTAAAAATGACCATTTCTTCTGTTTCACTGCCGATTAAATAACTGGTGACTGAGTTTTAATATTGAATGAGAATTACCTCAATCATGAGTAAATATAACTAGTAAGAAATTAAACACATTTTAGTTATTCACTTAAATGTGCATTTCTCGCATTTTATCTCCAAATATGAGAATCATTTGATGAACAATCAAATGAATCAGATTTAGAAATGTGTAAGTAAATACTGGGTTGGCAAGAAAGTAATTTGGGGATTTTAATGTGAAATAAATATCGATTTTTTTTCTATACAAAAAATGAACCATAATCAGTCAAATATCTTCTATTCTCTTCTATGACCTTTTTCTATCTTTCTGGTATCCCATGTTCAATTAATTTCCGCTCCTAAACAGCAAAAAATTCGACCAAGTGCGATTTTAAGTTAATGTTATTATTAAAATTTTCATCATTTAAGAGGTTTTCTAAACTTTGAAATAAATGATAATCCAATGGGGGTGGGGTATAAGGTTGGAATTGTGTGGATAATGCGACATCTTTTCCTAACCAAACTGTAATAGCTTCATACGTGTTGCTAAAGTTGAGTGAGTCGTTGCATTGTTGTGGTCTTGAACTCCATGCTAAAACTGACAGTTGTAAACAAAATTACTCGGCATTTATTTCTACAGCAACCTAAAGGTATCGACTCTCAAATTTCAAAAGAAAAAAATTCTAACATTGACAAAGGAATAACGAATCAAACTTAACGCTGTCCGAAATTACTTTATTGCCAATCCAATATTTTATTAATATTTGGAGTATTTAAAATGACCATTTAAGCAATTTCATCGCCAAAAAAATAATTGCGTTTTACTAATAAAAGAAAATAACCACAATAATGAGTAAATAAACATATTTAGAAATTATTAAAACATTTAAAGTATTTACTTTAATGTTACATTTATTTCATTTTAAAATTCCAAATAGGTACCTAATGTGTAATAATAATAAAGCGTAATGTGTGATCAAATATTTTACTGCTATTTGAAATATTTAAAAAGAACATTATTCTAAATAATCAACGAATAAATAGTTTCAGCAATATATGACATTTATAGTAAGAGTAAAACGACAATAAGGGGAGAACAAAAATTATGAGAAATTACAAGTATTTGTAGTATTTCTTTAAATATGCCATCTTTTGCATTTATTCTCCAGGTGTAATCATCGTTTGACTGACAATCAAGATAATCAAAATAAGCAGTGTGTGAGTAAATATTTTTACTACACTTTGAAATAAACCGTTATTTTATTTAATGGCCAAATGAATTACAACTGCTTTGTACTGTTGAATGAGAATAACCACAACATAATGAGTGAATAAAAATACCTAGAAAATACTGATATTTGTAGCATTTTCTTGAATATGCCATTTCTAGTATTTTATCTCCAAACAAATGTCCATTGATTCGAAACAAAGGGAGCCAAAAACAGTAATGCATCAAAAATATTGAATTACTCTTTGAAATACGCAAATCATAATTTATACTATTATAAATAATAATTTCGCTATAATTCTGAGGGGGAATAAACCACAATAATGCATAAAATTATACGCTATTTCTTGCATTTTGTATTTATATAAATATCAGTGTGTCCTTTGAAAAATAATCAAGAGAATTAAACTCATTAATGAGTGAGTAAAAATTTTACACTATTTGAAATATTTAAACTTAGCAGTTATATTCCATTTCAAAGGTGAATGAATAATAATACGACATGAGAATAATGACAATAATGAATGGATAGAAATTTTAAGAAATTGCTAACAAATTCGCTTAAATTTGCGTTTTGCATTTTATTTCAAATCGAAATATCGCTTGACTAATAATCAAAAGAATCAATTTTTGTTCTGTGAAAGGAACTATTTTATTACTATAAGAAATATTTAGAATGATCATTTATTCTATTTCATCACCGAATGAAAAGTAAATTGCGACGTCATACTGAATCAATAACAAGAATTACGAGTAAATAAAAATATTAAGAGATTACTAACGTGAGAATATTTACTTTAAAGAGACATTTCATGAACTTTATCTCTAAATGCAATTAACATTTAAATAATAATAAAGAGAATCTAAATTAGAGTAATGGGCCAGTAAATACAGTGTCTCACAAAAGTAATGAGACACTTGTGCTCTTTACAAAAGGAAACTGTAATAAAATAAATTAAAAATGCATGTAGAAATTGTTGTGGGTGTGTTTCATACTTAAATTTAGTAACAATTATTACATATAATACATTTTGTCAAAATAATAAAATATAAATTTATCAAAAATATAGTTGTTTAGAACGGAGCAAAAAATAGCTCACATAAGTGATGGAACACCATTAGATATGCAACAAAAATCATCTAAAATAAGCAATAAAAATATTTTTTGGATGTTTTATTTTTATTCAAAAGAAATTGGAAACAATTTATAAAATCGTCTACAGTATTTCTCTCCAGATTGTTTTGGAATTTTTGGGTTTTTTAGCTGTGTGCAGTCATGAATGTTAAACAAAAAGAAACTTCGCCTAAAATTCGAAAATTAGTTATTAAGTTTCATATTGAAATTGGAAAATCTGTTAAAGGAACTGCAGAAACAGTTAAATTGCGTCATTCAACAGTTTAAACGATATAAAAAAATAATATGATTCAGAATAAAAGAAGTCATGGCCGACCATGAAAGCTATCCAGTAGAATGAAGCGAATTGTCGTTCGAATTATCGAAAAAAAATCCAAGAATGAGTGCTTCTAAAGTTGCTGCTGATTTACAAGCATTATATGGAGTAATTGTTAATCCTGAGACTATTAGAAGAATAATTCGATCTGTGCTGGATATTACGTTATAGTAGCCAGAAAAAATTCTTGATAAGTGAAAAGAATAGAAAACTCAGACTGGCTTTTGCAAAATCCAACATAAATAAAAATTCTGATTACTGGAATATAGTTATATTTGCTGATGAGAGTTAATTTAATATATTTAGTTCTGATGGTAGAGAATCTTGGTGTGAAGAAAACCAAGGTAAGAATTTCGTAAACAGAACTTGGTGCCAACAGTAAAACATGGTGGAGGAGGAGTTATGGTATGGGGGTGTATGTCATCCGCTGGAGTTGGTATTTTTGTTTTTATTGACAGTAAAATGGATCAGTACAATTATATTGGCATTCTAAAGCAAAATTTGAAATCTTCAGTACGAAAATTAAACCTTCATAACAATTTTAAATTCTACCAAGACAATGACCCCAAGCAAACTGCTTTGAACGTTAGACTCTAGCTGCTGCATAACTCTCCTGAAATAATAAAAACACCACCACAATCTTCAGACTTAAATCCCATAGAAAATATTTGGCAAGAATTGGAATCAAGAATTCGCAAATATACCATTTCTTCAAAACAAAATTTTATATCGGTGCTTCAAGAAGAATGGGATAAAATCACTCCAGAAATCACAAAAAATTATTCAAATCCATCCAAAGAAGATTAAATTATGTCTTAAGAGTAAAAAGATCGCCAAAAAAAATATTAAAACCTTTTAAAAAGTAGAATTTTTTGGATAAATATTTGATGGAAAAGTAAGTAATCACTTATGTGAGCATTTTTTTGTCCGTTCTAAGCAATTGTATTTTTATTTAATTAATATTTTGATAAAATGTATGTTATATAATAATTGTTACTAAATTTAAGTATGAAAGACACCCACAAAAATTTTCTACATGTATTCTTAATTTATTTTATTACAGTTTACTTTTGTAAAACACAAGTGTCCCATCACTTTTGTGTGACACTGTATATCACTATTCTTTGAAATATTTAATATGTGACAATCCATTCTATTCCATCAACAGTTAAATAATATGTGTTTTGATACTAAATAAGAACATACTCAATGGATAAAAAGAAATTTGTAAGTAATCATAAAATATAATACTTGAAGCATTTACTTAATGTGCCGTTCTTGTATCTTATGAATAAATTAGTATAAAATGCGTAAGAGACAGAATCAATGTTATTAATACAAAGCTAAATACATATGTTGCTATTTTTTTAAATTGTTGTTATGTATTGCTACTTTTTAAAACTGAATAATAATTTTTAAATTCTGAAACGAGCATTTATATATTTCATGGATGATTGAATAATTATTGCTTTTAATTCAAAATGATTGCATCGTTTATAATGGACGAATAAAAATATTAAGAAATGACTAGCATTTCAAACATTTGCTTTCAGTTTCCATTTGCTGCATATTATTTGCTATCGTTTCAATAATTATCAAGAGAATCCTATTTAGTAATATATGGGTAAATATTTTAGTAGTGCATGAAAACTAGTATATGAAACATTGAAAATGACTATTTATTCCATCAGCGTAACTGCGTTATGGCACTAAATAATGATAACCACAATGAGAGAATAAAATTATTAGGAAATTTTGCTAACACATTTGAAGCATTTACTTAAATGCCCTATTTCTTAAAATTTATCATGAACTACGAGTAACGCTTGAATAATAATAAGAATTAAAATTAGAAATGCGTAAATATTTTACTATTTTTTTAAATATTTAAAATGACCATTTATTCTATTTAATCGCCGAATAAAAAAAAGTGCGTGAAATACTAAATGAGAAGAATCACAAGAATTATAAAAAAAAAAAAAACCTTAAAGATGTATATTAATACTTTAATATTATTTTTTAAACATGAATTTTCGTGTATTTTATCTTTAAATAACATTCAAATAATTCATAACAAAGAAAACCAAAATGAGTAATGTGTCAGTAATATTATATTACTTTTTGAAATATATATAAATAAAAATTTATACTATTTTATTATAAATAAAAATTTATATTATTTACACACTATACTATAGTCGATGGTTTCGCTGTAATTCCAAAGGAGAATAACCACTATAAGGAGATGAAAAAATACTAAAAACTTCCTAATAATTGCAGTATTAATTAAATGCTCCATTTCCTGCACTTTATTTCTTAATGAAGTATCACATGATTAATAAAAAAAGAGTCGAATTTAGTAATATGTGAGTAAATATTTTACTTTCCTTTGAAATATTTTAAAATAAATATTTCATTACTGAATGAATAGAAACTGCTTTGTAATACAAACTAACAATATCCACAATAATGAACGTATAAAAATTTTAAGAAATTCTAAGCATTTCTAATTTCCTGCATTTTATCGCCAAATATAAGTACCGTTTGAATAATAATCAAGGGAAACAAATTTAGTAAAATGTGAATGAATATTATATTACACTTTAAAATATTTGCAGCATTTACTTAAATGCGCAATTTCTTACCATTTATCGCAAATTGAGTAACAAATGAGCAATAACAGTGAGAACAAAATTTTCTAATGTGTAAAGAAGTATTATACTAATTTTTGAATTATATAAAGACCATTTACTCTGTTTCATTGCCGATTGAATATTAACTGTGTGCGTTGTTGTACAAAAGGAAAATAAATATCCTTATATGAGTAAATAAAAATATTCAGAAATTACTGGGGCATTTGAAGCATTCACTTAAATTTTCTTTCATCTATCTTATTTCCGCGTACATAAGTATCCTTTGAATAATAATCAAGGTGATCAAAATTAGAATATACAAGTGTTTGCATAATTCGGCGATGAACAAGAATGGTCATTTATTCTTGTTCATCACCGAATGAATATTAAGCTTGTTGTCATATTCAATGAGAATATACACAATAATGAAGGAATAAAAATATTAAGAAAGTACTATTATTTAAAGCATTTTTCTTATATTTCCCATTTTCTGCATTTAATACCTAAATATAAGCCTCGATTGAATAAAAATAAGAATAAAATTCATTAATGAGTGATTAAATAATCTGTACTGATGCTTGAAATATTTAAAATGACCATCTATTCTATTTCCTCACCGAAAAATTAACAACTGTATTGTAATATTTAATGAGAATAAGCACAAGAACCATTAATTGAAATGTTAAGAAAATATTAATATTTGATTATATGAGTATCTGTGAAAACCAATTAAATACTTTCTGCGTCGTAATACTAAACATGAATAAAATCCACAATTAGTGAATCAAAATAGCAAAAAAATATAAATTTTGAATTTTTTTTAACCAACATTTGACATTTTTCGCTTTTTATCCCCAATTATGTATCACATAACTAATATAAAAGGGAATTCACATCACACAGTAGTTCATAAATATAAAATATTATATTATTGTTTTAAATACTTAAAATATATTCACCGATTAAATAGTAAGTAAGCTGTAATAGTAAACGAGAATAACCTTAAAGAAACTTTAATCGTCCTTGAGGATTTAAACTAACCATAAAGTGGATGTTTTGTGTTATGTTTTTTTTTTTTTTTTTTTTTTTTTTTTTTCTGTTCTATTGTCAAAGTGTTGGTGGCTTGAATCCATAGGAAATGGCTTCACAAACCAATGAGATTTGCTCATGTATAAGAAATCGTTTTATTAACAAAGTGGACTTCGACATATTTTTTTTTATTTTGATGTCAATGAGTTGAAGCCATTGACTCGATATGGGTGTCATAACCAAATCAATTCGACTTTTGTTAAGGACATTTGGCAAAAAGCAATTCGAAATTACTCTCGAATCATGATTTGAGATAATCGAAAGTCATTTCTTACTAAACATCTTGAGCAGTGTAAGCTTTTTCATTGTTTTTCTCCGTTTTTGTACAGTCATATCGTGCATCGTTTTTGTGCATCATCTACTAGACTGTGAGAATTTGCAAGTGGTCTCACTAGGGGTATTGTTCCATCCACTTCAATGTATTTTAAAATCCGACAAATACGATTCGGATAATTGGAGTTCTACTGCGTTCAAAGTTTGAAACCGAACATTTAAAGCAGTGGGCAGCCTAGAAGCAATTAGCCGTTTTAAGGCATTTTAATGTCCAATTCTTATTTTCTTCGGTGTGCGTCACGCAGGGATTAGTATAGATAGTGAGCCGTATTCACGGGAGGAAACTCTGAAAACTCTTAAGTTCCCCCCCCCCGATAGGCGTTCATTCTTATGGCAAGAGGTTCATTAACCATCACTTCTTGTTCAAAATTGAATGGTATCGAACTTATAACTCAATTTCCATTCGAAATAATTATTGCAGTTCGAGAAGCCAATTGAATAAATCAAAGGCAATCAAAAATGTAGTTTTTTAACATTTCATTTACGATTGCCATTGATTTACTGAATTAAAAATCAAAATTTATTAAAAATGAAATTTCAATGAATTTTGATGAATATATTCAAGACTTTCCTGGAATTAATTTGACTCCTTAGATTCAATCCTATAATTATGATATAATATTAACTTTTAAAGTTAACTAAAATATGACTTAATTTTGAAAGCTAATATAATATCAAAATATTCGAAAACGAAGTTTTTATTGACATTAAACATATTATTATAGTATACCATTTTCTAGCAAACTGGTTCCAGATATTACATTTAAGTTTAGTAAAATAATTACTAAAGAATGTGTGCTTATAAAATTTTAAATTACGGTTGTTCTATGTAATGGTAATTTGAACTTATTGAAAAATTTATTCTCATGTTTAAATTGTCAGAATAAAATAAAAAACTAAAAAAATTGCTGTTTTTTATATTTTTATATTTTATTTTTGTTATAAAACTCTGGAATTTTGCCTTAAAATAATTTTTATATGAATCATCTTTTATTTTTGCGGGTGTCTCTATCTACACTAACTATATAAAAGCAATTCAAAAAAAAAGTTGTCCACTTTTGCAAAAATCATGTTTATTTTCTGAAGACTATGCCCAGAGATTATAAATCTAAAAGATGCACAAAGAATGTAACTCTCATTTACTCTGATATCCGTTTCTGATGCTATATAAATTAGAATTCGGAATTTAAGTACAGCTCAAATACACCGATTAAAAATTCTTTAATTTAATTTGCACGTAACCGATAACTTATGATTAATAAACAGGAAGCTCATTTGCTTGTCTGTTTAAATCATTTTATGAGCTCATCTTAGACGAAGATTGGGTGACAGGTACTTAGAATTAAAATGCATAATGCGTGACTTGCCTGCAAATGGATTGTCATTAGATGATATGAGGAAAAGAAATACTCAAGTAATATACCTGCCCGTAACTGGCGACTCAGCCGGCCACGTCATTACCTGTAAGCAGACTATGTTACACAAGATTAAACAGTTATATTTCGACATTTATGGATATTGATTTGTTAATTTTATAATGGCAACAGTCCTATCGTGATAAAAAAATGTTTGTATAAAAACATTGAAAGTAAAATACAAGTAATGTATAATTTAATTCTAATCCTGTGCTCTGATGAAAGAATAAAATTGTTTGCGATTTTAACTCATGGAACAAAATCACACACGTGCTCAGATACATTAATTTTAACCATAATATATTTAACGTACCATTATCGTGAAACCAGTACTGGTTTTGACTTTTCTTTAATTAATATAGTTATTTAAATTTATTGTGTAAATGAATGTAATAAAAATCAGTAATAAATTTAGCAATTATATAAACAACAGCATAATATGTTTGGTTTAAAAAAGACAAAGTGTACCAAAATTGATCATTTTCACTCAAAAACTTGCTTAACTCCACAACAATGAAATATTTTCAAACGAGCTTATGTAATTGAAGTACACCAAACAAACACATTTCATGCATTCCGAATCCAATTAAATATTGCTGATAAAATTGTCGGATTTTCTTTGATTCCATTTTCCCTTTATATTTTTCCCTACTGGTTTTCGAAGAACGAAATCCCTTTATCATAATTAGTTGCACTATAAAGTTTCGCTACTGTAAAGCGGTTTGTGAATTCTTGTTCCGAAAATTTACTTATGCATCCCACGGATTTTAATTCAAGACATCGTCTACTAGCACTGAAGTTTTTGAATAATGTAATCAAAGACTACAGTCAAATGAAACACATTTTTCTTTCACAGAGTCAAGTATCTGGTTTTCACAGAAAGATAAGCAATAATAAACACAAGCAATTTTAATTTGCGTTTAATATTGAGATGAAGTATAAACAACTGTTGATTAATAATACAAATCGTACAGTTGACTTTGAGCTGAATTTGAGAAATAATTCATGCAAATTAGTGTCAACCCATAAACGTGTGTTTGTAATGAATGTGGTTTTCATATGCTTCCTCAAACGTAATTTGCAGTCTAAACAACTGACTATAAATTGTTGAATGATTTTATAGTATACAGAGTAATAAAGCAATCAAAAATGTATATACGGATAATATACATCAGCTTTGTAAAAGGCTATTTAATGTATGCGCGTTTTGTGTACCCTATGCTTACTTTTTCCCATGTGTTGAAATGACTTGACTTAAATTTAATATTATTTGCAAGCGATTCCAAACAAAAACTGATAAAACGTATTTTCGGCAACAAGAAGAAAATTATGGAAATGAAAGAAATATCATTCAGTGAGAAAAACAAACCTTTTTGTGTAAGAAATAGCGAATAGTAATGTTTCTTTAGGGAATAAATATATATATTGGCTGGAATACATAATTTTCTTTTAAAATAATATTAATAATTAAATTTATAATATAATATTAATAAATAATTAAATATATAAACATTTAATAAAAATATTATATAAAATAAAACACACACTCACACAGTTCAGTCCTATTAACGAGATTACCACGTTCTTTCGACATCGAGTTAAATAATCAATCACAGAAGGCAAGTGGAGCGCATTGCAGTTGAGCGGCGTATACGAGGTGTGTGTCAAGGCGTCTGAATACATCTCAATCTTGGGCGTAACGCAGAAATGGAGCGTTTTATCCGCAGTTCAAAAAGGCATGATCACTGTCCTTCGGACCGAGGGTGGAAGCACTACCTCAACACATTTGTGAAGTATTCGCGTGCTGCAGTGGCAAAAATATACAGTTCATTGCGGAATGAGACTGTCCAAAATCAGCGACACGGCAAATGGGGTGTACCATGATGATGACAGAAATGAACGACAGCTGCGGAGAGGTGTTCCGGCGCTACTGTTGAGCAAGTGACCACCCATATGAACGAAGGGGTTATCAAAAGTGCTACAGTTCAGTGAACGATGCTGCGCCTCTGACTCCGAAGCAGACGCCTGGTTCATACACCTACTATGCTGATGGCTGTCATCGGTGAGAAAGCTGGGATTTTCACGCGAGAACCGCAACTGGATGTCTACTGAGTGGCGATAAGTACCGTTTTCCGATGAATGGCATATAGGATGGGAAACCTCTGACAGAAAACACCCTACAATCTTTACCGGAACGGTCCAGGCTGCAGGCATGAACATTACAGACTGAGGAATGTGTTCCTGGCATTCTCTTGGTTCACTTAACTTTCTTGAAGGTACAACGGAGCAATAGAAGTACGCATCTGTCCTTGAGGTACGCATCCATCTTGTCCTTTCTTCCATATCCACACATTGCTTTTCCACTGGGTGAGTGCATCTGCCAGAAGGACGGTGAGAGGTATCATAAATCTGGAAATGCCCGTGCATGGTTCAAAGACCTCAAGATGAGTCCTCCCTGGCCAGAAAACTCACCTGACTTAAACTCAATCGAAAATCTGTGGAACTATCTGGATCGGGTTTCCGCGGTGGGGATCCTGACCTGCGTAATCTAGTGCGGTTATTCTGCCTTTTGAAAGATCGTCTCATTATTGTGAATGGACTGTGCAATTATTAATAATATTAATGAATAATTTACCGCCCAACTTATCTAGTGGTCAGCGTGTCTGACTGCTTATAGGGAGGTCCTGGATTTGAATCCCAGTTCGGGCATTAATGTAGTTTCTCTCTCTCTTTATCCTGTCTTTGTCCTTTCCTTGTATGAATGGTGTGTGAATGGTTGCCAGCCCTATAAACGGGTCCCTATGTCATGTGTGTTCTGAGAAAGTCGTACTTCACACCTAAATACGGTTCAATTTGAAAAGTGGAGCAGCGCCCCCTATCATGCCAGCCTAGCTGGCACACGACAACAACAATGAATATTTTAACTTGTAATGCAATAGATTTTGATTCCGTTTTGGCGCAACCATGTATTACAATACACACACATTAATATTGAAGGCAAAATCTAATTGTGGAAAATGTAGAAAATTAAGCTAGAATCGTCATAATTCATATTTCATCTTGTTTCCCCAAAATTATTTTTTAATATTATAATAAATGATGTTACTATTAATTACAAGAATATGGATGCTGGCGTATCATTATTTTTAAATTTTTTATTTCTATAATTTTTGGATTAAAATTGATATTGTATACATATATGTATGTAATTTAAAATACTTTTATCCTACTGAAGAAAAGAGAAAGCCCATAGCACGTATAAATTACTTTATCATTATATAAGCAAAATTTATTTATTTTGTTTCAAAACTCTGGAAGGTAAACATACACTGTTGCTATATTTCGATTTACCAAAAGCAAGTAAAGAATTTCATGCAAATTAAAAACTGAGAATCCTGTTTACCCACGCTTAATCTGTTTTCTTTAATTAGATTTTTCTTTCTTGATTCAGTTACTAATTAAATTTTTCTTTTTAATTCCGTCATTTATGTGAAGAAAAAGTAGATAAGGATAAAAAGAGCATGTAAAAGGCACTGGGACAAAATTAATCAGATTTCTATAACTTTCCTTTCAATTTTTAGATACGAGGCTTATTTAATCCAACGAATGAATAATTGATTTATAAGACTTAAGAGTTTTTGTTTTTGTATTCATATTTCTTGCGTGAAAAAATATTTGTATCGAATTTTAAGTATTTTGAAATATTAATTGAAAAATAACACATTGAATCATCATTCATTAAATTAAATATTGTTTTTTATTGTACTTTAATTTTAATCAAAGATTAAGCAGATGTGATTTTAGACGTGCTAATCTGACTAATTAAAAGAGAATTTTTAAGCTTTGCCAATAAAAATGTATTAATAAAGTCAATGAAGAGAAAAACTGGCGCAATAAAACACGCTTGCTGAGCAGTATGAGTGAAATTAATTCAAACAATTTTTCTTTTGAAGGCAAAATGAGAAAATAAATCACCGGTCTTCTCAGACCGAAGTTATTGACAGTTAGTGGTGCGGAAAACTTCGTTTAGTAAACTTTCATAACTTTATTTGCCTTAGAAAATCAGTTTTATATGCTTGACAGGAATTTGCATAATGAAGAAGATTAACGAGCAAATTATTTTTTTATGGAGCCGGCCAGAGGAAAGGAGCAGCTTGCCGTTTAAATGACGATGGCTCTAAGCGATTAAAGAGCGTAAAATTGAGTTCTGAAACGTTATTTTTACAGTTGTGTTCACGAGCGAAAGAGTAGAGAAATATCAGAAATGTATTTGACACGAAGCGAGAGTTTAATAGCTCTTTTACGTTTCAGTTTTCTCCTTGTTATTTGTATATAGGTAAAATTCAAGTTAAACAAATATATTAGAAATTATATGTGACAAAATCTTCTGAATCTCTGTGGACAAAACTTTTATTCTATTTGTAAACTGAATTATTATTTGGGTTGAATTGAAAACAATTGCACAGTTTAAAATAAAAGTTATGTTGTTTGTTTGTTACTTAAAACGTATGTTGCAATTCATTTTGAAATTTTGTTTGCAGCATGGTTAATTAATTTAGACGGTTAATGGAATTTTAAAGGTTAATAATTTAGACGATTATTTCAACTCAATGTAAAGCTGCTTATATCGCAGTATACACTATTCCGGAACTGTGTCCGCTTCAAGAATGATGACGTTTGATTCCTTCTCTCCTTTTAAAATCAGTATCTATGCATTGTGGTCGCAAATTATAGAAAAAGTATATGTACGGAGCATCAGCCTCCCCTTCTTCCCACTTTCACTCACATTTCTTAATACTGTAATTATATTTTCCATTTTTATTCAAAATAAAAAAGGCACGACAGCTTATATAGGGCCCATATTTATTTTATGATCGAGGCCGGTGGGGTGCAAAGAAGGAGTCTCAGTTAGATGGTCAGCCTATCGCGAAACCCCTAGTGTTCATTTCCCAAGCATGCTTGGTACTCAATTTTATCGACCCACTGAAGCGATAAAAGTCTGAATCGACCTTGCCTGAACGATGAAGCTATGTCTTGGATATAAATATTTTCACTATTTTTGAAAAAGTATCGCTATCGGCCATACTTTTCAAACTTCTCCTGCAGCAAATTTGCCTCCAGTTATCTTTGTACGCTCGTGATAGGCCATGCATCGGGATGCAAATGAAAGGTGTCTTGACTTCAATATTAAATAACTTTTGAACAAAGTTATATTATAAATTTCACTATTTTTCTAAATACCGATTTTTGCCAGAGTCTAGATAGATGATTTCCACCGGAAATCACAGCCATCTACCATGCAATATTTTAGGTATCTTTCGATATAAAAAATATGATCTGCAAAAGCAAATTAAAACTAAGTTGAGAAACACTGACTTGTTTAATGGAAAATATTTGTTTTCTCATTTCATCCGTCTGTGTTTGAACCCCAGATTGAAAATATAATTGTTAGATTGATTACTTAAAATAAATCTAACAATCTACATTTGTTAGATTTATTTCAACCTGAAGCTACTCCGTGACTAAGACACAAGCACGCTTCTGCATAATGTATGAACTATTACGAGCATGCTGTACGGCTCTATATTGTGGGAAGTAAATGTAAAATATCCGCAAACTCGAGTTTTTCATTTCGTTTCATTATTTTATGTTTGAAAATATCAATGATTATTTCATTTTACTATTTTATGCATATAGTTTCATTTTCTTATTTCGGAGACCTTATTTTCTTAACACGAATTCATTTATTTAAATATTTTCTTTTGAACAAGGAATAGCCGCTCGCTTGATGAGGGATCTTCGATGAAGCACAATTCTCCGATCCAAATTCTTTGCTTGAAGTTTGAGAAAAAAAATCGCTTGTTTGTAAAGCATGAATAAAAATAAAGCGTTCGTTCAAATACCTTTAAATTAATATTCGATAAAAATGAAATGTTTCTTTATTATCAAATACTAAACAATTTCAAATTAAATTTTAAATGACCTTCCATCGTCCAATGAAGTTTTTTTCATAAATAAGTTTCTGTAGCTCCAAATATCAAATTAAGTTGCGAGCATATTTAGGTCTTTTGAATAACAACGCATTTACTGTTTAAAGGCATTTTATTTTTAGAGTTTGAAGTTTTTGGAGTATCATTATATGAATAATTAAATATATGCCTACCGAGGTCCATTTTTAATTCGCAGCTTAATTTACAATGCGATGATGTGCAATTTACAAGTAGAATTACTTGTAAATTCTAGAGATTGTCATTTTTTTATAGTTACGAAGGATTATTTCATCTTAATAATATGATCGTAAAAGTTCCTGTCCTAAGAATATGATTGAGGAAGTATACTAATCTATTATTATTATATTTAAAAATGATGAAGTGCCATTAAATATTGCAACTAATTCCATTCAATTTGACATTGGTAATTCATTACACAAATTTCATTTATATATAACTCTTGGAATGTCCATCTTTGCACATGGGGTCATCTTTTAAACAATGAGCAATGAGGGGCTTCATGACTAATAAAATCTATAATTTTTATTTTAATTCATCTTGTAACTAACTTGAATGAAATAAAATGGACTATGTATAGGGGGAAATAAATTATTTAACTTCGCATCACTCAAAGCGAATAGGAAATGTTTTATTTTGAATGATGAGAGATCTACATAATACATCTAAAAGATTTTTGACAACAAATTAAATTTTTGACAACATTTAAATTTTCTCTTTACCATAATACAATATTAACTTTAAACTTTTCTCTATGCATTCAAAACTCCATGCAGCATTTTATATGATTTATTTCTCTCTCTCTCTCTGTGCGTGCGTGCGTGCGTGTGTGTGTATGAGAAGATGGAAAATTATATAATTTATTTCATTGTTCAACTGTGTGTAATAGAAAATATGCTAAATAGATGTTTGTGCATTTTTCTTTACATGAAATAGTTGACATGCTGAGAATTATTCAGAATTAACTTCTTGATTACGACATTCCTCGTATGAGATGAACATTTAAAGGTGCAATGCATTTTAAGAGTAAATATACTGATACATAATAGTCTAAAGGCAGACAATTTATTTGTTGACAAAATATGTGCGTATATTGATTGAAAGTACAACGCTCGCTATTAAAACAGCTCAGCGATTTTAATATTTCGAAGTGCGCCCACTTTTGTGACAGAAGAAATTTAATAGAATTTTACGAAAAGATCTGCTTTTTAACCGACCGTTTAATTTAAATATTTACCAGATATCTTTGCATCACTACCCATGAAATTTTCAGTCATTCTTTTAAATTCAAATGAAGGCTTGAGAATCGCTTAAAAAATTAGAAGGATTTAAAAATATCATTCGCGTTTTGAATTAGTTCTATATAAATCTCTTATTACATTCCTGAAGTAATTAAGTTCTGCATTACATTCAGGAATGATTATAACATTCCTTCTCCTTCGTTGAAATCAACGGAGGCTTAGGAATATTTTCTGGAGCAAGAACGACTTCGTACAATTTTCTTCCGATTGACTCGAAATCAAATATTCAATTTGCCTGGCGCTTCCTCTTCCAAGTGGATTGCTCCTCCCGATTAATCATAGAATCAATCTAGACTTCTCTGGGATTGAGGAAATAATTCCGTTTTCATTCACCAGTCGACAAATAAAAGTGAATATTAATAACTTCCTCCGAATCGCGCCCTCCTCCAAGGAGTTGGCGTCAGCAGCTCTCGATTGAGTAGGATTAGCATCTTAATCCCCCGGCATTCGACGATGCTTTTGGCGCTCATTAATTACGAGAAATTGCGTCCCGGAATCTGGAGAATTCTTCGAGGTGAGAAGTTTTGCATCGCGCTCACCAAATCAGTTGACGTGGCTCGGGTAATTGCAACTGGGATCGGAAATAATCGCTATTAAATCGTCGGCTGAACGTGGAACGTGGAGCTGCCTCTAAAGGCAAGTGCCTGACTCGATCGGAATGTTGCTGCTAATTGGAAAGATTTGGAATAAGTTGCTGGAGATTTCAAAGAAAAAAAATATGAGAGCCTATGTTCCAGTGCAAACAGGTGGACAGTGATCAAGATAAATTTAATTTAAAAGTTTAAAAACGAAATCGAGAAAAAGTCGTTTATGAAAAATGTAATGTAGATTATAATTTTATAAACTGAACATACAGTTTATTAAAACAATATTTTTAAAAAAAGTTGCTCAATATTTTTGTTAGATAAAATTGAAGCATTTAACTGTAAAATTAGGAATTAGATTTTACTTTGTGAACACTTCCAAACACTTGAAAGAAACTGTTGATGAAAATATCATTTACAGAACTAAAATGAGCGCTATTGTTTTGCAATGTTTATTCCCAGCAAATAAATAGATTACCTTCACGAACGATTACTGCACATTACATGTTAATTATAAAACGATATTTTTAGAGTAATGAGTATGATATATAATTAACAAATCTTAACTGATAAATAATTAACAAATCTTAAAACAACGTTATAAACTTTGTGAAAATTCTAAACTAAATTTGCTTTCTAAAATTTTTGAAAATTTCCTCGTGATCATGAAACATTAAGAATGTGAAGTATATAACATAATAAAGTATGTCTTACTTTATAAAATAATAATATTTTGTACTTAAATTATTTCACAACATAAATTACAGTTTATTTTATCCTTAAAAACCACAATTAAGTTTTGTTTGTTAAAGTAAAAAAAATTAAACTTTATCTATTTATATTCACTAGGGCTGCAAAATGATACACAATTGAAAGTCTAGAATAAAATATTTGGAGAATATTTTCCTACACAAGCGCTGCATGTATCATTCTTTACGTATTTTCTGAGATTTAAACTCCGGACATTTTATTGAAAAAATTAAAAGTCTTTAATATAAAAAAAATAATAACTAAGAAAATGTATGTGTGGTATACGCGTTGCTTAATATAACTGTTAAGTCACTAATAAAAGTGTACATTTACAGCTGAAGTACCAGAGCTACATTTTTTGTTAAAGATCTATTCAAAAGTATAAGAAGGCTCTCTTCATGTCTAAACTAATGAGATTGATGAGTAAAGCAGCATGCCTATTTGAGACCATAAGCAGTATAAGAGAATTACTAATCTACAGGATATTTATGTTAAAAAAAGTCACAGATCTCTCTCCTTGACGTAAACTCTTCTGTTTCTTAGAATAAAATTAGTCGTGTAATATATTTTGGTGAAAATATTCTACCAGCATTATGCAGTATTAAGTGGAAATATTTTCTGAATCTATATGATTAATGCGAGTTTTTCGCTTGCCTTTAAAGACTATAAGTTCTTGCATTATCATCAAACTAGAAAGAAACATGAACAAAGATAAAAGAAATATGAAAACATTAGAAACATTATTAACATGGATTTTCGAAATTGTTTTTTTCCATATATTTTAATAAATACTGCAGACTATTAAAAATGAAATACCAATTTACAATATTCTAAACCACGCCATATGAATACTATGATGCAGTATGTAAACGATTTTAATTTCCCTGCAGTTATAGTTCAGAAATAACGCAGAACCACTTACAATCCAGGATGTCCTCTTCCTGTCATCCTTCGTTACAATCCAGGAAACGAAGGATGACAGGAAAAGGACAAATATATTCTTAAAGAATTTTGAATATTTAACGTAATTTTTCATAGTTTCAGCTACAAAATGCTTACAAATTATTCAATAAATGCATTATACGAACGCCTTTTTTATTAAACTGAGTCTGAGTTGTTGCCTAAAGATATATAGGATTATCATTACCAGAAATCGTTCACAAAGTAGGTCATAATAAATCAAGTGATTATCAAATCAGTAGATGAAGATAAAAACAAAATGCTGATAAATGCGATTTAGACTGCATCATCCTCTATAATAAATTGAAAATATTGCTTGCTTATGCAGACAAAGCGCTCTGCCATATCAGTATGCTTACCTGACTTCGACTTTGAAATAGGACTGCGCTTTTGAGATTATTAGTCCTTGTTTAATTCCTTCCACTGTTGTACAAAAGGAATACACTACACTTATATATGCAAGTCGGTTGGGGTATAGGTGTCTGAACTGAGATAAACTTCAGCTGATAAGTCATCCTCTGTGCTGCGCCGTTATAAATCACTGCGAATACAGCATGAGTATCGGTCTTCACGAGTCATTTGACGTCAGCTGCAGAACAAAAGTATCCATCGCTTCGGTTACCTTTGACCCTTAGCAATCGGAGTTTGCAAGTGCCTCTGTGAAATTGTCATCCGAATGATGCTCGATTTAATCACGTTTCTGACATGATCCACCAATGAAGGATTTTCAGCTGTTTTTTCATGCAGAGTAAATGGGAGCCTTATTTCAACTGTTAGTCAACTAACTCATTCTTTTAGAAATTATTTGACATATGTGAATGCACGAGAACTAACTTTCTGTACTAATTTAACGAAATATCGATTTTCTGTCAAAGTAGTTGCCAGAAATGATAACTTTATCATAATTGTGGATACATTTAAATGAAATCATTTTTTTGATAGTGTGGTCAATATAAACATGTCTGTGCTCAGCATAAGCCACTGTTTGTTTTTAGGATGATTTTAGTTCTCACTGAAATCCTCTTTTTACTCACTTTTATGTTGATATAAAAAATGTTAAAGGTTCTACATTTTATATATATACTTGAGTTTTCGTTCACAATTATTGTTGTTCCGATATGAATTCTTTCTTACTTCTTACACAAGTAAACAAGAATTCATATCGGAACAAAATTTCAGATTATTGCATGAATTCTCAACATTATTTCTATTTTGAAAGAAATTATTGTTTCCATATGCATTAAAATTGTGCTTTCTTATAAAGAATTAATATTTTACTATAAAGTGGTACGTTATTCTAATTTTGTGTGTTGTATAAATAATGTGTATTGTTGATATATATATATATATATATATATAGCATATCAGATTTTTTATATGTCACCTAATGAAATTAATTCAATTCAAAATTTCTATTCAAAAATAAATAACAAATAAAAAATACAATCACCATTAGAAGTTTCAAATACTTTTATTTTATTCAGTATTTATTCATTTAAGATCCTTGAATTCTTTTAGTGATTTTTTGAAAATTCGAAAACATTAAAATTATATATATATATATATATATATATATATATATTCTATAAAATATATATATATATATTCTATATATATATATATATATATATAGCATATCAGATTTTTTAAATGTCACCTAATGAAATTAATTCAATTCAAAATTTCTATTCAAAAATAAATAACAAATAAAAAATACAATCACCATTAGAAGTTTCAAATACTTTTATTTTATTCAGTATTTATTCATTTAAGATCCTTGAATTCTTTTAGTGATTTTTTGAAAATTCGAAAACATTAAAATTATATATATATATATATATATATATATATATATATATATATATATATATATATATATATATATATAAATATATATATATATATATATATATATATATATATATTCTTTTAAAATTTCTTACCTGATAATCATTTACTAATTTAATCATTTAAAATGTTAATAAATCCTATTTCTTTTTATTTACTTGATCTTCAGAAATAAAAATATTGGTGTTTGCCCAAATCACTTAAATCTGTTTAGTTATTACCACCGTACTTTAATATATTTGAAACTGATTTATTTTAACTTATTGTAAATTCCATTCATCATTGAAAATTCTGCTGGGAAAAGTACGATAATATAAATCGATTTAATAGATTGAAATATATTCTATGTTGCAAGTGCGTATGACAAAATGTATGCAACAAAATATACTGTACTAAGTACTGAGACAACAATGGACATAAAAATAAAAAGGATCGAAAAACATCGAGAAAAGAAATGCAATCGCAGGAATGGAACACCCCCCCCCTTCCCAACTTCACTGAATGATAAGGTTTTCGCAAGAGTTTAATAAATAATCACCACGACCCGTCTTCAGCAAACTGAACAGCTTACCAGATGCCTGTGACGAGCCACTGACAACATGTAATTTTTTTTTCGATATGTATACAATCAGCTCAATGGTTACTACAGCTAGAGCTGTGCTTTTTTTTGTTCTTTTACTGCATATTTTTCAGCAATAACAGACTCGGGAAGAGTTCATGTCCCTCCCTACCCTCGACGGTGATTAAATATTGAATGTCAGCAAAAGAAGGGGAGGATACATTCATGAAAAGAAATGAAACGTTTGGGCAGAAAGACTGAATGCGTACATCATGATTCGAATGTTAACTTTGCATTAAACTTTCATTCTACGAAAAGGGAACGAGACATACGCCATGTCTGATTTTCACGACGCAAAATAGGATCTGGCGTTTACGTCTAAAAAATCGATTCTGGGCACAGTTTGTAATTCGTAACAATTCAACACATAAATTTTCATACATTCAGTACAATGTTACATGATATATATCATTTAAATTATAGACTTTTTCAAAAATTTCATATCAAAGATTATTGGATGCGTCTGAAATCTATTTCGGATGCATCTAATAACCTTTATGATTTGAAACCTTTGAAAACAGATATCAATATGGATATGAAATGCTTATTATTAATGAGAGATCAATAAAAGAGCAGAACATATAAAAATTTTCAAAATCCAACTTTATATACTCTTGTGGATAAAATCCCGATTAGCGCGCTCTTAAGTATCAGGTCGCGAAACCCTAGCGAACTCTGGTCGAAAAAGAAGTCGAGATGAAATTCGGGAAACCTCGAGTCATGCATAATTTTTTAGAAAAAAAAAAATTACGACATTCTCCTTTTTTTTTCCTAAGGAGACCCATGTGGAGATTTTTTTGAGCGTGACCTACCTACGTCACTTGACCAGGAGTTTGTTGATATTGGAATGAAAAGAAGCAATATATGAAAATGAAGGAATCCTAATTCATTTGAAAATCCAAATGAAAAGCGTTCAATTTCTTTTTTAAAGTACAGTATCAAGGTCACGTATCATCACACCCGTTCAAGTCGTTGCGATAGTAACATTAAGAACGATAGCATTTTTAAATTATATTTTTTTGAGAGAGAGATTGAGAAGGAACTCAAGAAGAAACTTTTCTGGCATTTAAATTACTCGGGGGATGAAAGCGAAACGAAAACATGAAAAAGAGCGAAAATGAAGTTCTGACTTTGCTTCTACCGTTGGTTTCACTGGGATTTTTCTTACACTGAAGACAAAGGTGTCTTCTGTATAAAGTATTTTTAATTTTTCCAATGAAATTTAAGTTAAGATTTCCTATGCATATTTTGAAAAATACACATTTTCTTAACGCCTTCTTTCTTTTCAAGTATCACAGTTTCACGAAACTTTCTAGACATAACATTATTTTGTGATAAAGAACACTGTAGAGAAAGAAAAAAATACCAGCTTATAAGAAATGAAATAACTTGTTGTTTCACTTAAATATTTTTTGCAGTCTAAAACAACAAAGTTAAAATCCAATGGATTCTTAGTCGTCAACACAAATTAGACACTAAATGAATATAACACATAAAGTTGTTATAAAGTAATGAAATATTTTCATTTAATACCTCTCAAAAATATTTTGTGAACACTGAAGTATTAAACAATTTGATTAATGTGCTGAAAATGAAACATTAAATGGCTTAAAAACACTCGAGGAGAATCGAGAAATAAAATGTTTCTTAGGGGATTCTACAGCGCAATAAAATCTTTAACTTAAATCTTGTATAATGTATTTAATTTTTATTACTATTAAATTTAAGCATTGAAATCAGATTTATTTTACAACCTATAATGAATTAATATTTATTAGACAGCATAGTTCGAAGATTTTAATTATAATAATCCTTTATATTGATGGGTGGAGTCATCAGAGATACTAAAATTTCAAAAGTATTCTGAGCACGGTGCATCGAGTGCCTGCAAAATATCTGGATTTACGAATTCCTTTATGTTCACCTTATTAGGAAGCAGCAACTGTACCACAACAGTTCTGAAATAAGTAGAGGGTGTCTGTTTCGATATATGTGTGCGTGTGTGTATAAATCTTAGAACCTGTACGAACATTTTTTTGTACTTGGGAAAACATTCGGCACCAATTATACACTATGTGCATTTTTTTTTGAATAAATATCATATCATGCCTTATCCTTGAAATGAAAATCATATTTAGTTAATTTCTTATACAAAAAGGAACCAAAGCTGCTGCTACGGTCGTTTTCATACATTATAATGGGGTTTCATACACTATAAATACTTATGTTACTTAAGGGCATGATTGTAAACTCAATCTTGCTCATTTAATAAGATTTTTTTATGATCAAATTTTATATGATCAAATTTCAGATAAGAGATTATGATCAAGTTTTAAGTTCCGTTTATATTATCTACATAAATATGCATAAAGAATGATAAAAGGAGGAAATATTACAAAATAATTTTTCCAGATAAGAATTATAATGAAACTTTAACCCTCTTTAAAACTTTCGATCAAATTTTCTCAAAATATTTTCTTATTAATGTAAATAAATGTGTAAAATTTCTAAAGTATCGTAGAGTATGCGTAGACATTCAATTCTTCATTTATGAGTGAAATCAATTGATTTTCAAAAAAAAAAATTAAATATTAAAAATTAAGTTCTCATTCTTCAATTTTTTTTAAATCTTTTAAAACTTTTTGGATATTTTGGAGGGTATTAAAATTGCGAAATGATTGATTACGTTCAATGAATAATTATATCATGAACACTCAATTTCATCTGAAAACTGAAACTCACTGTTGTGAGAAGCAGAGCCTTTTCCACGTTAAAAAAGCATTTGGGAAACTCGAGAGTCCGGAGAATAACAAACATGGAATTTTTCGGTAGATTCTTCAAGGAATCCGCCTCAAAGAAGAAGACTTCTACCCTGTCTCCGAAGCACTAATGAATTTTTAAAAGACTTAATTAAGGCAGGAAAAGGGCCTTTCCTACCTCCTCCCTCTACAAGGCCCCTTCCCTTTGCCAAAATCTGTTCATGGCAGAGCGGAGGAATTCATATACAGCTCCACAACTCTTTGTACTGAAGCGCTAATTAGGTAAGACTCTTGCCTGATTATTGAGAAAAATTGTGATCCATTTTATAATAAAATTTTTCACATTTTTATGTGAGATATTGTGATATTAATAACTTAATTCGATGATCACAGAATAAAATCTTTTAAAAATTGAATGGGGTACTTTCAAGACCATATGATTACCAATGGAAATATTCATGAGTGATTTTACATTATTCTTGTAGAGAGGAATAAAAAACCGATAATAATTATTAATTTCCCACATAAGTTAAAAAAAGATTCTTGGTATGATTTTTTGAGATCCCTCTTTGCTTGAAATTCACAAATGCTTAAGAAGTATATAAGGGTTTTTGAGTTACGACACACATATAATGTTCAAGTAAGCAGAATCGACTTTGTCTAATTGGTGCCCTGGCCAAAATCTTCTTTGGGAGCCTCCTCTGCTTCACAATAACAAATTTTATCTTCGATTTGGCAAACGATTCTATTCGACTGGCAAAGTAAAAAAATTTTTATTTGATTTGGGTGACCCTCTGATGGGAGAGCCTGTTTCAATTACCTTGTATAACCCTGCCTTAGTCAGGCTCTGGTAATAATTTCATACATTAGACAGAAGGATAAAGCCCTTGATTTGTCACAATAAGGAAAATTGTTACAAGGAAAAAGAACACTGGTTAGGTGGTGCAACTGTACTCCACTAAGTGTGAAATAAAATGTTTATGGATGTATTTAATCGTATACTAGAAAATTAGACAATCAATTCGCCAATTTTCAATAAAACTCGAACTATATACTGCTGGTCACCCAAAAGGAAACACCAAAAAACAGGTCTTAAGAAGTCACAACAGAAATTTATTTAGCAGATTACACGTTATTCAAAAATTAACTGATTGAAACGACAAGTTCTCGGAAGTATGGAAGATGCGACAAAATCAATAGTTAGTGAAGTTGGTTATAACTGCCGCCACACTGCATAGATTCAAACAGGTTTTGAATGCATTCTTTGGGTAAAGCAGTCCATGCTTGTTACCTACTTTGCTAAAATTGATGTGTGGTGTATTTGCGGGTGGTGTATTCTGGGCTAGGTGTTGTATAAACATTGACCAAACATTTTGGTGATCTTTTCCATTGGTCAGACACTACCTCCTGCGTTTATCGATTACAGTCCACATCACAGTTGCTTGGTTTCTTCAAACACAATCACCGATTTCCAGAAGAATAATCTGTAGGCCCTGAAATTTTTTATCTGTCGAACTACGAAACTTAAAAGGCGCTTAATGTCTTTTGACAGTCGAAGTTACTCAAAAATCGTACGAAGAACAATTGCTGTTCATGTGGACAATGGACAACATGTTCTCCTTTAATATAGCGCTGCTATATTACACTATAATTTTCTGTGAAGTACTTGCAATGCTATTAATTTGTATATCTCATCGTCGATGATGTGATTTTCAAACTTCTTTCTGATTGATAAATTTAACAGCCAGCAATGTGCTTTAACGTGATAGAGAACTTTATTTTCCTTGACTAAAATCTTTATGGTCTCTTAATTATCTTATTCGAGTTAGAAATATAAAAATTTACTATATACCGTTGATAGGTAATGATATTATGGTTAAAAGTGTCATATATTCCTAAAGTAGTGAGATTAAATTCTGACTTTATCGAAGATCCACCGTGAACACTAAAGGCATCAGGGGCAGGCCACGTTTTAAATAAGTCGTGATCTCAATATTCTCCAAGTGAAATTATACTATGTATCCTAATCTATGTTTAGTTGTAGGGAAATAGGCTGAAGCAGCAACTTACTGTAGATGATGTAGCATTCATTAAGCATGTGAAGCTGGTGCGGATGAGTAATCTGCAGAATAATTAATAAAATTAGAAAAGTATGTAGTATGTTACAAAATAATATTAAATACACTCATGTACATAAATTATGGATGATTCAGAAGGACACAGAAATTGAAATCTAAAACAAAATTTCACGTATGGAATTATCACACACTTCTTGAAGAATAATATGCAAATTTCAAGAAACAACCAGATGGCGCCACTAGTACGTCACAATGATGAGAGTGTATAAAAAAGGTGTATATAACGAATGATTGCAAAAAAGTAAGTTCACATGCGGTTTAAAAGCCTTTAAGTGCAATAACTGTATAGTTATGGCACAATGGAATCATTTGGATGATGTTTTACGTGGTAGAATTATCGGCTGTATGGAATGTGGACGTACCCAGCTGGAAGTATCCGAGGAACTTGGAATCCCCTAGAGTTTTATCTCCAGGCTTTGACAATGGTTCTAAGATGATGGTAATGTGAATAGACGTTACAGCACAGGTCGCAACAGACGGAGCTCAGCATTAGAACTGTATCGCCAACTGTAATCAGTTAACGGTATGACAGTTTAAAGCAGACCGTGTACAGATACTCAGGCACATTGGTCTATATGCTCGTAGGCCTCTCAGATGTGTTTTACTTACCCACTGTCGCCTGCAGTTCGCCTGGAGTAGAGAACATGCATTCTGGGCACCGCAACAGTGACCTTGATTAGCGTTTTCCGATGTGTCCAGGCTTAGCTGTCAGTCTGATTATCACCGGACTTTCATATGGAGAGGGTCAGGTACCTGTTACCACCAAGAGAACACCATTGAACGACACAGCTACGGTGGCGCAGGATTGCTAGTTTGGGAAGGAATTATTCTGGGTTCCAGAACTAACCTGTATGTCCAGAATGTAAGCATCACAGGCCCCATCTATCGGGATGTCATTCTAAAACAACATGTACGTTTGTCTCGGGGTTCCATGGGCTTAGAATTTCTGTTTATGAATGACCACGCTCGTCTTCAGAGAGCGAACATTGTAGTCGAATGCCTTCAATCGGAGGATATCACCCGTACGGACAGACCAACATACTCACCGGATTTGAAACCAATACAGCATTTCTAGGACATGCTTGGTCGACGAATTGCAGCCCATCAACCCCCTCTCATGTGTTTACCTGAACTTCGAAGAGCATTGCTTGATGAGTGGTACTGTGCCGATGAGTGGTATGGCATAGCTTGATGAGTGGAATACTTCCAAAGATCAGGTCGATAATTTAAAACTCAGCATGTCTAGGCATTGTAAGGTCTGTATTGCATCGTTTGGGGGGCATATTATGCATTAACCATCATACCAACCATATTATATTGGTTTTTGTAAATAGGTTCTTTTTTCAAATTTGCTCCAGGGAGTAAAAATCGCAATTTTTTTTAATGATGTCACACCTATAGCATCTTTTTTACTCTTTACCTTTTGTTTAATAAACAGACTTCACAAATGAGTCACATTTGTTTTGCTTCTCTGTTTCTGCCTGAACTTGCTTTATCCTTAATTCATGGCAACGAATGTATAATAATAATTGAAAATATTACCAATAAGTACCAACGGGAAATACTGATTTTATGATACCGATATTAATCGTATCATGTTATATAGTTAATTATTATATAATTAATTTTATATAGCAAAGAATATTTATAATCTATTTATTTTTTGTAGACGATGATTAAATTTTTTTATTAATGTTTACAATTATATTCGTTATAAAATGAGCATACAGAGAGAATTTCTCTCTCATTTTTTATATCAGTAATTTTTAAACGTGAGAATTTCATAACTGTTAATAAAAAAGCGTAACACCCATTTGATTTGTACATTTATCGTCGTAAGTCTTTTACCGATAAATAGATATTGTAATATTTTTATAATAAAAGTTAATTTAATGTGTTTTGCTGTCTTAATAGAAAAAATTGTAAAAAATATTATAGTTTGATTGTTACTCCTGGTTTTGTATTGATGGAATACATGAATAAACAGAGATATAGCAAATAATATAAGAGTGATCACAATAATATTTTATGAAAAATTTTGCAGGGATATTTATCAGCTTTTTTTCAAAGGATTAGCCTCTCTTTCAAATGACTTACTTTGCTATATAAATTAACTATTGCCGTTGTTTGCTTCCCCACCCTAGAGCCCTATTTGCAGGCTCGACAAATCGAATGTTAATGTTCCCTTATGATTAGTACTTGCGTTTACATGTCATGAAAAACAGTTTTCCCCCTTTTCCGAGAAATAAACCAACATGACTTTCCCTATTAAATGCAGTTCATTTTTCTGTCATCGTAAGTGCGTAATGTGCTTTATCTTTTCTTCTTGCTGGCTAAGATTATCATTCGGAAAGTTAGAATTTTAACTTTATAATTTTTACTTAAAATTTAGACACTAGATATGATATAATTTGATTATTTATCATCATACCCAAATATAAATGGAAATCCATTTTTTTCTATGATAGATTTTAGTTTGATTGTCACTCCTGGATTGTTGTTTAGTTAAATAGAATTATTTAATAGATTTTAACTTTAGAATAATGAAATAAAACTTTATTTATCGCAATATTTTAAAAAATTAATATTAAAAGTTACCAAAAGCTCTTATTGTTTCTTAGGACCAATGTATTCAAGTTGAAAGACTATTCAAAAGTCATTCAAACCACCTAGTGGCAAAGGAAATTCCATAAAACGGTTTTACGAGTGAAGAATATTTTGCCTGACTAAAAACTCTTATGTTGTGATATATTCATTATAAAAATAGGTTACTAGAGTAAATTATTTTTACTAATAACTGTTATTTTGTAGGTTTATTTGGGTTTTAAAATAAATTTGTTTAGATATGATGCCTGTATATTTCAACAAGATCAGTTTTTTATCTCTATTCTTTAGAGTTATAATGTATTAAATGCATATTATAGCACAGAACACAGTAGCATAGTACAATACTGCAATCTGTTATACTCACTTAATATAATCATTTATTATTTTAAGCAAAGAACATACCATTTATAAATTAGTACAGTTTGTTGAAATCAACCACATTTAACAAGAAATAGGAACTTAAAATATATTTTTATGTGTTACTTTGTATTTATACACATTTTTTATTATTGTTGGAAAAAAGACTTTTTAGAGCTTAAGTTACTTGAAGTATTTTAGAAAATCTTTCGCATGCCGGAAAGTCAAAATGTGTTTTTTCAGGAAAATGGAAGAAAAATATTCTCCAAATCCCTTACCCGAGCAAAGCCGGGTGAAGGAGAAAGTCGAATAAGACATGACGTGCGAAAGCTACGATGTCAAAAATTCAATTATCGCTCCCCGCAGACAAAAATCAAATATTTATATCTAAAAGTTAACGATTCGAAGAGTTTTTCTCCTCTCAGCTGCATTACATTTCGCAAAAAATGTCTCTCAAAAAGGACAATGCTATATTGAACCGTCAGAGGGCAGATGTTCGTGTTCTCAAAAACAAATGAAGGATAAATGGATTTTACTTCGTATTGGCGCACATATTGATAACATTAGCGGAAAAAGTAATTATATCTCAATTTATATTCCATGGAATGAGAGGCCACTTGAAATGACAAATAGCACCCAACCGAGTTTCAGTCAACGCCAAAGAAAACTTTATTTCTTGTGAATTTTTCAAAAATTTAGCAGTCCTTCATTGCACTGTAGGAATGGGTTACAAAACATATTCATGTGGAGTGATTGCATGTGGATGTTGTGACTTGTAATGTGGATGTTAAATATGTTTGATCATAATTTAACCATTAATTTTTATTTCTCATTTAGTAATAAAAGTATTCAATTCATAATTTAATATTTTCATTTAATATTCCATGCTATGAAATTTATGTAAACTAGCATTATGCTTAAATCGAACTTTCTGCCTTTAATATATACCGTTAAAATAATGTGCCGTTTTAAAAAAGAACTTTTCTTTTTTTTAGAACTCATCAATATTCTCTACTTTTGCTTGTTGTTGTCCTTTTTCATGTACACCATATAGAAACACGAGGATTAAAACTTAAAAAAATGTTTTAAAATAATTAAATGTACAAACCTCTATAAAATGACAACATGGATTTTCAAATATCGTAATAAAATGTCTTCCATACCTTTTTAAAGAATAAAAAAGGCAAAAAAAAATTTTTTTTTTAATAAAAATGTAAGACAATTTTTGTACTTAAGAAATAATTTTGTATTTTTAATAGTCGCAAGAATAAGAAGAATGACTTTTCTTTTAATTTTTTAATATGTCTTGAAATAATCTTCAAACTTCTAAGGTAACTAAGACAAAAAAAGATATATATTTATTATTTGGTATTACAGAGTTCACAGTCACATTAATATCAATGGACTTTTTATTAACAATATTAATTATTAAGTGAGATTAATTTTTTAATCACAACATCCGTTATCATACAACAATTGCTACGAAGCATGGGCTTCTCTCTCTCTCTTTAAATATTATCAAAAAGAAAAAAGAGGATCAATTCTCTAGTTTTTTAACAACTCAAACTTTGACGAATGCTTTATTTCTCAAACTTTCCATCACAATAAAACAATCTCATTTATCTGGTGATTTCATATTTGTTCAAATAATAAAGATGATTCTGTAATTCAATAATAAAACCATTCCTCCTTATTTTTAACTCTGCTCTGAATGTTTTTATAAATAGAACATGTTTTTTTTCTGTGTAGAATTATAATGCTTCTACACTAATCTCAACGTCTTCTGTAACTCCCTGTTTTGATAAAAAAAAAAGATTAATGGAAGAAATATCTTTGGAAAATTCAATTTTGCCTTCCAATATTCGGTTCAGAAAACTCCTTACGAAGGAGGATTGTTCGAAAAATTGTTATTTGTGTGATGATGGGAAAAACCCCCGTCCATCTATAATTTATGATTCTTTAGCAAATAAATCATTTTTCAAAAAGATTTGGAATTCGTTTTCATAATTTTCAGGCAGAGCTGTGTAAAACATTTCTCGTAAATGTTAATAGAATTCTGATTTTTATAATTAGAACGATATAAACCATATCTGAATATTTACCTTTAATTTTAAAAACGTATTAGCATTCCAAGTAAATGTGAATATATTTCAAATATTTACAAAACGTTATTCGATTTTACAAACAAACAGAAATCAATGGCGAAAGTATTCGTTAAGTAAATGAAACAATTATTCACATCTTATTACTTATTATAAAAAGGTATTCTTCTAAAAAGCTATTGCGGATCAATTCAAAATTTATTATAAAATGCAATAATGAGATGCTTTTTATTCAGTTTATTATGAAATTTTTTGCCTTGCTCTGAGTAATTTATACAAACCGATTGGTTAAAATTAAAACTTCTACGACTATATATTTTGGTGAAACAACGAGCAACGTTTTCCAATTTGAAAGGAAATTACATTTCTTAATACGGAAAAAAACATAATAAAATATTAATAACAGTATATATATATATATATATATATATATATATATATATATATATATATATATATATATATATATATATATATATATATATATATAGAAAACATTTTAAATCTTTACATGAATGTTCGAACAGTATTGATATTCAGTATGCTTCATAACTGTTTCATATTTATAATATTGAAATGGTTCAAGAAAAAGGTTTAATATTCTTACAGTATCCGTTATAAAATATCTTGTAATAATTATATGAAAATTTAATTTGAACACGAATATATATATAAAAGTAAGAAAAAATGCATCGTCTTGTAAAGAATATTTAAACAGTTTTAATGTTGAATTATAAGAAAACATCACATTTTATTATGGATATCAAAAGATTTGGTATGCTATTATTATACTCTACCAATAAACTATATAAACAAATTCATTCTACGTGTATTTCTAATAATAGAAAACTTAAAATGTACTTTCAACTTATGATTACATGACGAACAATAATACTTAAAAGGTTCTTTAGTGGATTGATATCAGAATGGCTCGCAAGATTCTCTAACAGAACTTTCTGTGCAGAGAGAATCGGGATTTTGTTTTTCAGGCTCTTAATATATAAATCGCAACATGAACTTGTTAGTAAATATTATTAGTTTTGGTAATTCGCCAAACACATAAGAGAAAAATTCTCATTATTTTGATGTTAGCTAAAAAGTCTTAGGGTTTTCTTCTCTTATTAAAGAAATATGCATTAGAAAGAGAATTTAAATAATCGAATAGCATGTTTTGCGCGTTATTATTATTATTATTTTTTTTTTGTTAAAACACCTTTAATCTTCTGGCAAAAATCCATGAAATGCATCATCATCAGTTTTTTTATCATAAAATATCTCTAAAGCTCATTCTTTTATTTTTCCTTGGAACTGATTTTGTGCTACATTTACTTTTTGCATCCTATTGAAGAATTTTAGATGCAAAAAACAGAACAAGGACTGTTTTTGTCTATGCGACAGAATACGGTGTCTTCTAATAACACCCTCTAACTAAACTCTTGATGAATTCTTTAGATATGCAGATACATAGAACCTATCAAAGCCTTAAGTGCAAAATTCGTGCAAAGTTTGTGCACCCTTGTGAGATTTAGAATTAAACAGAGTACGAACAAACACAAAGATAAAGCTATTGTGCAATATACAAAAAGTATTGCAAAGTATTGAAAAGTTCTTATGAAGAAAGAGATCTTAAAAAAGCGTGACAGCAAGTTTAATTCAGAATGTTATTATAAGAAAAGATATTTTCTTACTGACATGTACTCACTCTGGACATTTTCAAGAATATGAAATTTTTTAATTTAGATGTGTTCTCAGGCAGAATCGAATGTTAGGTTATAGAGATGCTAAGATTCATTCTTACACATTCGGTCGTACAAGAAGCATGCGTCACGTTCTCTCAGAAGGGTGTGTCCGTTTCTTTGTGAATATGGAACATACAAAAAGAAAATTTTCGCCATTTTATAACAACTGAAATGGAGGAACCTAATGATCACTTGATTCATTAATCTCAATGGGAAGTTTGAATATTGCTACCTGAAGGAAAGTGTACCTGTCAGTTAAAAATCATGTTACTCCCTTTGATTGAACCGCTCCTATTTATGTTTCCAACCTCTTTCCAGAGTTTGTGTATCAGAACATATAAACTGTACTGCCTTTATTATTGAAATATCCTTATTAATATTATTAAAAGAATTTAAATCTTCAGAGCCCTCAAGCAAAATAGCAAAACACTCACCCATTCAGCATTAATTAAAAGCTGTATCATTTTTTCTTCAAAAGTCAATACAGTACTTATGAACATTTTCTGAACATTTCTGCATAATCAATACCCATTCATTGCCAGTTATGACATCCAATGTTATTTTATTATACATTATTGAAATCTTCAATATATTTTCCGAGTTTTCTTTTTGAATTCCGGAATATGTTTCATAGGTTTTCGTTATCGAGCATTTCTTACATAGATTTTATGTAGAGAATATATATTTTATATAGAGAATATCGATTTCAAGAGGTTATAAGCAAAAAATGTCCTCAAATCCAGCACTGTCGCTATAATGAATCATATTGGCCACCATATTATTAAAAAGGAAATTGAACACTTCTATTTAAGTGTTTGAATATAATGACACTTTGACATTTCAAGACATGTTGTTTAACAGCACTGGGCAATTCCTCTTGATGTCCTCCACACCTAAAAGAAGCTGATGCTTGGAGCACCAGAATATTTTGCATATAATACATAAACATTTGATACTATAATATATTATCGAAAAAATGGGATCATTTTATAATATTGCATTAGGTTGTGATTTTTCAATTGTAAAGGAATTGTCAACACCGAGTTTATACAATGGAAGGGCAAAACCATTAATGCTGGCTCCTACTGCGAAACCCTACGGTATAGTCCTGATTTGGCACCCTGCTACTTTCATGTGTTCGGCAATATCAAAGAACATTTAGGTGGCAGGCAATTCCAATTTTTCAATGTTGACCAGGCTCAGATGGCTGTTCTAAGCTGGATCAAAGATCAAGGAGCAATTTTGTATCGTCAGGGCATCCAGTGATAGGTGCTACGTTCCGATAAATGTCTGCAGTGACAGGTAGATTATGTAGAAAAATAGTGTCGTGCATATGTATTACTTTGTATTATTACACACACACACACACACATATATATGTGTGTGTGTGTGTGTGTGTGTGTGTGTGTGTGTGTGTGTGTGTGTGTGTGTGTGTATACCATCTCTAATTTCTTAAGTTTTTGCATATACTGAAGATCTATATTCCATAAAATATATACTTTTTAAAAATTATTTATGTAATATCCTTTAATGGTGATTTTTTTATTCAGATAATTTCATTACTTCATCATTTCAACTTTGCAATGAAATGTAAAGCTTTATGATTACAAAATAGAACTATGCATTCGTAAAACTAAATTTAAATCATTTATAAATAGGAGTAAACACATAACAAAATACTCCGAGTATCTTAGTAACGATTTATTATTTTATAAAAGGGTGTCTCAAGTATCATGACTCTCGAGAATATCTGACTCTCTAACGATGTCTCTCCCTCTAAATAAAAATTGCTTTTATTTAGGGAAACTTCATCCATTTTTATATATCATATTAACATTGTAACGTCTGAAATACGGGGAGACCTCCCATTCCCCCAGATCCAGACGGTTCCCCGACTTCCGCCTCATATAAGGTTACTTATTTTCTCTGCAATGAGAAAAATTGGCGATTTTTTATCTATAAACGTTATATTTACGAGTCTCCCAGGGACTTATTTTCCGTGGATATATTTATACTTTTTCCAGTGCTTAACTTCCAGTTTCAGAAGGTTTCGTGCAGTAAGACTTCCTCTTATTTTTAAGTTTTTTTTTTTTTTTTTTTTAGAAATATTAGGTGTTCCAGGTTTTTGTTGGGAGGCTAAGTTTACGGGGGAGAGGAACGAATAAGAAATGCGATTTTATTTATCCCTCATACCTGCTTTACAAAGTTTGAAGGAAATTGCAAGAATTCCTTTAAGTAGATGGGAAAGTTGAATTTAAGGGCAAATGATAAAATCATTATCTAATTTTACAAAAGTAGGAAATATAATTTTTTAAGATACACGCCTGTGTGTGTGTTATTTTAACAATGGTTGTAGAATATAAGATAAATATGGTGGCATGCTATTAAATTTATAATATTTGCAATTTATGTTGGTATTTTTACATAGAAAATAATAATGATTTGAAAGTTATTTTTAATAACAATGGAGAAAAGTGGTTATTAATGTTTAATTATATATTTTTTGTCCCTATAAATATTATGGTTCAAAATAATTTTTTTAAATGTACATACTTTTTACGCATCGAGAGTTCTTCATTAATCAATGCGTATCTGATGTTCTTAATTTGTTTGAGAGCTTAAGGAAATGTCAATCAATATTTAGTTGGCAGAAAAATTACTGAATTCCAATAAGGATTCACTCGAATCATCTTAATATTTTACTTTTTAGAAATAGTGAGTTTCAAGAAAGAAACGAACTGAAATTCACTTCACCCGAAAGGAATATATTTATATATATATATTATATATTATATATATATATATATATATATATATATATATATATATATATATATATATATATATATATATATATATATATATATATATATATATATTGTCTGCAATAATCAAAATCTGTAGTAATGTTTGTGATATTACTTATGAGAATTTTTTCTTAATCCTTTATGACCACAAAATAACAAATATTATTTTATAATTAAATATTATGAATTCTCTTTTCTTGTGGATGCCTGTTGTTGCTGCCTGTCCCTTTTAAAAAGCAGCGCTATAGACCAAGTCCATAACGTTAAACCCCTCCAAAAAATATAGGACCATCAAAGGATAATTGTATGGACCTTGTTTGGATAGCACCAGGCCGCAAGGATGTGTTCGGGAGTACCTTGTTTAGCAAAACAGTTGGTACAGATCTCGAAAATGCTGGAGTCCTCAGAAAATTTTAATGATCTGAAGTGACCATATCGAAAGAGGCAAGAGTAGTTTGTTCCTGTCTTTTAAAGCCTCCCATACTTGAGCATTGGACCATTGGCGCTATGGAGAGAAGTGTAAATGTATTTTTTCCTTGTGCGAAAAAAAGAACAAATATTTTCAAATTGTTGTTTAATAATACTTATTAATATTTACAATAAAATCATTATCAAATATTAAATATTAGTAACAACTATATTATATAATCTAAAATTCTTCTATAAATTGTCTCAGAACATTTGATTAGAAATTTATTCTCTTTAATAATTTTACAATCTACTGGTCAGCGTTTATTTGGCACAAAAATTAGTTTACATACATCAGTGAAGTTAGGTGTGCATTCGAATAACAATGTATAACTAGTTTCTATCAGGATTGTAATGAATAATTCAAGACTAAATTATTTCGAATGACGTTCCTCATAAATTAATCGAAATCGATTAGAATTTATCACTCAAAGTTAGTTTTAATTTATAAGATTATATTAATGACACGTAGTGTAAGCTGTTTCAAGAAGCTATTGCACCTGAATGCGTCTTTCTCCTCAATGCTCAACAGAAACTCCAAGAAATATCGATGTATTGCGGAGAAGGGAATCGGATCGTCTTACGCCAAGCATCATCAAGTGTGTGTGCCCTGCATACATCAATGCAAAATAAGCGGCGGCGATGAATTTTAAATGAATATTTCAAGTGAATAATTTTGAATGGAGTTTTTCCAAGACCGATCACACTAAATCGCTTTACATATTACTAAAAGAGATTTTTTCTTCAATTACTAGAAAATTGTAAAAGTCCTTTGGAACTAATTTATTTAAAATAAAAAAGAATTTAAAATTGAAATACAAAATTTAATTTAACCTCTGAGATTTCTGTAAAGCAGTATATTTTTATTTTACCTTTAAAATGGAATAAAATGTGCTTCTGTGTGTTTTGCTTAAAATAATTGGACTATGTTCAATTATAATTATTCCTTATTTTTACTATCAAACTATTTCAAGGAACTTTAAGAATTTCATCAATGCTACCAAAAAGGAACCTGCAAAAGCTTAAAAATAGCATAAGAGTCAGTACACTCAAATGATTTGATTTGATAATTGATGCAATATTAAGATAATAATTCATACCAAAATTGGGTCCCATTTTCAACAATTTAAATTTATCGCGAAATGATAATGAATATTAAAATCATTTTTTTCGAATATAAAATAAAAATATTATGCATAGAAAAAGCTCCTTTCATTCATTTATTAATAACTAATAAAATGATAAAAAAAAAGAGAGAATATGCATTCAAATCTAACATTTATTTGAAAATATTTAACATTCGAACGTTTGATTTACGTAAACTCTTCTATATATTTCCATCATAAATTCCGAATTATTTTATAAATTTTATAAAAATTTTAAAAAGGATAAATGACGTTTTTGAATAAAAGTATTCAAAAATCTTATGATTTTAGCTATTTATTTTTAACTAATTATTAATGTATTAGTCAAGATTATAATTTTTTTTTCAGAAACAGGGAAAGAAAGTTCACACTATTGTTTATACAAATATTAACTAAACAATATTGTTACGGCTTCAATTTTTCTCTATAGAAACTTTAATTTGTGATCATGATACTATTTTGTGTCAGTAACTAATATTATCTCTTTCCAGAAATCTAAAAACCACTGTTTTAAACATTTGGGGCTATCTTAATAAGAAAAAATGAAATATTTTTAATATCTCTAATTATTTTTGCAAAGGAAATACCTATTTTGTGGGGTTTGGCTTATAATTCCTACTATTAGTTTACACTCTCCGTATATATACATAATTTTATATTTTGTTTAAATTTTCACAATTGTTTTAATGAAATTATAATAATATGTTCATACGCTCAAGTTCAAGTACTATTTCTTAAAACTTGTAAAGAATAAGACTTAATGTTGATACGTTTTTACAAAAATTAACTCATATATTAAATTTAATTCACTTTTATAGCGGTTATAGTTACAGCTACCTTCCCTGTTTAAGTGGGTAGAAAGCACAGTCGCAACTTTTTCCCAGACACTCCACACTCACTTGTATGAGTAGGAAGCAGCTCATTCCATGTTCTTTCTGTGAAATTGTATGCAATGTACCGTTATTCTTCTGTGTTGTGCTGTCGAACTTTAATTATATAAATATAAATATGTTCCTGAAAGTTTTATTATTCCTGTTTATTATTACATTTGGAATGATGTGTTTATATAGTGGCCCCCAACGTCAAAAAAGGATTATGGAATAATCGTCTCGCCAGGAGTCTAAAAGAAAAATGTGTCATTCTGACACGTGATGTATATTTCTGTTAATAAGAATGCATGCTTTGTTAGAAAAGATCACCTCAAGTCTGAATGTGCTTAAATGTCGCCCTGATGCTTACCGAGGAATTAATCTGATCCAATAAAGTGATTCATCGAAGAATCTTGTTCTACATTTACAATATGTGTTAAAGTTTTATCGTTTAGTGTATGTGAAGTACTATGCTATATTTTTCTGTCGAGCTCTATGTGAATAATTCAATTTTATGAATAACGAGCCAACGAAATTAAATGTGTTTCGTTTTGAGTAAGTGCCATTGAAAGTGAAAGGAAATATTGCCTGTCCCATCCTATTCCAACCAAGAAGTTGGATAAAAAAAAAATCCTTCTTTTTTGTTTTGATTTTCGTCTCAGCTTTTGAAAATCTATTCTTTTATTTTATGTTCATTATATTTGATATATTTACATTTATAATTAATATTCAAGCAAAGGAGAGGTTATCAATATTTTATTAAAGTTTAAATAAATAAATTTTTATTTAAAAAATAATAAGATAAACGAAAGTGATATGTTTATGTATACATGTGTCATATGGAATATATATAGATATATAGTTTTGAATAAACACGTACGTAAATATTATTATCTCTTGCTACATATTAGAATCTTGTTTTAGCATATTTATAAAGAATGCCTTGAAAATTTTATAAATTGCAAAATTTAATATAATATAGGGTAAACATAGCTTTTCTCTCTAAAGGTAAGAAAATTGATCTTTATAATTTAGCATTAGAATTACGCATCGCTGTTTACAGAATTACGTTTTTTACTTCTGATGAAAAAATTATTGATTTACTTGACAAAATCACTAAATCCGTATTTTGTAAAGATGACGAACAGTTTATTAAAGATGTATTAAATAATATTATATATCGAAGATCGGAAACAATTAGAATATACTGAAGAAAAAAAGTTGGAACGTAAACGGCTTGAAGACGAGGAAATAAAGAAATTGAAAAGGACATATTTAGATCAGCGTTTAGCCAAGGAAGGAGAATGCGAACTTAAAAAGCTTAGGCTGCAAGCATCAAATTTAACAATAGCTTTACATCCCAGTCTCATTGATCCTACTCCATTGCTGATTGATTTAAAAACTGTCTTGCCTTCATTTATTCCTGATTCAAACAATATGACTACATTTCTAACGTTGTTTTAAAAGCAGATAGAGCTTTTAAATATATCTACTGATTATTGGGTATCACATTTAGTAAGTGTACTCTCAAGTGATACAGGTAAATTAATCTCAAGAGAGCCTGAGGAAATGTTGAAAAATTATAACCATATTCATACAATATTGTTGCAAAGATTTAAGCTAACAGCAGACTGGCTTATAATTAATTTAATAGCCATCAGAAACGCGAACATTCCATTTAGAAAGGTATCTTTTTTGATCTCAGGACATATTTAGAAAGTTGGCTTCATGAATTAGAGATAACTTTATTTGACAAATTAAAAAAAATTATAATTGCTGATCAAATTAAGAAAAATTACCTCCTCCTTAGAAAAATCACTATTTAGACTGTTGGGAAAATCTCTGTGATCCTGTCTTGTTAGCTAATAAGCTCGATTTGTATGAAAATATAAAATCTCCTTATCAGAAACTAGTAAAACATTCAAATTTCCAAGAACTACATAAATCCAAATATCCTAGAAATATAGTCAATCAAGAATCAAATAAATACTAATTCTCTAAATTTGAAAAGACAGATGCTTTTAGTACCCACAAAAATACATTATCTAATTCAAATTATAGGCCATCACGAAATTTTGAAAACTCTGTTTATTGTTATGGATGTGACTATCCAGGATTTATAAAAGCAAAATGTCCAAAGTGTTCTCAAAGAAAAGACAGTATTTATATCAATGCGATGCAGATGTTTACTTTTCACAGCTCTCCAGTAGATTTACTTGACATTGAAGTTTATGAAGCTACAGAGATAGTTTGTGCTGACTCTGGAGCAGCCAGTCAGTTGGTGGAGAATTAAGGTTTAACTTTTTTAAAGAATAGAGGACAAAAGTTTGCAGTTTATCTTACAGTGTGTTTGGCTGATGGTCACCAGTCCACATCAATTGTTAAAAAAAGATATAGTTCTAATTACAGTTCATGGCCGAACTTTCCGAATAGACTTGATTTTTCTGCCACATGCAAAGGCTAATTGTACTCTCTTAAGTGTTGACTTGAGAAAATCCGGAATTGTGATGGACATGCGACACAACCGCTGGTTCTTTGGTGATAAACCTAATCAAAGAACACGGTTTGCAAAAGATTTATCCCTACCCAGAAATGACATTCTTGTTTAAATCAGTAGTAGTCCTTGTCAAACGAATTTAATTACAAATGATGGTCCGATGCAAAGAAATCCTACAGTTATACTCGAAGCTAACAATCTTTTATTGAGAAAAGAAGGACAGAATCTTGATACAGAAAACAGAAACCAATTAATTGCTCAGATTTATTAAAATGAAGATATTTTCCATCTAGGGGAGAACCGACTCCTTATGTTAAACACTATACCAATACAGGTGACCATCCACCAGTTGCATCTACGCCTTATGGACTGTCTCCTAAAAACAGAGAAATTTGTGAACTTTTGGCCAATGATATTATCGAAGAATGCAAATCGCCGTATGCATCACCGGTTGATTAGTCCCTAAACCTAATGGAACTATTAGTTTGCGTATAGATTATCGTAAACTGAATGCGATAACTGTACTTGATAAGTATCTACTGCCTCTCATGAAGGCTCCTTTGCACGATGCGAAATCCACAACTTTTATGTCCACTCTTGATCTAAAAACTGGATATCCTCAAATCGAGGTTAATCTTGAGGATAAAGACAAGATTGCATTTGTGTTTCCGTTTGGTACTTTAAGTTCAAAAGAATGCCATATGGCTTAAGAAACGCCTCAGCAACTTTTCAATGTCTTATGGATCAATTCCGAAATGGACTAATATCAGTACATATCTTAGTCTATTTAAATGATATTATTGTTTTACCTGAAACCTTAGAATAGCATTTCAAAGATTTAAAAATCGTGTTTGATAATCTTCAAAAATGTAAATTATCTGCAAATAGAGGCAATTGTAAAGTTACGTAAACTCGTGTAAGATATCTTGGATTGTGGGATTCTCCTAACGGAATAGAGGTGGGAAGAAAAAAATAGCTGCAATGCAAAATATTGCTGGTTCAAGAAATATTAAGGAGTTGCAATTATTTTTGAAAACTTATTCATGGTATAGAAAATTCATCAAAAATCTTTCAATTACCGCAAGACCCCTTAACAATTTTACAAAGAAGAATATTGTTTGGAAATGGAGTTAACCAGAGCAACAAGCCTTTCAAACTCTAAAATGATGTTTAGTAACACCACCTATTTGGAAACAAGTTGATCCTACAAAGCTATTTATCCTTCAACCACATGAAAGCGGCTCTGCTCTAGGCACAGTTCTTCTACAAGGTGAAAGTCCTACCGATGAACGGCCAATAGAATATGCCAAAAAACTTTTAATCTCTTCTGAAAAAAACTATTCCACAACAGAATGAGAAGCCAACAGAATTGGTGGTCGTATGAGCCCTAAACAAATCTCGAGGTTATTTTGAAGGCTCTGATATTACCATAGCATAAGATCAACCACCATTAAAGTGGTTAATGACTTTAACATCACCCACTGATAGATTAGCCAGATGGGCACTTCAGATACAAACTTACAATTTGAAGATTGGTTATTTTCGAGGAAAATGCAACATTGTGGCTGACATGCTGTTCAGACCTGTGGAAAGCAAGGACGAAAATAATGAAAGATCTTGTGACTTAAATACTATTTTTATTGATGTCCCATCAAGAACAGGTGGTCTACTCAGAGAGGAACAATTGAAAGATCTTGATCTGAAGAAGATCATCGGCTCTTTTGAAGATGTTAACAAAAGTGTTGACTTTGCGAATTAAACAGAGAGAGGGTACCTTTTGAATCAACGTATATTGTACCGTTATTCTCCACACTCTGAAGCTGAGAAAGCACAGTTAGTTGTATCTTCTCATGAAAGCGAAAAAATCCTAAAACTTCACCATGATGCTCCCACAACATCACATTACAGAGCTGATGTTACCTTTTTTCGAATATCATCTCGATATTACTGGACTGGAAAGCGTAAATATATTTCAGATTATGTCAAGAGTTGTGCAGAATGCACCAGATACAAAGTAACGAACCACAAATCTATCAGTTTACTGCAAACACCTGCTCAACGTTGTGAAAGTATCACCATCGATATTTTTGGACCCTCGCCAGAAACGAGTGAAGGCATGAAGTGGATCTTCGTTGTGGAAGACTGTACAACGAAAGGGGTTGAGTTATTCTCATTAAAGCAAGCTACTACTAAATAGTGCGCTTTAACATTGTTAAATGAAGTATTTTTAAGGTATGGATTACTTAGTAACCTAATAAGTGACAATGAGTCACAATTTGTCAGTGTAATAAGGTAATAGTTATATTTTGTTTTGAACATCAATCAGTCTCATACCTGTTTACCATCCTCAGGCGAATCCTGTCAAACAAAATAACAGAGATTTTAAATCTTGTTGGGCAATGATGGTTGGTAACAACTATACATTATTGATTGAAAAATTGCCACAGCTATAAGATTTGCTGTGAACACTGCAAAATATGAAACAACTGGTTGTACGGCAGCATATCTAAATTTTGCTAGAGAATTATTAAATGTAGACGATCTAAGTACTCACCTGGGTACTATAATTTATAATGATAATTTCAGTGCCAGAATTCACTCCGTATTTGAAACTTTTTGAAAGATATGTGTCACAAATTAAAGAAAGCATCGAAAAAAGTCAACATTGTTGAAAAGCATATGCAGACAAATCACGTTAATCAAATCCTGTTTATAAATCCCATGATTTGGCTTGAATAAAACTACATCCTTTAAGTAATGCTAACCAAATTGCATTACTTAACCAAATGCAAAATTTGTGATTAGAAAAGACGAACCTTACATAATGTACATATTAATCGCCTACTACCTTTGTAATAGTCAGTTGTGGCAAGGCTATTGAACCTTTAGATGCTTACCATGATTCGACACTAACACCTTATTAGAATGTTTCGCAAAATTATTCTCCTGTGGTACCTTTAAGCAAAAGAGGTAGATCTCTTAGACAGCCTTTAGCCTCAAATAAAATTTCTGGACGAAGCAAAATGTCTATTAACCACCTAACCGAGATGGTCTTTGAATGGGTTGGGGGAGGGTGTAGCGGCTATAATTACAGCTACCTTCCCTGTTTAAGTGGGTAGATGGCGCAGTTACAACTAGTGAATTTCCCAGATAATACATACTAACTTATTATTATGAAGTAGTTCGTACGTTGTTCTTTTCTTCTACGGTTTTGTGAAACTGTATGTTATGTGCCGTTATTGTTATATGTTGTGTGATTTGGAACTTTATATTAATAAGCATATGTTCCTGAAAACTTTGTTATTCCTATTTATTTTTATATTTGGAATCATGTTTATATTTTTGGATTTATATGTAAAACGAATAATATTTTTCATTATTGGCCTGAGTAGAAATTTACTGTAAATATATTGACAACAAAATGTTATTTTATTACTTGTATATATACTTCATTATTCGTCTTATTTGCTTATTACACGGTTTATTAATATTTATAAGGTTTTTATGATATTTTTGAAAATTGTGCATTCATATTTCAATATGTTAATTTAATAAAGAACAAATTTTTAATTCCTATTCTAATAAGCAATTTCTCATATAAAAAGTAAAAGTTAATTTAATCTTAATTCTTACTGATATTGATTCTGGCTCAAAATACTGAACAACAAATTGCATGACTAGAATTTCTTAAGGACTGTGTCACATTTCCTTACAATTAAATGATTCATCTCATATATAGCATTGCTCACACAAATTGTGATACAACTAGAGTAAGATTCCCAGAATAGCTTAGTAATAATTTTTATAAATATTATTAAATTGGTAATTCAAATTGTGAAATGAAGAAGGAATACTTTTCGAAATATATTTCATTGTGTGCTATAATAAACATTTAACTATAAAATGGCAATATTTTTGAAATATTACTTTAATAAAAATAGTATCTTCATCCAACTTCTTGCATTTCATCTTTTTTGCGTTTAAGTATTTTTCTTAAATCAAAAATAATTCACTTGATTTCTATCTTTAATTTTTTATACAATATTTCCAAACAGTATTAAAATCTAAATAATAAAAGTATCTAATCAATATTAAAATTCCTTTAATTCCTGCCAACAGAGTTGTGCATCAAAAGAGCTATTCTTAATATCCTCTCAAAATTCTTAATCACACTCTATTTGAATAAATAATATTTCCTTTTCAAACCGAATACTTATAAATGGTGAAAGGAATAAAAAAGCACCCAGTCTTTAGTCAGTGCGATTTATAAGTAACTCCTCCGCCTTAGAAAGGAAACCGTACACTATCGTGCTATTCGTAGATCTTATTAAAAATGTGATATCTTCCTCCTCTCAAGACGTGGAATGAAATGAAGCTGAGGTGCATCTGCACTTGGCTTTGTGTCTTGTACTTTAATTAAAGAAAGACACGCGATTCCCCCTCTCTCTTTCGCTACTCATTTAAATACTGCTTGAAAGAGAGATCTCTGGAAAAACGAGTTTATTTGTACAAACATTATTATTGCAGCGCGGCCTTGCTGATGGAAGTGGATCGAATTAGATCTTTATTAAAATATGTCAGTTGGAACTGTTCTTCTTCGGGAAGATGAGCCCAATCTGAAAATAAATGTACTTGCGAAACGAAAGATGAACTTAATCAAGGACAACATCTCCACTTTCCCAATCAGTTACATCTGCTTTTTCAACATTGATATATATATATATATATATATATATATATATATATATATATATATATATATATATATATATATATATATATAAAAGACATTTCATTGCATTTATTAAAGATAACTCCCATTTTTTTTATTAAAAAATTTCATTGGTTTCATAGAAAGTATCTTCTGGAAGATTGTTTACGTAAAAATTTATATATACGCCAAAATATTGAATTGTTATTTTAATCCCTTCTTGAAAAAATCATTTTTTGCATTTCGCTTCCGTCCTTTTAAAATAATTTAATAAATTTCTTTTCTATGCAATAAAATTCCTGATCCCCGTGTCCACCGAATGAATGGCTCAAGTTGAACAGCAAATGACTGCACTGAATGGAAGGAAACTTATACCAAAGTTGTTCCCTGGATACCTTAAAATGTAGACAATATTTTCTTTTAAAATTTTCATTAAAGTGTGTGCTTATAATTATTTTAAACGAAAATATATTCTAATTTAAACTGACTGTAAATTTGGTGAGTCCATTTAAATAAGCACCTTTACGGTGGGTTATTTACTATTCCAAAATTTAGCTTGCTTCCAGAATTCGAGATATGAGACTCTTTCTTTTCTTATAAAAATCATCGATGTTCACTCAGACACATTGTATCACTCGGAAAATCTTTTTAACGGTATTCTTTTCTACATTTTCACATACTTTTTACAAGATAACAATTTATATTAATTTTTTCAATATTTTTTCCTTTAACCAAGCCTATTTCAGTTTTTTCCAATGCAGCTCCAATGAAAAACACATTTGACAGCGGAGATTAGTGAACTATAAAAAGAGGTGATAGTAGTCCTTTTGTATCTTTTCGAAACTAAAGCGAAATTTTAAATATTTCATGCCTCATTTTCGATTTGTTTTTAGCTAATCTACTGATGAGACTCATTTCAAGGTTCAAAACTTTGTTTTGGACACAGCTAAGTAAACAAAAAATATCTTTAAAAATAGTAAACATTGTTATTTGTTAAACTGCAATTTTCCCCTAAAGTGAGGTAGACGCTCCTTGTTGGAAATCATGGCCTTGAGAGAGACTGGATTTGGACCATGAAATATCAGAAATCTTTCAGTTAATAAAATAATAGCTATTTTTTAGTGACTGAAACTATAATTTTACCCCGCATGGGTCTATGTTTTAATGAACGCATTCATATTCAAATCACTATGTAACTCCAGTAGACTCTTAAAATTTTATATTTTTTTTAAATAGCATGCACTTCGCAAACTATTCTCCTAAACTTTGCAGACCACCCGAGCATTATATGAAACTTAAAGGCTCTCCTGTATTTTATGTAGTTTCAGAAAGCATTCATGTGAAGATAAGGTTGTGTTAACGTATATATTGTGACATTATTAAATTATAATGTAATATACCAATATTTGAGTTGTTAGATCAATTAATTTATGTGTAAGTATGACAAACAAGGGTATAATCAGTGCTAGACAAATTTTATTGAAATTAAATTCCTAAAAATAGTGATTAAAACAAAAAATTCAAATATAATACAGTAATAAATAATATAACTGATTATTAAGTAATGAAAGCTATCAGTGATATTAATTAATTAAACTATATTAATTATCATATCAATACTTATACTTGATAATCAATGTAAATTATCTCTAATATTCATCAGCAATAATATGTCTGAAAAAGGAAACAGGTTAGAGCAAAAAATGTGTTAATGTGTAAATAATGTTGTACAAATGATTTTCAGAAAAATATTTTCAAATCTAAATACATCGAAGATAGAAATAGCGAGCTGCAGCTGCTATCTCAGGAGCGTACAAGACATGACTTAAAGGGTTAAAATATGGAAATACGGCAGACTGGTCTGTAGCTGAATGGCCTGGCTTTCAAGAAATTCTTCAACTAAATTAGTGTACTTGATAATGTGTATTAAAGAAACAAATTACAGCTTTAATAAACTGACATTATATTCAAATATATATTCACACAAATATTCACATACAAACATACAAATATTCACATTCTCTTTGACACATTTGCAGGGGAGCTTCCAAAAATAAAGAGATTTGCATGTCCAGCACAAGAGTCAATAGCCTCAATTTTTTTTACTAATACCCTAATTTTTTGATATTTATGTTTAAAATCTGGAAAAAAGCCATTGTTTAATAACCATTGGATAATTTCATATTCAAAAATATTCATCAATTGGATTAACTGTGTGCGAAAGTGTTGACTCTCATAAGCCACTTACAATCCTTACCGAAAACAGAGCGTTCATATATTCCCATTTCTGTGTCTGTAACAGTTACCAGACCTCCTTTAAAAGTATTGAGATCTGTGTGCTTACCAAACAAACCAACTCCCGAAAACAGTTTTTTATTATACCAAAAGAGTCAGTAATTTTTGATACAGAAACTTCATTTCCTTGATTTAATGTCACTTTTTGATAAATACACTTTTTCATGAGTAAAAATAAGCTAAAAGCAGACATCAAATTATTTTGCAACTGTGTCTGTCAATTTTGAAGCAACATATTGCTTGAAATTTCATTCTTTATGGGTGCACGACCTTTGCACTTCCATGATACTTCTCTAAAATAACAGTGGTTGCTGTTATATTGTCCAGTAAAGCAGTGCAATGGAACCAAATTGATCCAAAAGTGTCTAAGACATTGCTTCAATTTTTTACAATCTTTTTTTTATTTTTCTCCTTATATTACATTCCCTACTTTAATTAATGTTTGCAAATCACTTTACTTTTCCAATTTTGATTAAAAGAACATCAATGCTCTTCTGAATAATTTTTAATATATATTACAAAAATTACTTCCAGGGTTCCAATAATTGGATTTCAAGATTCCATAATGTTTCCATTTTGGCTTTTTCCTTAGTAGACATTAGTTGAGTATATCATAAATATTAATGAATATGAAACTTTCGCTGTGTATCATATTTTTTTGTTTTAATACAAATCTTTCTCACACACAGTATAAAAGGTATGATATTGCAATAGCATGCTTCCCGATACCTTAGCCATGAGTTGTGCTCTACCAGATAGAAAGAGTTAGGTAGAAGTCTTCGTAATTTAGAAGCTGAATATTTCGTACTTGACCTATTCTGACGTATCATTTTTCCTTTGCGGACATTGCTCGACATATTTAACGTACCTCAGTAAATAACCCTTAGTAACCTTAACCCTTTAGTGAACACGGCGGATCTTCGTTAAGCTAGGATTCAAAGTCACTGTCTTCCCATAATGAGAAAGTTACCCTAATCAACCAGGCCATGGTCGCCAAAGACAGTGATGTACAGTCAGAAAGTTCCCAGTTGTAATATCCTCTCTCTCTCTCTCTCTCTCTCTCTCTCTCTCTCTCTCATTACTTTTAAAAACTTTAGATCATGGGATCTCATGTTAGACTAATTTGGTCTGGGAGCTCATTATCGGAAGGTAATGGGTTTGAATGCCGAATGAATCAAAGATACATCGTGTTCTCTAATGGCGGCTGGGTCCCGTTGAGTAGGTCGTGGTTCCAATCTCGTCCATGTGAAATGGTGCATCTGAGGATGACAAGCCAAGTTTGAGAATCCACTGCTTCTAAATAAAAAAGACGCATCCACTATCGGAGTTCAAGATGTCACACTCATTAGGTACTCCTCTAGAGAAATTGCCATCATTTCCGCCATTTGTTACAGCTGAAAATGTCGTAAACGTATACTAACAGCAGAGCATTATAATATTAGTAATATGTCATAGAATTATACTGAGTCCCTTCAATTTAATTATTCAATTTGTATTCAAAATTTTTTAATGAATTTTACGACTGTTAAAGAAGAAGAATATTTATACTGATGAATTGCTTGGAAATTTCGATTTTAATTCAAATTTTTGATACGAACTTTAGTGTTGATTAGACTACAATGTGTATAATTAAGATAATATTCAAAAAGTATCTGAAAAAAACCTACCAAATGTACAGCAATTGGCACGAACAAAGTGCCAAAATAAATAATTTATTCATTGAACAAATTAATATAACAAATACACAGCACATTTAATTTTTTTCATATTAAAATATTAAATTTTCAGTTTGCTCTCTAAAATATCAGACTTTGTGTAACACTTGGTAAAACGCCAATTTTCTAATTTCGTCCAAATCAAGGCAAGTTTTATTGTGCATTATAGCAGATAATCGCGTTCTAAACTAATTTCTTTTTGTGATGACTACAAATTATTTTAACTGTTGCATATTCTCCTTTATTTGGACAGATAATATTCAAATGACACGAATTGTTCATGCGTGTTTAACAATAATGGGAACATTTGTATTTGCTATTTTAGAAAGGTTGCAAACTCATCATTATTCCCGCTAGAAAAGTTTCCTTCTCTCGTAGCTGAAACATTTTGTTAAAAAATGTTTTTCAAAATGTATTCTTTCGCAATTTGAGGCTTTTTTTTCTGCTGAGGTAAATAGAATGTTTCTTTTGATTAATGTGCTTCAAAAGAAATCCATTTCATGCTAAAGTTAGAAAATGCTACATATTCTTTGCATTTTATCATATTTGAATTTAATTAAATAAGCTATAACTGATTTCATTTTTAATGTCACCTAAATGATCAGAGTATTGTCAGTGGCTTGGATTGTTTTGCGAATACTGACACTTCACTCAGAGCTCCATGAATTTAATTTCGATTTCTTACATTTAAAAAAAATCGCCTAAAATTTATCTTCTAAAAAGGTTTTCTAAATATAGTGCATATTTACATTTTTTACTATGATGAATTCATCAAGAATTTAACATATTATTTTGTTGAATATGTAATATTTATTAATAAGAAATAAAAGTTTCAAGTCTAACTAAATTCAAATTAATCGAGAACTTGAAAAAGGATTTTTCTTAATCCTTAGCTTTTAAAATCCTTAACTGTACACTCTTCGTAATCCTTAGCGTTAAACTTTTCTCAACCCTTAGCTTTAAACATATAATAATAGACTTATAAATTTCTATATTTGTGTAAAGTATGTCTTTCTTTAGAAGAAATGACCTCCTCAACACGTTTTGGTATTGACTGCATTCGCGTAAAGCACATGTATTTGACGTCATCATTGTGTAACATTTGTATAGAACTTTTTTATTAGTTGTTGTATTTTCATACGCACACACTACTCTTCTTAGAAAAACATTTTTAATAGTATATGACAAGTTCTCAATGGAATTTAAGTCTAGTGAATTACCAGGCCAGTCAAGCACTTTTAATTATAAATGCCTGAACAGATTTTGAGCTTTGACAAGAGGCCAAGTTGTATGGAAATGTTCCCTCAAATATTTTTATAAGTGAAACAATCTTACTGAGTATATTTCACTATGTTCAATGGGGATGTATTCATCAAGCTTTTAAAAGGAACTAGAATTCTAGTCATGTTTGTTAAGAAATGATTCTAAACATTTGCTTAAAAGGGAATTTTACAAATTGTTGCAGATGATGTGGTCATAGTTACCCCTTCATGTACACGTAAGATCTATAATATGTAATGATATAAAATATCAATAACGCTTAAATACCATTATTGGGGTATTTTTTGGCTCATTGAAAGTTTTTTCTAATTTTTCATTTAATTTTTCTGAAGGAGAAATTATTATTATTATTATTATTATTTTTTTTTAGCATACGGCTCTTTTCTATAAATCTCACATCATCAGGTTATATACATCTACTTCAAAATAAAATTTAAATTTGAATATAAAAACACAAACTAATAGAAAATTCTAAAAAACAACTTAAATTGTATTTTTGATGATTAATCAATCTCATACAAACTCTTAAGACAAAATGCTTCTAAAATTTTGAAAAAAGATTGATTGCAAACATGATCAATATTTCAAGATGCGAGCCATCAAAACCTCGTTAAGAAATGTGTCGTAATTTCTTTAACATTCATAAATATAAAAGCTGATCTAAGTATTACGATAAATTCACTCAATTCATTCAAAGAAACTGCATGCACCATAAATTTATTTAAAATTAAAAATAAAAAAGCATAGAAAGAAGGTGCTTTCATTTATGAATGAAAATAAGATGTTAACATTAAACAGGATATATTTTTGAATCATACACTTGTTTTATAACCACAATTACATTGCTTAAAATATCGAGGGAACAAAAATGTGGTTTTCATTAAATTACAAACAATTCATCAATAACTAATTTCAAATTCTACATCACAATTAGAAATGTAGGAAAAAATAAATATTCATATCAAATTAACCTTCAAGATGCGAAAAATAAATGAGACGTAAATGTAAAAATCGTGCTTCACTGAATATTTTTTTTTCTGTTTATCATTTATTTTCTGCAGTCAGCAAATTTAATAGTTAAAAATTTTGTACCTGAAAATAGCACGAAAATGTGATTTACAAGAATCTATGGAATAGGACGATATTTTTGAGACAGTTGAATTCGGTCAAATACAAAATAATATGGGTATTATTAGTTGAAATAACAAGGATTATCATTTCGATGAAAATGAATCAATTGCAAAAGATATCGAAAGTTTGAAGTCAAACATAGGAAGACATTGCAAATGATATTATAACAAATTTCAAACAATATGTCAGATAAGCGATTTTAGAAACAGAACTGACAACGCTAAAATGCTGTAAAGAACAGTTCCATTTACAAATAGGACGATAGTTCTCAAACCAAGAAATTCGAAATAGTTGTCTTCAGGTATAATCTGTACTTCTAGATCACTGGAGTAAACTTTGTTGATCTGAAGAGAGTACATGCATTAAAGAGGTTGTTGTCAAGTCAGTTTGTGACCAATCCCAATTCTATTTGCGCTGCGACACCATACATTTTTTATAATAAATTGAATGAAATACTTAAATTAACTACCCCGTTCGATATTTTTATTAAAAAGAATACGATCTTCAGTTATGAAGTTGGTAAAGATCAGATTATGGGTGGGAAAGAATGATAGTACGTGATGGGTTCAGCATTAAAGTATGTAAGACAAACATATCATCAGGATTAGCAATTCGATGGACTAAAATATATCAACAACATATTAACAGCATATGAAACAAGATACTGATATCTTTAGAAGTACCACAAACTGCAGTCATTTGTGATTATTTTCTTTTGATGCCTAATAATTCTATGAGTTTTATTTTAAAAGAACATACATGAGAGAGAGAGAGAAATTTCATCAATACATAGAGTAGTTAACTTAAATAAACTTCAGCGTATAAGCGATACACTTGGACGGTGCGCTGAGACAGAAGCTTTTTTTCACCGTCAAAGACTTGGATAATATGTTTCTTCATCTGTGGAACAATTTTCATAAGTCATATTGATAAATATATTGCATCCATTCAAAACATGGAAGAGTCTCTGAGGTTTATGTGGGTATCACGCGCATTTTAAACGCCTTCCAACATATCTAAATGAAGTATATTTTTGTCTCATTTGCGGGATAAAAATGTTTTCATCCTTGTGGCAAAGTGAAGCATTATATTCTTGTAATCTATCCTTCCCCAAGAATAGAAATCAGCATGCAATTGATTGCGCACTCTTTTTCTCTATTTTGTTTATTACTTGACATAAATTCTTATAAATAAGATTTATGAGTAATTGTCCCTTGTGATTTTCTTTAACGTTTGACTTGCTTTCCTAATTGCTTTGAGAAGTGTATTATCTAATTAAATTAACGATGAATAGTTAACCACACGCGCGCGCGGCGCGCGCAAGTACTATGAGTTTCAGTTACATAAACATATCTCTGATTGAACTTCAAAACGTTAGATTCAAAAATTCTTAAAACAATTAAATATATATGGTTATGAGGAAATATTAATAATTCAGTTGATTCAACTTAGATAATAACATGCTTTTCCATAGTTATTAAAAAGTAATTTTGAATACTTTAAAACAAATTAAATTTACATTATTATCATGATGAAAAATAACAATTTAAAATGACTAAAAAATAATAAATAAAAACAGCAACATTTTTTTTTACATATTCAAAGAAAATTTCGAACGTATTAAAATAAATTATACATCTATATGAATATTAGGATAAAATAGTACAAATTTTATTGATTTATATTAAATAACAAAATAGAGAGTTTTCCTTAGACTTAAACAGCAATTTCGTAAATATCAAAAGAAATGAGATTTATCTCATTATCATGGGGAAATGCTATAAGCTAAGTTGATAGAATCACATATATTCTCAGATATTAAAAAGTACTTCCGAAAATAATAAAAATTATTTGCATGGTTTTCCATAGAGAACAAAAATACTGCAGCTCTGTTGATTGAAACTGAACATGATTAATATTGTCTTGCCTCACTCACTTAAATCCAATACACCTAAGAAAAAGATAAAAAAGGAAGAAAGAAAGAACATGCAACATTTCCTTAATATTTGCCGATAAATGTTGTTAGAAATGTGATAAATCGACTCAAAATTTTAAGCAAATCACTTATAATGAACAGAAGGGATAAATCAACTTAAGTGTTTTAAGCTAATTACTCCAATGCTTCTCAGAGGCCACTGAATAATTTAATTTATTAAGTCCTGTTAAGGAAAGCTTTCAATTTACTCGCCTATAATGATTATGTTTTACATGAGTTCATCGTAATTTGAATTTTAAATTTCCTGAACAGGAAAACACTTTCCTTTCCGGTAATTTCGAATGCCTTTTTAAGAAAACTTGCAAGGATTCCCAGGTTCCCGAACGAGAAAGATCCTTGCGGTCAGATCTTCAAAGAGGAACATCGAAACTTGGAACCACTGAATTATATATTACACATGAATAATAAAACTGCGGTGCGCAAAATTGAATTGTCGTGACTTCATGTTTAAAGATGGGATCCTCTGGAAGTTTCAGCATTTTCTCAAAAAAAAAAACTTGTTCATTTAAATAAATCTAAATACAGGTATTTATTCTGTTCATGATTTTAAAGGTCCTTAATTAATTATAGTAAAAAAAAGAGAAATATTGGATGGGAAGATTTTTACTCTCACTGAAACTATTCTCAGAAATAACATTTTGATACCCCACATGGTGAACAGCCTGAATTTTTAAGTGTAATGTATTTTAATGACCTCCGCTCACAACTGGTACACAGCCGGACTTTTCATAGTTGATGAACTCAAAAGGGGGGAAACCTGGAAAACTGCAAAGCACCTCCCCCCGACATCATGCATCCAGAAACCTAAAGCGCTGAATGCATGATGTCGGAGGGTGGAAAAATCTCTCTCTCTCTCTCTCTGTTTGACAGTGACGAATATGGAACGTTTCTCTCTTAAGACCATTGTCCTACCACCAGGTAACGGAGACACACGCAGAGAAATAAGATTTTTAGAGATTAAAAGAGCAGTAGTGGCAAATTAAAGGTATCTTTTACTTTCAACTTCATCAATGTTTAAGGCGTTTCAATGTGCTAACTTAGTTTTAAACCAGTAACAACATTTTTATGTTTATTTTTATGAATAAATTGCTTTCATATACACCACTAAGGCCTTTTATATTTGGAAAACAGTATATCATCGTGATTTCTATGAATAGTCACTTTAATTCATGAAAAGAAATTTGATTCTTCTTCTATTCAAAAATTTCTAAAATCTATTTATGGATTTTTTTTTCTGCGTTTCAAGTATTGAATACTACAATAACAACAAATTTTTATCTCAGGAAAGACTTTTGAAATATATTTGTTTCCGATATCATTTTTTTAGACCTTGAAAAATAAAATATCGAGTTAGAAACATAATCAGTTGTTGTTGCATCATGATGAAACTATATATTTTAGGCTTCAAATCTGTGTGTATAAGTGGGATACATCTCATAATTTAATAGGGCTACTAAATAATGTTAATATAATATCGTATCTTGTAAGATTATTTGATATCTTGATTGTTGGCGCTACGCTTTCAATCAAATATTTTATATTTGGAGATTTTTACGAGTTAAAAAATTGTATATTTGGCGATAAGCACAAAAATGTTTAGCGAATTTCCATGACACTTGATTAATTGTTTTAAACTACATTTTTGTCAAATTCATCACAAACAACTCTCACTATTTTTTTTAAACAGATGGCATACAAATATGATTCCCATGATTTGACAATATAGTCGGATTCATTATATGTTTAAGGAATTCTGAAAAACATGACAAAAGCTACTGAAGATATAGCGTCAGTTACGACTAAAAGTGGGCTTGATTCCTAAACCATCTGAAGATTTTGATGTTGAGTTTCATCTAGCATAGATTTTAATCCATAAATAATTCGGCGATGTGATGTGAGAATTTGGAGAAAAACTTATCAAATTATATTTCGACTTCCTCACTTGACTATCTTTCAAAAGGACGATGTGGTTCGTAGCATTTACTGCTTTCAATCATTAGAAATAGGTAACCGAAACATATTGCAATAACAATATGTCTCGTGATTTGACAATTTGACGTGATTGATTGCATGAACAAACGATCTTTTTTTGTGATTTATTTCAGTAATATTATTCATTGAAAAAAGTGCTGTATTGTTCAAATTTTCGCTATAATTTCTTAGCAATTATTTGAGTTTACCGAAAAAAAGCACCTAATGTAAAATGATTTTCAAAAGCTCTTTCCATAATTTTTTATTATTTTCTTATTGACTTTTTCTAGCCTGATTTAAAACAGCTTTATGCGTTTTTTTTTTTTTTTTTTTTTTTTTCTTGCTAATTTTTTGTCTATATGTTTTTGCCAATAAATGTGTTCATAAAGATCACTTGGAATCCATTTTTGTACTTATCAGAATTACATAAAGTCAAACCACGAACGAACAGCTGGTAAAAGGCTACGTGGCTACATTTCCAAGTGCTGACCTCAAATAGTATTAAATGAATTTGGTCTTCTAATGGGAACAAATGTTAAACCATTGTTCACTTTGGCACTGGTAATGGACAACCAAAGAACTTAGAGCGATTTAATGTAATTTATCTTAATGCGAATTAATTAACGCCCACTTGGGCTGGCGTGCATACATACATAGCGCTGCAGGCGAGCTCCGGACCTGTACCTTAATATTAATGGTTTGGAATATTTGATCTTCACTAAGTGACACCTCATTTTGAACCACAGTTAGGGGATGTGGTCACACCTGAGATGGCACCCTCCCTTCCACATCCACGCCACACCAGTGGAAGGACTTGTCCACATTCACATATTAATATGGACCGAGCCGACGGAGCTCCAGCGAGGGAGGTAATGTGGTCCGGCTCCCAACCACTGCCCTCGGCAAGTGATGCTTCTCTTTGCTGATCTTTAACTGGCATGAATGCAGAAGCGCAACATCCATCTCACATTGTTCGGCAGTTTTTAAAATCAAATCTGGGGGTGTTTTGCTACGAAGGATCCAATCTTTACTCCTCGATGATCCTTGACCACCATTTTGTCCTTTATAATTGTAAGCATTGTTTATTCCGTAAATCCATTTTGACCAAGTTAATGAGAAAAATATACGTTAGCTTAATGTCTATTACTTTTCAACAAGGAATTTTGCTTTTCTCATTATTCTCATTCAATACTGCTTAAAGGTGCTTTTAAACGCTGATTAAAAAACGTATCCTTCAAGTGATTAATTGATAAATTGTCTTAACAATTTAGGTTTTTATATTTTATGAATTTTTATTGGAATCGAAAAGTTGCCATTAACTAAATGTTTGTCTGAACATTCTCTCTCGGATAAATTTCCTGTTCTTGAAGTAAGGGTGGAGAAGAAGAGATGAACTTCGTGAAACAGTAGGTGCGTTTCGCAGGAATGAAAAGAGGGATTTTGATGAGAAGCGTTAATTAATTGGATGAAAATTAATTGAATCTCTTTG